>OU026145.1:109325413-110541038 GCA_907269125.1 Eristalis pertinax | reverse complement strand
AACGAATGGTGATACATTCCAAAATCTGAACCACCATCCTCTGCCCCCCCCTCTGGGGAATCTCAATAATACATAAAATAGTTTCAGACATCGGTTACGATGATATCATCACATGACAAATGTTAAAGTAAATGAAGTAAAAATTAAGTCTGACGCTGCTTCCAGTCTTTTTTCGCAGATCTCTGCTAGAGTTCAACGTTCTTCAGATTCGAACCGGATGATGTTGGCAAATCGATATCACTGGGCGGGATGAAGGTTCCCATGGACTGAACGGATTTGTTCTTTTCGGCAAGTTTTAGCATTTCGATCTTGAGCTTATCTAATATGGCATAGTTGGGCTGATTGATGGCGGCTTTACTCTGCAGCACGGTAATCTCTTGCTCCTCCAGTTTCTTCTCCTTGAATGTCTTTATCGAATTGTTGCCATAAAGTCGCAACAGTGAGCCCCACGTCTTGATGTGAGGGTGGAGGATCTGGAAATTATTGAATTTTAGAATACACTACAAAGGTACGTCTGATAGTCTTCAGTTACCTGCAAGATGGCTTGTGACGCAAGTTGCTTGCCTTCCTTTTTATTTTTGCAAACCACCTTTGCCTCGTGCTTGCCCACGGTCATTGTGAACTCGTTCTTCTTGTTCTTTGTGCGATTGATCTCGTAGTGGATTTGCACATCGCCAAGTCCAAAGTTCCTCTGCAGACACGTCAACAGTATCGCATGCGGAGATGGCTCCGTAGTCTTGCTGCAGAACTCCGCAACGCGAGGATCTTCTATCTTAATGTCATCGAACACCTAAAGCAAAACGATGAATTACAAACCAAGTGTTTGCTTTGAAGGCTATTACCGAAAGGTCTTTGTGGCTGGATTTGGGTGCGATTTTGTCTGTCTTGATGCCCGTTATTTTGTCTTTCATTTCTGGAATGAGAATCTCCAACGTCTCCCTCGCTGCATCGGACTTCGCCTGCTTTTTGCTAGTCCCATAGCCCGTACCGTATTTTAGGTCATTAATTGATACCGTTGCAGAGTAGGGTGTGGCAGCGTTCTCCAGCTCCTTAAACTCGTAGGTGGGCTGCTTTTTGAGAGCGTGCTGCACGTACTCATGGAGAATGCAAACGTAGCTCTTGCCGTTCGGATTCATAATCCACTCCTTGCGAGCACGAGAATTCTTTGCCGTCTCACCCTGTGGCGCTAGTATAGGAAACTTAATTAGCTTTGTACCATCGGGTAGGGTTGGCCTTTGAAGATTTTTAATATGTTTCCGATTCTTAGTGAACTTTCGGCGTGCGTTCCACGACTTAAACCTAAGCACTCTGATTGTCTTGAATTTGAACAGTTTTTTGCAGTATGCATTTAGTTCCTCCGCGGAGAGGGACTGCGCCTTCGTGTTCTCCTTCACAGTCACTATTTTCGCAGCAGGCACTGCTGGCGGCTGTAGCGGTGCCATGGGAATGGCGGCGCCACCGTTCATTTCAAGCTTATCCTCACTGCTGCTAGACTGACTAGTCAGGTCCCCAGTCGCAAAGGGACATTCATTTGAATTTTCATTCGATAGTAACTTTGATTCCGCCTTCAACTTCCTTTTTTCATCGGCTTCTTCTTCGATTAGGGCCTTTCTATAGCCCAAGCATGGAACCGCGCTGAGTGGTATCTCGTGTTTCTAACACCAAAGATGCATCACAGTTAATGAACATACAGGCTTGAGAAATATACTTACCCGCACACTGCCAGGACCAAGGAAATAGGGACGCGCCACAGAGCACACCCGAGATTGCTTATGCAGGAACAATGGCATGCCACTATTGTGCGTTACCTGTACCCATCCTTCAGGCAGCACTTCAAAGTGATTGTGGCCTTTTTCTAAAAGTGTTGCATCATGACAAAGCAGTGTCAATTGTGGTGTTTGTGGATACGTTACCCTCTAGGACAGTCTTAAATCGTTCCTCGTACTTTGGTTGTTGGGGTCCTTTCAGATCATCCGGCAGGCCTTCATCCAACAGATTATCTAATTCATTATCGTCCAGGTCTAGATCTGAGGAGTCTGGCTCCTGATCGCTGCCATCTTTAATTAATATAATCATCTTGTGAATTCAATGGAAGAGACAACAACGCAAGAAACCGATACGAAGCTTCAGATTCTACCGAAATTGTTTCAATGCAGATCTAGTGAATATCACTGAACCTTTGATGGAGTATTCGAAGACGAAATGAAGCAGCCAACGTATATGCTAAGCAGACTGTACATCGTTCGAAACATATTCATGCGGTACAGAGATTCAATGCAGTCGGGGCATAAGTCGGGCATAAGGACCTTCAATTGTTCAATTGGGAAATCGTTGAGCTCAGCAAAGCATTTTCCGTTCAGTTGGTGCGACAAGTCAAATATTCTCTTTTGCCTTTTGAGAAAAATAACTACAAAACAGGGAAGAAAGAGAGCATCTATTCGATGTCCACAAGAGGTCCGTCGGTGAATCAGGGAAAACGAAGTACAGGCTGTCTTCAAGAAAAGACACGTAACATCGACGTCTTTGACAGAACATCGTGAAAAGTAAGTAAAGTCAGGGAATTAATCTACCTCGGCTTCACAGTAAACAGAGCTAACAACATCAGTATCGAGATCAAATGCAGCATACCTCCGACTTAACGATGTGGCAATGGAGCAGTCTCTCACTGCATCAAGCTGACTTTATAGACGACATGATTCGTGGTTGAACTATATGGGCTGTAGAGCGATATGAACTTAGCCAGGCGTCAACTGATCCAACATTTGAGGTGAATGCGCTTGAATAACTTGACTCCTTGACTCCCACCAGAAGAGACTTCACTTTTAGACAACGTAGATGTGTTTGTTGGTTGAAACCCAAGTCCACCCCAGTCACAGAAAAAGAAAGACACGATCCTGTGTGTGGATGACAGTTAAGGCCGCTTTTACACACGCTTAATTCATCTGCAACTTTCCAATCTTGTAGAGGTGAAAGGGGTAGCCCGAGTTGCGTGTGCCCGAGAATTGCGATTCTTCTATTCACTTTTTAATTTTTCTTCTCAATGCTGGGTATTAAAGGGTGATTTTTTAGCTATTATCTTTTTGGCAACACTGGTTTAAACAGCTGACGCACGTTTCGTGATTTGTTTCACTGTCAAACATCTTCAGTTGGGTCTATAATTTAACCATGAATCGTCTTACAAACGAACAACGCTTGCAAATTATTGATTTTATTATCAAAATGCCTACTCTGTTAAGAAAGTTCATCGCGCACTTCTTCCATTTTATGGTCAGTCTAATCGACCCACTGAAGCGGCTCATTTTTGGCTCAATGGGTACGTAAATAAGCAGAATTGTCGATTTTGGAGTGAATATCAGCCAGAAGCATCGCAAGAGCTACCAATGCATCCAGAAAAAGTCACAGTTTGGTGCGGTTTATAGGCTGGTGGCATCATTGAACCGTACTTCTTCAAAGATGATGCGAATCGTAACGTAACTGTGAATGTTGAGCGCTACCGTGAGTTGATATCTATTTTTTTTTTGCCCAAAATGCAAGAGCTTGACTTGCATGACATGTGGTTTCAACAAGACGGTGCCACATGCCACACAGCACGCGCAACAATGGACTTATTGAGGGGCGAGTTCGGTGAACATTTTATTTCACGTTCGGGATCGGTCAATTGGCCGTCTAGATCGTGCGATTTAACGCCTTTTTGTGAGGCTATGTTAAAGCTCATGTCTATACAGACAAGCCCGCTTCAATTGACGCATTGGAAGACAACATTGAAGCATTTATTCGTGAGATACCGGCCGAGATGTTGGAAAGAGTATGCCAAAATTGGACTAAGCGGATGGACCATTTGAGGCGCATTCACGGTCAACATTTGCATGAAATAATCTTCAAACATTGGATTATATGGACCGTACTATCGATTCAAATAAAGATTTCATGCATTTTTCTGAATTTTATGTGTTTTTTTTTGAAAAACTTTCCTATAGCTAAACATATGTGAGAAAGAGATGACACCTGTGTGAAAGGGTGGGAAGCGGACAAATTTTAGCAGGAATTGCAACTGAGTTGATTTCTACGCGTAAAAGTGGCTTGCGATCACAAAAGGGAATTGCAGAAAATCGTGAGTAAAAAGTTGCGTGAGTAAATGCGGCCTAAGTAGACGGAATATAAACCATTTCAAGGTTACTCTTGATGTCATGTTTGTGTGACACTCTACTTGGAAGACACTTTACTATCGCCGTTTCGCTTAGAATGATAAGAAAAGCTTGAACAGTTGCCTAAGCTATCCACCCATAATAGGCTGAATATCATTCGTGGATCCCTGTCGATGGAATTCGGGGGATCAAGTCATCTAACAAACTTATCCGGCCTATCGTGGCGTATATTTTTTTCTTTCCTTTCTTAGATGTATCTCAGTTGACTGTAGATTATCTGTTGTAGTTGGTTGTACAGTAGTGGTATGACTAGGAACTACATAAATAGTATCTGCAACTCTAGATCAGAGGTATTTGTGAAAAAGCCGTGAGGTTGGCCACCAAACTCATTCGAGATTAGTTTAGCTTCAAGGCAAGTGCAGTCTTTTTTTGCATGTTGTCGAATTTCTGTAAAGAATGCCTCACTGGTGTGGAGAACTCTCGGGTGACCCCTTTAGTGGATCATGCGGTTCATATCGTTCTATAAAAGAAAGCCATAAAGGCACCCCTTTTGATGTCCCATTAGACGGATTTGAGCAAGTAAGCATATCAGAGTGGGAGTATATCATGTCCCATTCGTTGAAGGCAGATGAGTGGGATATGCCGAGTCTTAATCGAAGCGGATTGCGGATTTTGACTAATGCAGACCAAAGTATAATTTCATCAAAAATTTAACAAATGCTAGCTTATTCCTGCCTGTTAATACTTAAAAAAAAGCTCTGTGTGGACCTGCACATGCCCCTGCATGTACAACATTTTCCAATGAAATCGAATTCCGATTGAAGGGGGGATCTTCTGTGCAGTCCTTCACAGGTGTCATGTATAAGTTAACATGCGTGTAAATATGCTCCAACCTCTCCCCCCCCCTTGAGATGAGTGAAATTCGGTTTTGACCTAACCTCTGAAAAAATGTCTAAATGCACGAGGGACGAAAATGTCCGCAGGCACATGACGTGCATACATGAGACAGACACTTGTTATTCAGAATAAGTGAGTTGTTTGCTCATGATCTTCCCCAACAAAGGAGCTGGAAGCATTTCAATAGAAACAAAACCATACTTCCCATGAAAATGAGCCATTACAGTACGGTGAGGAAAGAAAACAAGAAAATCACTGCATTTAGAAGACAACTGAAAACAAACCAGGAAACACATATAAAAACAAATGAACATTTTTCAAATAAAAATATTACCAGACTCTTCTGACGCGGAACCGACTTCGTCCAGCACCTGGAACTGCCTCAGCTGTTTGCCAAGGGTGTCCTCCTTTTTGTCCTCCACACTTGTCTTCATCTCCTCAATCGCACTCAATGAGAATCCGGCAACTTTCATTGCGACCGCACACTCAGTGATTGCCTTTTGTCCGGCATCCATTCGTGGCTTTTTACACGGTCTGTGCAGTGCCTCTTCCATTGTACTTTATTTTTTTTTTTTTTTGTTTTTGTTTGAATATTGCTTATGTATAGTTTCACACACGTAATATTAGGATATTGCTTTTGTATATTTACATTAATTTAGTATTCTTAAATGTCAAATGTTGTATATTCTATTGTTTTACTGTCGTTTCGGGATTCTTCTAAAAAATATCCAATACTGATTGAATCCAACTTTTGTTGTTCAAAATTGGATGGTCACATTGGTTATTTTAGAAAACCCAACACAAAAAGACATTATCGTTGTTCTTTTTATGCAAAAAAAAAAAAAAAAATGAAGGAATAAATTCATAAATTGTAGGTACTCAATCCACCAAGGAGACCATCGTCTGGGCCTATGTACCTTACCGCTCCAGCTGATTGGCGTGCCTTGAAGTTACTTTTACAATGGATTCTTCAGTTTGTATAGATTTCTCACTTACAAGAAACCACAGCAAAAGGACTTCTTTGTGAGAATGTACAGCGGCATACGAATTTAACTTATAACTTAAAAATATATTAATCTAAGGATCGATAGACGGGTGTCCTGTTGATATCGATTTTAATAAATTTGAATATGTCAGTAATATATGTTGTGCCGGGACAGATACAGATAGGTGGTTGTATTTAATACCTGGTGGGATACAAATTCGTGATGAATGACAGTTGTCATTATGATGGGATATGTGCAGAATGCCTTCTTAGTGTTTGCAGCGCCATATAGTCAAACGAGACTCGAGGAGAAATGTGGAAACAGAAGAGTGTGTTCGATTTGATTGTTTAGTGAAATAATTAATTTGAAAAAACACATTTTGTTAAATGTACTTTAATAGTAAGCATCAGAAATAAGAGAGGAAGGAGATATCCAACTTCTACCTCTCTTGCCCCTTGATTTCATCTGACAGCGTTTTTTATACGCTTTTCTCCCCTGTCTGTGAATACATGTGAGCCCTTACGAACAGCTGGTAAACAGCTGACACCCTTCCCCAACCATAGTATTGGGGTGAATTAGAGTTTTTATTTAAAAATTCGCTCGCTACTGAACTTTTTCAAATTTTGGTGTTAAATTTTCAACACAGAAATGAGGGGTAAGCAAACGAACAAAGCGTATGTTCATGAAGCAGATTTATTAAACTCCCATTTGTGGGAATTACTATCTGAAGCACTAGGGTGAAATTAATGAATACTTTACTTAATGTACATATTTATTTCTGCACATGAATGAATAAAACATATCAAATGCATTCACGCGAAACTTGTATAAAAGTACTAATAATAATAATATTGAAGAATTTGCATGAATCATTTAAAAAAATAACTTTTTTGGTCATTTTAGTTTTTTAAAGAAATGTGATGGAAGTTTATTCCAAATTTTGACAACCATTTTCATGGATTAGTTTTCGTTGCATTATTTATACATTTTTCTGAACAATTATGAAATATAAATTCATGAGTTTTCACAATTCATGAATGATATACAACTGCAAACTGATCGCCTACATATTACTTTGAAGAATTAAATTGATTCAAAATATTCCTGTAAATAGATCTACATATATTATTTAAATAGCATTACATTTTTATTCACCCAAGTATTATATGTGCTCTTAAAAACATGAGTCAACTTTTGAACACCCCCCGAACAATAGTACATGAGATTGGGCAAATCCATGAATCTACCGACAATTTCCCACAAAATCCACGAATCTGCCGCCATTATCCCACAAAATCCACGAATCGGCCGCCATATTGTGGTGGATCCATTGTTTTTGTAAGAGTATGTGTGATATACAAGAGAGTTTCACTACTCTCACATTTCTCTCCGGTGTGGACTAGGGGAAATTCTCGCCGAAGTTGGATATCTCCTTGCTCTCTTATTTCTGGTAAGCATATGGACGAAGGGGTCAGAAAATCTCAGAAATAATGAATGATTGAAGCAATTGCATCGTTTAGATTCACTTTTTTCTATAAATAGAATAATATAGATCACCAAATTAGTTAATGATTTGACTATACAACATTCCAACGGGCTCACCGGCTTATGAACATACGATAGCTGGCAGGCAGTGTTCTTCTACGAGGAGTCGTTTTTTATTGACGACATTGTGATGTTGACAATGCTTCGTTATTATCAGAGATGCAGGCTGCTCTAAAGCCTTAAGAAGTGTGCGTGAAAATAAAGTAGTATACGTGCCTTTAGAGCAAATCAGAGATTGGCGAGGGGTTTTTTAGTAAAGACCCAAACCCGAGTTGGACATCTCTTTACTACTTCATCTCTGGTTAATATCGTCAATGTCGTTAAAGTACTCAAATATCGTCAATGTGGTTAATGCAGTCAGTGTCGTCAATTGGGTTGTCATTCCCCATGAATTGTCCTCGCCCGAATACGGACACTTCACTATTGAAGAGGCACAAATTCCTTCTAAACCAACACGAAAAGCTGCTCCCAAGAAGAAGTCCGAAGAAACCTTCTATAAAAATGTATACATTTTGTTTTAATTCATATTTTATTTGCAACACATATTCTTTGATTTTTTCTCGCATCGAAAATGCCAGTCGGGGATGGGTTCTGAGCTCCCGTAATGGCACATTGAGAAAGCGGGGTTATCTCACTTCTCCAGAGACCACTTCCGCTGCTTAAATCAGCCCATACGCAATTCAATTCCATTGTAAACTGAGTTGTCAACTGAATTGATACTTATCCTCACACTACATCAACTGAATTGAAAGACTGCTTTCTACTGTCAAAAATATTATTATAATTTTTTGAAGTGGTACGTAGCATTAATGATAATTGTGAATTTTTAATAGTTGATGTTGGGAAGAATGGACGCATTTCCGATGGCGGGGTTTTTGGACACACAACATTTGCTAGAATGTTGGAGAATAATTCCCTTAATATTCCAAATGCAGAAGAACTCATTGTAGGTGGTGAAAAGAAAAGTTGTCGCATATTTACGTAGCGGATGACGGTTTTCCACGAGTACGCGTACATATTCAGGCACCGAAATATCTCCACAGGAGTTAAAATTCAACAAGTGCTTGAGTTCTGCTATCAGCAGATCAAACAAATTCATCCACAACTGCCTATTTTCGCTTAGCTTCAAGTTGAAAGACTTGCTAGTCATCTTCAAAAATCAACCAAATCGTCAACCGTCAAATCGATGAAGTGACAGTATTCTCCACTAAAATACCAAAAGTATTTTCATCACTCGACGAGCTCGGGATAATCTCTTATTGAAATAATACTTTTCAGCTTCTAACAACCTTCCAGGATAATGAAAAGTTCACATATCTTGAATTTACAATTATTTACACGAGAATTATAAATTATGAAAATAATTCGTCCTTTTTGCTCAAAACTCAAGCACTAACGACTCTTTTGTGACATGATAAACCTCTTTTAAAACACACGAACAAAATCCTATGAACTGAAGCCTACGAATTGATTAAAAATGTACGAGTACGAGTTCAGTTTAGTCAGTTAGTTTAGTTGACTATTTATTTCACAAAAAATAATGGATTTTAACAATAAAAAAATTCTTAGTCTATATGGTTTGGCTTAGGGCCGTCTACCAGATTAACATTTAAAGTTTGTGTTTCTAAAAGTTCTCCTCCATAATACATTTTCTACAACGCAGTGCGTTTATTGCATACTTGTACAATAGAGATCCCAGCCTCGGTCACCGTTTAAGATGTTTATCGCTTCTTCAAGCGAGTGTACCTGTGCTCCAAAGATGTGGCAGAGGAATTCTTTATGAATGGGACATATAGCGATGAAGTGGAATACGTCCTCTCGTTCCTGAAGGTTGCAAAGGTTGCACAAAAGAGGGAGTTCTGGGCGATGCGGTATAAAGTTTAAACTTATCAGTTCACCTCTTATTTTAAAGATGTTGCTTATCATATCTTGCCATGAAATATGTTCTGTCTTGTAAATTGTGGTTCAATTTGCTGTAATATGTCCTGTATTGCGACGACTTGGCGTCATCTACAAATTGGTTGAAGATCCTATGTCTTGTTTTCTCCAACAGTGTGTAGAACTTATGCCTGTTCGTCTTGGGGCAACTCGAAGATTAAAATCACATTGCGATGCTAAGTTTTCCCATTCTCGGACACATTTTCCACCGTTAACCAGCATTTGAGTAAGCACTATATTCGGAATCCTTTCTTGATTCATTCCCATGACTCTTACCACATAGTCGAAGTGGAGTTTGAGGGTTTCCAAAAATAGGGGCGCCACTCCAGTTTCCAGGTAAAGCATCTAGTTGGGTGAGCCACTTGGTAATTTAAAACTCGTTTGATGAAATAGCATAGACATTTTTCAACTGCTTCAAATGAACAATATTCCCATACTAGCGCAGCGTAAAAGTTATATGTTTTATGAAGTACGAGTTCATATAAACAAATTTCCGTACATAAATTTAGCAGTTCATATATTCGAGTAATTCATAAAATCGCCGATTCATATAATCGAGTGGAGGAAAATTTAAAAAAAAAGGATGAGTTTGAGAGAACATCACCATCACTCTGACTTCCACAAGCTCCAATTTCAACAGCAGTAAATGCATACATTGCATCACAAACTGCTAAAAGAACAATGGAGTGATGACTTATATAATGATTATAATACGCCGATCCAGCTCCAGGGGGACAACTAGCTTCAATCAATGATCCAAGTTTTTCAAATGCCACTCCTGGCATTCTTGTTAACGACAGGGCGGGACTTGGACGGATTCAGTCATGGAATCCTTGGAACTTTTGACCCTCACTCACTTCCCGGCATGCACAGATCCCGCCCCTGAGATCTGACCTTCGACTCGGGGCTCCCAGGAGGTAACCCGGGAACAAATTTCAGCCATAGTTACCTAGAAAAAGGTTTCTGTGGCCATCTGTAGCTTCTCACCCTTCAAATCAACTGGGCTTGATAGCATCATTCCAGCCATGCTCCAAAAGAACATAGACAATGTCACGCTCCCCCTTACAACTATTTATCCTTAAACTATGTTCCCGTGTCGTAGAGAAAAGTTCGGGTTATTTTTATTCCAAAAGTCGGAAAAGAGGACACGATGCTGCTAAGGATTTCCGTCCTATCAGTCTCACCTCTTTTCTACCGAAAACATTTGAACGAGTGCTCAATTCGCACATTCGAGGGCTCTTGAAATCAAACCCCCTATCAAACTCTCAACAAGCCTACCTCAAGGGCAAATCCATAGAAACGGCACTGCACGAGGTGGTGCATACCGTGGGGAGATCTATCCACGTCAAACAATACACCCTTGCTATCTTTCTAGACATCGAAGGTGCCTTCAACAACATCCTAACCAACTCCATCAATAATTCCCTCGCTGCGATGGGAATAGAGGGTTGCGTCCGCAAATGAATTGTGGCCATGTTATCAAAACAGCCAACCGGGGTACACCTTAAGGCGGGGTTAGCTCACCGCTCTTATGGCTGATAACTATGAATAAAATTCTCGTTGAGCTAGAAGGCAAGGAAATCAAAGTAGTTGAGTATGCGGACGTGACAATCTTACTTACTTACTTATCAGGCCGGCGACCCATGAAGGGTCCGAGCCTGAGCAATTGCTGCCTTCCATCGTTGACGGTCCTGGGCATGCTGCTTCCAGTCATCAAGACCAAGCTGTCTTGCATCCGCGATTACTTGGTCATTATACCGGAGATTCGGTCTTCCTCTCCTTCTAGAACCAGGAGGTTCGGATTCAAAGACCCTCTTTGCTGGTGCAGTGCAGTCGACGGATTTTTGCCTGCCGGACTTCATCCACATCCCGATACAGCTCATAGAGTTCGCGATTATGTCTTCTCCTCGATTCGCCTTCCTCGCAGACGGGACCATATATCGGACGTAGAATTTGTCTTTCGAAGGTACCAAGAATCAGATCTGCAGTCTTGCTTAGTCAAGCTTTCGGCTCCATAGAGCAGGACTGGCAAAATAAGAGTTTTGTAGAGCATGATTTTGGTCCTTCGAGTCGGGAGTTTTGAGCCCAGTAGTTTTGACAAACCGAAGTAGCACCGGTTGCCAAGGGCGATTCTACAACGGATCTCCACTGTGATGTCGTTTGTGGAATTCACGTTCACGTGGCAAGCTTAGTATCGGGTATATTCACGGAGGGGCCTCTAACTGATGCTGTTTACCACGAAGATCAAGATACCAACCTTTAGGCTTCCTCGACCCAACAAGACTACGCTCTCCCTTTCCTCCAGTGCTAAGTACCTAGGCGTAATCCTGGATCCCAAGCTTAACTGGAAGTCCAATATAGAAAACCGGGTTAAGAAAGCAAGTGCAGCCTTCTACGCCTGCAGCAAAACTTTCGGCAGAAGGTGGGATCTTAAACCCAAATTGACCCTTTGGATGTACACGCTGTTGTCCGTCCCATTCATACCTACGGCTCTCTAGTATGGTGGCCCGCCCTAAGCAAAATATACAATTTACACAAACTCAACAAAGTCCAGAGATGGGCAGGAGTCGGAACTTCCGGGGCGATGAGATCATGCCCCACCGAGGCACTGAACCTCTACATCGAGTATGTTGTCATGTGCAGCGCCATCAGACTCAGAGAAGCGGGAGGTTGATCAGCGAGACCGTATGGCCATAGCAGAGCTCTGTAACTCCTGCCCGAGCACCTAGCTCCAACTCCTGCGGACTACATCGCATCCACCATAGACTTCGACAACGCGGCACAGTGCCGATTTCAATCCAGAGAGGACTGGAAAACCCAATCACTCATGATGATCTACACAAACGGATCTAAGCTAGACCACGGTGTAGGATCAGCGGTCTTCCCGGCTGACTTCAATATCTCGCCTCCAAGATCACTCGAGTATCTTCCAGGCTGAAGTACTAGTGAGACAGAGAAGCGTGTAAACTCGTCAGTAGTAGCTGCAATTACGGTAGAGCTGTAGCGATCTGCATCGACAGCCAATCTGCCATAAGCGTCATACACTTCCTCCAAATTAGTGCAACAGTGTAAGGAGGAACTCAAACAGCCCAGTAGAAGGTGTAATATTACTCTCCTCTGGACTCCAGGCCACAGAAACATAGAGGGAAATGAGATTGCCGACGAACTGGCCAAGCAAGGAGCTTCCGGCAACGCCCCCATTGAGTTGGTAGGCCCCCAATCAACCACCTCAAACACATCATCTATCAACACTTCCTGTCCATAGCTAGTAGAAGCTGGACTAGGTAATCCAAGTACATAGTCTATGGGAAAACCTGATCCTCCTACACTAAAAGAAGGCCTGATGACCTCCTCAAAAGAAATCGCTCCGAAATTGCTAGAGTCGTGGCTGTAAGCACGGGACACTGTACTTACTCGAGTTATACATTTAATTGAAAAAATGTATCTTTAAGCACACAAAACAACACAATTTCGCAAGTATCTATTTTTTGTAAACGTTAATTTCCTTTTTGTTCTGGATAGATCTTCTAGTTGGTCTATCTTCCACTTTGACAGATGCGAAATGTCAATCCACCATCCTCTTTACGCTGCGCAAGTACGGGGATATCGTTCATTTGAAGCAGTTGAAAAATGTCTGCGCTATTTCAACAAGGGAGTTTTTAAATTACCAACTGGATCACCCAACTACATGCTTCACCTGGAGACTGGAGTGGCGCCCCTATTTTTGGAAACCCTCAAATTCCACTTCGACTATGTGGTAAGAGTCATGGGAATGAATCAAGAAAGGATTCCGAATATAGTGCTTACTCAAATGCTGGTTAACGGTGGAAAATGTGTCCGAGAATGGGAAAACTTAGCATCGCAATGTGACTAACACTGGACACTGGCCTATAGGCATCCAAGCTGTTATACTCGGAATACCGTTCAACCCACACTGTCGTAGTTGCCTTGACACCCACTCAGAGAAAAGTCTGCCTCATTTTCTCTGTGACTGTCCGGCACTAGCCAAGCAAAGATATATCGCGTTCGACAAACCCTTCCTCAGTGACATCTCCGAGATAGCTAACCAAAACAAATCTAACATAATCAATTTCCTGAACTCCACTGGCTGGATTTAGCTAACAAAACCACCACGGTCTACGCGGTGTGGTATCAAAACAGCGCGCAACTGCGCTATTTGTACCCGATTTGAGACAAATCGGATAGCCACTTAAACCAACCAAGTAACTTAAGCTGTTTAAATGTTTGTGGAGCTATAGCTTCTAAACGGCTGTATGGATTCGAAGGAATTATTTTTAGATTAGATTAGTAGCTTTATTTTTCATCAGTTATTATATACAAAGACTAGACTTAATACTAAGGCCGGCTCCACAATAGGGACCCGGCGAATTTCACGTGACGTGGTCAAAATCATTTTATTATTATTTTTGATTGAATTATAATTTATTAATTACATATGGTTTGTACTTTATAATAAAGGAAGGAGACAAAAATATATATATATAAATATCTAAATTTTGCAATTCAGTGGGACTAGTCACGGTAGTGCCCAGTGTTGTTCTTTTTGTAGAACTCTGTTGTGTCGGGATTGAATAAATCGTTAAATCCAGGGTTGGTGATTGCCATTGTGTGAAGATATCGGGGACTGCGCTGGAGTGGAAGTCGTTCCAGTTCCTGTATGTCCTGATTGGGGTGGCTGTTAATATTATTTAACAGCTTACTGGATAGTTTAAGGATGTATTTATCAATTGGCAAGATTTTCGCTTCTTCGTAAATCCTTTTTGTAGGAATGAATTTCAGTGTTGAAGTGTTGAAGGGTCTCTGTGGAGACCGGTGCACATTCTTAAAATCTTCCGTTCAAACAGACAGATTCTCTCCATTGCTGTGGGGTTTATTGTGTACCAGATCGGACATCCGTACGTTATGACTGGTCTGATAAGTTGCTTATAAATAAGCAATTTACTCCTCTGACTAAGACCAGTCTTTCTTCGGAGCAGTGGATGTACCAGGTGTAGGGTCAAAACTGCCCGTTTAATTATAGCATCCACGTGGTTCTTAAATCTGAACCTTTCGTTGAACAATATTCCCAGATATTTGGCGTCCTTCGTTGGAGTGATTGTCGTGTTGTCTGGAAACTTTAATTTAAGATTGTTGCATCTTCTGATCAACGACCTGACTCTGCTTCCTTATATGGCTGCTGCTGATGTTCGGGAGTACATGACTAAAGACTTGTCGCTGTTGAGTTGTAGTCCCATCGTTGGTTGATTTTCTGTCCCACTTTCTATAAGGCTACTTCCGGTGATACGGCGGTAGCGTACGTTATGAAGTCATCGGCATGCAGGAGCGTATTGCTTCCACTTCGGTTGGTTGGCTGGCCCGCGGTGTAAAGATTGAATAGGGATGGTCCCATCTTCGATCCTTGTGGTACTCCCGCATTGATACTCTTCACTGTCGATCTAGCAGTACTTACGTGGACAAAGATAGTTCTATTAGTCAGAAAGCTATTTATGAGTCTCGCCAGATACGTGGGAGAGAATTTGAGAAGTTTAAATATGAGTCCTTTGATCCAAACGGTATCAAAGGCCTTCTTGATGTCCAACAGACATGTCATTGTTGCCTCCTTTTTGTTCAGGCTTCGCGTGATGTTACAAGGCAGCCTAAGCAATGGGTGGATTATACCATGCTTAGGCCTGAAACCAAAGTGGTAGGATGGCAGAATGCCGCGCTGTTCGCTAAATGTGGTAATTCTTTTGAGCATTATCGGCTCCATGACCTTACTCAAACAACTAAGCAAGGCAATAGGTCGATAACATACCACCTACCATGTGTACGGTTAAACTTTTTAGGCACCGGAACCACTTTAGATATTTTCCAATTATCTGGGAAATAGCTGTTTTCAGGCAGTTGTTAAAGATAATTGTCAGCAGTAATAGCGCCAGATTCGGCAACTTCTTAAGTAAGAAGTTGGAAATCTGGTCATTACCAGACTATTGCGTTGCCGGAGTGGATGATATTCCTGATTTCTTCCGTGTTTGTGAACATTTCACCGCTCGTTGGGCCAACAGATGTGTTGGTCCCATTGAATTTGGTCAGATTTGAAAACGTAGACACTCGTGTCTCTACATCGCTGATGAATGGTTTCCAAGTATAAGAAATGCGTCTTTTAGGATTCGGAGTAAACTTGGAAGACACATTACTTATACCCGGAAACACACAATAAATCATAATTTTAAAACAGAATGCTAGCCTTAGAACCTTGATGCTCTGGCTACTATGTTCCCCTATAATTTGAATTACTATATGGTAGCTTGTTGTAGCCAAGGTAAGGCTGCGGATATGCCAAGACAAAGAAATACTGTGAGGAAGTTCAACGTCAGCCGGCTACAATCGCAAGAGATTGCCAAATCCTTTTCCGATCGTGTCTCCCTTAACCTCTTAAGAAATCCTACGCCGCCAACATCAAGTATTGAAGACCAGTGGCAGCATTGCCAAAAAGCCATCAGAGATGCCGCCTCTGATGTGCTGGGTTTCAATCCGCCACCACAACGAAACCCCTGGTTTGACAACGAGTGTCGGCAGGCGAATGCAGCCAAGCAAGAAGCATACAAAGCGGCACTGCAAAGAAGGACAAGAGCTGCTCGGGAGTTCTACGAGCAGAAGAGGAGAGACGAACACCGGCTTCTCAGGAGAAAAAAGAAGGAGCATGAGAAGCGCGCGATCGGCAGAATAGAGGGATATTACTGCAGGAATGAGGTGAGGAAGTTTTACCAAAGGGTAAAGTTAACCAGTCAAGGTTATAAAGTCCGAACCGAAGCCTGTAAGGATGATCAAGGGAACATCGTAGTAGAGTCACAGTCGATGCTGAGGATATGGAAAAACCATTTCTGCAGACTGTATAACGGCGACGAAGAACCAAATCCCGCTGTCAGGCAGAACGAACCATGCAACCCCAATGAAAGGGACGACGAAGATCAACAATTCCGTCCACCCGACCCGGATGAAGTGAGGATTGCCATATCTAAACTGAAATCCAACAAGGCTGCGGGAGCTGACGGCCTACCCGCCGAGCTTTTTAAAGCCGCAGGCGATGATTTGGTAAGGAGCATGCACCAACTCATCTGTAAAATATGGTCGGAGGAAAACATGCCCGATGAATGGAACCTCAGCATTGTTTGCCCGATCCATAAAAAAGGAGACCCTTTGAACTGCGCCAACTACAGAGGCATCAGTCTCCTAAGTATCGCATATAAAATCTTATCTGCCATACTGTGTGAACGCCGAAAGCCATTCGTCAACAACCTGGTCGGTCCATACCAGTGTGGCTTTACGACAGGAAAATCCACCATCGACCAAATATTCACACTACGGCAAATTTTGGAGTAAACCCAGGAGCAACAAATCGATACCCACCACCTTTTCATCGATTTTAAGGCCGCGTATGATAGCATCTATAGAGACGAGCTATACAGAGCAGTGTCTAGTTTTGGCATCCCTACTAAACTCGTCCGTTTGTGTAGGATGACGATGGAGAATGCACGCTGCTCCATCAAGGTCGGTAAAGACCTAACCGAGACCTTTGATGTCAAAAAAGGATTCGGACAAGACGACGCGCTGTCATGCGACTTTTTCAACATCGTTCTTGAACGAATTGTTCAAAACTCGAACGCCAACACCAGAGGAACAATCTTTCAGAAGTCCGTCCAACTACTCGCATATGCCGACGATATTGACATTATTGGAAGAACGCAGCGTGATGTCAATGGCGCTTTTGTGGGTATTGCAACGGAGGCCGCGAAGATGGGTTTAGCGGTAAACGAGGGTAAGATCAAGTATATGCTGTCAACGAGAAAGGACACCCAACACCGACGACTCGGTCAGAACGTCACAGCAGACAGATATAACTTTGAGGTAGTCAAAAACTTTGTCTACCTAGGCACCGCTATAAACTCAGACAATGACACCAGCGCTGAAATCAAACGAAGAATAACCCTTGCCAATCGCTGCTTCTTTGGGCTAAGAAAGCAACTGGTAAACAAAGCCCTCTCTCGAACAACCAAGATAACGCTCTACAAGACCTTAATCGTCCCAGTCCTGCTATATGGCGCGGAGGCATGGACTTTGTCAAAAGCGGATGAAGCTGCCCTTGGTTGCTTCGAGAGGAAAATTCTTCGTGTGATTTTCGGTCCCGTCTGCATAGACGGTGAGTGGAGGAGGAGATATAATGACGAACTATACGGGCTGTTCAGCGACATCGACTTAGCCAGAAGAGAGAAGATCCAAAGACTGAGATGGCTAGGTCATGTAGAGCGGATGGAAACCAATACTCCGGCCCGAAAAGTCTTCGAATCCACCCCCGAGGGACGGCGCAGTAGAGGAAGACCGCGACTCAGGTGGCGCACGCAAGTGGAAAGGGACCTCAACCAACTATGCGTGCGAAACTGGAGACAGCTAGCTAAAGATCGAGCTGGCTGGAGACGCTTGTTGGTTGAGGCCCAGGCCCACCTCGGACTGTAGCGCCACCTTAAGTAAGTAAGTAAGTATATGGTAGCTATTAAATAAACGCTAATTCGGTTATGATTCTATTGATGTGTCACATGACCAGTAAGTGAATTCCTTATTTCCACTTAAAATGACATTGATATTACTACTCTTGCATACCACACAGAATTACTCAAAAGAAGCGTTTGCGAAGCGAATCATGTTAAGAATTTCGCTTTATACCTTACGATCGTTATGAGATGAACTCATTGTCGATAATTATATACACTGGAACATATTTAACTAACCAGTTACCGAGTGCTTTATTCTGAAGTAAACGCCAAAGTAAGTCTCATTAACCGAACAGGTGTAGTCACCGCCACCATTCGGATTGTTCGTACGACTACTTATGTATGTATGTTTTGGTAAAAGGTATAAAACGCCATTAACTTTATATTCCATCAAGTTCGTTCCAAAATATGACACAGACATGCAAACGGTGTATGTGTCTCAATTTCATTTCCTTCCTTTTTCTGTCTAACGAAGTTCTCAACAGAGGTCATGTGATACTTCGCTTAATCTTTTGTGTGCGCACTTAAGCCTTGCATTCGGTTTGATACTTTAAAAACAAACCCGTCAACATTTCATCTTCTCATTCAGTGAATTCCTCTTCCACTAATGATCGAATGACTTGTCATAAATGTCATAAAAGACACGCGAATAATTGTCAACTTTTGAAAGTGCCTTGCAATGCACTCATGTGCCAAGTGCATCCATTTTGAAATAAACGGTTCTTTGTTTACTTTAGCTTGTTCAATCGCATAAGCTTTCGTCACATCAGTAAGACGCAACGTCTAAACGTCGATAATACATGAGCAGATTGTAGGCAAGGCCCCCGGGGCGGGTAGTTAAAATATTTTTTTAGTTACCATTAGTCATAGTTAGATATTTCTGGGAGAGATAATTGCGTGAGAAAATTCACAGAAACTATAGCTGAAACGTCAATTTGAATACAATTGATCGTCTTGACGCACAAGTTTCGTGTCTGAGCAGTTTTAGTGTGTAGCGGTGCAGGCAAACCCAGATTTGTAGTGTGATTTGTCATCACCTACAGAATGATTTCCATGAACTTTACAGCGCAATTGAAATGAAATAAACACACACATGTCAATAGATTAAGGGTCTATGCGTGTCAATATGATTGATAAGATAAGGTTTGATAAATCGACTCATACTCCTAGAGCTAGAGAGAGCTTCAATCAACGATACTTCTTAACTTAGCGCGAGACTGTAAACAGGGGCGTAATTTATAGCAGAGACCTTACAAACGAATTTACTTGAACTACGAGCCAATGGATGAATAGCCTTACAGAGGACTTTCTACTAAGTAGAACTTAACCAATGTAGTTTATGAAAGTTAGAAAAATATGGTGCTAGTTGGATAGACGCGGTGATTGAGGCCCTAATCCACTCTAGACTGCACTGTCACAAGAAAGAGGAGGATATTCGAGGAGCTAAACGTCTGCTATAAAGATTGGACGTCAAACGAATGATCAATATCTTAGAATGTTGATTGAGCAGAGGACAGTAGAGTACGTTCAACATCGATAGTTTAGTATTTCGATACCATCGATAATTTTTTCCTTTAAACTATCGATATTTAAATCATTTTAAATGAAACAAAGAACTACTCCAAAAATCTTTTTTTTATTTACATACAATATAATTAAGTACAGTGGTGGCCCGTGGCGTTGTGGGTATTTGCGTCGACTCCTACGCACTGGGACCTACCAGTCTAGGTTCGATTCCGGGAACGACAAGACATACTTTTCACGGCCCCACCTCTTTCGAGTCACTGACAATGCTCAAAGAGTATAACTGTCTAGAAAAAGCTTCTCAAACTTGGCTGTTCGAAGTCGGCATAAAACTGTAGGTCCCTTCCACTCGTGATAGAACAATAGCACTCACAACACGAGTGGTTGCTGAGAAGCTAGGCCTGGACCTATACAGGGTGTAGCTCCACCCACATTATATGTACAGCCGTTGACAACTAATTAGAAAAGATATTTTTTAATGACGTCAGTTTTTTTCTCATTTATTTCATAATTTTTTTATTTTACTTTTTTTTCTTAAATTATCATTGGAACTTAAAAAGACAAAAAAAACACAATTCATTCAGTTTCTTTTTGGAAAATATGGTTTTGGAGATGTTTTTGCTCTAAAACTCCATATTGAACTATGACAACTAATTAGAAACACTGGAAAAATGATAACAAAAATGTAAGATAATCTTTACAAATAATGTCGAAACTTACTATAGTGTCTTATTATGACAAGTACTTAGTCGGAAAGCCCCTTTGCTTCAACACAGCTCCGCAACGATTCTGCATCGACCTGATAAGGCCTCGGCATCTCTCCACTGGAATCGCGTACCACGCTTCCTTCACCTTTTCATACAAAACATCCAAATTGGAAATGTTTTGAGTACTGACGGCATTCTTAACATCACTCCAAAGGTGTTCTATAGGATTTAGGTCTGGACTTTGTGATGGCCAGTCAAGTACACGCATGGAGTTTTGGTCAAAACATGCTTTTGTGAGCTTTGCGGTATGTTTAGGGTCATTATCTTGCTGGAATGACCAAATAACCGGCATATTTTCCTCCGCCCATGGTAGCATTACATTTGTCAATATGTCAACGTACTGCTACTTATTCATTGTTCCCACAATACGATGAATTGGTCCAACGCCGTTCCACGAAAAACATCCCCAAATAAAAATTGAACCGCTACCATGCTTAACTACTGGAGAGGTGTACCTGGGATCGAGTTCTTTGCCTCTTGGTCGTCGGACGTACCTTCTACCATCCGGACCAAACCTATTTATCTTTGTCTCATCACTCCATAGTACAAATTTCCATTCATTTGCGTCCAAGCAGCATGGGTTTTGGCAAAGTCGATACGACGTTTTCTTTGTACCAATTTGACCATCGGGTTCATTCGCGCTAGTCTTCCGTGAAGTCCGGCTTCCGTCAAACGACGAGCAACAGTCGTCTTAGACACATTGATACCCGTTTCATCCATTACTTCACGCTGGATTGCTTTGGCACTTTTTTGGGATCCGCTTTTGATAGCCGGACAATTTTTCTGTCAATGTACTGTGTAGTGGTATTTTTTTGCGAGGAACATTTTTCGTGGTGCCATATTTACGAAAATGGGAAATTGCACCAAATACCATCTTCTTGGAACAGTTTAACTGCGTTGCAATGCGTTCCATATGACTAACCCGCTTTCTTTAGCTCAACAATAGCCTTCCGCGTGTCAGGTGTACAGCTCTTTCCTTTACCCATTTCTATCTTTTTTTTTAATTTAAATATATTAGTTTTTTTTTATTTTTGTAATGTAAGCCAGTGCTATCTTACCAAAATATTTGAGATAAACTTTTAAATATTTATGTATTTTAGGTAATACAAAGTCGTTTCTAATTAGTTGTCAACTCAAGAACTCCAACTGATCAACTAAAATATGACTGTTATGCAAAAATGCATATTTTTAAAGGGGTATAAAAACAGAAGTAACCCTATCAAAAACTTTACCGTTATGTTATTAACAGTAATCGGAATATTAGTAAACGCTACAATGCTGATATCGTTTCTAATTAGTTGTTGCATATATTATAATTAAGTATTCGTGATTTTTTATTTGCCTTAAGAAAAGCTACTTATTGAAGCGTTTTACCTTTAACCTGTTTCTTAGATCGCTATGTATCAAACCGGCCTTAAAGAAAATACATTCGCTCGGAGCTGGATTTTACCCAGTAATCCATAGGGCACTTGTCGCTATCAGTTGGCTGTCGTATGTCCATTATTGCGTCACTTAATGGGGTTTCTATAACTGCAAGCTCTTCCTCTTGACTCTTGCCCAGATGGAAACAGAAACAGACTTCTTTAACCTTAGATCCATTTCAGTAAGGTACATATGTAGTTTCAGACGTAGGCAAATTGGTGCTTGCGGATGTGGTTGCTCCGCATTCATTAACTTGTTCATATTATTTTGATACTTTCCAGAAATGCTGCACATTCCTTTTGAAAACACTCTGCGGCAATTGTTGCATGTTCTTCGGATTTGCAGCCTTGTTTTTTTAAACCTAGGATCTAAAATCGTGGATAACATCAGGGAAGTTATTTTTCATAAGCCTGTCCTTAATAACTTTCTGAAAACCACCATTCACTGCTTTTCCTATTATGGTGCTTAAATTTTTTTTCATTGGATGGTTTCAAAAGCTTCACGATCGACAGGTACAATTTCGAGGTAGTAAAGGAGTTTATCTACCTCGAGGCAAACGTGAACTTCACAAACGACATCACAGTGGAGATCTGTCGTAAAATCGACCTTGGCAAACGGTGCTACTTCGGTTTTTCAAAACAACTGGGCTCAAAAGTCCTGACTCGAAGGACCAAAATCATGCTCTACAAAACTCTTATTTTGCCAGTCCTGGTCTATGGAGCCGAAAGCTAAACGTTAAGTAAAACTGCAGAGTTGATTCTTGGTACCTTCGAAAGAAAAATTCTACGTCGGATATATGGTCCCGTCTGCGAGGAAGACGAATGGAGGAGAAGACATAACCGCGAACTCTACAAGCTGTACCAGGATGTGGATGTAGTCCGGAAGGCATAAATGTTTCGACTGCACTGGCTCCGCCATATCGAGCGCATGGACAACAATACTCCAGCAAAGAGGGTCTTCGAATCCGAGCCTCCTGGTTCGAGAAGGAGAGAAAGACCGAATCTCCGGTATAAACACCAAGAATCGGATGCAAGACAGCTTGCTCTTGATGAATAGAAGCTGTGTGCCCGGGGTTGTCATCGATGGAAGGCAGCTCAGGCTCGGACCCTCAAATAATTCAAAAATATTCTTCTCTCTTACATGTTAGAGAGAGAGAGTTGTATAATTTTGCCTGTGGCCCAGTTACTGTAGTTGTAGCATCGATGAGTAGTCCTGAAGTACATTGTAATCTTCAGCACGCAACGCTGGAGGAGACTTTTTACATTCATTTACTGCTAATGTTAGTTAATTTCTAGTTTCAACAATGCAAAGTAGAAAGGGAATATTAAATTTGTTATTTCACAAACTATCGATGTTTAAAAAAAACAGTATCGATAGTACTATCGATGTTTAACGCTCCATACCGCAAAGTCACTTTGCACTTGTAGAGGTATGGCAACTGTTTGCTTGCTACTGACTGATTCCTGTCCCGTGACTAAGTTCTCCAAATGCTCAGTCAGCAAAAACTGCCCAGTTTGTTCGTTTTTTTCTTATTTTTATTAGTTGATTGCTCTTTTTTTTAAAGATAGAACACTGAAACGTTACAGGTTCTCACTTCATATACTAGGGAAAAGGCGAAAATTAAAACATCCCGAAGTATTTATAAAATGTGCCTTTAAAGAAGTATTAAGTAAAGAAAGAGGGAAGATTACTAGACGATGTGAATTTGGCTAGTCCTACAAAAAAAAGTTCCGCCAAGCTCCGGTCAGTGCTTGACATTTTCTGAAAGCTTATACAAATAGCAAACGTTCCCGTAAATTTGACAACTGTGGAAATAAAGCCATAAAATCAAAGGTACTCGGGCATAAAAACAGAGTGGGCATTAGCGGAACCTAATAGCCCAAGCAGTGAACAAAATGGATACCGGAAGTGGAAATGGTATGACACTTCCTTATTGAATGTGCGACCAAATTGCAGTAGTCCCAACGAATGTTTAGTTATTTCTATGTCAATCATAATATACTTGTAGAAAAGC
The DNA here is from genome assembly GCA_907269125.1 of Eristalis pertinax. NCBI lineage: Eukaryota > Metazoa > Arthropoda > Insecta > Diptera > Syrphidae > Eristalis > Eristalis pertinax. The sequence continues at coordinate 110,517,251 of OU026145.1, read as the reverse complement.
CTGTCGTACGGCAGGACGAATGTCATACGCATTTATGTAATCCATAATGTTATATAATGCAAAAAAGAATACGTCGAAAAACAGAATATGAAATGTTTATTCATACAAAACAAAATAAAAAAAGAAGTAGTATTGTCTATAAAAAAAATATAGCTCCAGGCTGATTTGAACAAAGAACCTTTAAAGAGTGCGATCAAGACACCACTCACTCGGCCAACGGACCCGATATCTTTCTCCTTTATCTTATATCCTATATACACAGTTGACACCAAAACAAAATAATTTCTTTTCATAAATCAAAATTAAATTTCCGAATGGAATCAGACTATTCCTAATTCGATAGGATTCACCGTTCTCGAGATATAGACTTTTTTTCACTGTTTGGCCATTCTGCCCCACTGTTCGGCGTAGACGGGGACAACATTTTCACGAGTATATTCAAAAAATAAATGTTAGACACAGTTGTTTAAGTTAGTCCAAATTCATTTTCTGTGTCTTACTTGAAATTAAAAAAAAAAAAACAGTTTTAACGAAGACTAAAGTTTAATTAACCCTTTGTTCTCTAGTGGTTTCGCAGTGAAACCACACATTTAACATTTTGTTTCTACATCCCTAGTGGCGTCATGGTAAAACCAAGTGCATTTATACAAACTATTATTCATTTTAAAATGGTTTCGGATCATTTTCAATACATTGTGAGTGCATTCATCTGATGGTTCGTGTCATTTGAAGTGCTTCTTTTTGTGTAGTGAAAAATTATTTTATATTAGTTAGTTGTTTTCTGAGAATGGAAAGTAAGGCAAGTGCGTAAATCCAAGAATTAGTTATTTTGTTGTCATAAAAAATATAGTTAGTACCAATTTATGAAATGGGACCCATTCATCAATGCTTTTGGAGGTGGTTTCGCTGTGAAACCAGTAGGGAATAAACATTTTTTTTTTATTTTAATTTCAAGCAATGATCGTTTCCTAGGTTTGGAAATATTTCAGATTTTTTTTTTTGACGAAATTCCATAGGATATCAAATCTGAAAGTGGTGGTGAAGAACCAGAAGATCCTGAAACAAATATTGAAAATCTGTTCGACAGAAATGCGATGGAAATCGTTTTTGTTGACGAGCCTCAAGAAGAACATGACGAGCGATGGATTATCGAAGATGATCTTCCTTTGCCTGTTCTTCTACAAATAGCCGTGTGCCGTGGGCCAAGTAATAATAATATAATAATAATATGGGTGGCGCTACAGCCCGTTGAGAGCCAGAGCCTAGCTTCTCAGCAACCACTCGTGTTGTGCGTGCTATTGTTCTATCACGAGTGGAAGGGACCTACAGTTTTATGCCAACTCCGAACGGCCAAGTTTGAGAAGCTTTTTCTAGACAGTTATACTCTTTGAGCATTGTCAGTGACTCGAAAAAAGTGGGGCCGTGAAAAGTATTTCGTGTCGTACCAGGAATCGAACCTAGACAGGGAGGTCCAAGTGAGTAGGAGTCGACGCACATACCCACAACGCCACAGGCCAAGTGCCATTTGAAAAGAGGTTTGACAAATGGTAACATTTTTTTCTTAGTTCCCTACTGGTTACGTGATGAAACCACACCTAAAAACATTAGTAAAAGATTAAAAAAAAGATTTAAAATTATTTTATTTTTGAATTTGTTGTTAAAAGATCGAATTTTACCTAAATTTCAAAGCTTTATAAAAATATTTTCAAAATTTGATACCTCCGGGAATAAAGGGTTAAAACGAAACTCAACTATTCATTTACGTTTCTGGTTTGGATAAGAACTACTGTTCGCTAAGAACGATCGACCAACAATGCCCTCGTCTACCCTACATCAAGCACAGTTTGGGAAACTAGTCTCAGCATTGCCAAGTCTCCGGATGTAGTCTGTACACAGGCCTCAATGAATCACATGCTATTACAATTTCCAGAGCCATATCACCATCCCATGCTTTTTATCTTCAAAATAATAGCTTCGAGGTTTATTTTCCGGTTTTGACTACTTTCTTAGCACACGCACGGAACCGTAACTAAATGAATATGCCTCTAAAATAACGAAATGTTTCTACCACCAGCACTGCAAGTACAACTGTCACGTATTGGTCCCGCACACTCTCAGTCTCTCTCTTACGCGCTCACTTGCTCAATTTATCTTTCATTTAGTAACAAATGCGATCGATTCACGAAGCGTTGGATGAGAGATTTTCAAATTTGCAAGTTCCAGCTAAAAAGCCACAACTTGAAAAAACCGAGCACTAGTCGACCCCACATGATCGTCCAATTCGGATCGTCTAACTATAATCGTACGTGCCGTGTGCCCCCAAACACTCGTATCTTCGCGGTTTCATAAAAACTTCACGGATAGAAAGTGTGTGAATTGCGATAGGAAATCGATTTCCCGAGTGTTGCTGCTTAACTTGCGATACAACAACAAACGAGGTGAATAAGTTTTATTGATAATTGCGTGTCGGGTAACCCCATGCGCAACATCAATCAGCTGAAGGTTCTATTTTGGTCTGGAAATTGTGTCACAAAATAATGTATCCATTTAATCCGGTCAATTAAACTGGAGCGTATACTCGGCTCGTTTGAACGGGCGTAGATAGTTGATGATGAAAATAGTTGACATTGAGATAGACAGACGCTCGTAGTTCTATCAAGTGAAACAAGAGCTCAGCAACAAAGCCAGCCGAGAGTGCACGGTGGATTCAGACAAACATTGCCTATGGCTGAGTGTTGATTCCTCTAAATACCCGCCCACAGCTGCGGGTCAATGGGCATTAATTTGTAGTGAGACAAAGCTACCAGCTGGACAGCTTAATCTAGCCCATTCGGCCGGTAGATAAATGCCGTGGTCGGTCACCAGCGAGTGCACTCAGTTAAGCAATCGTTGATCGGGAACGCAACGAGGAGGGAAAGTCCCAGATAAGGGCTGTGGGTCATACGGTGTTTGTGTTGTGTGTTTCCATTTGTTTAGCTTTACATTTCAACATTTTCGTGAAGTCGAGGTAATCAAAACAGAAATGCAATAAATTTAAGAATTATCTGATATGGAAGTGAATTTACACAAAACCGATGTAATTTCGGGTCTGATCTGGTGTTTTTTTGGCGACGAAACCTTAAAAGGATCGGCGAATTCCAAGTGGAATGACACTGTGAATTTGACGTTTAAGTCGGCAGTCTTCTGACGAGTTTCAACGAAAGTCGTGATTGTGAAAGGAACGCTGTTTGATTCATCGACTATGCGAAACAAGAAAAAGTGTGTGGGTTTCTTTTATTCAAGTTCCTTATGTCGGACGTTAACGAAATAAGTGATAGATAAACTGGGCGTGTGCTGACAGGTTTTTTATTTATTGCTGGATGAGGGTTTTTTTTTTGTTTTTGTTTGTTTGTGGTTTTCGTTAAGTTCTAAAATGAGGTTGTGTTTCTGTGAATTACTGATAATTGTTTACTGAAAGTGGAGAAGCGTGATGAACATTTGTTCACGCATTTGACCGTGGATTTGTAGGAACAATTAATAAGTTGAAGTTCCGGTGTAGAAGTAGAAGGCAATTACGTTTATATCGTTGGTCTAAAATCTAAATCTAAAATGGTCTTACACCTGATTGCACAGCGAAGTGTTGGTTACCCCTGTGATCAAAAACTAAAAGTCATTTGTTTATAACTTTTACAATCTTTATGTATACCTCCAAATCTAATTTACCACTTTCTTCTCCCGATGCGGGTCATCACGAAACTATTGCTGAAGCCAATTTCCGGAAAGCCCTTCAAAGCGCGCAGGAGTTCGGTTTTCATTTGCCCAATCGTGTCGAAACGTTGTTCCCGGAGAAGTGTTTTTATTTTTGGTCAGTGATGCTCCAGATGTTACACGGAATGATATGAGTTGAATTTTTGGCGTAATGGACTGATAAGGAGTGAAATGTTCACAGTATTGTGAACAAGCAATCTAAAAGGGTGATTTTCTTAAAAGCTGTAGGAAAGTTTTTAAAAAAAAAACACAAAAAATTCAGAAAAATGCATGAAATCTTTATTTGAATCGATAGTACGGTCCATATAATCCAATGTTTGAAGATTATTTCATGCAAATGTTGACATTGACTGCGCCTCAAATGGTCCATCCGCTTACTCCAGTTTTGGCATACTCTTTCCAACATTTCGGCCGGTATCTCACGAATAAATGCTTCAATGTTGTCTTCCAATGCGTCAATTCAAGCGGGCTTGTCTGTCTAGACATGAGCTTTAACATAGCCTCACAAAAAGGCGATAAATCGCACGATCTAGGCGGCCAATTGACCGGTCCAGACCGGAACCGAACTCGTCCTCAATAAGTCCATTGTTGCGTGTGCTGTGTGGCATGTGGCACCGTCTTGTTGAAACCACATGTCATGCAAGTCAAGCTCTTGCATTTTGGGCAAAAAAAAGTTGGATTTCATCTCACGGTAGCGCTCACCATTCACAGTTACGTTACGATTTGCATCATCTTTGAAGAAGTACGGACCAATGATGCCACCAGCCCATAAACCGCACCAAACTGTGACTTTTTCTGGATGCATTGGTAGCTCTTACAATGCTTCTGGCTGATATTCACTCCAAAATCGACAAATCTGCTTATATACGTACCCATTGAGCCAAAAATGAGCCGCTTCAGTGGGTCGATTAGACTGACCATAAAATGGAAGAAGCGCGCGATGAACTTTCTTAACAGAGCACGCATTTTGATCATAAAATTCAATAATTTGCAAGCGTTGTTCGTTTGTAAGATGATTCATGGTTAAATTATAGACCAAACTGAAGATGTTTGACAGTGAAACAAATCACGAAACGTGCGTCAGCTGTTTAAACCAGTGTTGCCAAAAAGATAATAGCTAAAAAATCACCCTTTATATGATTTGTTGATCAATTTATGTTGATCAAGCTCGAAAAGTGTTCCTGTTTAGAAAAAGCTGCATATGCTGGCCATTCGGAAGCAGCATATATATTATCGGACAAAACTAAAGCACCCCCATAAACAAACTGACTACTTTCAGGGTATTTTCCTTGTATCGGGTGACAGAGAGAAGTGATGAACATAAAATGTTTTTTCTTCATTTTGTTAAGTTCATTAAACAAAACAAACAAGCATACATAACATAATTTGTTACAAAGAATACAAAACTTCATTAAACATATAAAGATTCATTAAACAAAATTAAAGTACCCCCTAGTACGAATATAAAATCTCTTCAAAAAAGTAAAAAAAAGCACACATAGTTGTGTGCCCTTTTACTTTAATCACAGCCATGCAACTGTTTGGCATAGACATAATTAGGTTGTCTATTACTTTCATAGGCACACCTTTCCATGCATCCTCAACTGCCTCGTAGAGCTGATCCAAACTGTTGCAATGGTTCAGGTTTATTCGCCTGTCCACTATTTCCCACAAATTCTCTATGGGGTTTGGGTCTGGAGACTGCCCAGGCCAATCTAGAACCTCGAATTTGTTGGTAACCGGCCAGATTTTGATCCCTCGTGTATTTTGGATCATTGTCCTGTGAAAACCTCCATATCAATGGCATTTCCTCTTCAGCATAAGGCAGCATAACTGATTTTAGTATATCTAATTACCCAAACCAATCCATAATACCATTAATTCCAAAGAGTGGCCCTATTCCCCAACCAGAGAAGCAATCCCAGGAACTTCCTCCATCAAATTTGACCGTTGGGATGCAATATTTTGAATCCATTCTATCACCTGCTGGTCTCCTTATTCGGGTTATGCCATCTGAAGTTTTTTGTTGTATATAATATGTATTCATCAGAAAAAATAACGGTTTTCCAATTTGCAACTGTCCAGTTCAGGTTTTTATGCGCAAACGCTAGTCTCTTCTTGCGGTTCTTTTCGGAAATGAAAGGCTTTCGTGCTGGGCGGCGGCTAAATAAGCCAAACTGTACAGTCTTTCTTTGAATCGTCCTAGCACACACAGGCAAATCCAATTCTGGTATGTATGTACTTGCGCACAACACGAGTGGTTGCTGTTGAAGCTAGATCCAGGTCTACCTCGTAATGTCGCTCCTTCCATGTCATAATTATAATTACAATAATTTCTGTAAACAATGTCAAATGAATAAATTTAATGATTAAACGGCCTTCAAGAAGAATTTTTCTCCATTTTTCTTGAAATAATTGTACTTCGTATCGACACCGTATCGACCGTGCATTCTGCACCATTCCTTTCTGGTCCCACTAAATAACCATCCTTCCGGGAATATTACGCACCGACTGCGAAGTTAATGGTTGGCCTGAGCTTACCCATGATTTTTTTGCGCTTGGTATTGTCGAAATAAATACACTTTTAATGACAAACTGTCGGCAAATTCCCAGTTGCCCATTTCGAATTAGTCCATCCATTAACTTTGAATATAATTGCTAAAAATATAGAAAAATAAAGCAGTACTTCAGTAACCCGCCATCGCATGCATCGAAATGCAAACCAGAAATGAACTGTAACTGCATTTCCTGTGTTCCAACACCACAATTTTAATTGATCTCCGTCCATTGACACAGCACGAGCCAGTTGAATGCACTTAAAAACTACTTAGTTGCTATACGTTGCTATACATATTCCCACATGCAAATATGCGAAAGTTCATGTCGAATAGAAGCAAAACAAACAGAGACCAGTAGAACAATCTGGAGAAACAGGTTTTTCAACACAGTTCATGCATAACTGATGTCAAATGGATTTTGTTTCCAATTACTTACTTTTATTACATGAATAAGGTTGAATTCCGAATTCAATGTGACCAAGAAAGCTAACCGTTGTCATTGTTTTGATGAGTCCAACTAATCTGTGAATGGAATCTTTAGTCTGTTTTCAATCAAACATGAAATGTACATATGTACGCCTAGTTGGTCTTAGCAATCGGTCTACCGCTAGCATTTCTTATCACTGGTGATTGCTGGGCTTATCATTTATGAGTCACTCCAACTAATTGGCTATCCAAAACTGAGCGTAACATGTTTTTCACTAAAAAACTCACATATCTGGAATTTATTTTGAGATTAAAGTGAAATGCTTATGCTTTTGGCTCACAGTAAATTGTTCTTATCTTCACTGCATTTGTTATAATTTATGGAATTAGTTCACATCTGTGACTATCCAAAATTACGAAGTTAAAACTAATCACGCCATTCTTCGTGGTTCTGGAGGTGGTGCCGTAAAATTAAAAGAGGAACATACCCGGTCGAGAATTGAAACTGAGACGATGTGCGTAGGAGTTGACCCACTTACCGTTGCATTCATATGTATGTATGCTAATTATTGTAGTTTTAATCAACAAGATCACATCTTGTGAATAAGCATAGACGGGAAATGAATGACTGGGGAAGTAGAAGTGTGCCATCGCAACCATGGCGATTTTCAGCTCAGACTCTTGTGTATAATGAAATATGTGTTCTAGCGGATGAAAACATTTGAATGAATCCTTTCTCATTCCTCTAGTATCTTCTACGTACCTAGTACTAAAGGGTGGTTAAATTTTAAGGGCCGATGTTGATTTTGAATAAAACACAAATTATTTAGGGAATTATTGTCATTTCTTTTTAAATATTACGATAATATTGGTATGGTTAAATTATGTATGGAATAAAATATCGGCCAATTGGCCGCCGCGACCTAGGCGGCACACCTCCTTTCCATGGTCCAAATTTTGGATGACGCTGAAGCATAATTGAGGTTCTATGCCGTTAATGTGCCGAATTATCTCATCCCTGTAGCTCTTGAATTGTTGCTGGCTTATCGACGTAAACCTTTTCTTTCAAATAACCCAAAAGAAAAAAAAAATCCCACGGTGTCAAATCACATGATCTTGGCGGCCAATTGACATCGCCACCACGTGAGATAACACGGCCATTGAATTTGTTAGCTGTGTGGCAAGAGGCACCGTCCTGTTGAAAGTACATGTCGTCAACATTCATATCTTCCAATTAGGGCCATAAAAAGTTCGTTATCATTTCACGATAGCGAACACCATTCACAGTAACTGCCTGACCGGCCCCATTTTGGAAAAAATACGGCCAGATGATGCCGGCAGCACATAAACCGCACCAAACAGTCTTTGTGGGTGCATTGGTTTTTCGATAATCACTCTTGGATTATCATTCGCCCAAATGCGGCAATTCTGCTTATTGACGAATCCACTGAGGTGAAAATGTGCCTCATCACTGAAGATGATTTCCTTCGAAAAAATCATGAAGTGCACGATATGCATTTTTATTTTAACGCCCATTTTCATAATAAGCCTGAATAACTTTAACGCGTTGCTCGATTGTGTATCTTTCCATGGTTCAAATTGAGTTAGTCTGAAATTGAGAAATGTCAAATGAAATGCAGAAAATAACTTGACGTTTAGGTGTGGTTCACATTCAACATCGGCCCTTTTAACCACCCTTTAGTAAATGCTAGTTTTTAACCAACAAGAAGAATGCCATTGATTGGGTGAGTTCACTTAATGGCTACAAATTGCAAAACAAATTATTAGAAATGTCCTCCAGTTGCTTTCGAGGAACGGTGAAGTCATCAATTGCAGATCGTAGCACATCCATCGAAGAATTATCCTCTGCTCGTATAAATGCGTGCTTCAAAGATTCAATATTTGTGTGTCGCCTAGCACAATACACTGTCTCTCAAACGGACCGTAATTTTTAGTCCGAAGGATTGAGGTGTGGCCATCCAGATGGCCATTCATCCCTGGAAATGAAGTTTGAAACGTTATTTTCACCATGTTTTTGTCGTTTTTGCCTAATGAGCGGCAGCGGAGTCTTGTTGGAAGGGCCAAGGCCAAGGTTTTTCGCTTCGAATAGTGTTGTGATAAAGGGCTTGGGAACGTTCTCTAAATCATCAGCTTGGTAAACTTTCGATAAGGTTTTACCGCCTTTGTAGCAGCATTACCGTCCCACGATTTCGCGGAAACATAGATTTCACTTGTCAGTAGTCAAATTCAATTGGGTGCGATTTTCTGAGTAAATGAGTTCACTTGGAGTGCAAACAAATTTGCTAGAACAGGTATATATGTAAACAATTAAGATAAAGACCATTTTCAAGCCATCAAGCTGGTTTATTCACAAGCATATAACCAGTTTTTCTACAAAAACACGTTTTCCTTTTCTAAGATCAAATAACCCCATTTTAAATTACATCAATTTACATATACATATCGACAAGGGCTTGCAGAGTAGTTTTCAAAGACAGTCCCATAAATTCTCGAATCATTTTCCGAGACTCGCAGTAGTTGGTACCGAGAGATTAATATTCGTTCGTTTCATTACATTACGTTAGCTTTTTATGGCCATTGGCTTAGCCTTATTCCTACAGCGTTTATTCATTTTTGTCTATATGTGCTATCGCTGTATGGAAACCAAATTTCATTAAAACAATTCCAATAAGTAACAATTGCCACCTTTATCTACAGTTTGGTATCACATATGTATAGATTGACAGGCATTTGAAAAGTGTTGACGATTAGATTAGATTATGTTTATTCACTAATTTTAGGTTAAGCAATTTGTTGCAATGTATGTTTACCTAAACCATATTAGGTGTGGTCAGAATTAACCTTTTCAGTTAAATTTTTTAGGACTCTCTTCAAACGGAACCCATTTGAAAGCTAAAGGATTGAGGTGGTGCTTTTGTAGTTAAGAACTCAAATTTGGGTTGAGAACACTATCAAATACAAACAAAATATTATGTGTTCAGATTGGAATACGTAAGACAACCGTGTTCACATAATTCTTACGTCGAATTTTCAGTCTCTCGTGGTATCGAACCCTGTCTAACCATACTAACCGCTTGGTGATTGGATTTAAAGCAGTTAGGTTGGGTTAGGTTGGAGTGACTGTCACATTTGAATTAGTTGTGACCCACTTAGATCCTGCCTGGATCCATTGTGATATCACTATCCGATTCCTCGTTAGCCCGGAAACAAACTGACACCAAAGAAGTACCAGTGGTCTATTCTAAGATGATCCACTCCACTAACCACTCCACTAACCACCTAACCAGTTTGTTGTTGTTAAGCAGTTTATTCGACAGATCTTGTGGAAAAAGCCAACAACCTAGCACTGCTCTTCTCTGAAAATGGAAGAAAATAATCCGGAAGAATATTTCTTTCAAATGCACCGAAAATCAGCCCTCACATTCTGAGAAGCTTTCAGTTCCATCCAGCAAGACTGAAAGAATAAGGGTGGACAACAAGTTTTGTCCCAATTTTATTAGCAAACCAAAGTTGTGATTTTGCGTCGCACCTACTCCAAGATTTAATTGTAAAACTTCTATTGAGAGAGGCGACTTCACAGCTGATTGACCCTTTGTCCATCGACGAATTTTTGAGACTTTTTGACAGTTATTCAGAAGTTTTTGACGTTTATTCAGAAATTGCATTCTCTGGTTGGTCAGTTGGGTTTGAGGAAACGATAGACGTCGGCTATCTCTACTTTATTTATGACTTTAGTATAAGAATCGTCAACATAAAGGAAACACTGTTGATTTCGAGGCTTACGTAAGGTTAACGTGAATCCATTGGAACATTCAATAAAGTGAACTGAAATAGTTTGAGGTCGATGCTTAAAATTCAGAATTGCTTCTTTCAAAACATGTCTACGGTAAGAAATCTTAGGAGTGCGAGTACTTATTCTTCCTTTATTTGGCAACTCAACTCTCTCCAACTAGCGCGATCTTTGGGTACTTGCCTACAGTTTCGCACGCCAAGTTACGGGCGTCCTCTGTTGCGTTGTCCCACAGGTTCGGCGTCAAAGACTCTTCGGGGACGGAGCTGAGTTGTCCATGCGCTCAACACGGCCCAGACACCTTAAGCGTTGGATCCGTAGACGCCTGGTTAGGCTTATGTCGTTGTTCGGGGTTCATTCTTCTCCTCTAAATACCGCCAAGCAGGACCAAAGATCGCACGCAGATCTGTTCTCTCGACGAGACCGAGTGCTTCATCATTCTCGAAGTTATAGCTGCCCATTGAGAAGCTCTGTCCAAGACGTTGTGTGCCTTTTCTTAAGCAGAGGCATGAGCTTCGTTGTGCCTTCATTCACCGCAAGAACCATTTTAGCCGTTGTAGTCTCATTGCTAGCAAACGCCTCATTGACAGCTCTTTGTTACGTCAATGTCTTCGGCGTACGCTAGCAGTGGTACTGACTTCTGGAAGATCGTCCCTCTTGTGTTGGAGTGTGAGTTTTGCACAGCTCCAGGATGATGTTAAGGAAATCAGTGCGAGGGCGAGTATTACTCTAACTAATTCCAGGATTTCGGTGAAAGAAAACAAAAAAAAAACAGCCTAGCTTAGATTCTTCATCCAAATCGGTGAAATGGACGAGTCAAAATTAGTTTCATTCACAATCGACAAACATTGAATAAAATTCATTAATCGAACAAGATACACTTTGGTGACAGAGTGATAATAGTGATTGATTGCATTCCAACCAGCGAAATTGGGAAATTTTATCTATGTTAGTTGAATTTTGATAGATATTGTATATCGTGACCAATGAGCTTATTTTATTTATTTTTAAATCACATACGAATAATGGCCTCATGTCGCTGTACAGTCTACCGATCGTCATCTACTCAAACTGAATCAAAAATCACACGCTGAAAGTTTCTTGTAAAAAAACCAAAACTTAATATCCGTAGATGTACATTGCGATATATTTGTACGGGGGTTTTGGAAACTTAGTCAACTAATCAATTGTCTCTAGAGCCTAACGAAGCGTTCATCATTTGCTGCTAGCAGGATAACTTTTTCGCTTTGATACAAGCTGCAAGATAACATCGGAAGGATGTCACATTCATCTCGATTCTCTACAGAATTCTCATCAATCATTCTCCCTATTGAGTACAAGATTTCAATGTTGAAAGGCCTACAGAGAGGTGTTATTTGTTGATAATGTTCGCTGTGAGAAGACCCAATCGACAATTCTCTCCTTCAAAACTTCGAGAGTGTAGTCGATGTATGATGTTACTTAGCTCTGGCCACAGAAAGTTGGCTAACATCGGCCTTAACCTGATGCTTAATCGAATACTTGTGGTTTGCGTTCACTCAAATGTAGCCGGATGTAATTCGGATCTTCGGCCAGCATTAACAGCACCCAATTAGCGAACTCACAGCATTGTCAATGGTCGTTCGGCTTCAATTCTTGCCTCAGCACAATCTTATATTAATGTATACCCAAATCCAGCCGCAAAATAATCCGGGTTGACTCTCTGGTGATGCCCAATTCAGCTGATCGGCGACGAATCGACATTTTCGGACATTCTTCGACCTACGGTGACTTAGTTTTCTTCATTTCACACCAATCCTTGTCTGCTTAAGGTCCAAAAACGTCTACTCGCACTAAAACTTTTGCACGATGCGACCGATTGCATGACAAAATTCACGCTGCGTATTTACAACTGAGCCGGAATAATTTCCGCACGTTGGACAAGCGTGAAACGATGCATGAGCAAATAACAGCTGGATGTTATTGGAAACTTTGACAGCTGCTGAAACATGGTAAACTAAAGCTATAGAGTCCGTTGCGTGCATTGGGTTTGGAATCCACAAAATTCGGAGTTGTCAGATTGCAAAAAGATGCCCAATAAATACGTATGTACGTTGCAACGACATCAGAATAACAGCACTTTCAATACCTAGCAGCGTTCCCCTGTAATAATGAACACAATGAGACAATCTGCGTATATGGCTGGCGCCTCAGCCCGTAGAGGGCCAGGGCTTAGCTTTTCAGCAACCACTCGTGTTGTGCGTCCAATTGTTCTAACACGAGTGCAAAAGACCTACAGTTTTATGCCGACTCCGAACGGGCAAGTTTGAGAAGCTTTTTCTGGACAGACTCTTTGAACATTGTCAGTGACTCGAAAGAGGTGGGGTCGTAAAAAGTATTTCTTGTCGTACCTAGAATCGAACCTAGACAGGTAGGTCCAAGTGCGTAGAAGTGGACGCACATACATACAACGCCACGGGCCACCATCTGCGTATTATTTGATCAAAATTAACTGTCAACAAATCGTCATTGTTTGTCAAATTCGTTCGGGGATAATCAGCTGGGAAGTAGAAAACCTGTTTGATTTCTGCTCCGTGCGAAAGCAAGAGTCTGGCAAACTGGCACTGGTTACCGGTTTTTGCAAATGCTGTATAATATTGCTGTAAATTGATATCTGCAACATTGTTCTGTTAAATAAACAATCAACGCTGGGCTCATCGTCTTGCCAAATCAAGCCACTGCTGAGTACTATCATTCAATCGTTGATATTGATTTAAGACGAATACAATTCCGAAATATTAGTACACACCTTCAAATCCCAAGGACAACATGTTTACGGACGATGCGCATTTTGCGATTCGCAAGATCTTCATCTTTTGCTTTTAACACATACATTTTTATCTCGAGATTTTACCCAAATCCACGTTTTATGAGATGATGTCAGAATTTCCATAACAAACTCACACATACTTTCCCCTCGGAATTTGGCAGTCCAACCCAATACCAGTTATTTTTTTTTTAATTTACATAAGCTGCCGTGGTGTTGCTAATTTCTTTGCAAAACACTCCAAACAGAAAGTGAATAAGTGGATATCAGAATTATACTCAGATCAATCGATTCCCAGTGCATATCTCGGTACAACTGTTTACAGTGCCCAATTCGAATGCATCAGTCCCGACTTTTTAAACAGTGCATCATCAACATTCCGGTCTCGACTGACATTGAATCAAATGGTCAGCTACCGTCCTTTGTTTATAATAATGCCACATGAGCTATGATTAGGAAACCAGACTTGACTGCTGCACACATTGCGTGCAATTCACTCGAACATCACTGCATTTGCATGTGTCACCCCGCGTGTATCACCCTTCCGCACGAACTCTTGTCAAGCGGCCACTTGTGTTGCATTATGCATAGGCATCCCTTGTGTACAGACATAAGAGGCAACTAGGAATGTGCACTTATAACTGTGTTCATTCAGATTCAGTGCAAATGAAGATGTTTGACACTCGCTAAATTTGGCAGCACTTGGATGTGTCAAAGTTTTTCATGAAAAACCGATTCCACTGTAAAGCAAAAATGAAATAAATTGAAATAAATTGACGAGAGAGTTAATTTGTTCGTTTTAAGGTTAAACACAATTGAGTCTGCCGGCCGCTATGCGGCTGTGGCATACATTTCAACCGCTAATTGAGTTCGTGCGAGTAATGTATCTTATGCACGAGTATGCTTGTATCTGAACGGCTGGTACTATTTTATAGCATTTGTGTGGATGCAGAAAACTTATTGATTTCAATAAATTGTCACTCAACGACACGCAAGCCATGGATGAATGATAACTGGCATTGCTTGCTGATCTATGCCCAGAGTAGTTGATTTCCAATCGGCTATTTCACTTCCTTCTCTCAATTGTGATTTATTATCCGCTAAAATTAGACACGACATGGTACTCAAATCAAAGGGATCATTCATGTCAATTTATTGAAGTCCCTAGACACTCGTTTGACTTAGTTGAAGGAAACTGAGGATGCATTAGTTTGACATGCTGTATAGTTTTTAGGGAAGACCTATCTCTTGCATTGTTTTACCATCTCAACAGCATCTAATTCCAAACGAAATAACGAAGTGTTGGGCTTTGGAGACCTCACCTAGGACTCACCAACTGGAGGTGGTCGTCTACACTGGACCAATTAAAGGGCTTCCCCGCAAGAAAATTTCAAGTCAATGTCTTACATCTAACGGTCGATGGTTATTTTCGAAACGAATTTGGCGTTTTGAATGTTGTTTGACTGGATTAACTTGAGATGAATCATATAATATTCCATTATTAATTGTAACGTAAGGAAAAATATTCCACAGTGTTTATTTAATTTACTTGAGTCAGAAGTTTTTAGCTCAGTTGTTTCGACAGACAGAAGTAGTAACAATTTTCAAGGGTGATTCTATATCGGATCTCCACCGAAGATGATTTCTTGAGCTTGCTCCGACGGAAGCATTCCAAAATGCGTTGCAACGGAAAACAAGAGCAGCGCAAGAGGAGTATGGGGCTATAAGACAGAAAGCATAATCATCATCATTATCATCTTCTGGCTCGCATAATCCATTACAAGTGTCGCGGGGGTAATGCACGCACGAGACATCTCCAGACCACTCGATCCTACGCCATTTACTCATCAGGAGCGCAACCAGGCGAGTTTTTGGACTTGGTCCAGTCACCTCTTCCTGGGTCTGCCAAGTGGTCACCTACCTGATGGAATGGCCTTCAAAGCACGCCTTGGAAGTCATACTGATGGGGACATTCGTGCCACGTGACCAAACCATCGAAGGATAGCCCTTTCCGTTCGAAGAAGCAATTGCTCATTGAGTGACTGCAATCATGGCGAGTGACTCCCACAATAACTGTTTGGGATTTTTCGGCAGCTTATATTCGTGATCTTTTTCTTTAGGTCAATACCCAAATTGCACGACCATAGCTGAGAGTTGGAATAAAAACTGAAAGCTAACTAGGCGCTGACACTAAGTTCGGCCTTCCTAATTACAGACGTTCCAAATTGTTACAATTCTGGCCAATCCTACAGGCAACCTCAGCATTACTCCTCCCATCCCTCGTGAAAAAGATCCGGAGATACTTGAACTTCTCCACTTCCATGGGACTGCACTAACATGTGGAGTGCATTGAACAGGCGTTCTGGAAATGACTATAGCCTCTGATTTATCCACGGTAACCTTCATATCTGAAAATCATCACCGAATCTTCTGTAAAGACCAAGTAATCGCGGATGCAAGACAGCTTGGTCTTGATGACTGGAAGCAGCGTTTCCAGGACCGTCAACGATGGAAGGCAGCAATTACTCAGGCTCGGACCTTTCATGGGTCGCCGGCCTGATAAGAAGAAGAAAGGAGAAGAACCTTCATCTCTGTTACATCTTCTGTACATACGGCAATAAACCTATCGAGTACGGGCTGGAGTTCCGTCTGGGCAGAAGTGAGAATAACTAAGTCATCTGCAAAAAGAACTCTCCCAATGTGAAACATTCCTGAAATGAGAGGTGACAAGACGCACCCTTGGCGAAGTACAACGCCCACGGTGAAAAGTGTTGGAGCTCTAATTGGGACAATCTCTTCTATCCCCCTTAATGACACGTGACGGCCATAAAACTCCATCTTTACCCATGACCTTAAGCATTTCTGGCCGGATTTCATCCACACCGGCGGATTTCCCAACTTTTAGCGATTCAATCGCCAAAATGACTTCCTCCACCGTTGGACTGTGCTCAGCCCCAATCAAGACTACGGATCCGCCATCCTCAGTGCCCTGTTCGCCAAGTTTGTAGCAAAATGTCTACCTCATTGGACTCATTCGATGACGGGAAGCAAGAAGCTTTTATACCTAACAAAATGTCTTACGCCCAATTCTAATCGACAAAGTCCTCCCACATAGCCTTGAAGAAGTCGGAACAACCTTTAAAAGGCTGAAAATCAACAAAGGGGCAGGCTCAGGTTGTCTACCATGCATGTCCGACGACTGGCATACGCCCCATACACGAAAAAGGCGATCGTACCTCTTGCAACAACTATATATGTACAGATAAGATTCTGTCCAGCGTACGGTGTGCACGTCTTAGGCGGTTTGGGACGGCACTAATCGGCACGAACCAGAGCAGCTTCCGACGCGGAAAATCGATTATTGACCAAAATATTCATACGAAGGCAAATCACGTGGAAGATTAACGAGTTTCAAATCGATACGCACAACCTTTTCATCGATTTTAAAGCCGCATATGACAGCATTCATCGCAAAGAGCTATTCGCCGCTATGGCCGATTTCGGGATTCTGTAATAATTGATCCGGTTGCGTCGCAACACGCTAACACAGACGCGATGCACTGTGTAGTTCGGTTCAAGGAGCTCCGAGCCGTGTGAAACCTAAACCGGATTTCGGCAAGGAGATGCACTGTCGTGTGATCTCTTCAATCTGGTACTGGAACAGATAGTGCGGCGGGCAGCTGTAAACACGGAACGCACTATCTTCCACAAGTCAATTTCAAGTGTTGGGGTACGCAGATGACATCGACTGCCGCACGTTCCTAACGTGCCGCAGTGGAAGCTTTCACGGCGATTCACGAGCTAGCCTTAAGTTCAATGAGGATATGCTGTCGATCAAAAACCATTGATCACACACCACCTGGGTCAAAACATCTCATTCGACAGCTTTTAAGGTAGTGAAGGAGTGTATCTACCTCGAGGCAAACATTAACTCCACAAACGACATCTTAGTGGAGGGTCGACGTAGAATCCCTCTTTTCACTGCCTTGCCCTTGAGTTAAACTCGTCCCTGTGCACACATTTTTTTAGTATTCCGCTTTTACAAGTTTTAAGATGTGCCGTGTTCCATAAAATTCCAAATATCTTTCCTAGTTTCTACCATAAAACCGTTAATTATTTTCTTCCAGCTCACAAAATACACAAGACATGAGCGAAGCCGCTGACAGTGATGGCCCAAGCTGGCTCGATGACAAGTATGTGCTGAAAATCATCACGAAATACTCCTCATCCCCTGTGAGAGAAATCAAAACATTCTCCAAGCAGCCAGCTACAGCTAAGGGTGAACACTATGCCAGTGCAATGCACCTCCTTAACGTCGACTACACCACAGAACCAAACGGCGAAAGCGAGTCAGCATGCCTCATTGTCAAGTCTCGTCTGGACAACGAGCTGATGGCCGCCATCGAGGAGGATTTCAACGTTTTCCAGCGAGAAGCCCAAGTCTACAGTGTCATCATGAAGGAGGCTGAGAGTCTTCTCGAGTCCATTGGGGATAAGACCCTTTTCGGACCAAGGCAAGTAATTCTGACGACGTTGTTTGCATGAATGTGAGTTGACGATGTTTCTCATTAGAGCCTTTTATGTCGACGAACGCGTCATTGTCCAGGAGAATCTGAAACTTAAAGGCTATCACATCCTCGACGTGAAGAAGGGTCTTAACTTTGACCAAATAAGCCTGGCCTTGGACAAGTTGGCCAAATTTCATGCGACTAGCATGGTCCTGTATGAAAAGGTAAACTTCATCTTGTGTCGGTTGTCGGTCCCCCTCTAACTAGGTTTCCATTGAACAGAACCCGCAGCTGTTTAAATATCACTTGGCGGGGAATGTGTCAGAAAACCCCACACCGCTGCATGACGTCTACATCAACTGCGTTCAATCAACAATCGACTACTGCAAGTCGAATGAAGGTTTGCAGCAATACGTGGCAGGCCTAGAGGAGTTCGGTGCCAAGATCATACCAAAGATGATAAACGTCTTCAGTCGCAATCAGGCGGATCGCTTCCATGTGCTCAACCACGGCGACATGTGGGTGAACAACTTGATGTACAACAACGACCACGATGTACTTTTTGTAAGCATTTTTTCATCTCTCATGCAAAGCGGCACGGAATTGAGAGAGATCTAATTTTTGTTTCAAGGTCGACTACCAGGAGGGCTTCTTCGGCTCGCCCGGCATCGATTGGAACTGGCTGATGTTCTCCTCTTGGCCCACAGACATATTCACAAACCAAAGAGACACGCTCATAGAAGTTTATCATTCCGTCTTGCGTGACGTCTTACAAAGATTGAACTACACTCAGAGGATACCAACGGTCGAGGATGTAAAGAAGGAAATAGTCAACAAAGGATACCACGGTGAGTGTGGCCTATGGCATGGCAGCACGCCGAATGCATTTGTGAACGAGTTTTTTTTTTTCGCTTTTCAGGTCTGTCAACTGCCACCAGCATGTTGCCGATATTAATTAACGAGCACGAGGAACTCGCCGATCCGATGAATTTCCTCCTGGACACCGAAGAGGCGGTGGAGAATAGACGAATAATATTCAATAATCCCGCATTTGGAGAGCGTTTGACTGTGTTCTTGAAGTTCTTGAGAGAAAATGGCAATTTGTGAAATAAACCATTTAACCAAACCGTTGTTCAACGCAAAGTACATTCCGTTTTATTTGTGAAATTTTAACTGTTAGCTGCTCTTTGCAAAATTTATTTGTTATTAATGAAAATAGAAATTTTTATGAATTTTGAATTTTGATTTTTGCTTTAAAAAAAAAACTTGAATAGGCAAAGGGAATGCAGATCGGTAGTGTTTAGTAATTATTCGCTAATGTTTAAATGATTATATTTCTGGAATATAATTCGGCGCACAAAAGGAATTATGAATATCGTTAAGGGACCGAAATCAAGACAGAGTAAGGTTCCGAAGGGGAGAGAAAGTACATATGAGCATTGGTCTAAAATGTCTTAAATTGGCTGGAAAGAGCGTGTGGTGGATTCCTGGCAAGACGGGTGAATTCACCGAGGAAGGAAAGCAATTGGCTAAGCCCTACTTAATTGCTGCTTTCACCAAGCTTCAAAGAACGGTCTGTCTCGGCTGCATAAGACACTTTGCATTCCCTAGTACGCCGGGCTCTGCTCTTGATGGACTCCTAATCTACCCTCCTGGGTATATGCCATCGGTACCTGGTGACTTGAAACCATCAGCCCTCGCCCTATTTTTTTTCTTGTAGCCTCGCCCGACACTGCTTGCCTTGAAATAAATTAGCCTCAGCGTGTGAAATTAATCAGCTCCCTCCAGTTCCAGGGATAGGCGCTGGTTGTGAGCCGTTTGTAGTAGTCTCAAGCTTGAGGTTAAGGGTCTCAGTTTTTGACTCAGTGTAGGTACCGTCGGATCTCCTGAGTGTTTGCAGACTGACTGGTTTGTCCTTTTTAAGAAATTTAATCCGTCTGCTGGTTTCACCGAGTGTTTACATTTTTCTACACAAATCTCTATTTTTTTTTTTTATATTTGCGCGCGCTCAAAGTATTGCTAATACCCTTAAGTGTCTTAAGAAAGTATAGAGGGAGAAAGAGAGAAGAGGTACCTGTGCACATTGGTCTTAAATATCTGCGGGTTGTAGTCTGTGGGAAATATAGGGCTGGGAAGAGCATTCCAAATTCGCGTAGTACGGCTGAAGAACGAGTCTCTAAATTTAACTGTGCGTCCGAAAGTAGGCTTAAGCGTAAACTGATGAGCATTCCAGGCGAGACGAGTATTGCAGGTGAATTCACGGAGAGGAGGAATGCAGTTGGCTAGCTCACTTGAGCATCGTTTGTTGAAATAGCGATAAAATACGGACAAAGAAGAAACGGTACGTCGATGTTCGAGCGAGTCTAATGACTTTGCGACATTGTTGTCTCCTATAAGTTTTATCGCTCGCTTTTGGATTCTATCTAATAGGTGCAGGGTGGTCTTTGGGGCACCAGACCAGATATGAGCGTTGTACTTAAGCTTGGGGCGGATATACACCTTATAAATGAAAGCCAAATCAGAGGGAGTTAAATATTTCTTGCATCGATTAAGGAAACCTAAACATTTCGCAGCATTTTTGGCGACCTCAAATATGTGATCGTTCCAACTAAGTGTTGTGTTACACATACCAAGGATGGAACGCTTCCCGGTTTCATCGACACAAGCGCCATTCATGGATAATGGCTGATTAACAAGGGTTCGCTTGAGTGACAGCAGACAGCATTGAGTTTTTGAAGCATTGAATTCCACTCTGTTGTTGTTTCCCCGGTTAATTATGCTGTCAAGATCGGAATTCAATGTGCTTAACATACGCTGCTGTACCCATTCTATGGCCGAAGGGCAGGGTCGTGAGTTTCGGAACGAATATGAAAAGCTGAGGGTGCTGTCATCAGCGAAGGAATGGATTGGATTAGAAGTAACAGACAAGAGATCCTTTATTAAAAATGAGAAAGAGTATCGGAGACAGAACAGAGCCTTTGGTGGATATCAGACTTGAACCCATCCAAAACAACTTGAATTGAACGGTTCGAAAGGTAATTTTTAATCCATAGAAGAAGAGATTCATCGATACCATATGCACGCATTTTGACAAATCACCAGTGGACCTGTTGCTACGGAAACCGTACTGCCGGTCATTAAGAAGCTTCCGCGATTCAAGATATTTCATAAGCTGACGATTTATCAGCGTTTCCATGACCTTAGAAAGAAGGGACGTAAGTGCTATGGGTCGGTACGAGGTGGGTGACGAAGATTCGCCCTTTTTAGGGACAGGCTGCACAAATGCTGTTTTCCATCTGCTCGGAAAGAGACCTAAAGCGTAGGATAGATGAAAAAGCTTACGCAATGGTTTTGCCAGCGTAGAAGAACACCTCTTCAGAAGTATAGGGGGAATACCATCCGGGCGAGCGGATTTGTGCACGTCGAGATCTTTAAGTACTCTTGCAACTGTACGAGTGCGGAAGTGGATTTGTCCCATGGTGAAATCAACGCTCTCAAGTACAGGTGGAGACATATTGGAATCTGGCAGTGTTGAGCTGGCTGCAAAATGCGCCGCAAGCAGATTGGGTTTGTCTAAAGAGCTGACAGCTGGAATGTCATTGTAAATGAGCGTGGGAATTGAAGACGAGGCGGAATTTTTTGCTACCTTTGGGACATTGTAGCACTTTTTGCCTAAACTTTTTATCATAGGAGAATTTCACACGTCTGATAGTTGCATTGCAGTCTTTAGGGGTTGTAGGCTAGTAGGGTTGGCTTTGTATGCCCGGAAATTCAGCTCTCTCAACCTGATAGCCTCTTTACAGCTCGAGTCATACCATGCATTTTCTTTGGGCTTGATACTCTTCACTCTATGCGGAATGAAGGATCTCATGCCCAGCAGAAGAATGTTTGTGATCATATCAGCAGCGGCATCCACGTCACTATCGAGGAAGCATAGTGACCAGTTAAAATTCCTAAAGAAATTGTTGAGTCCGCTCCAATTGGCTTTCTCGTACAGCCATACTGTTCTTTTAGGAATTTGTTCTCTAACTGTGTGTGGTGATAACGAGAAATTAGCTGATATGACACAATGGTCAGACGAGCCTAGAGGCGACAGTATGTCAACAGAATATTTATCAGGGTGAGAGGTGAGAAACAGGTTCAGGGTGTTGGCGGAATGATCTGCGATGTCAGGTATTCGTGTGGGCTCATTTACTAGCTGAGTCTGATTGTTTAGCTCAGCAAAGATTTTCGACATACCTTCGGGTATATCTATCGATATCGATCTCCGTATTAGCTTCTTATTGTCTATTTAGTTCGAACGGTACATCTTCCAGTTTTGAAAGGGACCTACTAAGGAGTTTTCTGGTTTCCTTGTGGATTCTCTGCTGTTCACACTTGATCGTAAGCGCAGTGTGATCTCTTCAAAGGATTGACACAAGTCCATATATTGGGCTACGAACTGCTAACCCGTCCTACATATCTTCCAAATTTTGCCCAGTTCGACAATTTTCCCGGTTTCCAGTTTCGAGTTTCCGGTATCCGCCTGATTGGGAGGTTCTCTAACGTCGAATGAAGAGGTTAAAACTGTTTATTTCACTGAAAGAATTCTGCATGGATATACATCCAACACCGGTTGCCAATTGGGAGGCGGTTTTGTATGCGAATTGGGCAGCCCTGAGTGCTAATCTACTTCGGATAAGCTTACATACTTTATGGGCCTATGTTAGGTAGTTGGGCTGCCAACGAAATCGCTAGCACACTTAGACCATGTTAGTCCATTGTGATACCTGTCAGACTACTACCACCGATCGACAACTCCAGTGATAGTGCCGTTAATTTGATCCCAATGGCAAATGTTGACTGCACCAGATTTAAAAACCGAATAAAGCGCATTATCTTTGCTGGCCGTTTGCTCTGCCTCTGTTAATTTGCTGGTTCTACCACACTATTGTTCGATCACTGATCATACACTGATGACAATAGCTGCAATCTAATTTTTGTGAATGAAATACGAAAGAAATTGACAGACTCTATTCCAAAAATGCTGCTTCACCACACAAAGTGTAGCCATACCCCACATGAAAAACAGCACATCAAATACACAAACCATACTCGCACTCGCTCTCCCAATCAGCATTCAATTTGACACTTGTCCCAACCAACAATACCATTGTGAATCATCCCCAATCGTATTATGTCAAGTGTACCACCAATTGAAAGTGAAGTCTTCTCACAAAATTCGTTCAACTTTCGTTGAATGTTGAATCCCTCGGCACGGTTGTACAAGCGAATTCACTCAATTCCGATTTCAGACGAATTAGAGGCGCAGGTGACAAAGGAAGGTAAATTTCGCTTGTGTAACTCTAATATTTTTCCTTCCCTTTCCCACACTTTTCTGCAAGTATTTACTTCCGAACAATATAACCCAACCAACCAATTAAACTCTGTGAGTGATTACCAAGAGAAAAAAAGCACAAATCAAAAATAAACGCAATCAAAAATTTCGATAAAATTTAAGTGAATTTTGGGGGAAACCGTGAAACTTACAAAAAAAAAATATATGTCGACCTTTCTCGCTCGCTCCACCACTGTGTGGGCATCTCTTTTCAACGGTCTGTCGGTGCTGTGAGCCACTCACCCCCCACAAAGTTGAATTGAGTAGTGTGCAGTTGAGTGTGTGGTGATCAGTGGTGAAAAGTTTTCTTTTTGTTTTTCTTCTTGTTCTCTCTCTCTCGTTGCTTCTCCTTCGGTTCATTGTGTACAGACATTTTCGGACTCAAACTCAAATGCGTAGGAGAATGTGGAGATGTGTAAAAATGCGTGTGTGCGTGCGTGCTTTGCCTGGAGAATGAGAATGAGTGAAAGAGAATGAAAGGGAAACCGCTGTGAATGAAGTGTATTTGAGTGTGTTTGTGGCTCTTTGTTTTTGCTTTCGGTAAACCACTTTCGTGAGTTTTCATATTTTGAGTTGAGTGGATGTTGGTTGTTTTAGCCTTTGTTTTTATTTCAATTTCGCTCAGTGAATTGTGTGTGGACTGTGTCGCAGTGTTGCCGCAAACGGCGGCTTGAAAATATCTCCAGCAAGCACAAGACGACGAGCATCTATCTTTCCCCCTTGTGAAACTAGATATTCTCAGCTCAGTAAATGTATACTTTCCACCTCTAGACGAACACAGTGTAACCGAATAAACGTCCTGACATCCGGGAAAAGAAAAACCTATAAACCTCACAACTATCGATTCCAACTTGGTTGTGGCAACACTGTCCGACGAGTCGCTTGAGTGAATAAAGTGAGCACATTCAGTCGGATCAATATTGGTTATTCGTTTTCACAGTTCGACGAGTGCTGCTACAGACATTTGTCGCGTAGACGGGGCGAAACCGAGTTTTATTCCTCCAGCAATCCAGTCGTCTTCGTCGGTTCATTCTGTTTTCTGTTATTTTCGTGTCTTGTTCGAATTGGTTTGTTTTTTTTTTTCCATCCAACAATTTGTGCTTTTAAAAACAACAAAACAAAATTTAACAAACGTCCCTAAAATTGTTCGCCTACAGTGTGTGTGCGTGTGTCCATTTATTCGATTTAATTTCATTCTTGTGTGATTCCAAAGAAAAAGGAAATCTTTTGAAAAAGAAAAAAAAAACAAATTCCTGTAGAGACAAGAGAAAGAATCCCCGATCGAATTAGAAGTTTATCGAGAAGAAATACAAAACAAAAAAATACATAGTTCGTAGCTTATTGTTCAGTGCCCGTGGAAAAGAAAAGAAAAGAACGACAAAAAAGTGAGAGTAAAAAGAAGCAATAAAGAAAGAAAGGAAAAAATAAGTATATTCGTACAAAGAAAATCCCGCAGTGTCATGAAATGAGAAACGAGTGAAATAGAAATAGAAAGATACGAGAGAATCGTGTGTGGTGGAATCGCAAGGATTCTCCGCTTCCACCCAACTACGGCCACGGCCCACAGGATCTTATGCGATCCTAGCATTTACATCCATACACCACTCGCAGATATCCGACCGCAGAGAAAAAAACACAAAAACCCCAAGGAGTGAGCAAAAAAGAAAAATAAAAAAAGGTGGGAGGAATTATTTAAATTAATAGAAAAAGAGTAGAGAGAGGGAATACAATTTATGCGAAAAATAATCTTTTTGTGTATGGATTTTCTCGTGAGGATACATAGTCACATGTGCGGCGTTGGGGGAGGGAGGGCGAATGAGTGCTTCGCTCTACCGGGTTGAATTGGGTTTTGTGCTGTTGGTTCAGCTGTAGTGTGTAACTGAAAGGGGTTGCAGGTTGTATTTACAAGGGCGGAAGTTGTCAATTTTTTGACTCATACTTTTTCATTCTCTCTTTCCTTCTCTTTGTGTATACATCTGTGTGTGTGTGTGTTCGTTCGTATCTTTTGTCTATGCTCAGATTAGATTCTGAGTGAACTTTTTTTGTGTGTTTCGATTCGATATTTTCTTTTTGTTCTCCTATTTGACAGCAGTTTGGGTTAGTTTAAGCCACTTTTTATCTGTTTTGACATAAATGTGACGCTTATGCTCTCAGGGATTCCATGGGTTGAACAAAAGAAATATTATTCCGCATCTGTTCCTTGGGGACACTTTTCTTCTGTTGGATTTAATCGTTTAAAGTTGTGATTGATGAGTGAGGGATTACCACGGGAGTCCGATAAGTGGGTTTTTGTGAGTGAAATCCAAGTGGAATCATCATTTCAATCATTCGGTATGATTTAGTTGGGAAATCTTACTAAAATCTAGTACGGTGCACAGTCATCGTTTGTGCACGCAAGTAACTCTTGAAATTCCTTGAGCAGGTTATACAGGATTTTCTGATTTTCACATTTCGACATAAATTCCTTGGTTTGTACCATAAAAACGGTTGCATTCGCTCATTTTAACAATTTGAATACAATTTTAAAGTGCTTCCCCTTCTCTAGAAGGGATTCATTTGAATGAGACAATGTATAAGTGATTCCTGTGTATACCTGGGAACCTGCTTCTACCTAACATCGTGCAAACATTTGCGTTCTCGCTTTTGGTAACCAAACAAAGACCCCTTGGCGATAGTTGCAAAAATGGGACTCCTTATAAAGAGGAGCTGAAACAGAGAGATTGTTTAACTGAAAGACAGACTGAGGGCAAGTTAAGGTGAACGTCCACAAGGCCTCTGGAAAACACTGCGAAAAAGGTAGTTGTTCTTACAAATAGGGAGAAAGTCAAGCTAGAGAGAATACAATCGAAGGCATACCCAAGTAATGACTAGAGTTTTTAGATTTTGAGCATTCGCATGAACTTGTTTTGCATCATCGTCGCTACAGTCTAGGGAGAACCTAAGCTTCAACCTGAGCTGAGCCTTCTCATTGTGCGGGTCTACATAAACTCGGTTGTCCCCAATTCCATTGTTTTCGAAGTTGCCCACAATCTGTATGCGGCCAAGCCACCTTTGAGTATCCGTAGGCGGCTGGATGGACCCAAGTTGGGGTGCAATTTGTGCTTGAGTCTTGTTCCTCCAAATGCCATCGATGCGAACAGGGTCAATGAAACGCCTCTTTTTTGTGTGGCGCTATAGTCGCGTTAAATCCTGGTCAAAAACAGCAATTGTCTCCAGCAAGCCCAATCTCAAGTCACTTCACTTGTGAACAGAATGTTAAACATGGCCGTTCTGCCTGCATTATATCACAGGTTCGGAATAAAAGACTTTTCGGACTAGCCTCCAGTCCATGGACTAGCCTCCAGTCCATGGACTAGCCTCCAGTCCATGGACTGGCCCCAGTCCATGGACTAGCCTCCTGTCCATGGACTCCACAAAGTCCACCTATCTTGGACTTTTAAAATTGTCAATGCCTCATGAGTAGGATGAGCAATGTCTTGCAAAGGGTGATTTTTTAAAAGCTATAGGAAAGTTTTTCAAAAAAAAAAAAAAAATATACAAAATTCAGAAAAATGCATGAAATCTTTATTTGAATTTATAGTACGGTCCATGTAATTAAATGTTTGAAGATTATTTCATGCAAATGTTGACCCTGACTGCGCCTCAAATGGTCCATCCGCTTAGTCCAATTTTGGCATATTCTTTGCAACATTTCGGCCGGTATCTCACGAATAAATGCTTCAATGTTGTCTTCCAATGCCTCAATTGAAGCGGGCTTGTCTGTATAGACATGAGCTTTAACATAGCTTCACAAAAAGGCGATAAATCGCACGATCTAGGCGGCCAATTGACCGGTCCAGAACGTGAAATAAAATGTTCACCGAACTCGTCCTCAATAAGTCCATTGTTGCGCGTGCTGTGTGGCATGTGGCACCGTCTTGTTGAAACCACATGTCATGCAAGTCAAGCTCTTGCATTTTGGGCTAAAAAAAGTTGGATATCATCTCACGGTAGCGCTCACCATTCACAGTTACGTTACGATTTGCATCATCTTTGAAGAAGTAAGGTCCAATGATGCCACCAGCCCATAAACCTCACCAAACTGTGACTTTTTCTGGATGCATTGGAGATCTTGCAATGCTTCTGGCTGATATTCACTCCAAAATCGACAATTCTGCTTATTTACGTTGAGCCAAAAATGAGCCGCTTCAGTGGGTCGATTAGACTGACCATAAAATGGAAGAAGCGTGCGATGAACTTTCTTAACATAGCACGCATTTTGATAATAAAATTCAATAATTTGCAAGCGTTGTTCGTTTGTAAGACGATTCATGGTTAAATTATAGACCAAACTGAAGATGTTTGATAGTGAAACAAAACACGAAACGTGCGTCAGCTGTTTAAACCAGTGCTGCCAAAAAGATAATAGCTAAAAAATCACCCTTTATAAGGTCAGCTTGATGCGTCTCGGGAGGTTTACACAATTCAAGAAACAGTGGAAACAAAGTACTATTCATCGCTGACAGACGCTCCCTGACTTCCTCGAAGTTAAAGCTGCCAATTGTTGATGGGTGTCAATCTTCTTCTTCTCCAGACTTTACCGCAGTGTGATGATCTGATCCATTGAGGAATGGCTACGTTTGAATTGTCATTTTGCATGACATACAGATGCTTGCTATATTTCACGTTACTACTCTTATGCGGAACCATTTAGAAATGATGACAATGCACCATGTTCTGTAATTATCTTGATTGACACTACGGTCATATGCCCTTGAAATACTAACGCCCCTCCCTTCTAAAAAAGCAGCAGTAATTTCCAAGTAGCCAAGGACATTTGTTATTGCTACAATCTAGTAAGTTGTCAATGCTTGTGTTCTACTTGTATGCAGGTCGTTGCTTTGTGGGCACTTATGGATTGTCGTACAACGACGTGGAATTGATGCAGACGAACCGCATAATAACCTCCACAGTTGGTGTGTCCGTGTATTTCTTGCAAATTTGTGAGCAAAAATGTCCTACTGTTCTGTGGCAATAATACTTAATGAATGCAGTTGTAAATACAACATCACATGCTGGTTAGGTCAATTGCCTGGATTATTGAATAGACCTCCTTTAATTTGTACACACCATGTACCCGTGTACAATCTTTGTGCATCTTCTTTGTTGCATTTTTAAAGATCACATATTTAATTTATTTGTGCTTCTTTTCCGATGTGACTTGTTTCTGCCCAACTTGTGATCGTTGTTAATTCAATTAGGACCCCATGTTGAAACTTGAACAAAATGCACCGTGATTTCGGTGTGCTAATTGATTCCAAATTAACAGTCGTTTCATGTGGAACGGGAAAGCCCTGTAGGTGATAAACATTTGAATGTCAGTCAACACATGAATCGGTCGAGTCGCATACAAAATAAATCAATAGGGAAATGTCAATATTTAGGTCACATATTCGTTTTCCACTTTTTATCTTGCACAAAGTTCAGTCACCTCAGTTGGTGTTGTAAAGATGGCCACGGTTGGGTTGATTGAAACAAATACAGCTTGAGGACATTTGCTGTCTAAGTTTACTTTAGGATTTTCAATATGCAGAGCAGGGCATCATGATTTCATGCCATTCTTACTTATTAGGGGTATAAGTTGAAAGTTGGCTGCTTTGGGCGTTGTTGTTCAGTTGATACCAATTTCTGTCGCTTGACAGCTGCAATTGTATAAGAAATGGAGGTTTTAAAACAATTTTTCATGCGATAAACTCAATACTTCGTTCGTGCGTCACAAGGGTAGTCCTCCTCGCATACTTTGAAATGACATTACACATTTCTAGGCTGTTTTCATTTCGCAAATGCCGGCTGATATATAAAAATGTGCTGTGGAAATGCTTTTGGAGACTTGTGGAGATTTGTTCTTCAACTGTTAGGAAGTTCTGTATAATTCGGGGACATGCCCTCGCTTATAACAGCGAAGTATTTTAAAGAATAAGGAAGGCATTACGGCGGACACATATCGCCCATTACGGGCACAATGGACCCAACTCGTTCGTCAAAGTGATCCGCTGTTGGTAGGTACCTGTATGCCCACCTATGTACTTACTTCCTATCGGATACCGAATAAATCTCATTTCAGCTGCATATATCCTCTTTCTTCTTTTATGCTACAGTCTTTTTGGAATTTCGATGACCTTGCGCATCGCATTTCCTTTGACCCTAGACCCACGGACGCCAGTAATCCAGCTGCGACTTACATACAAAGTCGACTTTTCCTGCACGCAGGACTAGCTCTGGCCACAATATGAGCCTGAGCGGAAAGGAATGTAGTCCAATCTTCAGGGATTGCTCCAAGACCAAGGAAGGGCCTAGTTAGGAAAATTTGCGTCGATCTTCCAAGCGAAAACCTATGCGATCCTAATGGCCACGAACTATAATGTGAAGAATAGGTGGAAGGATCGAGGAAGTATCTGTGTCTGTAGCGGCAGCTAAGCTTTGCTTAAGGCCCTCCTGAACCCTTTAACCACTTCCAGGATAGTCCAGGAATGCAAGTCTTCTGTGAATTGGAATCGGCAGGCTCAATTTGCTAAGACTTCCTGGTTGCCGGGCCACCATGGCAACACGGGAAATGAGATCGCCGATGAACAAAGGAGGTGCTCTCAGAACCCGAAAATGCTTTGGGATTACCCGCGTCCTCAGTTAGGGCTTCCTTCGATGGCTGGGCTTCTCGAGAGCACTACTGGAGGTGGCATGACTTTCCAGGATGTAGACAAACCAAGCCCATGCTCCCAAACGTCTGTTAGATATCCGCGGCATTCTTCCTATCTCTTAACAGAAAATACTACAGACGACTTACCGGCGTACTAACGGGCCACTACACCTTCGCCAAATACGTAAATGCCAGCACATTTAAGCAATGAAACACCCTGCGACGCCTCTGGAGAAGACGACGACACTGCAATTCCTCTGCAACTGTCCCGACTTTGCTCGGATCAGGTGGCGGTTATTTGATGCTGATGAGCTTAGAGCTGATGATGTAGGCTCCTCGTCACAGAAGCGCCTGCTGGTATTCCTCTGGAAGACCATGCAATTTCATTAAATGTAGGTTGCTGCCTGGTAGTACAATGGACCAGTTTTTGAGTCTGAGTGCTCCAGTGGAGAGTTAAAAAACCTCCGACAAAAAAAATGCTCGATCTTCGCCCGACTTGACACAAATACCAAGTAAAAATAGATATCTTGACTCTAAAAACTATAAGACAGAGGACTCGTATCTCCAGGTTGGTCAAGTACATCGAGAAGCTCGTCTCCTATCCTCCTACAAAACGAGGTGCTTAAGCTTCACTCGTTTCAATGGATTTCCACTAACATTCAAGTTGCTTACGAACTGTTCTGAAGAGAAGCATTGCATCGTCAATGCACCAAGAACCTTGTTGTGACGATTCGACATCACACCGATAATGGGACTCATTCCGAGCGTCTACATCCCGCAAATGTATTTCTAAAAACAGCTCAAACATTTTCGTTCACCAGTCGCCTTACAGCGGTAAACAAAAAAAAAAACAATAAAACATGTACGAAGAATATATTATTTCCGAGTCAAATTTGTTGAGAGTCAAAGCGGAAATTGTTGCTTTGCAAAAAGTCATTGGTCGTGGCGAATATTTTCAAGGCCAATGACTTCATAAGCCTGTTTGGTTTACATACACCGTAAGTTCAAAATGTGACTCGTCGCTGAGGCAACAATACCGCGATAAAAGCAATAAAATCTAATTTTATACGTGTTCGGTCGAATGAAACAACTAATCAGTGCTCAGCTTGTGTTTACGCATATGTTGCTCTTTGCTTTTCAAATTCAAATCTTAATAAAAATCCTTCAGTTCATCCTTTAGTCGTAAATATTAGCAAAATGTTTCAAAGGACAAAGTCAACAAAATTACTCGTTAGCTATTCTACACTTTGCGACGATGAAAAGAAGCAGAGACTAGTATCTTCTTTGAAACGGTATTTATCAATCGAACTGATTAATCAAGAAGTTACCAGTATCTTGCACACATTTAGACGTTATATAGGGTGAGCCAAATACAAGTTTATTTTTAAAAATGCAATAAAATGAACAAAACTAAATTTTGTCCTTGTATTCTGCCTTTATTAGTTAGAACAAACATTCCCATTAATTATGCAATACAACGTCGTTCAAGTATGTAGCTGCCTCGACAGGCTTCGCATTAACGCATTCTGTCACTCCAATTTTCCAAGACCTTCTTGATGGTTTTGGGCTGTGGCTTATGGATTGCTTGGGAATAAGTTTTCCAAATTTCCCAAAGTTGTTCAAGCGTAAAGCGACACATTTCGTTCCGCCAAGGTACTGACTTTTTGTCAAGATTTTGAGCGGGACACAGCTGTCAGTGTCAAAATAATCTATGATTTAAAAAAAAAAAAACACTAGATGGCCCACCCTGTATATACCAATTCCATTGAAAAGAAAGGCGTACTACTTTGTAAAATGGTGGATATGTGTATTC
The DNA here is from genome assembly GCA_907269125.1 of Eristalis pertinax. NCBI lineage: Eukaryota > Metazoa > Arthropoda > Insecta > Diptera > Syrphidae > Eristalis > Eristalis pertinax. The sequence continues at coordinate 110,485,532 of OU026145.1, read as the reverse complement.
ATTTTGGAAACAAAAACTTCACAGAAATCCATTGTGAAATTACTCGACCGTTCGCAATTTACATAGGTTGACGTCAAAACTGAACGATCATAACGAACATTTTGTCCGGAATCGTCTCGCAACGTTACCAATATTTCTCCCCACGCGTAGAAGTTTGCAGAATATGTGCATAAACACGTTATTTTGCATAGCCCCACAAAAAGAGACCCCGTAACGACAAATCGCACGATCTTTGTGACCGTTGGCAATTCACATCACAAAATCGCGAAATAACTTATCAAGGGGGTGTTGTCTTGAAGTGAAGCGGAAGACCACGGTTGATGCATGCGTTTGAAAGAGGAGTGTGTGTTTTGAAGCAAAGCTAATTTGGTCAATAGCTATAGATAGGACAGGGCTGTCTAATCCGGACCAGGAATCTAATGTCCTTTCTGTGCATTTCTTCAGCCTTTGAATTATGCATTAGGCAAGCCGAATCCATTTCTCCTTGGTTCCAGGTTCTATCATGAGAGACAATCTTGAATGTCGTAAAAATACCAAGAAATAATACGAGTCACTGCCAGGTGAAAGTGCCTTCAACAGCACTTGGATACACACTGTAGAAGTCTCTTCCCCGAAAACAGAGCTTATCAGAAGTTTCCCATATATGACATGACTTCAAAACTAAAATCCTACCTTTTTTCAGAACTAACTAGTCAAGCAGAGAGCTCTAATCAGCTCAACTCACAAAAGGAAAACTTGACAAACGATCTGTCATTCGTATTCCACATTTTCATAATCCCCCCACTCCGTGCATGATAAATTGCACTCGAATGCAAATTAGAATGAAATTCAAGTCCGCAGATGTTTCGAACTCATGTTAATTTACATAGGACCATCATACAGAGCTTAGTTCTTCTACACTCGTCATGTGTAATCAAACGTCTGCGCATAAAATGTTCTCCCCCTCTTTCATCCATTCAGTTAACGATTCACGATTCGGTGTCGGAATCTTTCGTTTTTTTTTTTTTTTTTTGAAACGCTATCGCCAAAAGGATTCCACTGAGTTTCCACTGAAGTGTTGTCCTTAAGTGTGCTATAGCTATTCAAAGGAATGAGACAGAGACTGCGTATGCGAGTGTGTTCTTCTTCTCCATATTTTCGTTCGAGGGTACCCCTGGAGCTATTCCACCCTAATGAGACTTATCTTTTCCATCCGCCCATCTCAACCCCTGTTTATGCAATTTTTCCAACTCAAACCACCATCTGGTAACCCTGCATCAATACGCTTTGAATTTTTGACTGTGACAACATCCTCTCGTCTCGGAAGAGCACATCAGCTAGGTACAATTTAAATATTTAATCAAAGCCCCTTGTCATTAATTGGACAGGGAAAAAAAGAGAGACCCCAGACCTCTGCTCCTTCTATGTACGTCCACTCGGCAGTCACAATTGCAATTAGAGAGTGAATATGCAGGCGAGCAGACAACACTGCCAATACTCGCATATTCCCCACAAAGAAAAAGGGAAAAAAAAACACATTGAAGCTCGTATCAAAATTTGTATGACTGAGCATGTGCCTAGAAGGTGATTATTCTTCTTTTTTTTTTTCTTCAATTTTTATGTAAATAAGTGACCCCATCGTTGGTGGAGGAAACAGGGGAACGAATGAGAGGAAAATAAAACGGAAAACCTCACCACACCGGAATGATGACATGTGTCGAAGTTGCTTGGTTGCGTGCGTGTGAGTGTGTGGATTTGTGGGTGTTTTTGCCCGTCAAAGTGTGTATCGGTGGGTCGGTGTTGAATGATAAAAATGAAAACCAACTCAATTTTGCTGTCATCTCTAATTTACTTTTGAGTGGTTTCCCATTCGTTGGGTTTTCTGTTTTTCATTAATTTTTTTTTTTTTTTTGTGAAAATAGCGGTATATCATAGAAAGAGCTGCCGCCGCCGGCTGACGTGTGTGTTTGGATGTACACACATTTCTCATATTCGTTTTGTGTGAGGTGAATTATTGTTTGCCGTTCATCTTGTACTCCTCCACAGGCCACAGTCCCTAGCGCAGACCACATACTCTGCAGTCTGCACTCAGCAGTCAGCACTCTGAAGCAGAACATGAAAGAAACTGAGGGTATGAGAGGGCATAACAAAAACAAAGAGCCAACTCGTTTGGCCCCTCATCCCCACGCGGATTGTGTGCATGTTTTTAGAGGAAGAACAGCATAAAAGCGAAAAGCACCGAGAATGAGAAAATGAAAGAGAAAAAAAAATGAACGTAAATAAATAAATAAATAATAAACAATATCGTAATTGCTCGTGTGTAGTATGAGAGGTCTGAGGAAGGCACAAACAACGGGTGGAACCGAACATGTGTGTAGCTCGGCCTGGTGGTGGCCCCCAAACGTTTCACTTCAGTCGTTGTCCTCCATGCTTTCCTCGTTTTCCTCGGTATTTTTTTTCCGTATTTTGTTCTTTGTTTGTGTGTGGAAAAGTGTTTCCTTTACTGCAGCTGATTGCATTTGCGATTGGAATGGAGTAAGAGTACGTTTCATTTGAGTCTTTCTCCCCCGCTTTGTGTGTGAATAGATTGCGATTACGAGCGAAACGGGTGTTTTGTACGAGAGACTACGATGCACACACACACACACACACACACACACACACACACGAGCGCACTTCTAGTGTTGGTGCGAATGAATTTGATTAGGTTGAGTCGTTGTTTTTTTTTTCCTCTCCCATTTTATGCATACATTAATCGGTTGTTTTTTTTGTTTTGTTTGGGGGTTTTTTCTCTGGTCACATATGGTGTATGAAAATGAAATAGATGCGATATTGGAGTTGTGCATTTTCTAGTCGAATAGGGCTTCCACACACTGCGTGCATCGGCATATGCGAGGGGTGGCAACTGACAGGCCACCGACCACCGTATAGAGCGAAGAGAACATGAAAAATGAGAACAGCTTTAGTGTACTTAAGCTGATAAGTTAGATTCCTGAAAAGAGCAGTTACCAGACACGGAAGAAGATAAAATGAAAAAAAAAAAATGCATTCGAGGCGGAGTGTGTATTCACTTCATTTATAGACTTTTATGTTTTCGTTTTCGTTTTCATTTTTCTTTTCCTTTTTGATTTTATTCATTCGGGGAAATCGTTAAATTTCTGTTGTTTATTTCTATTTCGTTTCTCGTAAACCATGTGTGCATTTGTCCATGGGAACTCAATATGTTTTTAAAAAGAATCTTATGTTTACTTTGGTTATTTGAAAGTTGATCAGATTACTGGTGTTTAAGTTACCGGCGCGTCCAGATTACCGAATACCTGGCTGTTTGTGGTGAAAAAAGTGTACATGCTTATCATAAAGACTGTCTCGTCGTGTGTCGTTGTTGTTTTGACATTTAAAGTCGGCCACTTAACTTGTCTGTGGCGCTTAATCGTATACCTAAGGCTTTATGGGAAAATGACACTCTCAAGCCGTACTTTGATCGCTGTACCCGAATTGAGGGCCATAAAGACCAAAATGTATGCTTGTTTTGAGAATCTCTTTCCCATTGGCCACTTTCCCGCGGTGTGTTGCTTTGCCATGCAGTCATTCAACTCCCTGTTTGCAAAATTACACGGATAATGGCTCGTTGGACTTTCTGTTGCATCAAACACCGGAATCATTCGCACCATATTTCCGACAAGAATTTAGGAATATTCTCTTTTGAATGTGACTGTCAAATATTTGTTTACAGTCAGAGCCAACTAGTACAGAACTCAAAATACACCTTTCTAGTGTTAATCGCCTGAAACGCCTGACGTACCGCTCAAACGATCTGGGACAATGTTATATTTAGTGAGAAGAACAAGTTTGAGACATTCGGTTCAAAACGCAGGACTTAGGTCTGGAGAACATCAAATAGCGATTCTCTGCTCCAAAAACTTCACTTCGACTGAAAAGCATGGTGGAGGTTGGTTTGGAGTTGCACATGTCGGCTGCAGGAACGGGAAACCTTGTTTTTACTGAATCTACAATGAATATCAAGGTCTGCCTAACCATATTAAAGGACAATCTAGTCCCTGTTGTCCAAAAATTGGGCCTCACAACGCCTTCGATCTTCCAACAAGACAATGACCCGAAGTATACAGCAATGATTGTCAAAGAATGATTGCTGTACCAAGTCCCCAAACAGCTTAGCTCTTCTACACCGTAATCCCATTGAACATCTGGGAGAAGTTTTGGGCAGAAATATCGGGAAACGGGCCACAACATCGAAAGAAGGCCCTCGCAAGGCATTAACTGAAGAATTGGCAAAAATAGGAAATTGTGAATTGAAACCGGCGTGCTTGAGTCACTTAGTATAGAGATAGCCGACATCTGGCTCACTTATCCCTTAAACAAAACAAAAGAGGAAAACCAAACAGAAAATGCAATTTCCATTATTTCGTAAATAACCGTCAAAAATTCTTGAATAACTGTCAAAAAGTCTCCCAAATTCGTCGATGGTGAAGGGGTCAATCAGCTGTGCAGTCGGCTATCTATAGAGCACCGATTTCTGGCTTGAATCTTGTTAAATATTTATGAGGTCATTGCTGAGTGGGCGGCTTCTACGTGTGGGGTTATTTTTGCCTTTAGGCTTTACAACTTGCCTTTATTTTGGTCCTAAGATGGTTGTAGACGTTAGCTTCCACCACAATTTTGGTTTTTCACACACATGCGTCATCTCTTTCTCACATTTGTATATCATTCATCCAATACACAACTCTGAGAACACAAGAATAAAGTAATTCGAAGAAAAAACGAAGCGAAACAAAAGAGAGAGAATATGCATATAAGCACATGAGACCCTCACCCTTGCCAATTCATTACCAATGTCTCGCGACTAATTTACCGCGTGTAGAAGCCGCCTTAATAATACGTATTCAAAAGAGAATCGTGCCGATTCCAGTAATTTGCGCAGAATGTCTTGTGTGCCGATTGTTGTGGGCAGAGTAATGTGAATGAGCAGTTTGACCAATCCATTACATACGCTACGTTTTGGACATTCTATAGCATTTCACTCGTTTAGCGTCGCAATTTTTGGTTTGATATAAATGCAACAATTTAAGTTGAATTATTGTTCCCGAAAGAAGGTGTCTCTAAAAGTTCAATCTGATGCGGAATTGGGTCTCTCACCAAAACACGACCTCGGACCAGTTGCTTCTAATTCTCCACATAAGTTGCGGAAGGTCTATCTCCACTCTTGTTAGCCGCCTTAGACGCCGACATCCTATGTTGCAGTCTCCTCAAGGCTCGGAGTCGAATATTTAATTTTTCAAACTTACTTCGCAAAGCTAAGACAACTCCTTGTCACCACTTTCATTCAAAGCAAAACATTATGGATCTACGGAGACTTAAGTCAACTTCAACAGTCAAGTGGATATAAATATATGCTCTCAACATTGTCAGAGACTCAAAGGCGGTGGAGCCGTGAATTGTAAAATTAATGTAGGGAAGCATTGGTGTTCACGAACATACCGACCACTCCACGGCGGCCAAGGTTCGCTCTTTTAGCCTTCAATAAAAAAAAACAACCAAACCTCAAAACCCCTAAAAAGAAATATCTAATTTATGTATTAACACATTTGAAATATACGCATAATAGCCCTTAGCAACATTTTTATCTTAAATAGAGCCAGAAAATAAAAATTACGTTCCCACATAGAAACATCACACATTCAGTAACCATCCATCCACTTGTGGTATCCCCAAAAATTAAGTCTCAATAAATATTCAACAGCACTTAAACGATACTTAGCCCGCAGGCAGCAAACCTTAAATATTGATCCCCTTTTAAACGTTTACTTTTATTTTGTTGTATTGTCATTTGCCGAGGGCTGGGCAAAAGGACGCGCGCATCAGCATAAATTACTTATCAATGATCCTTCGAGTAATCGCAATAACAATTTCCACTCAAATTCAAGTGTGATAAATGGCAGTTAAGGTCTAGAAAAACAGGACCATTGGTCCTTAGGAAACTTGTTATCGACAACGCGTTTTGATTTGAGGCCCGAAATGTGCGCGGAACGACGGCGATGTGGCTATCGCCATTTAACCGTCGCAGCATTAAGTATCAAATAAAAAAAAAAAAAGAATCTGACTCACTGTTCGAACAAAAAAGTCTTGAGTGGTCATCATTTTTAAAAGCCAACAAATTGGATGCAAAAACCACGCGTGTGACAGCTAGACTAATGTCATTACCATACGATTATGTATACATACACATGTGCGCCCGGCTGAGAATTAGTAATCGAAGCATGTGTCATCACCGCCTTCCGAGAGAGCTCCGCGAAAGCTTGTCACACCGGTACTGCAGGTGCTTCGACATGGAATTATGAATTTTTTTTCATTAAGTAAGAAACCACGCTGTGGTCGGTAAAAGGTCAGTGCAACTGAAAGAATGCAATTTCTGTGTGTTTTTTCCTTTTCACCGATGTTTCTTTACTCGGAATTTCGTGGTTGTGTTGTTGTAGCTGACAAGGGGAAGCTTACGAGAAATCGATTAAAGTTTGCTTTCGAGAAAACTGTGCGATGAGGGGTGAGTGAAATATCGGGAATTATTATTAAATTGAAGTGAGCAATGTAAAGGCATTTCATGTTTCCATATGCGGTATTTTCTTTTTGATAGATTTGAAATTGAATGCAATTATACGATCAAGAAACTGCCTCAATGTTCGTGGTGAACAGAATAAGTCATTGGTCACATGGCTGATATTGTCATTCTCACGGACATTCAAGACTAAGACAGTAAAGTGAACTCCGGTGCCCTAGTGGCGGGCATTCTTTTTAATAGTGGGCGTTTTCCATAACGTCATAACTGCGCATCACACTGCAAACGTAATGATGCAAAGTAAGCCATGCTTTTGCATACAAAACTTTTGCATCATGACATTTGACGATGTTCTGTTTGCCTTTGTGTGCGCAGTAGATCAGTTCACAATGCCTTTTAGAATGGTATGCATATTGGCATTACCTTTTTTGTTTGCATTTTGGAATGGTTGCTATTGCGGTATTAGAGCAATGATGCATTTTGGAAAACGCCCAGTGGTACGGGTATTAGTAATGATAAATAAATACAACGACTTTCATCTATTCTTCACCTTTGGTGTTCGTGATGGTATTTTATGTTCTTCTCTGCTGGAAATCTTCGAAAACTGGAGTTGCAAAACCATCAACAAGTTTCAAAGTGCTCATATTTGTTATATGAACTTACTCAAAGTTCCGACGTCAACTGTTATTTGGAGTAGGAAGCGATTAATTTCGCTCCTACTTTAGTAAACACAATTTAACGAAACTTAACGAAACTCAACGAAACTGAACGAAGTAGTTATTATGGTAACAGTTTGTCATTCCTTTAATTTGACTTAAGTCTCCCCATATCTTCAATATGATTGCACCCTTTATGCCTGCGCCCTCGACAGCTGAACTCCAAACCGTTGAACTTCGGCGCTCCATCGCAATCGTCGTCCCCTGTTGACCTGTCCCTCCTGCTTCAGTTCGAAGAAACAATGACTTTTTATGAGTCAGTAGAGTGAACAAAAATGCAAAACAAACGCCTCCCCCCCACTCCTGGCGCGTGATGGAATGTTTATTTCTTTTCAATCGAAATTCGAAATTACAGACCATGCAGTACCTTAATATCGAATGCTGCCTATGATGTTTATGATGTCTACCCTTTTCCCTCAGAATCGAGGCCATCCCTTGGTTCTTAATCTAAACATTTCCATCCACCTCAAGCATCTCATCCACTCGCACGTTCGAGTGTGTATCGATTGACAAGATATTCCCTTCAATTTACGCGTCGTTTAAAATTTAATTTAGAAATAAATATGAAGCGGCAATCCTTGAGCGCGAAGAAGCAACTCACTTTTCGATTTGTCTAAACTGCTTCACTCGTCCATCGATTTTCTTGTGTGTGTGTGTGTGTGTATAAGGAAGGTTTGGGGAACAAAAAATTAAGGCAATTGCTTTGCGCACAAGTGAAGACAACGAAAATGGATCCATTTACCCGCCGGAGAAGGAGACACATTCACATCGCCGAAGAAAGGGAAGAAACGGGTTTACACCACACACACACACACATACGTGCAAAGGGGGAAGCAGCATGAAACGAACACAGAAGAGGAACGACGAACAGAAAGAAAACAAGAAAATGTAAGGCAATAGCGTTTGTTATTATGTTCAGCGTGGTGTTCGTTTTTGTTTACATTACACTCCCTCATGCGATGAACACATTTCGTACGACGCGTATCCACCAGCACACTGTACTACTCTGGCAGTGTGCTCCCCGATGGCCGCCTACTGAATGCCTAAGTCTGAATCAAAGTGTAACCGTTAAGAGAGGGCGTTTTTATGCCCACCATGCCCGTACACACAACAAACACCCAAGAATCTCTTCTCGTTGGATGAATATGAGGAACTTTTTTAAGTGCCTTTGGGGGGGGCTGCTGCCAATCATCATCCCCTGTGTGTGCGCCTCTAACGTTTGCTTCTTCTTCAGGATCTTCTCTTCAATTTGTTTTCATTTCGACTTCGTCGTCTTCTCTGCGATGAGACTTTGGACCCGCACCCGATATCCATCCAGCCAGAGGAGGAGATGGTTCCTGGTCCCAGCTATCGCTCGCTCACCATTTCCGCAAGTTCATGGTATACAGATGCAATGAATGGAATAATCTCTTTGAAACACTCATACACACGACGACGATGATGATGGGATGGCGGCGAAGGGGGGAGGACTGTGCTTCGAATTTGCCTCTTTAGTGTCTTTCTCTGCTGCCGCCTCTGTGTGTGGATCTTGGGGTGTGTGGCCGGTAGCCTTGCCTTCCCCTCACACCATATTGAAATTGGTAAATAAAGTGGAACATTGTGTTGGCTGAAGATGAGCGAAACTTTGCGGTTCACACTGGCAGAATATCCCCCTAGTATGTGCAGCAGCAACACAACACAACACTGACGATGATGGTGTAGTAGAGAGAAGTCGTTTTTCAGATTTGCCGAAAGAGAGTCATAAACGCTTATTTCAAGTCCCCTTTGGATCTTTACACGGCGATTTGCTTAACTACTCTCATCGTTGAACTGAATTGAACTCGTTATTCCCTTCGATCCCTTCGAGCCACATGCTACTTCTTCGTCGGACTGAATCGAATCCATGCTCGGGGAGTTCATCACGTTTTTTTTTGTCTTCGATGTTCGTTCGCCTCGATTGTTCTCCTCATGTGCTTTGTGTGACATCTATGAGATGGACATGATTTACCAATCGGTGGTGGTTTGGTTGTACGCGAAGAACATCGCCAATGACACCACTGCCACAGTCGACGACGACGACGACAATGTTCTTTGAATAGAAGAAGCGAGTAATAAATGAACGCATAAAAGCAATGCGATGTCTACACACGTCCCCTTCTTCGGAAGACTCAAGGGAAGGGCATGGATGGGATGGGAACGAGGTCGAGCTTTAAAAGAGGAAATTAACTGCATTCAAGATAATGGCATGCAAAGTAGAAAAAAAAAAGAACGAAATGAACAGGGATATAATAATTTAAAGGGAAAAGATTATTTTTGACCGATAAAGGAATTGCTAGGGGCGCGTTATCTAACGACGTACCCACGGCAGGACAATGGCCTGTGTAATGATGGCTAATTTGAAATACCCGTACCCAAAGCAGGATTCACTGCGATGAGGAGGAAGCCATGCAATGGCCACGGGGAGGTACACACAGGAAACCATCCAGAAACCATCATAACCAGGAATGGAATTAGTAGTACTCACCTTATCAGCACAATGGCAGGCGACCATCCCTTCAATTTCGCTTTTCCATTTTTTTTTTTTGTGTGTGTAACAAAATGGCTGCGATGCGGTAGATATGAAATGTATCCATGCTGACCACCGCACATACTCGTGAAGCGTGGAGAAATGCGTCTATCTACTGTACTATGTACGTGCCGTGGTAATGATCATGTTGCTGAGAGTTGTTACCATAAAAATCAGTCACTGCTTGAGGGTCTTGAGGTATGTTAATTGTTTTCGTCGTGTAAATGAGTGTTAATGTTAAAAGTTCTTGTTTGGCTGGGAATATCTTCTCGTTCATAAATTCTAATCACAATCAATGGTTCCCTCCTCTCCGTGTACATCGTGAACACATCCGCAAACGACGAAAAAAAAAAACATCGAAGACAACAACAACCGATGGTCTTGAAGAGGATGAAGTGACTTAAACATTCAGTCTTCTTATCGCATCAAGCGTTCTTTTCAAGATAAATCAAAAACAAAACGAGTCCTGTCACCAGGGTCTGAATAAATTTCAGCGGAAAAGCGATTTATTCTTCGCTTCGGAGAAAATAAATGCCGACCTCGTAGAATTCCTCCGAAATTGGCATTTCGCCGGAATCATTGTTGACATATCAGAAATGGGAAAAAATACACATATGAAGTGGATTTTTAATGTTTTGATTGCTAGAAAATCGCATTTGATGGGAAAAGTTGTCTAAAGTCATTTCACGTGAACGATTTGATGGTGGGAACGTAAGCTTAATCAGCTCTAAATTTTTGTTGCGTTTAGGAATGCTTCCGGGGCAGATGATGTGGAAGAAAGAATTCAGCAGACAAGTGTCAGCATTGGCAGGAATAGAATTGCAATCATTCCACTCGTTGAACACTCTGTGGACATTTCAGAGCTCTTAATGAAGACGATTTCATAGCTGAGGGTATGGACTGAACTCTATCCATCTTCAATTTAATAAGAGGTTCACAATAAAGCACCGGGAGACTAATGGTAGATTAAGACATCAGTTGAGAGTGTGCGATATGGTGCGAAGGATGAAAATCTCTAACAGTCTCTCATCTTCGAAATCTAAACGCTTTCCGGCGAAAGTAGAGACAAACAAGCTGGACTAGAATTCATACCCAGATTTGGGAGGGAACACAATGAATTCGCCTCATGTCGATGTTCATTGTGCATTCAACAATATTAACAAAGTCGACGAACTACCAAGAGCGAGAGTCTATCATATTGATATATAGCTAGGCTGTCGTTCTACAACGGGAGGGCTAGCATGGGCCACTAGAACCGCCACAAGGTTGTGTTCTTTCACCCCTTATTTGGGCTCTAACACTGTATTCAAGTCTTCACAATTTCATCAAGCAGTGCGGTAAAGTAACCGCTTATGCGGACAACATACAATCACTCGTGTTGCGCGTGCTACTGTTTTCTGACGAGTTGAATACACCTACAATCTACAATTGCATGCTCCGAACGGTTTGAGAAGCCTTTTCTGAGCATAGACTATTCGAGCGTGATTCGAAATTGTCAGTGATTCGAAAGTTACGTTAACTCTCAAGTGGCACTCAACGAACAAGCTAAGTTTCTGGATAGCATCTTTTGCAGAAAGCTTAGGTGAAGATTTGACGTTGGTAGGCCCATCTTTCTATGTTTGCAAAACAAGGTTTGAATCAGGATTTGGACCTAAAAGTGACTGACTGGATCACACTGTCATATTAAGCCCGCTTCGCAAAGTAAATACGGAGTTGTGGTACTCAAAGGCTCCGCGTCTAAAGTGCATTGGTATTACTGTGGCACCGAGTGCAGCATCAGCTGATATTTTAAATCGATTGCTTATTAATCTTTCTGAACAGGGGGTCCTCAAAGAGAGCTATGAGGCTAAAGAATACGCATAGCATTGCAAATATTAGCACAGACTACCAAAAGCTAATACATTTGATCGACAAAAAAAATGATGACGTCTGTGCCGAAGTATACCTATAATAGTACTCGAAATCACATGCAGTTCTGCAAGCTGCCAGATGGATCAAGTATCGTTCAAGCAGAAGTCATTGTCATCAAACGAGCAGACGAACGCCTCATGGGGGTACTGCTGACAGCTCGCATGTAATTGTCGTTTGTTTTTATTTATCAGACAAAGCAGAGAAAAATTACGAAAGGGTATAAAATGGTAATTCGAGTTGATAAATAAATGCTTGCCATTTACTTTTTAAAGATTATCTGTATGGATCCAAATGGATCCTGATTTGTTGTTCCGATGCTTAAAACTTGAAAACGACTGAACCAAATTGGATACTTCCTTCTGCGAGTTTATTCGAAATTGCTACGCGAAGGTTTGGGAAAAAAAGTCGGTGAAAATGCTCAATAGGTGGTGCATGTCGATTTTCAGTTCAATTCAATTACACTTCAACAGATGGCGCTGTAGACGGTCGTTCCATTTGACAGCTCAGCATATTGTTTGTTCTTTCTGATGATATTTTAATCATTTTTCATTGATTTTTCGAGTGAAATAGCTTATATTTGACAAGCGAAATACTAAACTGCTAAATGAAACCACGGCGGCTTGTTTCATGCAAATGTTGACCGCGGCTACATTTTAAGTGATTATTTTAACTCATACAAAATGCGTATCAAGGCGTATTCTCGACTGCTTCTTTTCGTTGCGTTGCGTTGCGATCGCTAATGTTCACTTCCAAATCCTGGGTCGTAGCTAACTTATCGGACTGGATGTGGCCTACTCGGTCGTATATCATCCACTAACGTACACTGGAACTCTAATTTGCGGGTGCTTAAGACAAACGCCCGTATCACAATACCTCTTTTCCGCATTTTGATTGACAGAAAAGAGATGGCCAGTATTTTGCAAAGGATCATACACTGCCTGTTTGCAAGGCACATGTGTATGTGTATTATCTGTATGTGTTTGGTTTTCAAACAGAGGAAAATGTAGAAACGTCAAACAATGTACAGTCGCCACCCTCTAAGTCGAATTTCCTCGAGATATCAAAATTAGCTCGAGTTAGAGGGAGTTCGACTTAGAGAATGGTTATTTGTATGAAAAATTGAGAGGAATGTCAAACTATGACGAACAAAAAATTCGAGTTAGAGTGACTTAGGGAGAGTCCACTGTAGTTGGGTTACATCGTTAATGCATTTGTTGTTTTTTTGTTGACGTTTTCACATTCATTGGGTTGGACACGCGCTAATGTGCACTCACTCCTTGAATAGTGTGTGAGTATCTAGTGCATTAAAAATGCAAAGAAAAGGAAGTGTCCTTCGGGGTTAACGGACTCAGAAAGTGGTTTATGTACACCATATGTTGCTCGAAGTGGACGACACGAACATTTTTCACAGAACGCTGATATTCGTTGGCTTCATCAATAATTTTTTGCTTTTAACTGCACAAACAATCGATAACCTCAGTCAAAACTATTCCAGAGTGTATTGTGGAAACTCGACACATATTTATTTTTCCTTAGAAAATACTCCCCAGAAGACATTTACAATAAGTAACCCATATAAAGCGCTTGCAATTAAATATGTTAATTCAACTTGAAAGGTGACTCTAGAATTTCGTTGGTGACATACAACATGTGTCTTGTATACGAACGAATCTAATAAGGTTCCCTCATGAAGCGACGGATTTAAGAATTCCCCTTAATTCAGTCGGAATTTTTTTGGGTTCACTTCTATTGCGTGACGTTGCTATTCTTAAGCTCGCTGTGTTCGTGGCTACGAGCATATACTTTTCTCCAGCACACTATGACGTTGCCATCCAGACTATTTGCTCGGTAGGCCTGCTGTCGTGTCCTCCCTGTTGTTACATTTCCAGCGAAGGGAAGGATGTACATGCACACATGAACTGTCACCCCATGTAACTTTGAGGCTTCCTCCCAATTAACAGAAATATTCTATTGTGACATAAATGTGTTCTTCTTGCCTTTGCTGATTTGAGCTAAAATCAAAGACTTTTCTGGAAGAAGCATTCATTTCAATAAGAGTCACATGAATTTACATTATTTCCAGCAAGAAAAAACAAACATCCACATTATTTTTTTTTTCCAGATAACAACAGCCTCCTCGTCCTCCGCCAAATATGAATCATATTTTATTGCAAGTCTTTCTTCACCGGTTGCATGGCTTTAATCAAAATCAAATGACCTCCCATTAGCATGCTACGAAACAAGAGATGAAGGGAAAAGAAGGCATTTTTCTTCTTTGTTCTCTCAAATTAAACGCGGAAACATCACCGTCCGCGCCTAGCTTTGACTCGAAATTAAAGGTTCCACGAAAATTCAATAAAACGCCCGTCCCCCCTCTCCTTCATTTTGCCATTTGTGAAAACAAAACAAAACAAAAAATCGTCTTTCATTTCGTGTACATTCTTGCCTTTCACACTGCGTGCATAATTTCACTTCTTCGGCATGAGTTTCCGACGCGAACTCATGAATATTTCAATAAAGGAAATTAAAAATTCCCTCTGCCATTCAACACTTCCCCTAGAGTGTGCCTCTGCGCTGTCTCTATTCCTCGCGGGCGTCCAGTCTATCGCATTTGCTCACAGATTACTTCGGCGTGAAACAATTGAATAGTCTGTTGACTTTGTCTTGACCCCTCGTTCATTTTGTCACACTGACATTTGCGAGAAGCGCGTTAGTCTTTTCGCAATGCCACGACTACTTGGCGAAGACAAACTTTTGGCATCAACTGTGTGTGTGCGTGATGGAAAAGGAAAAAGTTTTCCTTGCGCTGTGCGCAAAATATACGCCAGCGAAGCATTTACCTCACTGCTTCTGACAGTTGAAGAAACATTGTGTCAGGCAGCTGCACCGATAAGATAACAAAGAAACTGTCACCCGACCTAAGCATGAACAATGGAGAATAATGCTTTAGCACGAGCAGCAGCAGACAAACCCACCAAAAAAAAAAAGAAGAGAATTAATTGCAAACTTCTCCTAGTGGTCAACGAAAGTACATAGAATTCGACATCGCCTCACCGTGGGTGTGTTCATGGACCAGCATAACTTTAAATCACAATCAATGAAGGGTGCTCCTCTGTGGCTCATTAAACAATGTCAAAACAAGGCGAAAAAGGGGGCAGCAAATTGTTAGAAAAATACGTTCCAGAAATCCTTTTTGCACATAATTCCGAATTCCTTTTGGGTGTGGCCGATGCTGCCAAAAATGTTTTCGAACACCATCTCCTGCAAAATTGGTTGAAAAAAAAGCGGGGAAACAAGCCAACAAAGCCAGCAGAAAAAAAAAACCAGAAAACGAAATAACATTCACCCTCTCGATATCGCTTTTCTGGGGGGGGGGGATTATGGACGGCCACCATCATCATTTAGATGGCTTAAAGCGTCTGATACCACCCCCGGTGGCTCTGTTTCACACATACACGCGCCCAACTGAAACCCTTACACTAAGCGAGTTGTTTTTTAGAGCTTAAATTGGTAATCATAGGGAAAGACAGGAGGGAATGCGCGCTCACATGCGAGTGACTCGTGCCAAATATTGTTACACCAACAGCAAACCGAAAAAACCCGTTTTGTTTTCCCTTGATAATGAACTTTTTTGTCTCGTGTGCCTGCTGATGCCTGCTGAATGCTGCCGTTAGCCTGTTATCCTGGCTGGCTTTCTGGTTCTGTATAATTTTTATGTATTTGGCAGCGAATCACGCAAAGCGAGCTTTATTGTAAAAAAATAAATAAATGGAAAATTTACAGTTATTTTCCACCCGCCCTTAATTTTATTTGGTATTTGGCCAGAGTTTGAAATAAATGCAAATGATACCATTTGTGCTTACTAATGCCGTCAATACCGGCATGTTGGTCGAGCAGAGAATGGTCTTGTGAACAGGGGGGAAATTGGATATGTTGATAAAATTTAACCCTACGGCTGTGCACTGTTTTTTGGCTTGACGATGTGGCCAGACGCCAATTAGGCATATTTTCTGTGTATTATACTCTGAACGGAATGACTTTGGGGCGATGTACATAGTAAGTTTGATTGGGAATTAAGGGACTGACGGTTTGTGCTTTCTGTAAGTCTGTATTTGTTCTCTATCATTAATCGCCTAGCAGAGTGGGCGAGTCTTCTAGTTGGACGTCTAAGGGCAAAATCACAACAACAAGTTCTACCTACGAACTTAGTGCTCGGGCTTACGATATTACGGTCTGTGCAGTTCCAAAGCGCGACCGTGGAATTTACAAGGATTTTGCAAGTATTCTACAGAACATGTCAAAGTCGAAGCGCGCGAAAGCGCTGTTGTTATTTGTGCGTAGACTGTGTCTGCTTCAAGTCACTAACAATGCTCACACCTCGCCGTCCAGATGCGATATAATCTCAAATCCACCTCAAAATGGCAATACCACGGGAGCCTACAGTATTTTATATATTTTCTCATCTGCTGTTTTGAAGCGGACGCCATTTTGTAAATACCCTCGGCAACTGCAACAATGGCGATGTCGTAAACAGAGCCATTGACAAAATGTAGCGCAGAACGCTGTTAAAGATTATGTCCCACACAAGAGTAGTCCAAGACCCGCTCCCTGTGGAACTCTTGCTGTGACGGACGATGTCTTTGATGACATCGCCGGTGTGGTGGGCTTTCTATGGTGGATTCATGTTTGTGTGGAACTACTGCATAATTCTTCGTTGTCACTTTTTCCCCCACCTTGGCTTTTGTTGCTAAATCAACTGCTTTCTATGCGGATTGGCGTCGACAGTAGAGCGCATTTTTAAAAAAGCCTGGTAGTCTGTAAACCCACCAATTGCCCACCCTACCGCAAACAGTCTCTCGTGAATAATATGCGCTTGTATCTTCCCTAAGCGGCTATGAATTGCTCAGGCTCAGACAATGTCCATGTGCTCAAAGGACTCATTTTTGACAAGTTTTTGAAGTTCTTGTTTATGATGTGCCGCACTTCTTTGATATATCTCTCCACACTCATTCTCTCCCATTTCAATATCAAACATCATGGTCGGCTGGACGATGCGTTCTGTTGGAGTTAGTGTTGCTCTTAAACAACTGAAGAAAAATTTGAAGAATTCAGCTTTCTTTCCCCCATTCAATCGAGTTCAGTGACAAAGCGTTGTTCATTATTCCGTTGTAACGTCAATAACTTCTAAAAGAAAAACTGCTCTCCATTGGTGTTCGAAGTCCTTTGTCACTGCCCCATGCTCTACCTTGACTCCGGCTTCATTCTTGTGAAAAATTGTCTGTGATACTACGCCCTTCAGGCTGCCTTCCTGTATGTTTCAAAAAACAAGAAAAAAATCTTACTCCGTTTCTGCCTGCATCCTCTTTCAAAGTTATCACAAATTGTTTGCTAGCAATATCTATAAATACAGTGAACTGGTCATGGGTCACAGAGTAGGTGGTGTGTATTCGTTTTCCGAAACTCAAGTCAACTTGTTTTCCCTTTGCGTGTTTCTGAACAGTTTCAGGCAGTTTTCTCTATATATTTTCTCTCCTATATGGATGGATGTGTAACAGTGGGCGAAAGTATGCATTTTTTTTGTCGCCTTAGGTGTGTAGTCGTTTCAGAAATTTATATCACTCTGTTTGCGTACCCAATTGTTGTTCAGTTTGAGTACTGGTTATGGTTTGAGTCATTTCGTTGAAACCACCAAGTGGTGGCATTTCAGGAGGTATCGAAAAGTCAGATTTCTTCAATATTTGATCTTCAATGAGAATGAAGCTAAGAGCTGTAGTTCATAAGATGCATATATGAAGGAGTGTTCTTTTGTGGGTGTTACATCCTCCCCTCAACAGTGGGTGGGGTGGATTTTCTCCAAACGACGAGTGAATTGTTCGTGTTGACGAGGAGACTCAATTGGAAGAACAAGTTTTAAGAAAACGTTGGTTTACGAAATGTACATTTACAGGCAGTTTCAAGCCATGCATGAGCACATAACCTTTATTAAACCACCTATGGAACACGTGAAAGAATTCAAAAACTGGCTGGTCTAATGGGGACGCATAATTCGGATCACACATAGTTGTTTTCGAAGACTGCTCAGTCGACAGACACACTTGAAGAGACTCGAAGACACGTTTTGTGCGATTCCGCTAATGTGTGATTCTGTGAACAATCCGTTTCATGGTCAAATGGACATAGAATCGTCTGCCCGATAATATATATATAAATATATAACATAAGTGGCACAACAGTACGAGGTGGACCTAGGGCTAGCGTCTGCAGCAACCACTCGTGTTGTGCCTGCTATTGTTTTCCCTCAAGTGGAGGGGGCATTGAATTTAAGACCCTCCCTGCCGGCTAGTCATTTGTGAATAATCTGGGTAATCACAAAAGATGTATCATCCATTCCACTCCACTTCAAAGCCGCAATGGAAGCGAGTATACGATTTCTACAGCATCTAGTTTTGACATCCCTTCTAAACTGACCCAGCTATTCAGGGCGACAGGACGGATTTCTCCTTGTTCCTGTCATTCATCATTTTTTCAACATTTTACTTGGAAAATCACTGGTCAGCAGCAGCGATACGATACCCCAAAACAACGATCCACTCTGGCATACGGATGACATTGAAGTGATTGATGCAACGTCAATGAGTCGCTTGCAGACATTGACGGAAGTGGCTAAATTGAGTCTTGTGGTTAAGGAAGACAGAAGCTAAAGATGTACTCTCTTTTAGGAGTGGCAGACAACATCTCCAAGACTTAGGCTGCTTTTAAACGCGCAACTTTTTACTCACGATTTTCTGCAATTCTCTTTTGTGATCGCAAGCCACTTTTACATGTAGAAGTCAACCCAGCTGCAATTCCTGCTCAATTTTTCCGCTTCCCATTTTTTCACACATGTGCCATTTCTTTCTTACATGTGCATAGCATGCTTCCAATATCCAACACTGAGAAGGCAAGAGCAAAGCAATTCGAAAAAACGAAAATAGATAAAGGGGAATACGAAGGATCAATCGCAATTCTCGAGCACACGCAACTCGGGCTACCCCTTGCACGTTCCACCTCCCTTGCCAACAAGATTGGAGATTTGCAGACGAATTTAGCGTGTGTAAAAGCGGCCTTAGGTAGAGCGTCGCAATGGTCAGCTATAACTTCAAGGTCGTCAGAGTGTTTGCCTAGCTTGGCTACAGTAGAACTGTCAAACAAAAATAATATATTCTTCTCTCGAAATGCCATGTTGGCCTTGTTCCAAGGGTAAGTGCCAGCTGTATGGCGTAGAGGTGGATGCTGATGACACCTCGAGGAACAAGCAAAGCATCAATAAAGATACAACTACAAATTATTAGAGCAAACAGAGTACATTTTTCGAGCGAAAATTTCGATGGCGACCAGCTATGAACTATGTATAGGGAAAGTACAGCGACAGCTCAAACGTCAAGAAATAGTGACTTCGCTTCAGTCGCTGACTCCCAGCCTATGAGACAACACAACAACGAACGAAATGTTTCACTTCTCCTTCACTCGTTAGTTTCGAATAAAATGTGCAAGTCGCGTTTCAAGCGTCTCCGTGGAAAAACCACAAATCAAACAGAACGAATCAGTAGTCAACTGTCAAATTCGCTGTCACTGGGAAAATGTGTTCTGCATTCGAAAAGCAACCGACATACATTGTAGTCTCGTATATTTTTCGCAAAATTAAGTGTTAACTATATTTTTAGCGGTTACGTGTGGTGGCGTAATGGTTAAGGCGTTGCCTGTCATGCCAATTGTTAACAAACATTTTTTTTTTACGGCACCGCAACACGACGGTTATAACCGGGAATGCATTGGAAGTAGGGAAATGTGATGGAGAGCAGTTGAAACTTTGTCGTTCGCAGTCCATTGAAGCTATAAAATCTGGCAAATGACTCACTGGCTATGATCCAAATATGAATAAGACTGATCAGAGGTTATTTAGAGGCTGAAACGGAGTTCGAATTGTTGTGACACGAAGCAGTTTTCTATTCGTTTTTGCGACAACAAACGAGAATATTGTGTTTCAAAGCGTCGATACGACGTCTTATGCAGGTACTTCTGCACTTAGACTCTGTCAACTCTGACATATTCGGAGGTCGGACCAAGAGCTTTGACTAGAGCTGGCGGTGGATGAGTCCCATTCTATTCTCGTAGAGCAGTACGTACTCCTTTAAGAGCTACTCCGACATATTCGGAGGTCGGACCGAGAGCTTTGACTAGAGCTGGCGGTGGATGAGTCCCATTCTATTCTCGTAGAGCAGTACGTACTCCTTTAAGAGCTACTCCGACATATTCGGAGGTCGGACCGAGAGCTTTGACTAGAGCTGGCGGTGGATGAGTCCCATTCTATTCTCGTAGAGCAGTACGTACTCCTTTAAGAGCTACTCCGACATATTCGGAGGTCGAACCGAGAGCTTTGACTAGAGCTGGCGGTGGATGAGTCCCATTCTATTCTCGTAGAGCTGACGGTGGCGCGGCGTTCACAGCCTCACCGCGGTTACCCACACCAGGATGCATCCGGACCCTCCGCCGGAGTGGAGTTTTGCTGCAAAAGATTCATAAATAACTATCTCTGCTTCATTTTAAGAGCTTCTTTGGCAAAGCAATCCGCAATCAGAATAAACTTTTAATCAGCTGATATAGAAAATAGACAACAGGAAGCGGAGGACATGAAATATGAAAATACCGGAGTAGGCACATTAAATTTGCCGTCAGTAATGGAGTTGTCGTCTTTCCTTCAAAGACGAGTTTTGTGAAGTGGGTCCGAGTCGAAAAACTCTCCTTGTTCCGCTTGGGTGTAACTTCTGATGAGTTAGAGTCGACGGCGGGGGATCTAGTGGCCTGGAGATTTTTCGTCCGTTCTTGGCCCTCGGGACACCGTTAGTGGATCATAGCAATTCTGTGAAAACCACGACGAGACTTTATACGCCTCCTACTGTTTGCAAACGAATGTTTTGGTCGAAAATGGTATTTGGAATCAAGTTTCCACTGGATCGATGCGTTCTAGTGAAGCTACACGGGTTTGTGGTATCAACGTCATGTCATATCGTCATATCAACATGTAATGGTACGTTATGGCCGCTAAGAACTACATATGCTGCATCTATTCACCCCAGTTGTCCTATGCCCCTACTCTGATCTAACCACCTTTACTCTCGCCCAAACAAGTGGCCACCTGATTGCTCGGAAAAACCGAACACATCGTCACCATTTGCCATAAGAACAACGAAGAAGAACAGCCAACAGGGTATGGTACGCAATCGTTATGTTGTTTGCCGGAAGTGTAGATGAGAAATAGGAATTTTCCACCGCGACACAGCCAATGGCCTTTGTGACCCCACAGTATAATGCTTGCTAAAAGGTCAATTGTAGTTGCGTGCCAGGCTACAACTGCAATTTTCTGAATTTATCGTTATGAAAATCTCGGTAAGGGCGCACAACTCCACTTCATATCCGAAGGAACCATGTCACTGATTACCGAGCGTGGGTGGTTAAGTTGCTAATTGCTGCCACTCTGCTGCAAAGACGGGGGAGGGTGGCAAAATATAATTGCTCGTCATCGGGTAAAATCCTAGAAAGTTACCTAATTCGGTTAGTATTTCCGATTAGGGCATTCAAACAGGTAATCGTTTCGACCTGATTTTACATTGATTGATGTCGCCAAGAAGTGTGCATGTGCATGGGCATGGGTGTGCTTAAAATCACATCTCTCTCACTCGACCGCACCGAGCACAGCCAATTTGCGTTAATTGTTAAAGTAATTTACGTAGACCAAATATTGCATACGTGCACATTCCAAACGTCGACCCACTAGGGCTAGGGGTCGCACATTTGTGAACTGATGACCCGACCACATTTATGTGCATTGTACACGTATGCCCCGTATTCCCCCCTCCTGACGCATACACACATTTAATTGGCTTCAGTTGATTGAGTCGTCAACGTTAATCGATTGATTTCGGGGGTCACTCAATTTGGATTTCGTCCAGTGCTCAAATGAAACCAGTTAATTTTTATGATTTGGCCTTTTTCCCTTATGACCACAATTCCAGGGCGGCCTATAAACTTGTTTTTATTGCGTAGTGTTGCACAACACTTGTTCGCGCATCCGAATGGCGTTCGTAAAACGTTAGTGGATCAGGACAGTTAAATCGTGTTGTATTGTCATGGTTTCTCCGAAAATCAGAAGTTATTTCGATGCGGTTTTTAGTGGTTTGAGCTTGAGTTTGCTGATTAAGAAGGTTTTTAATGGATCTTCAGTGCATTTGTAAATTTGGGTGATAAGTAAACTGTGACTAAGAATGCTTAACCCAAAGAAGTGGCGCTGCAGTTCGGGGAGGGGTTGGAGGCTAGTTGTGTTGTGCTTATGGCTTATTTACCGTAAAAGTATTACAGACTCGCAATATGTTGGTGATGTCACGAATATTATTGTAGTTGAGCCCCAACTGGCTCTTCTTATCCCTTATACGGCACTCATCTTAGGAATGGTGAACGTATTCTCCCTTGCACGAGGCTGTCTAAACTTCTATGGGGCATGGAATACAGACGTAGAAACTTTATTTTTTCCCAAAATCATAAATACGCGATTTTCTTTCTACACGAAACTTGTTGTTTCTGTTTAAAAAAATGTGTCGCCGTGTCACTTGGTTTATAAAACAGAAAACCTTCCGTCAACCGAATCGATAGCCGCCCAGAAATCTGAAAAGTACGCATCACGCTTTACTCTTTTGTCTAAGGACGTCCGGGCAAAACCTGTCAGCAAAATAGTGGGTAAATATTGATGTCGTGAATATGAACCCGTTTCTCAGACGAAGCTAGACCTTAAAAAAAGAGATCTTAACGACTACTCACCAAAGGCCACATAAAAACGAACGCAGTCACTTTAATTGAATTAATAAAAAAAAATAAATTAAACAAAATTTTGTGACCGTAGCGCAATTCACATTATTCTCTTTGACAGATGCTGTTCATGTCGCCAGTCGCTTCCTGTCTTACTCCTCGATGGCTACATTCAACGCTGTAGCCCGTGGGAATTTTTTGACATTACAGTAGTATGAAGGTTTTTTTTTTCAGAAAAGAACCGCTAGCTTTCCCCAGTTTTCGTAGCTAGTGAATTTTTGATGGTGATGGTGATGGAAGTAGGTTAAAACTAAGTGCAATTATATATGACCGTTGCCTAACGAGTGATCTAATCTTGGTTCCCGGTCACATTGCTGCTATTCGGCCAAGCCTTTGGCCTTATATTTGCAATTATTTTATCTCTATGACTCGTTGTTCACCAACTTCGTTGCGTTGAGTACAAATAAAGGTCATCAAAAAAAGAAAAACGGAGAATGGCACTCCCTAGAGATGCCACGTTTTTGTGTTAAAATTACAAAATCTGGATGTGGTCAAGATGTAATTCGCATTCATGCTGTCTCACCAAAATGGAAGAACATCCATTTTGTGGTTCCAGAAGTAAATTTAGGTAAAACCCATTTCAGATTTAGAGTTTGATCGAATTTTATTTCAATATATTGCTGGGATCTTGCCATTTATAATGGAAAGTGGGTTCATTCAAACGTCCTCGACGAGAGTTCTTGCAGGACTCGATCCTGACAAGGTACTTATTCGATCGGTCAATAATTCGGCCACAAGTCGATGAATATTCGTGTTCGAAGCGTGAAAACGTCAGGAATGATCACGTACACTTTTGTGTAGCAAAGAAATTCAAATCATAATATCTTGGTGTTCAGTTTACATCATCACAAGCCGAAATAACTGCTTCTGGAAATTGTTCTTACAATGACGCCAACGCTGGTGGTGTTCTGTGAGATGTGACACCGCTTTGTTGAAAGAGCGTGTCTACTTTGATTTGAGGACAAACAAATTCGTTATAGGGATGAGGTTTCCTCATTTTCGAAGAACTCCACACCACCACGACAATGACTTTTGCTGGATGCAGTAATCTGTCTACTGTAACATGTGGATGTTCACTTCCTCATAAGCGACCATTTTGTTTGTTGACGTATGCAGCAAGTGAAAAAAGAGGCCCGTGGTGGAGGATGCTGCTGATGTTCAAGCACCCAATTGGTATATGTTTTACGCATTCCGTGGGCAGCTGGCTTACAGTCTTGAGTGAGTTGAATTCTATAAGGGTGATTGATTATGCAAAATACATTGGCCCTTAGTAATAGAAAATCATAAAGTCGCTTCTAAAGTCGAATTTTGTTAGGTGTAGCTAAGGTACTTTTAAGTTTCCGTAGTAATAAATCAGTTTTAACAGAACTCGAATTTAACGTAATCATTGTGAATAAACCTGACATATTCGCTATTGTGAGCTAGCATAGCTGATTTTCACAGAATAACAAACTGCAAATTTGATTTTTGATTTGAAATGGCAAAATTCGAATGTGGTAAGTTAATCTCATCTAGTCTTCTTTTAATGCTTGAGGAATTATAAATTCGTGAATCATGTGCACTTCCTCTCCAACGTGCAACAATGTCCAATATTTTTGCATTGGAATCAACTAAAACTTGAACATTTAGCGAGTAAAATCCCTTCCGACACCGGTGACGTCCTCCTAATTCCCCACCTGGATTTTTTTAATCTTTATCTGAGTGCAGTCTATAGCACCCATGCATTGAGGAAACCCACATTTATGCATAAATCCTCTTTTAACTTCCCTGATGCCCTCATTTGTTTCTGGAAAATTTATAAAATCTGGGAGTTTTCCAGCCAGTGGAGTGACAACTTTGCGGATTACCGTGCTGGCTGTTTTTGACTCACTCCGCGCATATCAGCTGTGAAAGGGTTATTCTGCAATATAATATTTCACCAATTAGAAATTAAACCTGAATCGAGCTGATAGGATCCTTTTGCAAGGTGCCGCAAAGTAATCAATGCCATAATAAGAGGTGGAACGGGCGATCCTTTGTTACTGGTAGGTCTAATGTCGTCTTTAATTAAATCCGTTATCCAACGTATGGTTTCCTTGTCAAATCTTATGGAAAGACTTATTTCTATGAAGTGTATGCTTCCAAACAAATGAACTTACCTATAGTTTTTCTTAAATTCGACATCACTGTAATACTCTAGTGCATTGAATCGTGTTTTATATATTTTTCGTGTTCTATTATTTTCCGAATCATTACTAATTTCCAAATCTTGCAAAATTCGTTCGAAACTTATTTTGAAACATTAAACTATCACTTTTAAATTCGACTTAGATACGACTCGGCCACATCTAAATATTTGTCGATTTTAGAAGTAGGTTGCTCGTTTATTACTACGGATTTCGTGTTAAACTCGAGTTTAAATTCCTTTATTACTAAGGGCCATTATTTCTGTGCCGTGAAACAAGGTCAAATACTCTGTACTTGCTGGGAAATCGATAAACTTGAATCTCCTTTAGCACTTTCTCCAACGACTGTCATATTTTCTGTGGACTTTACATTTCGATGATGGATAGGCCTTAGGACAGCTGTAACAGTGTCAATCTCTTTTTGTAATGTCTGTAATTTTGCCTGAACTCCGATAGAGGACCGTGTCTACCATAATCTGGTCGTAATTGGCCGAGGGTACCCATTGTTTTTGTGTTGAATTTCCTTTGCATTGCCGTACTATCTGGTGTGAATTTTTGTCGTAGTTTCTAAAGCAACCACTCATATTTGTGCGTATTGCTATTCTCTCACGATTGGAGGGGACCTATAGTTATGAGTCGACATCTATAATAATAATAATAATATAATATGGGTGGCGCTACAGCCCCTAGAGGGCCAGGGCCTAGCTTCTAGACAACCACTCGTGTTGTGCGTGCTATTGTTCGATTACGAGTGAAAGGGACCTACACTTTTACGCCGACTCCGAACGGCCATGTTTGAGAAGCTTTTTCTAGACAGTTATACTCGTTGAACATTGTCAGTGACTCGAAAGAGGTGCGGCCGTGAAAAGTATTTTTTTGTCGTACCAGGAATCGAACATAGACACCGAGGTTCAAGTGCGTAGGAGTCGACGTACATACCCACAACGCCACATCCCGCCGCGATATGGTCCCGTGAATTGTTTATAAAATGATATTTTATGGATAGTATTTCAAAAACACTTATAAAAACTTTGTACCGACATAAAAACTATTCCATGTGTCTTTGGTGCCTGTCCGGTTCGAATCTCTGTTAATACGCTGAGTTGGGTTCAAATTATCGACACTATCACTGAAGTTGTCGATTAGTGGTAGTAGTGTGACTATGGGTATCACAATGGACTAAGTGTGCTGGTGATTTCGCTGGCAGCCCACCTACCTTGCTGTAAGCTAATGAATTTTACCCATTTTCCGTGTAAACTAGAACCGAACAAGTGGATTTGGACAATCTGACGTCGGTAAGGTAGGTTATGAGAGCCAGCTTGTGTATGCCCGGATGCCAATGTCGCGACGTAGACATGTTTAGAACTCGTATAGTGAACTATAAGAATTTAGGACTGGCCCTGTAGAGAAGGCTTCGAACCAAGTCTACTCGTTTATGCGTAAGCTTGTCGGTCTACCAAACTTCAGCTTTAAGGGAATGTAATTCTGAACGCAAACTATGTAGCAGAGTACAACAAAGCCACTATTTTTGTGATAAGTTTTCAGTGTGCGCTGTTGTTAAACAATCCATATCGTGAAATGACAACCCTTCAACACAAGCAATCTGGGATTGAGAGTTCAGTGTGGAACTGAATTGGATGGAATTGAATTGGAAATTCAATCAAACAAATCTGTTTCACGACATGTGACATTCGACGAATTTCTGAACGCACCCAAAATGGATCTATTCACAATAATACTTAAGGAGATCACCTGCAAACCTCGACGGTGAACACTAATCAGCCGAAACTGCAAAAAAGCAGACTTCACTTAACCTAAAAGGAAATGAATAAAAGTAAAAAAAAAAAAGTTGAAAAAAAAATAAGTCAAGTTGGGTGACATAATTACACAATTTTTATGTTTCACATCGCTTTGCCTCGAGAACTTTTTCTCAACTTTTTCAACAATCAAAGTGGATGTTACACTCATTCTTATTCTGTGCATTAGGTACATAACCGTGTAATTACATTCTTAATTTAAAGAGGAGGACTACGACAAAAACGGAAAGCGAATATATATATCCTCGCTGTCGTCGTTTTCGTCGTCGTGTATGCTTATGAAATTTCAATGCAAAAACCTTGAAAAAGGAAGAGACACGAAAAGAAGAGCCACTTTGAGAGAGAAAAGTAGTTTGTTGGCCGCAGGAGGCAGCAGGGAGCTACATTTATGTACGTGTACTGTATTTAAATTCATCTTCTGTTTTTTTTTTTTTTTTTGGTATGTTCACATCTATGTAAAGACGACAGAAGAGAGGAATACATAGGGACGAGACGTAAGTAACGATGCGGTAAATTGCATGATAATATAGTGTTACGAGTTGAGAATTTTTATACTCAAGTTAAGCGTTTTCATAATTTATGGCCCTTCCTGATTCCGTGTTGTCATTTTAAGGAGGAGACTAGGCGAGAGGAGGGATAACAGCGTGCACACTATATCAACTGTCATTAATGTGCTCCCGCAGGACATAAATATTCAAACAGCTTGCGGATTATAATGAATTTATATTTAAAATTGAATAACTACTTTCGCTTAACACATATACAGGCCAGCCACCAGATAGCCGCCGCCACTCCTACTGCCTTTTAACCAAGAGCGATGGAGGCGCATCCATATAAATTTTGATTTTCATTTTGCTTCGTTTGGCTTTTTTCTGTTGTTGTTGCTGTTGTTGTTGATATTTGCTCCCTGTTTAAATGAAAGAACGCGACGAACACAGATGCTATTTATGGGAATATGAATGTTTAACAATATTGTCACGTAGTTAATATGAGATATGTGTTTAGTACCGTTAATTTGTATACATTTTATGGTCGTCATTGTGGTTTGCGTTCAATTTTGCTGTTTACTTTGTGCGGGCGCACGGCACTGTTTTGTAGTTTGAGGGCATAAACAATTCTGTTACAGGACAATGTCGACTGAGATAATATTTCAAATCAAATCACGCCCTTTTTTTCCGTGTCGATGTGTGTTTTTGTTGTATTTGTGGGATGATGTTAATGGGCGAGGGAGTAATGGCCGCAATGTTGTCAAGTGGTTCGGAGTCGATTCGAAAAAGTATTCCCGCATGAGCTATGGCCTATTCATAAAGAGTTAATTACGTTTAAAAGGCAAGACACGTCGGCACCTTACCAACTCAATCGACAAGTCTTTGGGCAGACGGTTCTGGGAAAGGTTGTCACTTTCAAGCGTTTGTTTTGTGAACGCCGCCGCGGTGTTTTCACTCGTAGAGTTTATGAGGCTCTTTGTTCCTAAGGGAAGTCGGCATCTTTAATGAGGACGCTGAATAAAGTAGAAGGACAGCGTTACAGTGTATTCGTTGTTTCGTGTGGCAGCTACGTCCGGGGTGCGTTTCTACAGTCCTGGGCGCAGTTTCTATAGCAATCACTCAGGTCTGTGCGTTCTGTTGTTGTCTCATCAGACTGCCTATTGACGGCCAAACTCGAAAAGCTACTCGAAAGAGATGATTCCATGAAATGAAGTTGTAACTGGAATCGATCTGTAGACATCACAGTAGGAGTCAAGTTTAGAAACCTTCTCAAATGATGGGCTGATTTCTGTTGTAAATATCCTGCACGAAGCCACCGAAACTATTCCATGTGTACTTGCTTCAGTGTTTTTTTTTTTCTCTTGTTTTACAATTGTAGGAGTAATTAGAGACTTCCTTTTTTTTTGTTAAAATCTAATACCTCGATAGTCCCCAAACCAAAATTTATGATAGAAACATTTTTATGCAAATATGAGTCATTTAGAACCACAAATGCCCGGCAGAAGTTTGCCAACCCTAGTCAAGACCCTTTAGGACACTGGTTGTGCTCTAGTTGTCTTCAAAAAAACAAGAAACTTTGCAGTCTGGCTTGTAGGCGCAATGAAACCAAGCTTATAGTACATTCACACCGCACCTAAATCAAAAATTTCAGCTAGCAATTCAGCCCAAATGTTCAGCAGTTTGCCATACATTTTTCAGCCTTTCGAATTGATGGATTTCAGCGAAATGTTCAATTTCCTCGCTGCATTTGCAAGTTTGTCAAATCGAACAAACCTCTTTCCGAATTTAGCACGTCGTTTACTCACTTTTCAGCCCGCTGATATAAACAAAAACAGCTGTCATCAAAACAATCATTCATTTCAAGTGATAATCCCAATACGGAAAGAAATATCAGTAAACAATTCTGACACTTGATGGCATTTGAAATGTTAAAATTCCAGTGGGAACGCAAAATTGGATTTCGAATCTTTTTTTCCCTAAATGTTGGATTTATGTGCGGTGTGTGCGTACTATTATGAGGGATTGGAAATAAGTGTTTTCTGTATGGACCTTACCAACCCTTAACTTTCGCATCTTGATGAACTCACCGAGCTTTTCAGCATTCTTCCTGGAGCCGATTTCGAACATCCTTCTGTTTTTATAGTTTTCTCATCATATTCGTCTAAAATGGAAGGGGCATCTCTTCTCACTTCCAACCGAAACCCAACCATTCCAACGATCTCTATAATCAAATCCATTATTTGAAAACGTGTTTCGATCATTTTGCACAGCAATAGCATGAAAGTTAATTTATTTTTTTCAACCCCATTCTTTCACCCTGAACTAATTTATTACACATTTCCGAACACGCATTGTCATCGTAAAAATGTCCGAATTAGCCTTCCATCTCCAAATACTGTAGCCTGGTATCTGGCACGGCCTGGTAAACAAAAAATAAAAAAATATAATCTATCTTGTCAACAATGATTTTCAAAAAAAAATCCACCCAACATTCAGCATTATTGTTGATTTCGTAATCTCGGACGTTTTGAAACTTAGTCCATTCGCACTTTTCAAAATAAATGGGGGAAATTCCTTTCCCAAAAAAAGCAAGAGATATTGAAAATCAGCTGAGAGACGTTCTCTGACGTTCTCGGAGGAAGTGAATACTTGTGTACACATTCATTTGCGACGCAAATCGAGTTTGTTTGCAACACACAACACTCCCGCGTACATATAACAAACACATTTCTTTTCTAATAACATTCGAATTCAATTGTATTTCCGTTCGCAACTATTTTTAATCGAACAAATTTATGTGTATACTTTCGTCTAAAAATATGAAAATTAAAATTATGTTTATTTTGAATATTTAATTTGTGAACTCGAATGAAATACAGCTCGACTCAGTTGGGATGACACTAATGCTGGCCGAAGAGGACAAAAGATTGACGTAAACGTGATTATGCAACAGTTGATGAGTTGTTTTTTGTCTTTTGCCCGATCGTCTAGACCATCGTATCGGCTTGTTTTTGGATTATTTGGAATGCAGATTTCGGTTTTGCACAAAATATGAATTCATTGTTGTTTTCTCTCTGTCACCATTGAAATGTCAGTCGAATTAAGGCTTCCTGTCGGTGACATTTGCCTTGTCATTTCTGACAAATTCCGCTTTTATTGCTTTTGAATGCTAATTGGTGTGTGTGTGTGCTGCTGTCTCTCAAAAATAAACGTCGTTTTGATAAATTGCACCTCTCCCGGGTGTACGCTTTCAGTTTATAATTTACAAGGCGTTTTAGAGAAACCGGCTATTCGCATGTCGTTAATGATAACATGGATACTCATACATATTGAGTTTTTTATTTGCCCCCTCCCCCGGTCCATGGATGGTATAACCTGTTATGCCATGTGCTGTCGGGGATGTTTCACAAGAGCAACGTAACTTACTTTCTTGTTCAATTAATTCGTTTACAGTTAATCCGGTTTTTTTTTCGGTTCTTTTTGAAGGATGGGAATAAACATTGCCTTAGATGGGTCTTTACTGATTTTATCTTAGAACAGAGCAATTTAAAAGACTTGTTTTAGTTGAAATGCCTGCTAATGACATTATCTGTGGAATATGACACCGGTCAAATGGCTGCTGAGTTGGTCGCACCCGAGTGTTTCAATCTTCGATAAGGCTCGGACACATATCCGGCTCGATTGGGGGATTGGCACGGGGTTATATTGACGACGAGGGCATTTGTCGTTTATTGACAATAGTCTTGTGACTTGGTCAAATCGCATGTTCTTACGGAGCGGAGGAGTTGATGTGTGTTTCGCTACTCCTCTTTATCCATGCAGATAGCCTTGCATTAGATACGCCATGGTGCATTGGGATATTGCCTTCTATGAAGGTTCAAAAGCCATCCGCTAACATTAGGACCCTCCAACAGTCTGCATAGAGTCGCCCTTCGACTTTACTCATGTAATAAGTATCGAATCAGTATTCTTCGCCATCTTCGAAGTTATAGCGGCCTCGTCTTATGATCTTCATTTTGGGACCTCGTTCTATTGAACGTTAAGTTTTTATGGTGATTGGCCGAATACACGTTCCGTCCTTGGGACTCGTACTAGGTTATTTTGGGTTGACTCAAGCTACCTGCATTAACTTACCCCTCAACATATCATTCTCGGGCACAGCCGCTACAGAAATTAGAAATTCACAATTACACCTCTTGTGGACTGCCATATGCATATCTGCTTCCCCGCTCTCAAATACAACCAACCGTGGGATTCAACTTAAGATTTCCGTCCCAAGAGGTCGAACCGAATTCTTCGAAGCCACCCCTAGAGCCTGCTTTGATCTGATCACCTGGTTGCCAAACCGGAAGTAAGTTGTTCGCAGGAGCACAGACGGAAAGCAGTTCTTTTTGTTGTCAGTCTGTCGAGATAAGCGGTGATTTCCTGAATTTGAATAAATTCGCGGTGTCCATTTCACTCAGCAAAACCAAACAAAAGCGCGAGACACTATTCTGCGCTATGATTCAAAAGAAGGGGCCAACGACTGACTCTTGTGGTACTTGGTAGTTTTAGATTTTTTTGCGGTTAGATTCTGACCGTGCCTTGTGAAGCTCTGGAAATTATATGCCAGTACTTATGCTAATGGTCCCAGCTTCTCGATCCAAAGGTGATTTTTTAAACGCCTGGCTTCTAAGTGGCTGAAAAATCAGTTCATATTCAATCTATGCTGGACATTTACTTTTTAAAGATTATTTCATGTAAATTTGACCACAACTACGCTTTATTTGGTCCATATGGAGAGCCCAATTTTGAGTCACTTCTTGGAGCAAATGCTTGTGTTATGTCCGAAAGAAGATAATATGTATAATGATAATGATGTCTTCCAAAACTGAAGTTGACGCTCTCTTATCGGCAATGACGAGTCATTTAACGTCAAATCTCACGATCTAACTAGCCAATTCTCCGGTCCTCTTCGTGGATACATTGCTTCTCAAACTCATTTCTCAATTGGTCCATCGATTGTGTGGCATGTAGTGTCGTCCCGCTGAAACCACATGTGGACAAAAAAATATCGAAATCGTTGAACTATAGCGGGCGCCATTGACGGTAATGTCGTTCTCACGGTCAATAAATCCGCCGGACCATAAACCGCAGCAAATAGTGCATTTTTCCGGATGCATTGGAGCCTCATGTATTGCCTGAAGTTGCTTATCGAACCAAATGCGGCTGTTTTGTTTATTAACACACCCATTCAACCAGAAATGAGCTTCCTCGCCGAAAATATCTTTCAATTTGTAAGCGATGATTGTAAGCGTAAGTCTTTTCAACTGAGCCTGTTCGATTTTGTTACGAGATGAGTGGAAAATCAGAATTGTGTCTTTAACAAAGCGTGTGATACCGGGAATAGAAATCATTGCAAT
Organism: Eristalis pertinax; assembly: GCA_907269125.1. Taxonomy (NCBI): domain Eukaryota; kingdom Metazoa; phylum Arthropoda; class Insecta; order Diptera; family Syrphidae; genus Eristalis; species Eristalis pertinax. The sequence goes on along the minus strand of OU026145.1, from coordinate 110,453,042 downwards.
GATGCCTGATATTTGGAGACATCACTCCACTATCTCTCTCGCTGCTCAATTGTTCATTTATAATATCGAAAAGTTACGAATTCAGAAAATTGTCAAAATTTGCTGAATCCCCAAGAAGTCCCCTCTTTAATCAAGTACCCGCCAGCTTAAGCCATGAAACCTTTTCCAAATCTTCCATGAGAAATGTTGGATTTAATCAACGTCCATGTGACGCATAAGGACACACTGATAAGTACCTCCGCCAATGTACGTAGCTTCGTAAAGAAAGAAATGAACGCATTTCAGTTTATGTACTCACCATGCCTGAGGCCATTTAATAGAAAATTGTACACAATTCACTTCAACCCTTCATTGTCCGGGAAATTTTCCTTATGACACAACGTCCCTCCGCATCATCTCGTCCTCGTCCACGGTCGGGGGCTTTTTCCTTTTCAAAAAGGAGAACTAATAAAATCCACCTGAGACATTGCTGTGGCGAACATCTGTTCAGTGTTCAGAAATCAATCCCATGATTTTCTTTCCCAATTTCCTTGCCCTTTGTCCTCTTGTCTTTCCACCTTCCAATGAAGGGCCTAAGGAAGTCCCTTTTTTTATTTGTCCTCCATCACCTTCGCACTTTATCATCGTAACTGTTCGTTGTGACAACTGTTGAGAATGGAAACACAAAGGATACAAAAACAATAATTACTCGTACAATAGCACAGGGACACCCTGGTGTGTGCGAGACGGGGGATTATGTGTAAAAGGGTCAACCCCCCGCATTGTCACAGAGCCGACCATAATTTGTTTGGTTAATAAATTCCCCCAACACACGCATTGGTATGCAAAAAGTATCCGATATCTCGCCGTTCTCCATTCTTTTTTGTTTTTTAATCGAACTGTCAGTCTGACAGCTCATCGTCGTTCCATCGCCTCCACCAATTGCGGTGCATTCTGGGGTGTGTTCGCGCATAGCCGTGTGTGTACTCTTCAGCTCAACTGCTTAAAATTAATTTCGTCCTTGTGTTTTTTCTGCTCTCGAATTCTAGTAGAATGGAATTTAATTAAATCGATGATTGAGTTTGTTATTATTGGCGCGTTTTGCTATCGCGGGAGGGAGCGCCGACCGCCGAGCGAATTGTTCGCTGCCGGCTGGGAACGTGTCAAAAGCAGGGAAATGAGTGAGATATTCAATTCAGGGCGGCGCGTCGTGGGGATGGATATAATTTATGCTTCTTTTTAGCAAGAGAGTGGCGGGGAATACATATTTTGCGGATTAATGCTCGGGGAAGAGGGAAGAGCTGGAAAAAAAAAAGTAATCGCGACGATGACGCAATTGACTACACATCGAGAAGCGAAATTGCTGGCCAATAAATTACTCAGACTTTGATGAACTTGAGATAAGTCAAATTTATTAGCGTAGATTAGACGGAATCAGGTGTTGGAATTCGCTTTTTATTAGCTGTTCAATGGGGGTACTCTTGCTCCTCCATTGTTGACGTTCGATGACAATGGAATTTGAAAAGCCACAAAAAAAAAAGAGAGCAAGAATGATTTGCATAAAATAATTCTGCTTGTTGGCACACAGCGTTACTCACATCTTCATTGGAAATGTGCCATTAAAATGTACTCTGGTGTAATTTATCGTGTGGAACGGTGAATGTGCGCCTCAAATGTTTTTAATGGCAGTTAAGCAGATTGCGTATGCTCTGGACGGACGAATGTTATTGTTTTTTTTTTATGTAACAAATGGTTAGGGCACACACATGTGTGTGCCGTACAGAATTCTAGCCGGAAACAATGTAGTCGTTGCATGCACATGTTACGGTGATTGGCTCGGCCTGTGAATTATGCTTGGCAAGAGGTGGCCGATTGAGCTTTGAAAGCGGCACATGGGGATAAATAAATCAATTTTAAATGACTTACTGTGCGAATTGATGTGCAGATAAATTCGATGTAATTGCACGAGTTCTGATTGCGAGAGAAGACCCACAATATGGGTCCATTTGTGTCGTTCTGGTGGAGAGAGAAACATCTGAAACCAAAGTGAGAACCATTTCGGATTCAAAACTAATCAGCATGAAGTGTGAATTAAAGGAGACCAGATGTCGAGGGAATTCTAAGTATGATCGCTGCAATCTCCTTTCTATTACAAGTCAATCGCAAAACAGGCGACGAACTAAATCTTCCTTGTCCCATTTCATCAACTTCTGAAGGCCCCACAGTCCGGCAGGATCTAGGCGTCAACCGACAAGCCTCTTCAGCTGGCACTATCTTTAGCCAGCTGCCTCCAATTGCGCACGCCAAGTTCATCCTTCCCCACATTGGTTGCGTGAATTTGGCGCCGAGTCTAAAACTATTCGGGTTGAGCTACTGTTATTCGCTCTGCAGAGTCATATCGCTGTACAGCGTACTACTGGCTGTTGAATGTTTTTTTTCTAAGCTCCCCTCAACGCAAACAGGACCAGAGATCTCTCGAAGATACCAAGGACCTTCTAACCCGCATTTGAAATTGTCCATACCTCTGTCCCTAAGTAAATCTTGAATCCGTAGACGCCTGGGTACACTCATGTCGATGTACAGTCCCAAGATCGCAGACTAAACGTTTTAGCTTAAGAAAAACTTCTTCATTGATTCGCTTTTCGGAAATTATCCATAACTCTGCATCGTAGAGCAGGATAGAGATGATGCTTTGTATGGAGTCAGCTTGATCCGTCGAGACTTGTAAGAGTTATTATTCAGCGTTTGATCTCTTTTCTGTACAACCGAGGGAGACGAAGTTCATGACTATGTCTACATTGCATCTGACCATTGTGACGACTTTGCTCAAGTGGACGAGGTATTTTTGACTTCTCTTGAAGACAGCATAAACTTTGTTCTTCACTCGTTCGCTGCTAAAAACATTCAAGCCACTTTTACCTCAACGCTAGATAACGTTTTTTTGACGGTTCGTTGCATTCGTCACGTCGATGTCATCCGTATATGATTACAGCCGAATGGACTTCTGGAAGATCGATCTTCTTGTGTTGGCCTGTGCACGAGCTTCCCAAAAAATGATGGAAGTCACATGACGGCTCGTCGCCTTGACCTTTTTTTACACTCTGTTACCGTCCTTGATGAAGCAGCGAGAAGTTTCCGTCAAGTTTGGTAGAATTGTCAAGGCTCGCATTTATACGCATTTTAGCTCTTTGCACGCCGCCATATGCGGCCTTAAAATCGACGAATAGGTGCTGAATACTGAGTTGTACGTCTTTTGCAGGATCTGTTGGACTTCTCTTGCCTGAAGCAACAATGAAAAGGACCAACCAAGTTCATAAACTGCTTCAGAAGAGTACACAAAACTGCAGAAAAGATTTTGTACGCATTGTTGAGGAGGCTTATCCCACGATAGTTGGCGCATTCAAATGGGTTTCTTAGCTAATTGGAAATCGGCTCCTCTCTGCGTCTGTCAAACATCACCCAAAGTAAAATGGCAGCCAAACAAAACCGCAGTGGAGCATACCCAGTTTGTGCTTACATCTTTACAAAGGAATTGAACGAGATGATGAATTCGTCGGTGTTCCTCCGGTCCACACATCGCATTCAAACTGTTAATCCTTACAAAATATGACTCCAATGAAACGAAAGATAATGTTCCCATAAACAAGTTCCGTCATCATCATTTACGATCTGCTTCCTTTTATTATTCATTTATAATCCCTCCATCAGCTTAGCATCTAATGCGATTGGTGGTCCATTCTGTAGAATTTTGCCGAATCCTGAATCTTATTTCTCACTTCAATGAATCTCTCTTTACCGTCTAATATCGAAAAACTCATTTTGAATATTATTTGCACGTCCCTCAGCTCGATGGGCATATGCAAAAACCAAAACAAAGCAAAATAGACTTTGCCTGGCTTCCCAAACACAAGAGGAGTCGTCTCCTCCTTCGTCCGGGTACACTTCGTCGCGATTCTCCAAGACACATCTAGAAAATTGTTTCATATCTGTTGTTTAGTTTTGTTTGTGCATGTTTTTTTTTTCGTTCAAGTTTATCATTAGTTCGTCATCCATTTCATCTTACAGTCACGCACAGCGATTTCGTGAAGCGAAATCTTTTGCATTCAAATGGCGCTGAGCACATACTCTGCTGGCCCCTTTTGTTTTCCTCCAGACTCCAAAGCGCAGACCCCCACCAAAATGGGCATCAAAACAAAATATTTTATCTTAAAATAGAATGCGAATGTGAAGAGGAGTAAAAAGAACAAAAATAAAAGCGGAAATACATACGGCGTACCGCCAGGCGGTGGCGGCGGCTGAACAAAATATGTAGTAGGAGAAAAGAAAACAAAACAGCCAAGGAGAATATTTGTTCAATGATTACCAAGTCTGTACTCTGTACCCCTTTAAAGTTTAAAGAGGCGCAAAGCGTGCGAGTGTGTGTATGTATCGCGCAATCCCAAGAGTTAAAGCAAAAAATGAAGTAAACAGACAAACAAAATCCCATAACAAACCAACTCGGTGTGTCGAAGCACAAACAAAAAGTGGAATAAGCTTTTTATTCCTAGCATAAACAAACACTAATAAAATGTGAAATAAAAACAGGAATAAATCGAAAACGAAAACGAAATTAGACGAGAGAGAGAGAGAACCAACACAAAAAAAAAGGCAAGAAATAGCGATTGCTCTCCATTTCGATATGGCCGTCGTCGTTTTGCTGTCGCCGCCACCATCCACCGCCACAACAAACATTAATTCTCCAACTCACTGGCCAGCCGTGGCGGAATAACTGCTCTTCACATCTCACCATCACCATATTGCCAAAGTTTTCAACCGCACTTTAATGATGGTTTCATCGGAATATTCAACAGTCTGTTTGACAAGAATGATGTGTTAGCTGCTGGAGAGATTTCTGTTGTTTTGGTTATGAGGGGTAGTGCTACTCTATTTGCTACTGACGATATTTTGAGATCATCAGAGAATCCGGCCGCGTTCATGTCAATGTCAAAAATATGTTTCATGTAATCATTATTGCCAGTGTAATGCGATTTTGCCATGTTTCTGCTTATTGCTTTGGTCATCGGTCAGTTGATTTTGTCTAAGGACAGAGATCGACTGCAGACCGATCTAAGCCAGCTTAAGCAATAAAACTAGTACACCGAATTGATGTACTGTGAACAGAATAACCACGTTCATCAGTTTCGTTAAGTTTCGTTCACTTTAGCTGATTGAGTGGAAAAATGAAATACTTGGTATTCGACTTTTGCGGAAGGTCGCAGAAGCAATGGTGAGCTGATGCATCTGGCTACTTTTCGTTCGGTTCTAACATGAGTCTAGGTTTGTGCGAATAGTAAATTGTTTTCCCATTTAATTCCCACATCAGTGAGCTGATGCATCTGGCTACTTTTCGTTCGGTTCTAACATGAGTCTAGGTTTGTGCGAATAGTAAATTGTTTACCATTTAATTCCCACATCAGTTTTCAATATTCCGATGCATTTTTCCACATCGCTTGCAGTTCGGCATAGTTTCCCTTCTTGATTCTATAAAGCAGCTTTTTGGATTCAATGTAATTTTGGGATCTTCTTTTTCTTCTAATGGCGCTAGAGTTCGTAGTGGACCTGGGCCTCAGCTAACAAGCCTATTCAGCTGTTACGATAATAAGCCCACTGCTTTCACTTTCGCACGGCAAGTTGGTTGAGGTCCTTCTCCCATTTTTGTCGGTTCCGTGGGCGTTCTCTATTGCGTTGTCCCACTGCTTCAGAGTCGAAGACTCTACGGGCTGGAGCAGTGTTGTCCATGCGCTCTACATGGCTGCTCTATCTTAGGCATTGAATCCGTAGACGCATGGCTAGGCTGGCTAGGCTCATTCTCCAAAAACCATCAACGCAAACAGGACCAACAATTGAACGCAGAACTTTTCTCTCGAAAATACCAAGAGCTTATTCATCTACTCTTGAGATTGTCCAGGCTTCTGCGCCACAGAGCAGGACAGGGATGATCAGGGTCTTATATACTGTTCGCTTGGTCCATCGAGAGGACTATTTAATTGCATCTTGACGCCAAAGAAAGAGCTGTTCTACTGTTTACTGTTTACTTGAGTAGACAAAGTCCTTAACTACTTCGAAGTTATAGCTGCCTACGGCGACGTTCTGGTCTAGACGTCGATGTTGTGCGCCCTTTCTCGATGACTGCATATACTTCGTTTTGCCCTCATTCACTGCTAAACCCATTTTCGTCGCATCCGTTTCAATACCAGCAAACGCTTCACTGACGGCTCGCTGTGTTCAACCAATCACGTCAATGTCATCTGCGTATACTAGCAATTGTACGGACTTTTTGGAAGATCGTGCCACTAGTGTTGGCGATCATCAAATCAAATCATCACAATCATGCGAACATTCCTTAGCCACGCAAAAGATATCGTCCGAGTATTTTTGGGGAATAAAAACGAACATGTCAGTAATCATTTAAAAATGCCACCATCATTCTACTTCAACTCCACCGAATGCAAATTCAGTATTTCACACAAATGTGCTGCAAAGTATGCAAATAAATATCAATCAACTGTCAGAATTTTGCTATCGATACTGTCCTCCCGACCCAACAAAACCCTCATCAAACAAATAAACATCCATTAAGTCTCGCATATAGACGCAGCTTCGACGTCGTATTTCCAATCCGTCAACTCGAAACAGAAAGTCCAACAAAAGTACGTCTCTATACAAACAGAACCCGAAGCCGACGGATTAATTTTGAATGTTTTTTTTTTTCACTTCTTTTTTTTTGTTCCATTTTTATCACCACTAATGCAGCTGTTGACTTTTGGATCTCATGGCCTTATGATATCATAATGATGGACAAAAATGGCCACAAGCACCCTCCGATAGCAGAGGCTGACAGGGAAAAAAAGCGAACTGAAAACAAAAAGAATCTGATAAAGGCTGGCGAATAAATGATTCTCCATCGTTTTAATTGCGCAAGGAAATTGCTGACGGACGTCGCCTTGAGGGAGGAGAGCAGCGCGAGAATAGTTAACTCCTCTGCCAACTCGGAAAGTTGATGAAATAAAGGAAAATCATCATGAAATGTTAAACAAATGAAATTTTCTTATTGACTCGGAAACAAAAATTGCAAAAATAACAAAAATGAACACACTTCAGCAATTTCACTTAATGGATGTCTTCGAGGGAAAGGCGCGCACACACTCTCCCGTTCGTCACTTTCGTTTGCAGAGTTAGGAAAGTGTAATTGCTGTGATACGAGTTTTCGTTGCAGCACGCAATTCTAAGATTGACGGAAATGTGATGTGAAAATGTTCCCTTTTTTAATTTCAATATGACATGCAGAACTTAAATGGTTCTTGTGTAGCGCGGACAGGGCAAAGGAATGGGGAAGGACCTTAAATTATTACAGCGTCACCCGTATGAAATGGATATTTATCGATTTCATGTCCTTTGAATGAAACAGCCATCGCAGAGTTACGAGGTAAAAAGTGCCTCGACGAAAGGTCATTCATTTTAGGTGTGTCTACGCTGTGGTGCTTTTGTTGATTGGTTTTGTTTTGTGATGAGGTATCATTAAACTCAGACAAACTAGCTTCGTTGCAATCTTTGTCTGCGGCGGTTGTCTTTATGCTACAAAGTGAAAAGTTCCTAGAGGTGGACACACAAGCAGTCATCGGAGAGGAATGTCCTTAACTAAATTGAAATAAGTGATGCCATTTTTTACCGCTTCTCATTACTAGTAAAATACATCTCTGCTACGTCTCATACCACACTTACGCTATAACGTCTAGGTCCTCTCACCGGTACGATCAACGTTCATAATTCACGGCTCCATCTGTTTCTAGAACAATGGACGAAATTTGTCTCAGGTACATTCACACTCTTAGCCACCGCTTCCTACCTGCTGCTTACTAGTTTTCTGGTGTTATAGAATTCACGTGGGTGTCCCTTTATAAGCAGTTGTCAGATCTTCTCAGAACTGGATGGAGGATCATCTGTCTGTGAACTCTTTAGTCTGTTCTGGGAGAAAGATCACGGCAACCAGGGGTATGTCAAGCCGGATGTTACCCTCTCTTTTCCCAGGAACTTGGATCAAAGCTTCTGCCTTGAAGTCGTCGATTCCGTCCACTTGGGCTGTATTTATAGTTAGGCAATAGATCCGTGAACCCAGGTCTCATCATGTTGAATGTGAAGATCTCATCTTGATTTCATGAGAATACCTCTAGGATCTTTAACTGACTGGGAATGTGGCGTTACGTCATCTCCCCGTCAAAGAGGTACGATTTTACATCAATGCCGACTGTGGAGACTCGATGCAATGCACACGAAGATTCTAAGCGTCGACAGTTTTATTTGTTCCCCAATTTGTGGATTGCTTCGGTACTCAGTGAAGAGATATTTGCATTACATTCAATATTAAATTCTTTCAAATTTTCAGTTGAATCTGTGCAATTCCTGTTCGCATTTTTCTATGCATCATGTGCCGGCTGTGTATCCACAAATCTGATTCACTTATGATTCACAACCTCGCATAATGACGGCTCCTAACGTTCGTTAAGGAAGTGATCCATTAAACTGAGTTGATTTGTGAACAAAGACAAAAGAAAAAGAAGACAGACAAGTGGCAAACAAAAAAAACCTCAAGGCCATGGCGTGTCAGAGCGACTGAAAAGCTCTTCAAAAATCAAGCAATTAAATGTCGCGCGGTCTTTCCGACTAGAATTAAATGATTTCTTTTAACATTCACCGGCAACCAGTTAAAGAACAGAGAACAAATTTATTGAACTCTCCTCTTCAACTGTTTCGAACTTTAAATGAGGCTCTTTAAGTTTTTAAGTGCCTCCTACTTTTTGACGTCAAAGTTTGTCGGCGAAATATTCTCAATTCATCAAGTCATCCCGAGCAGAATCCCTTGAAATGTGGCAAGTGTTACTGCCTGAATAAGAAAAGATTGATTCGCTTTCAAGGAGATGAGGACGAAAGGAAACTGAATGTGTACTGAGCGAAAAAAAAAAAACACAAAGAAGACCCCCTAGGCCTTAATATCCTTCTTTATTGTTTAAATCGACTCCACACCCATATCCGCCGCTTTCAATCACTCATCCATGTGTCATGCAATTTTCTCCTATTGCAGCGTTATTGGTTATTATGTTCGCCCCCATTGTTCCTTGTGGAACAAGAAAAAAAAAATGCCAAGATTTTAGCGTGCATCAATGATTTCATTGTAACTGCCCCGTGTGCTAGTCCATTGTGCGCCGGCACGGCAGTCCTGTGTCGTGTTGCAGAATACGAATACAAGTGGCAGACCTTCAGAAAAGGTCACTCCGCTTTCATTCTACCTGTCTAACAAGAGCTTAAGAAAATTCTCGCTTCTCTCAATTCGTGTTTTCAACAAAATAAAACTAACCCCAGGTTACAGCCGGTGGCCTCCAGACAATGTCTGGATTTGGATTCATTTTTTTCGGTTTCTTTCTTCTGTTTATCGTCTCGATTCCAAACGATCGCATGCATGAAAAGGGGCATTTGTGGTCCGAAGGCTTAGCAAACAAATAAAACAAGAGATTTATTTCACGGATACCTGAGCATTAAGAGCAAATTTCAAATTTTTCAGAAATAATCACGTCATTTATTTATTTTTTTTTTCTTCTTTTTTTTTATTTTGCAGAATCAAGAAGGAAGTCCTTTGTCTCGATATTCACGGTCAATAACCTCGTGTAAAGGTAGTTTTATTTTTTCTTCCTATATGTACTCTCAAACAGTTCCTTCATCCTGCTGCTGTGTGCATACACGAGCAGTAGAAGTGATTCGGGGGGAAAAAATCACTTCATTCTCCTCCCCCCGAGAACATGTGTTTCCTTTCCATAGCCGATGTGTGGTAATTTAGCTCTCTTAAGGCGTTTATCGTTGTAGATATCGTATTCTTTTCTCTTTCGTTAAAGGTCATCCAGGTTCAGCGGTAAAATTATTCTGTAGACAAACCTGTTTTTAGCAGATGTCTGTAATTAGTGCTCGTTTTCCATCTTCTTTTTGATCGAAACCGAGTTTGTTTAGCGTGCGTCTGTGCATGAGTGTGCCAACTTGAGGCGATGTGAATGTCCTTGAAAGTTGAATCGTTTTGTTTCTGCTGTGCTGACAGAGGGTGTGAAGAGTGTATCGAAATGAACGTGCATTTTCGATTTAACTGCCATGTTTATGATCAAATGAGTTTCACTTGCTCATCATGGTGAATGATGAAGCTTATGCCGCCCGCCGTGACTTGTACTGAAGTCTCCTTGTGGTCTAATTGTTTGACCAATAAACAAAAAAACTGGTTTTGCTTCGGTGTGTCGAGCGGATGATTTCGAATTAATGCGCTGTTTCTGATCAAAGAGAAGCAGAGCGGTACACATTTCATGGTCCATCCAACAAGAGGTGTAATTTTGAATCAGTAGAAGATCGCAAGATTTCTGTGAAAAGTGGTCATATTTGTCTTTAATGCTAAAGTACAAACTCTGAGCTTAGTATATCTGCCGAAATCCCATTTCAAACTATAAATACAGGGTGGGCCACGTACAGGTTTTTTTAAATGCAATAAAATGAAAAGAATTGAATTGTTTTATGTATTATGGCTTTATTAGTAAGAACAAACATTCCCATTAATTATGAAATACAGCGTCGTTCAAGTGGCTGCCTCGGCTGGCTGCGCAGTAGCCCATTCTGTTACCCCAACTGTCCAAGACCTTGTTGATGGTTTCGGGCTGTAGCTCACGGATTGCTTGGATGATGTTGGCCTTAAGTGGTTTAATCGTTTCCAGATTGTTGGCATAATATCGCTCCTTCACGGTTCCCCGAAAAAGGGTAAAATCCCAGCTGCGGGGCGGCGAATGGACATCGCCAGGATGGGAATCTGGTGCTCAAAAGATCGATTGTGGCATGGGCTTTGGCGCATCATCCTGCATGAACCGGAGGTAGTTGAATTCTATGTACAAAATTCAATTTCAGTAAAAAAAAATCAGTTGACACTTCTCTTGTAACGCCCACCGATCAACATTGTTCCCAGCCTCATTTTCCAAGAAGGTCACATCAGCCACGTTCTCATCTGTGGCGTTCGACGACAGGGAACAATGCATGTTCTCCACTAGCATACCAGTCTCCCGAACTTTTTGCACAAACTTGCGTACAACAGTCGCGGTGGGTGCTTCATTTCGGCCAAAACTTCTTCTTTAAAAAAAACGCTGCGTTTGCGCTACTCAGCACTCACTTTGGAAATAAGTTTTCAATATGCCCCAACGTTGTTAAAGCGTAAAGCGATCCATTTCGTTCCGCGGAGGTATGGCACTGACTTTCTGTTAAGAGTACGAGCGGGAGACAGCTGTCAGTGTTAGAATAACCTATGCTTCAAAAAGATACCACTAGATGGCCCACCCTGTAGCAGGCTTTTTGATGAAACTTTTGATCGCGTTTTTTTACAGTTGCCACTCTGTAGGTAGTTCATCGTCACTGAAGCGTTGTCGTCGACTTTGAAATACTTCGAACGACGGAAGTCGAGAGTCAAACGGTAGAGCCATTGTTTCACCTTATCGAGCGTGGGCATTTCAAGCAAGCATCTGCGCTTTAGCTCTGGCCCCTAGCATCGCCTGGTTCCCGTGTGTTTTATGATAATTGCCCTCCATGCTATTTGCAATTTAGAATTCACATTGCTACGGCTACCCTGCTTCATTTCCTTCGACCGTTTGTACAATAATCATGAGTCAACATGGTTTTGTTTAATCACAAATGCTTACTTTATTGTCGCCATAATCAAGGCAAACACTGACGACACTTTAGAGATATTCTTCCCATCGAAAGATCTAATCGTTCCGACAGATAGTGTAAACAATCGATTAAACGACCACGCTCGCAACAAGCACTTTCAGCCTTTTACGCCGCCTCATCTTGGAGGCAAATACAAAGCCACCGGAGTCCGAGATATGTACAATTTCTCGCGCTCTCTCTCTCTCCGAATGAGTCTGAAATCCCATTTGGAACACACAGAACGATAACCTTATCAAAACAAAGCTCAATATGACGCGATTGCGAGTGTGTTTCAGCGTGTGCACCTCATTGAGTCAATATTGAACTTAGTGCGGCAATGTCTGATAGCGTTTTTGAAATAATTCCTTCCATCACTGTGAAATGTGTACACTCTCCACAAGCACCAACCCCACCACCGCGCCGCCACGACCGCGTTCAGCCATTATCAAGAATCATGTGTAATATCCGCATGAGTGTGTAATTACAGCGCGCACTTATCTCAAATTGGAACGCAGACCGAGATAAGAAACCCTCTGTGCTACTCGAAAAAAAAAACAACGAGCCAAGGATATCAGACTCCCGCTTGTGTGTGTGTGTGTGCATTTGAATGAGGTCAAAAGAAAAAGAAAAAAAAACGGAACGCATACGTGAAGTAAATACAACAAGAGAACCACTGAACCCATAATCAAACGACGACTCCTTCGAAGTCGAGTGTTCTTTATGACATGAGCTCTAGTCCCCCATCCCCCTATCCCTGAGTCCCCCATCCGACTGGGTGTAAAATTGTAATTTATGGCCTGAAAACGGACACAAATTATGCATGAGCAGAAAGAGGGTGTGTAATTTCTTCTTCTACAAGAATAATCTCACTCCCCATCCTGCATCCGCCGGGGGGGAGAGGAGGAGGAGTGGCAGTGTGTGTGTGCGTGGGGTCGAGCTGCTCGATTCGTTGTGGGAACTGACAAGGTGAAATTCGAGCGAAAATGAAATAGAGTCCTTCTCTGCGTCCGTCTTAGAAACAAAGCGAAGTGCGGATACATACCTGTAACCTTACACCGAACATCTGTTCATTCCAGTGAGCATCAGTTGGCGCCCGACGACGACGACGATGACGAGGGCACCATCAAAGGGGCAATCAATTGATGGGCGCTCTTCAGACGCTCAAAGGACCTGACAGGATTTATTTTCATCTTCCTTTCTTTTTTTTATCTTATTTTATTTCCACTGCTTGTGCGGCTCGTATGTGTAGCTATTGTGTGCGAGAGAGGAAATGCTGTGGTTGGGACTACTGTTCAGACAGACGATAATATTCCAACTCTGACAGAAAAGAAAAAAACCATCAAAAAAAACTGTCATTAAAATTGAAAATCTCAGATAAACAGCTGACAGCACACAAGGAGGTCATCGATGTGTACTGCATTCATACACGCAGCCAAAGGGAAGAGAAAACACTGGCGACGAATTGTGTGACCGGCAGAGACGAAATCAGTGCATCGCGAGAATGAGAGATATCATTTATTTAAAGATTGATGTAGTTTTTAATGAAATTTCTTTTCATTTTTTTCTTTCTTTATTGGTTCTTAAAAGTTTTCTAATGAGAAAGTGAAAGAAGAAGATTGAAAGACGTTGCTCTAGATCAGATAATTAAGCCTAAGTTTTTGTGAGAGATTCTTTGGGCCCAGGCGGTGGGGTGGAAGTAAACAGGAGGGACCTTGTTTCTTTTTTTTGTTGGACAAATGCCAACTTTTAGACATTTTTTCACTTTTAAAGCAAATTCAACCGAAGTAGATTTCACTGGATTGGGCAGAAATGGATTACTTTGAATTGTAAAGTAATAAGGACGACACTTTCATTTGATGTAAACGAGTCTTAGACGGAGATGGGACCACTTACTTACTTATCAGGCCTGCAACCCTTGGAAGGTTTGATCTTAACGAATAGCTGCCTTCCATCGATCCTGGGCACGATGCTTCCAGCTGTCTGTCGTCCGCCATAACTCGGTCTTTAAACAGGAGATTTGCACCTCCTCTCGTTTTCGAACCCCAATGCTTTGATACAAAGACCCTCTTACCGGAACCATTGGTATATATGCGATTTTTGACGCCTTTTCACGGATTTTTTACTTCCTGTCTTCTCCATTCACAAACCTTGCAAACACGGCCGCCACAAAATCTTTCTTTCGTAGCAAGAATCGGCTCATTTAGGGAAAAGCAGAATAAGCCTCTTGTAGACCATGAGTCAGGCGTTTTGATCCAAGTTCTTTCGATAAACCGAAGTATCACCGGTTGTCAAAGGTGATTCTCCGTCGGATCTTCACTAAGATGTCATTTGTGGACTGCACTTTTGCCCCGAGGTAGACAAAATCCTTAATTGCCTTAAAATCCAGTCCCATGTGGTGTATGACGAAGCGTTTCTCGTCAGGATACATTTTGTTTTCTCCCGATTGACCTCAAGACAGACGCGTTTCGCCTGTTCTTCAACAGCTTTAACCAGCCGTTTGGAACGCGGGACGATGTCGGTGTCATCTGCGTATCCCAGCAGTTGAATCGACTTGCAGAAAATGTTTACAGCAGGGCGCCGCACTGTTTTCTCCAGTACCAGGTTGAAGAAACACACGATAGTGCGTCTCCTTGCCTAGCTCCGGTTAAAGTTTCAGACTACTTGGTAGTCTTTAAACCCAACTTCTCGATGTATGACGTATAGTTAGTGCAGTGCTAGGACACAATAGGCGCAACACATTGGCTAAGTGCGCCAAAGGCTTGGTAGGGGACCCACCTACCTAACTGCACCACGCTACATAACCGAAACAGGATGAATGATGGTGGATAATGCATATCGATCTAATCAGTCTTCTAGAGGCTTTGTCTTAGTGTGAATATTTGGTCAAAAGTCGAATTTGCCGGGTCGAAAGTCACGCTTTTAAGCATCAATTATTGCTGTAAAGAACGTGTTTAGACGCTACCACAGTACGCTAGACAGAATCTAATAGGCGACTTTGAGCAGGGATGTATTCGTACTCTGTAGTTCTAGCAAGAGGTATGTTCTCCATTTTGACATTGAAGCCCTCGGGTATGGTTGATGTCCAGGTCCACCGCTAACTCTTGTACCAATCAATCCGGCTTCGTGATATTGTCAAGGATCTAGACGTGGCTGTCTAAATCTGTCCTAACCAGGTTTGAAATCCATGATTTAGATTTTCTGGGTGTTTTCAACGATCTCTTACAAGTCGCTGATAAGTCAGATTCAGTTCCAAGTTTCCGTGGCCTATCGACCCGTAATTCGAACACTATCCGCTGTGCCGTAGACCTGGACTTGTCTCTAGATTATGACGGTGTTAATCGTTAAAATCCAACCACCGTATCGCTCATATTGTTCGCAAAAATTATTCCGTCCATCCAGTCGATCATTCCATGATAAAACGAATACTTAGAATAGATGCGTTGATTAATCATTCGTTCATTTCCGGTTGATATTTGCTAATTCTCACATCATGTGTACTATGCTAGCACTTCACACTAGTATATGCACGATTCGTCGCTGGTCAAGATTTTACAGACGTCATTTCCAGCGTCACGGTCGACTACACTCGTGAAGTGTACATCAGATGGTGTTTCTCAACTTGGCATCACTCAAGCAGCACATGGAAGAAATGTGGAATAGCTATAAATATGATCAGCTTCTAAACTCCCTTTGATAGAAATCTCCTTCTGTTCTGTTCCTAAATCTGGAATAGCCATTTATTCCATTGAACACCCTGAACTGTGTCTTGTGTTGTTGAAGCAACGCTATCAGCACAAAATAACAGATAAATCTGTGTCTGTGGGAAGGTCTCTATGTGTCAAGTGAGGCCACCAGACATTTGATTTAAGAGGACAAATAGGCGGGACAGCACCCGCACTATTTTTGCGTCAAATTGGCTTTTTTTTTTTTTTAATTCCCTTGACGTTAATCACATTCATTTACCATAAAGAGCAGCAGCAACTTAATGATATTCGATTTGCTTTGTTGTTGCTAGGGCGGCGATTATAGCCATTAAATTAAATAAATTCAAATTCCACCACATTGAAACGACCTTAAGCAGCGTGTGTCTGCCTGAAGTGATCATAAAAACTGCAACTCTGCTAAAAAAAACGTGTCCTCCTTAACATGACACACATCATTCACACTTTGACTATTTATAGCAAAGCAGAGCTCACAAATTTGACTAAATTGTCAGTGTTTCGAGTAGTTTTTATTTATTTTCTTCTAATATGTAACCTGATGTTTGAATTAATCTGCGTACACATGAACGAACGACTGGATGGATGGAGATCAGCTCTCTCTCTCATAACACTCTTCATTATACGAATTCGAGTTGACTGTGTTTGCTGTTTAATGTTGATTGCAATAAGTGTATAGAGCTGGAAAGAAGACGAAACAGAAACACAAAAATTACGAATCACAGACCGTGCCAAGGTTAATTTTGTAAACGTTGGACTTCTCATAGGAAGTAACTTATTTGTTCGTTTCTTTTTTGTGTTGGTTACTTATTCTCTCATCTTTTTTGTTTTGCTCAGATTGATGTACATGTGGCGGACATTTTTCTTCTTTTTTTTTTTTTTAATATTTATCGCGTCGATGAATATTCTGAAGGTCGAAATGCTCTGCTCACAGACCAGTCTGATGTTGATTAAAATTGAAAAAATTTCAAAATTAGAAAAACACTGATTTGATTGCAGAACTTGTGGATACACAAAGGAGTCGTGTAGGTGTTTTTCATCTGCCAGCAGTTGATTAGGAATGCATTTTCGATGAACTTTCGGATCGTAAAAATCGAAAACTGAATACGTTGCCTTATGGGATCTCATCGGCAGTTAAGTTCTACGACCGCTGACCTAGAATTTTTGTTTTATTTGAATATTCTCTTGGCTTTATGACAGATTACCTTTTGGAGATGCAATCATTTCGTGTTGCACCTGTCAGGGTGTGCACGGAATTGGTGGCAATAAGAATATGTGGCAGCTTTTTTTTATTTTTTGTTTGATTGGCTACAACTTTCTTTCCACATTTTATTATTCCCCTTGAGGCTGTGAATCCATCAGTGTCGTCGGACCGACCACTGGAATTGATTTCTGGCGAATAGGCGTTCCTTTTTTTATTCAATGTTGCATTGCCGCATATGATTTGATGGAAGTTTATTTCTGGTTTCAGCGACAGTCACAAGGGATGGGTGTGTAGGTATGTGGATGCACTGACGACTTTACGACCGTGACTCATTTATCAATGTGTTGGGTTCGATTCATATATGAATTCAAGGAGGTTCTTCAGTACAGCACAATTTTAGTCCTCAAACTGTACAAAGAAGCGTTTTTTTCCCAGGAACTGTCTTCTTTTCTTTCCCAGGTCTGAGCTGTTGGATATATTCTGCCACTTCCTTGCAGCTTCTTCAGAAGTCGCTAGACGTGATTTTCAGACGCAATGCATGGCCCCTGTTGGAACTCCTATTAGCCGCACACTTCTTTATGACTAAAACTGTTCATTGATGAGTTACAAAGGGATTCACAAGGCAAACTGTATAGTTTTACTAATAATCCTTTTATTTTCAAAATTGTTATTTTTAAATGTGGTGTTTTCAACTTGGCAGCACTTATTCGTAGTGACACCGAAAGCGCAATTCACAGTTCACTGTCACTGACTGTAGTTTGGCGAGAAACAACCCACAAATTGTGTTTATTCACATCGATTCGCTAAATTGCTGCTTCATTCTTCAATTTCGAGGCTAATTTATATTGGAATGATTCGCCAATACATGTTTTGAAATGGAATAAAATGGACTTGATTTTTTTTCCATGTATTATGGCTTTATTAGTAAGAACAAACATTCCTATTAATTATGAAATACAGCGTCGTTCAAGTGGCTGGCCAAGACATAGTTGATGGTTTCGGGCTGTAGCTCACGGATTGCTTGGATGATGTTGGCTTTAAGTGCTTGAATCGTTTCCAGATTGTTAGTATAACATAGGTACTTCGCGGTTCTCCACAAAAAAAAATGTCCAGAGGTGTCAAATCACAGCTCCGAGGCAACCAATTGACCCTATTTGGGAATTTGGTGCGCAAAAAACCGATTGTGGCATGGGCTGTGTGACAAGCCGCGCCATCCTGCATGAACCAGAGGTCGTCCAAATCCATGTCATCAATTTCAGTAAGAAAATAGTTTGTTAACATGGCTCAGTAACGCCATGTAGGCCGAAACGTTGTTCCCAGCCTCATTGATGTTCGTGAATTGAGTCTCGTACCCCAGCAGCCACTCTCTCGCCTGTGCGCACCGGGGACCATGATTGTTGTCCACTAGCATTCCAGCCTCACGGACCTTTTGCACAAACTTGCATACAGCAGTCGCGGTGCTTAATTTTGGCCAAAACGTCTTTTCAAAAAAACGCACTATTTGGGCTACACAGCAATCACTTTGCAAATAAGTTTTCAATATTACCCAACCTTGTTCAAACGTAAAGCGACTCATTTCGTTCCGCGGAGGTATGATACTGACTTTCTGTCAAGATTTAGAGCGGAAAACAGCTGTCAGTGTCAAAATAATATATGCTTTAAAAAGAAACCACTAGATGGCTTACTCAAGCCGATCCATTTTCATCAGAATCCGGCTTTATTTCTATCACACCAGCCATGCCTGATAGTGGCTCAGGGAGATTCACTTTTGTTTTGTCTTTATTGCATTGCAGGTGGAGATAGGGATCGACCAACCAACCTCTCCAGCTATCGGTCGTTCGCTGGCTGCCTGCAGTTTCAGACTCCAAATTAGGTTTGGTCTTTCTTCATTCTTGTGAGCCATTTTTAACACGGACCACACTCTCGTTGTCTCGCTGGATCGGAGCTGAAAACTTGGATTTCGAAGCATATCGCTATACAGACCAAATAGCAGTCAATGGTTGATTCTTCGTCTCCAGACTACAAAGCGTTTGCCAAGTCCACATTGGACTGTCGCGCGCGCCCCCCATATCATTATTATGTATTTTATTTACAGTCTCGTTAATTCTTTAAAAAAAAAACCTTTGAAGTGGCTTATGCCCCATTTTACATTTCAATTGCACTCAGATGTCATTCTGAGCATTTCGTTTAACGAATTCCATATTTTTCATTTCATTTCGAAACAAATGAAGCAAATTCGTTATTAAAAATTTCCCACTTACAAATATTTACACACCCGCCAGTAATTTTATTTTTTTTCCCCCGTGGCAACGACTTAACATGTCACATTTTGGTTAATAATTAATTTCAGAAACAATATTGCCGAGTTGTATAGTCTTTGATGTGTGTATACGCATATTTTTTTGCATCCACCTTTGTTTTAAGTTGTATTCGCAAAATTGAAATCAACTCCACGAACACGACCCTGTCACGGGCGCATCACCGAAGGACAGTGACACTGAATTAATTTTAATATCCTTGATTGAGTCTCGTTCGTTTTTTTTTGTCTTTCTTTCTTTTTGTTGTATCCTTGATTTATTGATGAAATTATTTGTTTGTGTATTTTCTAAATTTATGAGGTAATTAATAAAACAAATTTTAATTAAATTAAACGTACGAAGGGGCAAGAGACTGTCGAAAAAAATGAATTTTAAATTAAATATATTATTCATGAGGAGTGATAAATTGTATTTGAAATGCATCCTTTGTTTGGGTTTAGTTCAGCTGCTCGGAGTTGCCATTTATATTTGATGATATTTTTGTGCTGGTTATGTGTTCAGTGACAACAAAGGTGGACAAAATAGTGATTCAAAAATGTGTTATATTTTTTTATGATACTTGTACGTAGACGCAGAGGGCTAAGAGCAATTGTAAATAAAGTAGAGTTGGAAAGAACTAAAGAGTGATGATGAGGACTACGACCTCGCATACTCCATTGGATGTACGTGGCAGTAGTCGGACACATACTATTCTTTGGAGTTGCGACATGGTAGACTGCGTTCGAAAAGGACTTCATCTGCAAACTAGATACTCAATCGTGTGCAAAGGATGTCCTGCTTATGTAAAGTGTGTCCTAAAATAAGAACAAGAGTTGAATTAAATAGAAAACACTGTTTATTTTTTTTTATTGAATCATAAAGTACATAGAATACGGTTATTTATGGCATAACACATCCAGCAAATGGCCTCCACGGTTTTGCTGGCACATACGCACTATTTTGTCGACATTTTGCATCACCTTTGGCTTAAAAAAAAAAGTTGTTGAATCACACACGGAGACCAGCTCTGATCACCGAAACGAGGGGAATACACGACCAGGAAAACTCTCACGTATTAATTGAACTGTTTCACGACCTGTATAGCCTGTAGCACCGTCTTGTTAAAACCACATATTGGCCACAACAATATCATAAAATTTCGGCAGAAAGGACTGCACACCAGTAAGTCACTGCCAAACCAGCCTAATTTGATCCAATAATGCCTGCCTTCACCCCACAATCCGCACTAAAGTGTGACACGTTGTCGATGCATTTGTTTAGAATCGCATGGTGGTTCTCTGAACACGATAATTTGGGCAATTGACAAAGCCATCAAGGTCAAAATCCGCTCCGTCGCCAGGAAGATTTTACTCGAAAAATTAGCATCCACTTGCTGATGCTCAGTAATCCACTCAAAGAGCCCTCTTCTCTTCGCTGTGCATGTTCATGTTTCGACACTTCAGTTGTGGTGTTAATGGAAATTTGGAAGCATGGAGAGCAACGGAGGAGATTCAAAATTTTGGAATTCTTGTCCACGAAGAGGAATTGGTGTTTCCGGATGCTTACCAGCACACTGTTGCCAACAAGTTATTGCAAAAATGGCGACAAACTCAAACCTGGCGTTAATTTTGGGGCACCTTTTATTGGCGGCCAGCATGGCGGTTAGACTGAATTGGCTGTACATGTGGAAGGAACTCCGTTGAGGATAAGCCTTCATCTCCGATTCATACCTGAAGACACCGATCTCCTTCAGCCTACGCTCCTATTCGAGAAGAACATCTAAACATTGGAAGTCAGAACACCAGACACTGTGTGATCCTTCATCCTCACAGATGGATCGAAGATGGACGAAGGTGTGGGCTCTGTTCTCAGGATCATCATCATCATCGTCTTCTGACCCGCATGATCCACTGCAGGGGTCGAGGGGGTAATAGACGCACGAGATATCTCCAGGCCACTCGATCCTCCGCCATCGACTCAAACTCATCAGGAGTCATGCCCAATAGCAACCAAGCGAGTTTTTGGACTTGGTCCAACCACCCCCACCAAAAACTACGAATCAGACGCCGATTATGTAGAATTTTGATACGAAACTTTGCCGGTTTGCTTCATATCTTGAATATTTTATTTTTTCTCTATAACGAGCCTGGTATTGTGAGCTTCCGCTCGTGCGAATATTCATTTCAATGGCATTTCCTGCATATCAATTCTGAGATTTTATCGGGAATGTTTAAAGAAAACTACATTTGTACACCAGTACCCTCACTTGCGACGTTAATTGGGGCGGACAAAAAGCGACGCTATTCGAATTTCTACTCTGATAATAGACGGTAATAGAATGAGTGGTACTACAGTCTGATGTGAACCTGCGTCTACCTTCTTCTGCAAACATTCGTGCTGCGCCTGCCTTTGTTCTCTCATGACCCTGGGGACCTACAGTTTTATGTGCCTACAGGCCAGCGACAATTTGTCGTCCAAGTGAGTCAAGTGAAGTAAGACTGAAGATCACGTCAAGTAGATGTGAGAGCACAGCCGAAACATAGGCAGGCCTCTCGTTGAACTTTCCTGAGGCTGTTATAAGAGGTGCGGGCCACCAGACATTCACCGATGGTTCGTATGACGGTGGTGTACAGCCAGTGAGTCATGTGTGATGAAGCCTACATTTTCACTCTGTTGCCAGGCAGCATGACAGCGGCGTGCTGACATCAGATCAACTCTCAACGGTCAAATTGACATTCGCTGCGAACAGTGTTGCCAAACCGAAATCCCAGGAACACCACAGAATTCTTTAAAAATGAGGCGCTACGTCTAGAGTTTCTCTTCAGTTTCCATTCCTGATTGAGATTAAAATTCGCTAGATAACGACCACCATCAGCGTGTCTCTTGCCCTCACCTGAGTTCTATTGTCTCGTGCGAAATCACTCAATGACCCTGGGGCATAAAATAAAACTTCAAAGCATACGTACGTACTTTCAATACCAAAAAAGATAATTTAAAATTGAACTTAACATCTCACAAATACATCACCGCACATTACAGAGTGACGCTGAAAATAAACTTGACTCTCCCCTATTCAGCAGCAACGTTGAATTGTTGTTAACCTCAACTCGCTTGCGTTGACTTTATCATTACAACAACAGCGACAACGGCAAAAGTAGAAGAAGGAGACAGAAAGAAAATATACAGACTTCAAGGAAATACAAAATGAATCACATCGATTTCACAAGACTTCCCATTCGTTTTCATTTAGAATTTACAATTCACTCGCAAAATGCGTATCCTTGACTTTTGACGACAAAGCCACACACCACCAGTTGAACAGACTCAACTCAACTCAAATTCATGCATGACCTCCTTGAGTCCGGCCTCTATACAGTTGTAGTCGTTCGCATTCAAAGTGTATACACGCGTCAAGGTATCCGGAGAATAAAGTACCTCAGCTGGGAATGGTGGAGGCATGTGCGCGCAAAGATCAACTCAAACAGAGAAATAGACCACTCAAAAAGTTTGTGTTGCGACTCGAGAATGAGTAATAAGATGTGATTCACGTTCGCCAAAAAAGTAATCCGTATCCGTCACTCGTTTTTCGATCCATTGTGATATAACAAAGAAAGGCGAAGCAAGCACGTCAAGTAAGAAGAAAGGAAAAAAAAAAGAATGCTCTCCACTCCGCTACTCTCCTCTCGCTATAATGATCATCATCCCGCCAGAGTGTATCGAATTTCTGTCCAAGCAGCAGCAGCACAAACCATGGACAACACTTTCCAGCAGCAGCTCCGGCCCACTTAAAAGCGCCTGAACAAGGGAAAGTTGTTTCACTGAACGAACAAAATAAAACAAATCGAAATTTATGCAACGCGAAAATCGAAGAGGAGGAGGACTACATTTCATAGTTGGTTTCTTGAATTTAAATATGGGAACCGGATGATTTGGCTGTTTTCTTGGCCGCTTGTCAGGCGACGAACACAAGGCAAACACGAACGAAAAAAACGCTCGTTCATCGATGAAAGTGAAACAAAATTCCACACGTTACAAGTGTTACAACATGTGGCTGACATACTTTGTAGAGCATCATGTCCATTAGTCTGTGAATAGCTTCTAACGCGCATGGAGACCAAGAAGTGCTTGAATGTACATGGTGGCCATCAAATGTGTTCGATTAAAATAAATGCATTGACTAGAGTTGAAGTTACATCATGGCATGGGAGCGATGCTAAAAATATCGAGACGCGATTGACTAATGCAATTAAATCCAATTAATGAAGTCATTAGCACTGGACGAGGCGAGGTGGACAGGGAGAGATGGAGAGAAAAACCTGAAATAACCGTTCATTCCGATTGGATTTAGATTTGAATCGGGCTTCGAAGAGATGATCGGAAATTAATTTTGTGCGACGAAGGGGTTTCAGGTAATGAGTGTGCTGTAATTGGTGGTTTCTTTATTTCAATTATTCTCCAGATTCATTCAATCAGACGCATGTGAGCCCAGCTTTTTGCTGGAAACTCATTTATTTCACCAGCACGAAATGAATAGAGGCATTTATTAAATCAATTGCCTTTTTTCCCATCTTCCTTGGCAAAATACCACAGCCCGTCTCGTCAGTTCTCGCTTTATGCGTAAGAATGTTTAGTGCTCTTCCGAAAATTTTCTCCAGCAGTCGACACAAGTGCAGGGTGACCAGATAAGGACGATATGAAAATAAGTACAAATAAAACAACAACGGTTGCGGCTTTATTTTGAAGCTGCTTTCATGTCATCATGTATTGCCATGACGTAGCTGGCAGTGCTTCAAGTGATCGGTTTTGATGACTCAGTCCAAATGTGCGGTATTATTTCGGCAATAGCGTCTCGAGTGTTGTCCCCGAGCTCGTCTAAAGTGATTAGCTTGTGAGCGTATATTAAGGACTGACAGCGCCCCAGAGAAAATAATCCAGTGGCGTCAAGTCGCATGATCGTAGCAGCCAAATGATAAACGCTCAATGTAACGTCATTTTCTTCCTGGAATCACAATTGACATCGTTAAGACGGCTAATAACACGATTTGGGCATTCGGTGCCTAAAAGATCGATTGTGGCATAGGCTATGTGGCAAGGCGCGTCATCATACATGAACTAGAGGTCGTCAAAATCAATGTCTTCAATTTCAGTAAAAGAAAGTCGGTTAGCATGACTCTGTAACGCCCACCGTTGGTCGAAACGTTGTTCCCAGGCTCATTTTCGAAGAAGGCCACAGCAGGCACGTTCTCATTTGTGCCGTACGACGACGGGGACCATGAGTGTTGTCCACAAGCTTACCAGTCTCCCGAATTTTTTTGCAAACTTGCGTACAGCAGTCGCGGTGGGTGCTTTATTTCGGCCAAAACTTCTTTTCGAAAAACACACTGTTTGGGCTATTTAGCACTCGTTTTAGAAATGAGTTTTCAATATTTGCTAACAGCTTGGAAGATCTCTAATCAGGAAGGCCGAGCTTGGTGTCAATTCAGTATTTGTTCCAACTCTCACACACGGTCATGAAATTCGGGTAATGACCGAACGAATAAGATCGCGAATACAAGCTGCCGAAATGAGATTTCTTCGTTTTGTTGTGGGAGTTACTCGACGGGATAGGGTGAGAGAAACACGGCAATACGCGATGTAGAGCAGCTGCTTCTTGGAACGGAAAGGGCTATGCTTCGATGGTTTGGTCATGTGGCACGATGTCCTCATCATCACGACTTCCGAGGCGTGCCTTGAATGCGATTCCATCAGGTAGGCGACCGCTTGGCAGATCCAGGACGAGGTGGTTGGACCAAGTTCAAAAACTCGCCTGGTTGCGCTTGGGCATAACGCCTGATAAGTTAGAGTCGATGGCGAAGGATCGAGTGGCCTGGGGATCTATCATGCGCGCATTACCCCAGCGATTTTAGCTAACGTTGTTCAAGCGTGAAGCGACTCACTTCGTTCTGCGGAGACATTTCTGTCAACGTTCCAGTTCGAGTTCGAGTGGGAAACAGCGGTCAGTGTCAAAGTAACCTATGATATAAATCAGAAATAAGAGAGCAAGGAGATATCCAACTTCGGCGAGAATTTCCCCTAGTCCACACCGGAGAGAAATGTGAGAGTAGTGGAACTCCCTTGTATATCACACATACTCTTACAAAAACCATGGATCCACCACAATATGTCGGCCGATTCGTGGATTTTCTGGGAAATCGTCGGCAGATTCATGGATTTGCCCAATCTCATGTACGTGTTGTTCGGAGGGTGTTCAAAAGGTGACTCATATTTTTAAGAGCACATATAATACTTGGGTGAATAAAAATGTAATACTATTTAAATAATACATGTGAATCTATTTACAGGAATATTTTGAATCAATTTAATTCTTCAAAGTAATATATAGGCGATCAGTTTGCAGTTGTAAATCATTAATGAGTTGTGAAAACTCATGAATTTAAATTTCATAATTGTTCAGAAAAATGTCTAAATAATGCAACTAAAACTAATCCATGAAAATCGTTGTCAAAATTTGGAATAAACTTCCATCACATTTCTTTAAAAAACTAAAATGACCAAAAAAGTTATTTTTTCAAATGATTCATGCAAATTTTTCAATATTATTATTATTAGTACTTTTACACAAGTTTCGCGTGAATGCATTTTATATGTTTTATTGATACATGTGCAGAAATATATATCTACATTAAGTAAAGTATTCATTAATTTCACCCTAGTGCTTCAGATAGTAATTCCCACAAATGGGAGTTTAATAAATCTGCTTCATGAACATACGCTTTGTTCGTTTGCTTACCCCTCCTTTCTGTGTTGAAAATTTAACACCAAAATTTGAAAAAAGTTCAGTAACGAGCGAATTTTAAAATAAGAACTCTAATTCACCCTAATACTACGGTTGGGGAAGAGTGTCAGCTGTTTACCAGCTGTTCGTAAGAGCTCACATGTATTCACAGACAGGGGAGAAAAAGCGTATAAAAAACGCTGTCAGATGAAATCAAGGGGCAAGAGAGGTAGAAGTTGGATATCTCCTTGCTCTCTTATTTCTGATATAAATAAAACCACTAAAGGGCACACCGTGTAATCGGCAAAATGACATGGCGATGCCAAATTCAGCTGATCGGAATTGACAATTTTTGGGACTTCGTGAAAACAGACCGCTATAGCGACTATGTTTTTCTCATTTCGCTTCAATCTCAGTCTGGTTAGTTGCTTAAGGTCCAAAAGAGTGTACTCACGCTCAAACTTTGCCACAGTGTCACAGCGTCAAATTGCCTGCACCTTCACTACGAAGCTATAGAGACGACCGACCTCCGGTTTTTTTTTCGTCAATCCGTCAATTGAGACGGATTTTATATATGCGTTGAAAGACATTCAGCGAACGTGAAGCCGAACGACCGTTATGAAAGGGCAAACCTTATTGAATATTTTGACAGCTGGATGGCATTGGTAACTTTGAAAGCTGCTGAAACATAACAATCCGAAAAATTTGCTACCCCTAGGCTAAAGTACAAATAACTATTAGTCAACAGGCCACCTCGTTTGGTAATTTTTCGATGAATTTTGTGACCAAGTCTTCACGCAACTTGTGACTATTTCAGTGTCTGAATCGTTTGTGTAGACCTTATATTAGGTGTAGTCATTTAGACTGCGTGGGTGTGGCTGCGGATAACAGTGAAACTTAGGCCCATTGTGATACCCACGCGGATTGACTAACTCTAACTATATGAATTTGTGTTAGGTGCAGTAAACGTAAATTGAAGGCCTTATTTACCATATAAGCATTAGCATTTTGCACACGTGCCCTTTTGTTCGACTTGTTGCCACATTGAAGGTAAGTTCATTATGCCTCTGCCTATGATGTCGTCGTCTCTATTAGCAATAAATGTGACAGTTGGTCTTGGTGCAGAGTCGGAACTATAGGGTGTATGGTTAAGTACCTCTCAATTAAGCTCCTAGAGCCTCTGACAAGTCGGTATCGATGTATGTGGCCTGGGGTTCTTCTGATGGAATACACTTCCTCTTCTTCCTGTTGCTTCCTTTAGACGATTATGTGCCCTGGGGTTGTTTTGATGGAACTGTTGTTGCTGCCCTTAAACGATCCAGTTGTTGACAGTGCGTCCGAATTAAGAGTTTTAACGTGGAGGAGCAGCCTGCCAATCCTGCTTTGGCCAACCTACGTGCCGGCTTACCGCAATGCGACCCCGACACTTCTCACTTGATGTGGTAGTAAATGATCCATTTAAGTGGCCATAGAAATGCAGATAACCTGGCTTGTTATTCCAGTTTGATAGTACAACTTTTTGCGTTTTTCCGCTGGATTTAATTGTCGTTGGGGCTTATAAGCGCACAAAGTTATGCCATTTATGCAAAGTGCAAAGTGATTGCGAATAAGCCCTATTCCAGATTCTGTTCAACTGGAAATGGATACAACTTTATTTTTTCTTCCACAATCGTTCAGCTGCGTCGGTAATATTTATTCTCGATATCAGGAAAACTTGAATTTGAGTCTTCGCATCGCTAATCCGCCAAAGAAATTCATTGTGCAAGAATGTGATTGATGATGACCAAAGGTCGAACGGTGTTAATGATGTTTTAAGCTTACACAATCCTAGAAACTTGGCCGTTCGGAGTCGGCATAAAACTGTAGGTCCCATCCACTCGTGAGAGTACAATAGCGCGGACTACACGAGTGGTTTGCTGAGAAGCTAGGACCTGGCCCTCTACGGGCTCTAGTGCTACCCATATTACATATTATTATTACACAATCCTTGTGAAGTGAAGTGAAGTTTCAATCTATTTACTAGATTGTACTTATCAAATGTCGTCCCAAACAATGATGCAACAGAAGTCATCTATATTTTTTATAATATGCACTCGCAATGTGTGCTTGTAACCTTGATTGAATGATTGAATTGAGTCAAGGCACAACACTTTTGGATTCCATTTATAGTAGATGCAGGGGGGTCTATGAGCTTAAGCTTAAGTCTGATATAGTACGTATAAATTGAAGCCAAATCAGAGAAAAAATTTCGGTTTGACTTAAGCTACAGCAGGCAATATTGTATCGACATCTCGCCCGGCAATGTTCAGTTGGGCGCTGGTGTTGAAAGTGCTCAGGGCTTTAGTTTTATATATATATATTGGTGGCGCTACAGCCCGTAGAGGACCAGGGCCTAGCTTCTCAGCAACCACTCGTGTTGTGCGTGCTATTGTTCTATCACGAGTGGAAGGGACCTACAGTTCTATGCCGACTCCGAACGGCCAATTTTGAGAAGCTTTTTCTAGACAGTTATACTCTTTGAGCATTTTCAGTGACTCGAAAGACGTGGGGCCGTGAAAAGTATTTCTTGTCGTACCAGGAATCGAACCTAGACAAGTAGGTCCATACCCACAACGCCACGGGCACCACGGGCTTTAGTTTTAGTTGTAATTAATTTGAGCCCCCACAGTGTTTTCTTCAGCTCCTAGATTGTGTTTGTCAACAGATCAAAGTTCCGATGTATTATCCCATGTGAAAGTAAAGGTGCTTAGAATATGAGGTCATCACTGCTCTGTGTGATATTGCAAGGCATGCTGACAACAAAATAGCTCTCAATTGTTAAATCCAGAAATAAGAAAGCAAGGAGATATCAAACTTTGGGCAGAATTAAGGCTTGTCCATGATCACCAAAAAAAGAGTGTGTGTGCAATTCCCTTGTATTTTACACATGCTTTTACAAAATATATACCATAGATCCACCTAACCGGGTTGGGGGAACGTTTCAGCTGCCCCAAGGGAGGTAGAAGTTGGAGATTTCCTTGCTCTCTTATGTCTGCTTAAATCGGCTGTCACTGCGAATAGTGATGCCAAGTTAAAAAAAACAAATCTCCTTAAAAAACACGGTTTTTATTATATTTTATACTGAAATGCAAGAGCTGTGTTGTAGAATGTGTTCAGTCTAATGCTGTCCACAATCCCCATTCCCAACATCCATTATTCTTTTACATTCTTAAAAGACACTTTAAGACTGTTCATTTATAAATACGAACGACTGCGGCTTTTAATCAGACCTACATGTCTCCGCGATTGCTGTACTCGTATATTCAATTCTTTTAAAACAACACAATCCTTCTCTACTGTGCACCCTTTGTACATCAAAACAAATGAGTTTTCTTAAAATAGACCACAATTCCCGCTGCTCTTTGTAACATATATGTAAATCACATCCCTTATTCCTTATTGCTTTAATCTATCAACTGTATCATAATCGCATATGTGTAACTTCAGCGTTTGTGCAAGCGAGTACATTTTTATATAAATATTTTATCTAGCTATTGTACTAACCCTACCCCATTTTCGTATTCTGCCAGTGACACGGTATGTATGCTGTGTATTTGTTCAGTGTATTTGTTCTTTTCCGAAACTTCTTTATACTATACTTCCTTTGTTTGTTTCACGTTTCCTTCTATTTTTTTTTTTTGTTCTGAGTAAACGTTTATTAGAATGATACAAAATTTCTGTTGAGCTACCGCATACGAGTAAATCCAAAAAATGAGTAACAACAATTTTTGATTGTGTTTTATTTTTGCGTAATCCATTAGAGTTGTTGAGAACAAACAAGAAAAAAAAAAGACTAACATCACACCATTTATTGCACCCTACCATTTTCACATTCGCCATTTTTTTCATTAATCTCTATATATACATATAAATATATATAATGTATTTTTTTATTTTTCTGGTTTTTTTAATTTTAGATAATGTTTGGTGGTTTGGTATTTTATTTGTGAAATATATATGCTCTCATATAATCTACATTACAAGTATAATCAACAACAAATTATCAATAAACTGCATATTTGTATTTGTTTTATTTTTATTTTTTTAGTTTTGAAAATTGTCTCTGTTCATCAGGTGAATAATTGATAACAAACATTTATCCGAAGATAATACGAAATAATTCTGTTCTGTTATTTTTTCTTCCGTTCTGTTCTGCCTTTTGTTGTTTCTATTCACCATTCTGGTATAGCTTTTCCTGTTCTTATTTTTTTTCCTAATTTACTTATTTTTTTTTTCGCATTAAATCTATGTAAGTTCAAACAAAATACAACAAAAAAAAAAAACAGAAAAAATATATGTATGGAAGTTTAAAATAATAAAGAACTTATATAAACATATTGTATTTGAATGTCCTACAATAATAATCAATAATCATTGCAAACTTTTTCTACTATATATATACATATTAACAAGAAAGTTGTTGAATTGATAATTTTGTTTCTGTATCTGCATTTACATTTGTAACATTGTAAAAACATTTCCTTTTTTTTTTCGAACATAGTGATATAATTGTATTTTTATTAATTTCTTTTTTAATCTTAATTTCCTTCCTGAGATATTATATTTACCTTGATATATATGTATGTTGGCTTATTGTGTACATTATTCATTTAGTTTGTTGGAAAAAAAATATCTAAATCTAAGCAACTTAAGTAAAATTAAAAAAAAAAAACTTATATATATACATAAAAAGTAATTGCTGAATAGACATTTTGTATATGCATCAAAACCATAGTGTTCGATTGGTGATCATTTTGTCCTTTGTATTAAAACAAAAATAAATAAACAAACAAAAACCACTAATTAACGTTTAGAATATTTTTGAATACACCATATTTACTAAACAATCAAAAAATAAACCCAAAAATTCGCCATCAATCTAGCGACATTTGCGTAGTACTTTTCATAAATACTGTTTCACGTCATTAAACTATTGAATATAGCTTCTTTGCATTACCTGCATCCTTGTTGTTGTTGACTCATTTTTGACACTTTTAAAATTCACATTTTTCCCATGAATCGATTGCTTGAGAAGAACAAAGAACGGATCCACAAAACTCGAATCACTCGAATGCTTGTCCATCACGCTGGTGATGTCCAGCACGGGCAGAGTGCAAGAAAACTCATCAAAGTTGTGAAAGCGCGAATAAAGCGCTGAACTAAACAAAAACCCCACAAGTTTCAATTCCACAGCATGACCAAGCAAAAATCTTGGCTTGGAAGCATACAAAAGAATTACTCGCCATTTGCTGACTAATGCGCTAATGAAGAAATAAAGAAGAAAATTTAAGCTCGTTAAGTGAACCACAATAGGTGTTGTATACCCTCATGACTTGAGGTTCAAGAGAGAGAGAACTGGCACATTATGTGTCTGTCATGATTTTTTTATGGGCAGTCTGTCGTCCACGAGCTTAGAGACAGACAAACGGAACAAATGGTTGTGACTTAAGGAGCTCGACATGTTTTTAAAAACACTCCATGACGAGCAATGGACTTTTAAATGCATCTCAAACGCAACGATGTCCTTTGATCTGTCTAGCCCTGAAACGCCGAAACGATGCTGCACGACAGATGTAACAATAATTAGATGCTTTGAGTTTGATTACAGGGTGAGGGAACACAGGCAAGTATCGAACTAATTCCATTAGTTGAAGCGATTCGCCGGAAATTCAATTAGAAGATGATTTTCGGATGAAGTCCACCAGTCACATTTATGGCGTATTTTTTTCATTTACCGATGATCCTGCAAGCAGTAACAATTCGCACATGCTGCGTGGCGTAGTGAACAATTTGATCTGTAATGTAACTTAAATAATTATGTCCACTGTACACAGTGTTGCAATTGATGTTATCGCTCAGGGAATCCAAAAAAGTCACTGACTTATCAAAAGGCTCTCGTGTATGGTATTGTCATCTCCAAAAAGGAATTCAAAGGTAGAAAGGTAGAAATCAGACGCAACAGAGAATCTCACGTATCCGTCGTACGGCGAATAGTGTACCGATGTCCGAGTAAACGGCGTCATTTAATCTGACAAGTGGCAAGCTCACATTGGCGAGATGGAGGAAGATCAAGGCTCGGTGGAGTGCTGTCATTATTTTGGTGTAATTTAACCACACGACCACACGCTGGAAATGTTTCCAACGTCAGTTGATCAAATCGATAGAAATTGACTTCAAAGTCACCTCAAAAAAGTGAATTTTTAAACTTTAAACTGACATCACTGGTTCGGTGATTGATTTTTCTAGTTTCTCCAAAAACCTCTGGCAAATGATTTGCTCGAATAGCATTCCGAATTGACATAGTGGCGATATATATAACATCCAGTTTTGGAACAAAATCCAACTAAAGTTGTTTCGTGTGAATATGCATTTGTCCCTGATTCGTCGTTATACCTTAGTGCCTAAATATCTGTTAAGATTTTCTAAACGATTGTCAAATTCTTCTCAATTAAACAAAACATAAATCTTTCTGTCTCTTGTCCATGGTGGACTGAGCAAATAACCCTTTCCAGCAAGCGTGATCACTGGCCACTTATGCGCACCAACTGCTGTATCTGTGTGCGTTACCTCAAATGCAAGCTTCGTCGGTTGCATTGTCACAAAGACGGAGAGTCGAGGACTTAAGAGTTGTTCATCCAATCTACATGATCTCCTTATTCTGGCTTTAAAGATCATACACTTCGGGGTTGAATATTCTTCTCCAGATGCCGTCAAGATCGGCTGCAATCTGCAGCAAAGATCGAAGGTGCAACTTTTCACTCGAAGAGACTAGAGACTTCGTCATCCGCTTGTGAAATTGAGCAGAACTTTAATGTTCATTAATCATTTAATGTATGCGAGTGAAAATAAAGCAGTCATAATTAATTTAAAAGCACTTACGATTATGTCAGAACCGAGCAAATACTAACCAGTGCCATCATCAAATATGAAAGCAAAACTCCAACAGCAACTGTCAATTAAGTACGCAAAATGCGATTGATTTCGCTCGCACTCAAGTAAGCAAAAGTGAACGAAACTGAGCAAAGTGGTGATTATGGTCATTGTGTATCGTGAATAATTAGCAGTTTGAGTAAAGCGTCAATCTGCCACAAAAACCTGATGATATTTGTAGTGATGCAAATGTCGACTAAAATATAATTCGGAAAACTAACATGCTCGTTGGTCCGAAGTGGTGCGCTCCACACATAAAAGTCAAAGCGAGATGACGTGCTTGTGACTCTGTAAGAAATAAAGGCAATGACACTTTTATGGAAAAAACAAACAAAGCGTGTTTACAATTTATTAAATATGTCAACAATTACGAAGTTGATGTCAAATTTGTGATTTTTGCAATGCAGTCAAAATCACAAAGCGCAGTCGACTATTCATGCTTTCAAATAATTCAAATATCCATATTTTTGTCTTCTCAAAATAAAATAACGACACACGTTCAAGTTGAACCCAAATACTGTTCAAATAATGAGTTGCATACCGGGTCAACAATTTGCTTACAGGTTGGTTGCTACTGCAGACTAATTACTAAATTCATTTAAGCACCCATCACAGCGTTCAGTTAAAGCAGCCGCCATCGTATGGATGCATCTTGTGTATATTAGTATTACGAGGACTATCTGTCTAGGGCAAGTCCTCTAGAAGGTAATATAGTTTAGTAGAGAACGGGCAGCCATTCATATCCATTTTGAAACCCGTATCGTCGCTCGTTTAAGGTCAAACTGAAGTTCGTTTAAATAAAGTAACAGCTTGCTTATTTTCCAAGTATAACAGTATTTATGACAGTACTACGTTTAATTTTGCCATTCTAATTTCAAATAATACTAAGCAAACCAACACCCTTTCTCTTTTGCATGGCTTTCAACAAAATAGTATTAGCTAACAAATAAAACAAAAAAAAAAAAAGAAACAACATTATGTTTTAGTTTCCTTTACTTTAAAAACAAATATAAAACGAAACAAACTCTTATATTAATATATCTCACTCTCCACATACTATATATATATATATATATTTTAATTCATTTTGTAACCTGCATTTGTTTTTTCTTACTGTTGAACAATATAATTTGGTTGGTATTTTATATAAAAAAAATATACTTTTAAAAAAAATCATGAATAATAATAATTTGTAATTTGTTTTTGTAGTTGATAAAAATTTATATATATATTTACATATAAACAAATAAAAAGTATACTCATTTATAAACAAAAAAAAAATGCTGTTGTGCTGTGTTTCACTTTCGAGCTGTGCGCTGCGTTTATATAGATAAATGTTTTCTTTTATTGGGCTAAATAAATAATCTCAATTTTTTTTTTTGGGTATTGGAACTTGTTTGTTGCTGTGATTATCTAGTTGAAATATTTAAAATTTATTTACATTCCTTTTCTTGATCATTTGTAGAAATCCGTATTATTTTTCATTTTGTTTTCCTTCTGTCTCGTAACTAAAAAAAAAAATACAAGAAAATTAATTTCGGATTTGTGTTGAAACCTTTTTTGAAAAAGGCGGCAATTTGTTATATTTTTTTTTTTATGTTGTTTATAAAAGTTTAGTGCACAATATGTATACGATTGCATTTAATTTAACACACACAAAGTGGCAAATGGTGTAAAGTTGAAATTGATCAAGCTTTATATGTTTCGTGGTCAACGGTAGCCCTTGTTTTTACAAATGGAAGCATGGCAGTAGAATGCATAATAAGACAGACACACACACACAAAAGGTTTGTTTTATAATCTGCTTATATATATTTATTTATTTTCCTTGGGATGTCATTAAATATGTAACTAGTTGTATGAAATAAGTAAACATCTTAGTAGGTGCAATAAAAAAAATACTGTGATCTACTAAAAACATAGCACTTAGCTTTCATTTATTGAGTTAATACCTTCATGTAACTATTTATCTTTTATTTATGCCTCTGACTCTGGCTTTTTGATATCGCCTTCCGTCCACGATGGCTACAATCACATTTCAGTTGACGAATCTATTTTTTCCCCGATGACAGTTGACTTTACCTGAATAATAACTGACGCACGTGCATGCAAGAAACCAGTCAAAACTATGTTGATGCCTTAATGTTGATATCTAAAGCAGTAACTGATAGCTTTTATGGGAGTTCTTCTTTCCAATTTAGGTTCTTTGATGAGTCAACAGTTTTTCGAAATTATTATAATCCCCCTTAGATTGCGATTCCAAACCACATTTATCTACATCTAGACGTGTACACTAGACTTCAAAGATTTGAAATCAAGTTTAAGCTCTAATGACTTGATTATGCTAAATTAGCAACGAATAAACTTATAAATATAACCGGAATAAATACTGGATACGAACTTATTAATAGAAATTGAGAATCTGAAAATAATTCACCTTTAAATCAACTACTCAAATTGATTTCAGAGAAACTTTAAATTTATTCAACTCTGGTCACCGTCACAAAGCCGGCTCTTCCCTGCGTTCTATTCTTAATTGTGTCTCTCCTCTCCTTCTGAGTAGCCAATTGATTTGTTTTGCGTTACAATAATTTAAAGGGTGTCTCATTAAGCGCTTCCTACTTTTAAATTCAAATAAGACAAAGTGTGTGTGAGATATCATCCGACATTTTTTATTCGTTTAAAAGGCATATCGATGCCATTATATATGGAATATAACTTAGCTCAAATGCCCGCCGCGACTTTACTGGGTAGCGCATCCGAAAAGTCAAATTTTCCATGACTGACGCTTAAATCATACTGAATTTGACCGATGGCATGGGTTATGTTGTCTTTGAAGGCCGCTGTGGCTTGTGGTTTATTCGCATAGACCTTTAGAATACCGCACAATAAACCAGACAATCTTAGTGGCCAGTTCCCATCACCTCCTTATGAGATGACCATGCCCTCGAACGCTGGTGGTTTTTCCAAAATGACATGAGCTGTGCGGCACGTAGCGCCGTTCTGATGAAACCACATGTCGTTGGTGTCCATATCATCCAATTCAGGCCAAAAGAAGTTGGTAATCATCGACCTAAAGCGCTCGCTATTGGCGTTGAATAGCCTGGCCAGCGTCGTTCTCAAAATTATATGTATCGATGACGCCGCCAGCCCAAAATCCACAATCAAATCCACACAGAGTGACTTATTCGGGATGCATTGCACGCTCTATCGTCTCCAATTCGACAATTATGTTTTTTAACGTCATCTAGAAATGGGACTAAAGATGAATTTTCGAAGCGAAGCGCGTGGTGCTTGCCAGAACAGAACACCAATTTTTGATAAAAAGTTTATAATTTCCGCGTGTTGTTTAACGCCCTGTTCGCCCATGGTAATTTGCCAAAACAGACTGAATTCATGGCAGACCATTTGACAGATGTAGCTCCAACAATATTGCAGTTCGGCAGTCCCTATTGGAAGACCCTTTACAAACATTTTCAAACTTAGACGTAACTAATAGCGATTGTTCATTGACATCGTTACTGTTAATTTTCCCTGATGATGCAGTGAAACAAAACTTGTCCTTGGGAAAAAATTCTTTATTCATTAAATATAAAGTGTTACGCTAGTCTGGGTTAATAGGTCTGGTAGGTTGCGGATTCGTGCAACAAGATGGTAAACACATGAGGCAAATTTGACAGTACGAATGTAGCTTATTTAAGCAACAAAAATTCTGGTGTTCTGGCGTATGTTAATTTAAAACTTCCGCAAATACACAACAGCCTCAATACCTTGGTCAAATGTCTGTTCAAATGACAAATACATTGTGGCAGTAAAACCAAGGCTAGGACAAATAAAATTAATTGGAGTACCAACTTTATCCGAGTAGCACCATTTTCGAGTGGTTTACAATACGAAAGCGATAGCAAAAGATTCATGCAGTCTATCATCACGTTAACTGCATAGTTTTCTAAAGAAGTGTGCAGTCATCAGATAATCAACAATTCCAACACCAATTGTCCGTTTGCAGAAGTGAACGAAACTTAACGAATCTAAGCCAAATGATTACAGTCGACTGTCGATAATTTGACACTCGTTAATTTCAATCTCTCGTTATCTTTTTTCCCAATCGGATGTACAGACATGTCGATTGTTTATACGAATCAGATATACGAGGGGCTCTCTCTGCCTCTCTTGAATTCACTTGACCACATTTGCACAGTTGATAATGAAGGTGCGGAACCCTGGTAAACAGCCACCATCTCTTCATGAATAGTTTTTTGACTTTTTCCTTGCTTAGTGAGAAATTTAATTACAGCGCGATGCTCAATTTTCACCATCATTGTCTCAGTTGCCATTATGATTCTGTTTAACTAGAGATAAAACGCGAATTAATAATCATTTATATGAAATTTTACATGAATACACTAAAATAATAGTATTACTTGATAAATAAGTAAATTTATATATACAACCACAGCTTCACCCCGATACCGAGAATATATTGAACGCCCCGCGTAGGTTGAGTTCATAATTACAACATTGTTACCCTTGCACTGCACCGAATATGTTCTCGATGCATTCATGAATACAAATACTGCCGCAAGTTTGCAGCAGATCAGCATTTGTCGAAAAAATATTCATAAACGCAACATCAGTAGTCGATACAAAAGTGAGTGATGTTTAATTGTATTCCCAAACAAAAAACACGAAGCAAAAGGGCGATGATTTCAAATAAAAAGTATTGGAAGTCAAGACGTTTTCCAAAAATGACCGAAATGTCCTTAAAATAATAAGAGAATTGCCGGATAATGTTTTTAAGAACCACTTTCGAATGAAGAAGTCAAATTTTCGGTTTCCCCGCAATCCTGCAACAAAACAAAAATCACTGCCAAATTGACCGCAGTTTGACTGTTGCTTTGCTTTTATGAACGCAGTTATCGACTGCTGTCATGCATAGTCAATGCAGTGTCTTTACATTTATGAACGCAAATATTGCAGGGCTGCCGCAGTTCGACGTTTATGAACTCGGCCATATGCCTAAGTTTGCAGTCTAGTTTTCTTTCAAAGGTTGAAACACGACACGATTTCTTCTCAGCTCTCACCACAATCGAAAATTCATTGGACAAAGATAGACAGAAGTCGTTCACTCTAAAACTACGGACTTCTTTTCAAAATGAACATGTTTGAAGTAATAAATCACTAACTCTAATCAAACTCTCGTTTACTTGAATTGTTTCTTCCTCCCTTTTGTTTGTTTGTATTTTCTCTGGTCCTCTGAGTTTCAAATCGTCGAGAGTTGACTGTATAATGATCACAGTGTATCAAGACTCATGCGTAGTTTGTGCATATCATCATATTAAGTGAAGGGAGAAGGTTTTTTTTTTAACAAACATTCATCCACAAAACAGGTTAGAATGTTTTGTGTCAACCAACTTGGTATCTCTCTGAAAAGATTTGGCCTGGTGTTCAATTAATGGCCTATCAGCGTAAATAATTTTCTCAAATCTGGCCAAAACTTACCTATGATCTCCGTCCACCGATTGGTGTCTTTGTAAACGCGGTCGTATTTAGAAATCCTACTAGCTTTCGTTCTACATTCTAAGCTAACATATTCCTTACCTGCACAGAGTTGAAAAGAAGTATACTCCTCCTATAGAGCCTTATAAACGATGATAAAGTTCGAAATAATTGAACGACAGCTGGCATCCAATGATGGCAACAAGGTCCCACGGTCATCTGTGGAAAAATGTGAACCAATGCTTCCGCCGGACTATAAACCACGCCGAACAGTGCATTTTTCTGGGTGTATTGCCTGACATTACTCATCGGATCGAATACGGCAATACTATTCCTTCCCTTACAAGTAGAGGGGACCTTCTGTTTGATAACATTTTTCTAAACCCTTTCAGCATTTCCAGTTACTCGGAATCTTACCGAGAACCGAACCTAATCACTTACGATAGGTTCAAGCGCGTGGGAGTCGGCGCACGCCGGCGAGCACTTCGTCTATGAAGCTTGTACAAGTCAGTAGAAACCCACTGTTTGAATTGCAGCACACTTGTATTTACATATTCTATTTTGACAGAGGTTCTATATTTGTACACAATTGTTCTTATCTGGCATTACCATTTGCGCTTCACTCGCAGAATTGAGAGTATGCAAAGAAAACCCATAAGCTTTTGGATCGAACAATCTCTAAATACTCGTACGTGCTGGAGAATATTACTGGAATCATGTGCATAAGCATATCTATACTTTCTCTATATTAAAGAAAAAACATTGGAGGAAATTTTGGACCATGTACACATACTCTGTCAGTCCCAATGGCATCGCGTTGTCTTGTACACAGAAAACATCTATTTGGCAACAGAAACTGTACAACGAACGTACAAATGCCTTATTTCGATTTGAGAAATTGATTTTGCCGTTTTTTATCACAAATTTCTCCTAAACTCCATCCAAATGCGTACCAATGTCTGTCAAACTACAAGCTCAGGAGTCAACCTTTCCGATTCGGTCTTAAGAAAAAATCGTATCGCATTTCGAGTCTAAGAAGCCTACCAATGCTGTATAAATAAAGGTCAAAGGAATATGCTCTTTCATTCCTCTATTTGATTGATGGTATATTGAAAATTCAGTTTTAAACTGCATTTGCCATTTTTTGTTTTTTTTTTTTTATCAAAAACAACATAACTCTGTCGCTACATGAATCATTTGTTATTCACAAGGCAAATTAATCAAAATGGAGTTGAGAGGATTTTTCGAGAGCGATAAATGTTTCAAATTGGATTGCCTATCTGTAGCAAGGGAGCCTTGCTTAATAAGTAAAAGGCATGAAATTTTCTTTCAATTGCCTCGCCTCATATGGTTTTTGACTACCGATCCAATACGTGATCCTGCAAAATCCTCCATAAGTGCAATTATACCATGACTCACTTTTTCTGAAGCAGAATATTCCTCGCAAATCGCACTATGCAAAGAATTAAAGTGTAACCTTCTGTCAATCATCTGATGTCAGCTACGTTATATGCGCTCCAAAGTGAACTTCATGTGCGAACCGCAGCCACAAACCGACCACACGATTAAAGGAAGCGCGTAACACGATTAGCCGTGAATATTCATGGCTGACTTGGAATAATTAGAGAAACCAACATTGAATATGATATGAAACCAACCGATGTCAATGCTGGCCGTGACACTTCCGGAATGTAACTTGAAGACATTGGCGAATCGGCCTATAATCCTGGCGAGGAGTTTAGGTACTCACGATATTCCACGAAATTCTGACAGTTCATAGTGGGATAGGAATTTGCGTAGACATTTTGAGATGGGGTGGTGATTTAAAATCATTAAAATAATTGGAAAATTAATGTTTTTAATTCCAAATAATGTTTGAATGTCAAGTTTGCTTGGGCTTCTTTCACTTCGTCCAAGAGAATATGGGTGATAGGCGTCTATGATTTAATTTGCTGGTTTTGTTTTTGATTTTATTTGAATTAGAAAGATTGATTACAAAAAAAACGATGTTGTCGGAACCAAAACGAATGAATTCAAAAAAAAAAAGGAAAAGAATATAAATTATCATCTATTACATTTCTATTACTTCTTCTCTATTTAGTACTTAGAAGATGACAGATAAATAAAGGGTGTTTTTTTAGGCGTGTATAACTTTGTAATGGAATATAACAAAGATGATTTTTTTAAATTGGCATGAAATTTATTTTATTCGAAAGATAATCTTCTGGCATTATAGTTTAAATATGATTTGTGGCATATGACCGCCACGGCTGGCTCGGACGTAGTCTTATCTGGAGGTCCAATTTTCGATGACTTTTTCCAACATTTGTGATCGTATATCGGCAATAACGCCGCGAATTTTGCCCTCCAAGTGGTCGGGCTTATCGGCGTAGACTAGCGATTTCAAATATCCCCACAGAAAATAGTCAAGCGGCGTTAAGTCGCACGATCTTGGAGGCCAATTCACGGTCCGTAACGTGAAACTATGCGGTTAACAAACGTTTCCCTCAATAAATCAATTATGGCACGAGCTGTGTGACATGTTGCGCCGTCTTGTTGAAACCACAGCTCCTGCACATCATGAACAAACAAAAAAGTCAGCAATCATGGCTCTAAAACAGTTATTTTTAAAAGAAGTACGAACCAATTATTCCACCAACCCAAAAAGCACACCAAACACCTTTGCGGATGTGGATGCAACATGTTTGCACAGTTTGGAAGCATTGTTCAGGCGTCAGTTCATGTTTAAATGGCAAACCAAACTAAAAATAAATCACTTTACGGCTGACAAAATGGCCGCCAGTTAAAATAGTGTTGCCAACTCAAAGTTCTATACATCTGAAAAAAAACCCTCTACAATTACAGATAATTATGTTTGAAAGACAGTTCTGCATTAGTGCTACCGTCGTCATTCACCACAAGTAATGCAAAGGTACATGTACAAAATTAAAAGAATTACAGAAATGAGAGCAACGTAAGAACGCACAGAATGTGGTCTTTGAAGACTTCTCTTAGACGTTTAGAGTTGTGGCTAGCTAATAAATTTGGATTGGAAATTCAAAGCATGCCCTGATGAACTAGGACTAACAGCAGAACCAGCGTAGTATTGTGCCTCGGATAAGAACCCCACACAAATTCAAAAGGACGTTAACCAACTTGGTGTACGCAATTTAGAAGCAAGCTTGCCAAAGATCGCGCTAACTGAAAAAGCTTGTTGGTAGAAAAAGAAGAACTTTGTTAGTCTGACGTTTTAAAATACGCCAATTGTTATTGTTTCGTGGGAAAACATACTCTTAGTCTTCCCAATGGATATGAGTCAGAGGTGAATGAAACCTTGTTCTTTCTCAGCATTAGTCAGAATTACAAAAATTTGTTCTGCAAATCACTTAGTCATGCTACGTTAACATGGCACGTGCCTTTGCATCACTCTGTCTAAACAAAAGTCTTAATGACATCAATTACGACACTCTGATTTATGGTAAAAAAAACTGGTCTGTGTGAGTCTCAGCCAAAGCCACCCCCAATCTAACCATTCAGACTTAAAACTTCCACATGCCAAGCTAAAATGACAAGCACAAAATTAGAATTCAACAAAATGAGTTGATTTCCCGGTTATAGCTAGTTTCTTACATAATCAATTATCAAGTTCTCAGTACATTTGGCATTTATGATGTCATCTTTCAGTTTCTTATTACTGTTATATTCGGAGAGGAACATCAACTATGTATAAACATTCAATAAAGCACTCTTCGCTAATTTATGAACGTGCCCCGTTCAACTCATGTGTCG
Organism: Eristalis pertinax; assembly: GCA_907269125.1. NCBI lineage: Eukaryota > Metazoa > Arthropoda > Insecta > Diptera > Syrphidae > Eristalis > Eristalis pertinax. The sequence continues at coordinate 110,411,054 of OU026145.1, read as the reverse complement.
ACTGGCGTGCTGTTGTGTTAAAAACGTGCTCACGCATCACCATCTTGTGTGCCAAACCTAACCCCTTACGTCAGAAATGGTTACAAATAAACGTCGAAATCACAATAAAAAAAAGATATAGCATGTATGTACGCAAGACGCAATACGCAAACGCACGCACATGTGGATAAAGACGCACGTTATTGGCTTTTGTAAAGCTCCTCTTAGGTAATTCCCATTGAAAGTTATTGTTTTCCCTTTTCTTTTTTTTTTTTTTTTTGTTGGAAGTGTCAACTTCTGTCGATGTTTGTTTGTTTTGGTTTATTTGAATGCAATTTAAAATTTTGTATTCACGACACAACTGGTCTGCATTTGGTTGTGCAACTTTTGACCAGAAACTTGACTTGACGATGCCCCAAATCTTAACAGCCGCAACGGATGTAGTCACGAGATGTCTGTGTGTTGGCGTGCGTGTGTATCCAAGACAATTTGATTGCTTAACAAACAGATAAAGCCAACTATTAGTGCAGTTTACTATTTTTTGACTTAAAGATGCCAATTACCCGCGTGTGATTATATCTTTCTTCTGACTTTCCGGCAAAGTTATTAGGCAAATGTATCAACTTACCGTAATATCACGAAAGAGGGTAATTATATGTAACCAAAAAAAAAAAACAGAAAAGTGGGAGGTCGTAATTCATTTAATTTCCGTTATAAATATGATACGTTTCTTTTATCGCATCTCTGGCGATGACGGAAAGGAAGACGAAGAGAAGGAAGCAGAAATATAAACGATACTCATGGCTAATGTATCGCGTTTTGGTTGTACCCGTATTGCGCATGTGCTCTATTAAGAGAGATACATTTTGTGTATGATACACAGCCCCCTCAGTAATCAGTCTGCCAGGTCAGGTGGAAATGCTCGTAAAATTTGAAGAAATTTTCCGCTAAATAATCACACATCTGAACATTAAAAACATGGAAAATAAACTGTGAGAGTGTATCTGGGTTAATTATGGAATTACATTCTAAAGATGAATCAGAGCTCATTACGACACAAGATTAGACGAACGATGTGAATCCGGCACACAAGGCTGATGTAAATCGAGGATGTGGAGTGGTATCTTTTGTGACAAACTGTTTGGCGTTTCAATTGTAAAACTTAGCAAACACACAGCACAAGTGTCTATACGGAAATGAATTGACTGCAAAAATGTAGTGCATGTCTGAAGGCACAATGCGGGTAATACCTACATTTTGTACTGCTGGGTGCTTGTGGTTGCTATGAATACCGGCCACATTTTCATTGTGTGTGCATACATCATTTGCATTTGTCCATACAATGTTCCTTAAGACACAGAGATGGGAGGAGGAGAACGGTTAGTTTGGTGTACACATCAATGGTGAATGCTTGTAAACGTGGCTTGGATAATGCCAATCTGTGGGAAGCATGTTTTGCACATTTGTTTACTTTTGTTTGCTGAACAAATTTGAATTCTATGTCTCGGTTTCTTATATGTAGCTAACAAAAATAGGTAAATGTACACTCATTTATGTCTTTAGGAACTCTGGTCAGAGTTGTGGTACCTGCATATATTATCTTTGTAAGGGATGTCCAAAAACTGATGCACAATTTGCGATTAATCTGGATTTTGCACCATTTGTGCCGAGCATAGAAGAATGCAGTTTGGGCTTAATGAAAAATGGGTCAATAAATTGTTAGTCATTGTTTTTACTTATACATACTTATGAGCTCGGCCACAAATGGATGGTCGGAGTCTAAGAGATAGCAGTTCTCCATAGTTGCTCCATAGTTGAATAGGCATAGCCGTTTTGTGCCGAAAAGTGAAAACGTTATTGGTGCAATAGAGAAATATCTCGACAACATATTTCAAAGCCACTTCAGATTGGCAAAAGCGACATTCAAGGTAATTTTGTACTTCATTATAATTAGTTGTTGGAATAGAAGTCATTGAAGTTCGGACTGCAGTCAGTTATTAATTGGGCTTTCAAGTCTCCAGATAATTTGAACCCAAATTCTCTATTTGTGAAAAGTTTGTTTGGATCGTCCCCTGATTCTTATAAGAATACAGAACTAGCCTTACATGTCATATGCGGAAAGAAAACTGAGTGCATAGAGGTGAGACGTGAGGGATTTACAGTGGACTCTCCCTAAGTCGAAATCTCACGGGATATCACGGATAATCAGTTCGAGTTAGAGTGAGTTCGACTTAGGGATATGATTGATTTTGAATAAAACACAAATTATTTAGGAAATAATTGTCATTTCTTTTTATTATGCTAATATTGGTATGGTTCAATTATGTATGGAACAAAATATCGGCCAAATGGGCGTCGCCGCCTTGGCGACACACCGCCATCCGATGGTCCAAATTTTCGATGACGCTGAAGCATAATTGAGGTTCTATGCCGTTAATGTGCCGAATTATCTCATCCTTTAGCTCAACTTTTTCTTTCAAATAACCCTAAAGAAAAAAATCCAACGGTCACATGATCTTGACGGCCAATTAACATCGCCACGACATGAGATAACACGGCCGTTGAATTTGTCGCGCAAAAGAGTCATTGTTTCGTTGACTGTGTGGCAAGTGGAATCTTCCTGTCGGAATCACATATCGTCCAGATCCATATCCTTAATTTCTGGCCACAAGAAGTCCATTATCATCTCGCTATAGCGAACACCATTCACGGTAACTGCCTAGCCGACCTCATTTTCGAAGAAGTACCCGATGACGCCCCCAGCCCATAAGCCGCAGGACGAACTGGGTGAGCATGCACAGGTGTTTTCACATTTCCTACAGACCCAGTTTGCTGAAATTTGCACACAATTTTACCGATTGTGGACACAAATTGGTCGATTATGCTGACCGAAAAAATCACGAAGTGCACGATATGCATTTTGATTTGAACACCCATTTTCATAATAAGCTTGAATAACTGTATCGCGTTGCTCGATTGTATATCTTTCCATGGTTCAAATTGAGTTAGTCTGAAATTGAGAAATGTCAAATGAAATGAGGAAAACAATTTGACGTTTAGGTGTGGTTCACATTAAAATTTTGTATGAAAAATTGAAGCAAATGTCAAAATATGGAGAACAAAAACTTCGAGTTAGAGATTAATTCGACTTAGAGAGAGTCCACTGTATTTCCCTTTCCACTTATTCTCCTTCCCTGCAATGAATATATTCACATAAACCCTTTAATGCCCAAGTTGTTTTTTTTTTTTTCTTGGGAAACAAATTGTAAAGGGTGATTTTTTAAAAGCTATAGGAAAGTTTTTCAAAAAAAAAACACATAAAATTCAGAAAAATGCATGAAAACTTTATTTGAATCGATAGTACGGTCCATATAATTTAATGTTTGAAGATTATTTCATGCAAATGTTGACCTTGACTGCGCCTCAAATGGTCCATCCGCTTAGTCCAATTTTGGCATACTCTTTCCAACATTTCGGCCGGTATCTCACGAATAAATGCTTCAATGTTGTCTTCCAATGCGTCAACTGAAGCGGGCTTGTCTGTATAGACATGAGCTTTAACAAAGCCCCACAAAAAAATATAGTCTAAAGGCGTTTAATCGCACGATCGAGGCGGCCAATTGACCGGTCCCGGACGTGAAATAAAATGTTCACCGAACTCGCCCCTGAATAAGTCCACTGTTGCGCGTGCTGTGTGGCATGTGGCACCGTCTTGTTGAAACCACATGTCATGCAAGTCAAGCTCTTGCATTTTGGGCAAACAAAAGTTGGATATCATCTCACGGTAGCGCTCACCATTCACAGTTACGTTACGATTCGCATCATCTTTGAAGGAGTACGGTCCAATGATGCCACCAGCCCATAAACCGCACCAAACTGTGACTTTTTCTGGATGCATTGGTAGCTCTTGCAATGCTTCTGGCTGATATTCACTCCAAAATCGACAATTCTGCTTATTTACGTACCCATTGAGCCAAAAATGGGCTTCGTCGCTGAACACAATTTTAATGGAAGATGCGCGCGATGAACTTTCTTAACAGAGCACGCATTTTGATAATAAAATTTAATAATTTGCAAGCGTTGTTCGTTTGTAAGACGATTCATGGTTAAGTTATAGACCAAACTGATGAGATGTTTGACAGTGAAACAAAACACTAAACGTGCGTCAGCTGTTTAAACCAGTGTTGCCAAAAAGATAATAGCTAAAAAATCACCCTTTATGTTGGGTGGAGATAACACATAATGGACAACTATTGTTCTACGACTTTTCATATAACTCACGTGGGTAAGTGACAGGCGACTAAAAAATTTGCCTAAACAAATTTAACAGATATATTTGTATGGAAAATGAGACAAGCAATATGAAAATGATATAAAAAAAACCAAATTTGGATCAAAAAGTATCGGCGACGCGTCTCAGGTTGTGTGAAATTCCACTGGTTCCTTTCATTGGTAAGCCACAGTTGAACTTGACATTTCCGGCAAACAAATCGAGTTCGTGAGTCGCATCCTGGTTTTTGCATCGATGTCGAGTTGTATCGTGCTCCGGCAAGTGGCCGATTGTGTCTAGCCGTACATGCTTCGGTGGCAAATGAGCAACATTCATCCGACCCCGCTTGGCTGCGATCAAATTCGATGTGCGACCAGATTTTCGTGCCAACAGCATGGCGGATTTTGTAAGACAAGTGACCACTTCCATGAAGTACAATTGAAGTGGCGTCGATATAACATCCAAGCGTTGATGATGGCCATATCGCAAATGCGGTACAAAAGTCGTGTTCATTTGCTAGATTTGATCCGGATGCGACATCGACCCAAGCACGCTTCCATTATATCGACGTTGCCCATGTATTTGTTGTATTCGTGTATGACGTTGGAACACTACAATGATTATACCGATTCAGACTTTTAGTAGAAGCGCTGAACAGCTTGAGCTGTTGTTACTGCCGTTTCATCGGTAGATAAATATGGTTTGATTCCAGCCATCGTGGAAGCCATATTCACAACTTTGTTGTCGTTCCATGCAACTGTGGAAACATCGATGCCGTAGTACGTAGCCACATATTCGATGCTGTCACCACGATTGTCGAGCTTTTGAGGATGTTTGCACTTTGGAATGCGATTTATCATTGGCGACGAACAACGAGCAACAAGCATGCCATTTTGGGCACGAACTACATTTTTTTTTTAATTTTTTATATACACAATTTATATATTTTTTCTATACACAATAATGAATACGAAAATTATTTTTTCGGCGTCGTATTCGACTGATTTTCCAGAAATATTCATGTGTGAAAATCGCAAATTTACAAAAAAAATGCGAATCGTCGTTCGGCGCAGGCTCAACTGCCCTCCGAGCTTTTAAATGCAGTTGGATTCAAGCAACCGGCGCAAAACGCAATAAAACTATTCGCACGCAGTTTGGAATATTTTTGTTGAAAAAACTTTTTGTTCAAAGAGTGCGTGCCAAAATTGGGCCAGTGGGCATTAAAGGGTTAAGTTGCTTATTGCTTATTATCTAAATTGACACATTTTCCTCAAGTCAAATCTGTCTGCTTTCCTATTTTCCTATTTTATTTTGGCTAGGCAATCTGCCCGACGCCTACTTTTTCACTGCGTCGGTCTGCGTTAGTTCGATTTGATTTCGAGTGTACGACCACAACTAACGCAGATCTTTGTCAGTCTGACGTATACGAAGACGTCCATCTTCTCATCCATTCACCTTCCCCGTACACAGAACCGTAGTATTTAACGCACACACCCTCAACGTCACGGCCAAAATAAAGTAAATGCAGACAATATCGACAATTTCCGACAACTCTGTCACGGTGAAGAAAAAACGATCAGCCTCATTGTGGTCCTTCTGTTCTCCTTCTGGGTCGAAAGTACATTGGGGCTAAAATTATGAACTGCAGTGCGTGATAGCCGCGCAAACTGATCGTTTATGTGACTTCAATAGAATATTAAACCGATCAAGAGGGTATTTACAGTATATTTGTATAACAGTTTCACAGACTTCCCATATTATTTAGGTTGCTGTTCTTAAACTTCACTTTTGTCTTTAGTTTATTGAAAAGGAAGGTAGATATGGAGGCCTGCTGATATAGCCACATATTGACATTTCCCATCGTAGCACGATCTCTGTATAATATTTATATAGGACAGTCCGAAATGGTCCTGAGCCTAGATTCTGCACATAAAACTTCAGCTATCCGTGCTATCCTCGATAAATTAATTTTTTTTTAAATTTCGTGAAAGTACAAGAACAAGAACTTCTTTGGAGCCTATTATTCTCTTCAATGGGTTTTGTTTTCTCCTTCATATTGGGTGTGAAAAAATGGAGTTCTACTTCATTCTTGATACAAACATTAGGTCTTTATTGTGGTGGAACTTTGGCAAAAATGTTTGATTTTCTTTCATCTGGCGGACCGATTGCATGTGATTACATTTTCAGCATTTTTTCAATTTATGGTCTGTTGGCTCTCACAATCAGTCGAGAACTTCTTAGGTGTTCATCTGGTTAAATCCACAATTATAATTATTGTCTTGGCAGTGTTTCAACTGTCCTCGCTTAAAGCGGATCAGCATCATCATCTTCATAATCGCACGCACGAGAGATCTCCAGACCACTCGTTCCTCCGCCTTCGACTCTAACTCACCAGCAGTTATGCCCAAGTGGAACCAGGTGAGTTTTTGGACTATGTGCAACCACCTCGCACGCACGAAAGATCGCCTGACCACTCGTCATTCACCTTCGACTCTAACTCATCAGGAGTTATGTCCAAGCGGAACCAGGTGAGTTTTTGGAATATGTGCGACCACCTCATCCTGGGTCTGCCAAGTGGTCGCATTGAAGGCACGTTTGGCATACTCACACTCCTTTTTGAGTACACCATTGTAAGAGTGAACAGGTGGTCGGTTGTAATTCTGTCGGGACGAAAGCGGCAATGTTCATTCCCCATTCTGCAATCAACCTTAGCTCTAGAACGCGTCTACAACAGCTTTGCCTCGACTTTCCAGGGGAGACTTTAAAAGAGATGTGCCCCTGTGGTTGGAGCAATCTCTTTTGTCCACTTTTTTGAAGAGAGGGACAATCACCTTACTTTGGCAAACGCCAATTGCTATTAAATGTTTTACCTGAAGCAAGATAACGTCGCGAAGCTTTAAATTTTTGGTTTATGATGTCAATAATTTTGTACCATATCCGTTCTTTTGAAGCAAGTTACCGTCATCTACATTTTTGGTCGAGTACATTTGTTAAAATACACTCGCCACAGCAATGGTGACATCATTATTAGCTCTAAATAATAAATATTTGCATTTGCAAAATCTTGCTATTGTGACTCATTTCAGTAAATAGCAGCATCAAAGTCAAAAGAATGCCTGAAAATCATTTTTGTCTCCATCGAATTCTAGTCACAAATACACAACCTCTATTTCCTATTGCAAAACTACTTAATTTGATCGAATTCACATCGCTAGGCACTCATTTTTATAAGTCTCCAGCGTGTAGGTGGGGTAAGTTATACAATAACCAGGAACCAGCACGTGTACATGCAGATATTTGTAAAAAAAATAAAATAAGAAAAATTATCACCTTTTACAAGTGAACCTCTTACACAATCACACGTCGAATGCAGCATAACTCCTGGTGTCAATACCCACTACATTATGCAATCTATGTACATTTGTACACATGTTAAAATGAAAGCAAAACACACTAAGCATGTTGGCCTCGAATTCGATTTATTTTTTATTCACACAACTACTTTGGACATCATATATTGCATCGAGAGTTGTATTTTGTGGCCGCACTCTCGCACACGCCCTAAAGGTGACTCGTGTGCATATTAATGTTGTCTTTCAATTCATTATGGTTCTCCTTGGATATACAGCAGCACTGGGAAAGGTACACACAATTCGAATAGGCTTTGAAAGGTCGAAAACTGATTGTGCATATATGTATATTTTTCTATTCAATCATTCCAATCATGTGTGTGTAGCCTGAATTAAACCTTTGTTTTCTTTTTTTTTTCTTTACTATTCTTTTTTTCAGTTGAATTCAATACCCAAAAACAAACAAAACAAAAAAACGGTTTAAAAAAAACCAAACACAGCAGCAACTTCCATTATTATTCCGAGGGTTACAACAAGTCCATCCCCCTCAAAAAATACGACCACAGGGTAAACTTTAAAATTTTTTGAAATAAAAAAATTATTGAAGTTAATTTTTTTTTGTAAACTCTAGGATTTTGTATCGATCTGTTACAGCAGCGAGACAAGTATAGGTTAAAGAAACTGACAGAAGAAGAAACAGCAGAAAACATTTCATATCTTTTATCGCAATCATAAACAAAAACAAAAAGAAAATAAATACCAAACGACGCCACACCAATCGTTCAACAGCAGCAGGAATTACTTGAACACCAACACCACAGCACAGCAAATCCGGAAGCAAATCTGTAAAAATGCTTAATCCAAATCATCCCGGATCATCTAGACGTCCGTTCTCACGGAATGCTCCAGCACGAAATCATCGTGGTCGCATGCTCTTCTCCCCGCATCCGCATCATTCCCAAAGGAATAACAATCACAATCATGGTCAGTGGTATAAGGACATGGATCCTTGGAATTCGCTTGGGTAAGAAATTTTGTTTATCGATTATTCAACCATAATTTCTTCTTTCGTCTAAAAAAAAAAAAAAAAAACATACACACACAAAAAATATGTAATAACAACATTTTGTTATTAAATATTTAAATATGATAAATTTATGTATCCTCTAAGAAATATCCTTATCCATTCCACCACCACTACCACAACCACAACCACCACCACCACCACCACCACCACCGAGTATTCCCTCCACTCGACTCAAGTGTAACAAAATGAATAGTATGTAGTACATCTTCCACAACTGCTTTCCATCCTCTCAAATCTCCCTCTAACCGAATGAAACAAAAAAAAAAAAAAAATAATTTAAATGAAAACAAAAAACAATTGCTTTAGGTTAAAGGGTGAATTTTGTAATTAATAAATAAAAATACAAACAATAATAATCAATTAATAATCGTACGTTGTTCTTTGTTGATTTTACTCTCATTTATGTTTTATATCTCATTTTGTACTCCTTTTTGTTCTTTTTTTGTTCGTTAATTTAATTGGCACCATCGTAATATTTTTATATATATATATATACATTTATACATAATTATATTTTAATTCATATTTATTACATGCGTTTTCGTATTTCCTATTGCTTCAAAAGTAAACTTTATATATATATATACTTCATTATTAACCCGCTGGATATTCGTAAATACATTTGTTGTATACGATGTTGATTAAAAAAACAAAGGAAAATTGTTTCATGATTATTTTTGTTTTTCCCTCTAGTGCACACATTTGTAATTGTTCTTTATCTGTTTAATTTTTTTTTTTTTTTCGTTTACACTTTCTCCTCCTCAAGTCGAATATTGTATTTGTTTTTGGTTTCGATTGTTAAGAAACATTTCTAGACAACAAGCGGTGTTCGTTTTATTTTTGTTTTTCTCTTTGTCTTAATTTTTGGTTTATTTTTTTATTTTTTGTTCGTTATTTGTGTTCATTTATCAAAATATTTTGTTCATAAACTAGAGGAGCCTAAATGTTGAACTCAAGAATGTATTTGTTTATCTGTCACAATTGTTGAGAATTTGCAATAATATATATATATATATTTTTTTTTTAATTTAGTCAATCTTCCTTCCATATATACATTTATTTTTCTTTCCAACTATTAACCACTAACAATGAAAAAAAAAAAAAACTGAAATGAAATTTTAGTTGTAGTAGGTTTGCTGCTATTATGTGTTTCTCTTTTGAAAAAAAAAACGAATTAAATTCATGTAAAGGATGTATTTTATTTAATTCAAAATGCTTTTTTTTTTTGGAAAATGAATGCACTAAAAATTATTTGTGGATATTTATATACAGAACAGAGTATGTTAAAGTTTTTTCTTTTTTTTTTCTGTTAATTTGTTTGCTTTTACATTGGATGTATATTGTAAGGAAGCAATTATGCTGTACACATGCATGTCGGGGGGGGAAAATAAATCACATAAATGGTGAATAGGCTGTTTTAACCCTTATAGAATTTCCACTCGTCAGCTTTATACAGTGTCCGACCCAAGTAGAGGTATTGAAACGCGATGTAATGCTTTATATAGTATAGGACCTGCTTTTTTCTGTTACAGCTCAATGTTTTCTTGTAAAACTTTTAAATGAAATACAATTTTATGAACTATATTTTATGAATCAAATATATTTTCTTTAGCATTATGTACATTATGATGTCGGACAAGGTGTTTAAAAACGAGCCCTTTTAAGCTCATTTTTCTTAAGAATTTTGCATGATTCTGGTGTTATTTTAGACATTTATTGTCAAACTTAGCGTCAAGTTTCTGGTTGGTGTACACAACTCAATAGTCCTTCTTCGGTTCGGGAAACTTTGTCGTACAATTTGCGTTGTGTGAAATGTAACACTTCGTCTTATTAGTGGAACCAAATAAGCCGTAGCTCATATTGGTTTCGTTTATTTCCCAACATGTCCAGATGGCGAAAACTAGCAAACAGAAATCGACCCTCGTATTTCTCTCGTATTAAGACTCGTGTGGGAGCCTACTGTGTCTAGCAGAAATAAATCAGTAAACAGATATTCAACTTCGGCCATTTTTACCCCTAGTCCATGGAGGCATTTTTGAAGTGTAGGCCGTGAAGGATTAGAGTATTTCTCACATTCTTTTACAAAATTCCCGGATTGACCACGAAAATGGCGGAGAATTCGCGTAACAACATTTTTTATCGGTCGATACTTGAATTTGCCCACGGTAATGTATTTTGTTTTGTATGCGAATGTTTCAATAATATTGTTATTATTACTTACCGGTACACATGTTTCGCGTAAATGCATTTTTTGCGGTATTGTGTACATGTAAAATGAATTCATTATAACTCGCACAAATGGGAGCTACTTCGAGAACATTAGCTTTCTTCGTTTGTTTACCCCTCCTTACTGTGCCGAAAATTTAACACCGAAATTTGAAAATAAAAAATTCAAGTAACGAGCGAATTGTCAAATAAGAGATCTAATTCACCCCACTACTACGGTTGGAGAAGGGTATCAGCTGTTGGCTAGCTGTAAGCAAGAGCCCACACGTATTCACAGACACGGGACGAAAAATCGTATAAAAAACGCTGTATGAAATCAAGGGGCTAAAGAGGGAGGATTTGAATATCTCTTTACTCATTTATTTAAGGTGTCTAGGCTGGACTTCCTGTACGACAAAAATAATCCCAAATAAACCCATCTCTTCCGATTCAGTGGCAATGCGCCAAGACTACGACTGTCTAGACAAGGCTTCTCAAACTTGGACGTTCGGAGTCGGTATAAAACAGCAGGCCCCTTCAACTCGTCGCGTCGAATACGAGACAAATAACAGAATGTCAAAACAAGTGAATATTTTATCTATTGTAATAGAGAAACAGCAAAACAGAATATTTTGTCAGGATTAAAGAAAATATTTGAAACCAATGTGCTAACTATACTTTTTCGTTTATCTTAGCACATCATTTTGAAAATGTTTCAGTTCAGATTTCGTATTCATATTTCATTTTATGGCTATGTGATTACTTTCAAATACTCTGTTCAATAATAGGGAAATTCAAAGTAAAGATTCGTTTTCGAAGAAAGTAATAATAATATTTTTATTAAATTATTCGTCTACAGTAGATATAGATTGAAATTCAGTTGATTAATGTCCGAAATGACCGGCTTATTGTTTACCAAGGCACTTCTTCGACCTGGGATAGATTCTATACGTTTTTAATATTTTCTCATGAATGGCCTTCCAATATTTTTCAATTGCGATCCACAGATGAGATTTATTATGGAACGTCTGTGAAGACTTTTTTCAGTTCTGCCCGCAAATTTTCGATAGAACTGAGATCGGGTAACTGAGAAAGCCAGTGCATAGTGCTGACAGTTGATGGTCCCTCAACGAAGCACTCATTCATTTTTATGATTACATCAATGATATGTGGTCCATACGGAGAGACAAATTTCAAGTCACTTTTTCAAAGGTATTGGCTGGTATCTCGGTAATAACACGTGTAATGTTGCCTTCCAATGCTGCAATTGATGCAGTTACTATGTCGAAATACATATCGGCCCTGGGATGGATTACATTACAGCTCAAAATCCACATCGAACTATATAACACTTTGTGGATGATCAATAATCTCAATACCTCGTCGAATTTCTGAAGAATCTTATTTTAAAACAGCATTCACTTGTTAAATGAAAACGAACAAATGTGTACCACTCGCCGTGAATATGACCAGTAAATGTACAACAGTCGCTACAAAACTGAGCTTCATGCGAAGCGCACTAATCACATTATTACAAGCGTCTTCTTAGTTTTCCTCTGCAAGAATTAATGACCGACGTTTCTTTATCTCTTCATGAACACAGTTCAAAAGTACGTTTGGTCATAGTGCTTAATTTGTTGTAAGGGTATTCTTTTTTACATCTCTTCTATCATTTTTAGTTTATTTGCTTTGACGGTACAGTCATCCTTTCCATGCTTCTTTTTGTTCTTCTTTGTCCTTCTCACACGTGTGACAACATTATTGTATCCATAAAATATTCACAAATGTTTTCAGTGCATCAAGAGGTATTCTAAATCCAAAAAAATAAATTTAATTAAATTGAAAGTTTAACTCAAAGGCATTTGCTGTGGCATACACATCCAAAAAAATAACTAAAGCCTATCAAGTGAGCATTTTTTTCTTATTAAATATATTTCCCACCTCAATCTTTGCTTTAAATGTTTCAAACACATATGTACATGTATTGTTTATAATAAAATATACACTCGATCTGCATACAAATATAAATTAGTTTTTTTTTTACAAGGTATTTCATGTATTTCCTTGGCTGTTAATATAACACATTCGAATTTGCATCAGCTAACCAAAAAAAAAAAAAAAACAACATATTTATTTAATTTTAGTTTTAATCATTGGGTTATACGTTCTTCCTATTGTATTTAGAATATGAGTAGATGAATGAAATGCTTAACTAAAGTAGAAGCGAACATCAAAACGGTTACATTTTCATGTGGACAAGAAAAAAGAAAGAAAAACATTAAAAGATAAAAATATTAATAAACTATAAATATTTAACCAATTCTTAGGTATTTTATGATGAGATTAGGTAAGACTTATGAAATGCTTATATATTTGCTCTAGGTTAAGACGTGATTGGAAATCATAGAAAAACACCCGATCTATGTTTGTACATTTGATAATTTATTCATTGAATGCAATCTCTCTCTTCAATGTTGTGATTGGTTTATTTGGGCGCACATGAAATGGAATATGTTTTAACACAGGCCCTGGATATAAGGAGTATGCCTGAAATGTAATACCCAGTTGGTTCCTCCTTTGAGTGAGGTTTCACTTCCAACACAAGGAATTCAATGATACAGCTCGAGGAATTGCGCCGCTCTATCACTTCTTACGTTTGTTTGAAAGCAATGAGCACAACATAATCTCATGTAACAACGCACCACTGCATATTGAAACATTTTCCCAATTCTCTTACAAATTGAGGGTTTTTGTGCGTGTCATCTGAAGTTTAAGAAATAAAATCAGCAGTTAGTAAATGTTTGAATGACATTTTACAGTATGCCTTTCTGGATTACCTACCGCATAACGAAAACAACGATCGCCCTAATGCACCATCGTGATTCTCGCATTAATTAGGCGTTCAAAATCAAAACGAAAGTAGAGGGGCATCAATGAGCTCGAAAACCAATGGTAATGAAGACCATTAGTAGGTAGATAGGTATGGTGACTGCTCGTTTAAAAAAAAACTAAAAAAAAGCGAGCTCCTCTTAGACCGGTTTGGTCCATTGTGCTGTCACTTCCTGGTTTTGTTCCACCTGATTGTCCCGTTGACCCAATAGCATATCCTATTCTGGATTTGGTGGTCTTCATTGATCATTTTATAGCCATTCCGTGGCTTTTAGATATTGTAGGATATCTTCTATGCTTCTGTTAACTATGTAGATCTTCGAGGCAGTTGGAAAAGTAGCTGCCTAATAGTTTCGCTTTTGTTTCTGCAATGGCACGGCATGTTCCGAAGTACCGATGTTTTACTTCCTCTTCCTCTTCATGCGTGTAGATTCTACAGAAGGCACTGTAGGGCGCTCTGAGTCTTCTGGCCTAGTTGCCTTTGGAGCCGTTATTGTGCCTACAACTTTACTAATGTGTTTCCCGTTTAATTCCATTAGAGCATTAGTCCTTTTATGATTTAGTGCAAGCCACATTGATTTCGATGATCTGCATATATCTAAGTGCGCCCACCTGTGTCGATTCATCCAATTGATTACGCTAATTTAAATCAGTGGAATATCGCGACATTTTATAAAAAGGGATTATATCCAGTGTTCGTGGCCTCGTAAGAACGCCGGGAATATTCAGAAGGATCCCATTTTCCGCCAATGTAAATAAAATGATGCATTCATTGATATGCCAAAAGTTGCGCATTTAATTATCTCCACCGAATCTAGTCTAAATATTCTAGTTTCACGATTTTTCTATGCGATTGACTACGTGACGTCTTGTCAAACTGAAGACGCGATCCACAAATTCCACCCGTGGCTATTCGCGAACAAACAAAATTCGATGTGAATGTAATGTGAGAGTTCGCAGTTCGCAACACGAGGCTCATGTGTATAGCTCTTTCAACTTTCTGCTATTTACCAAGGTTGCTCCATAAGTCAGTGACTTTGAAATGGAATACTTGTTGCGATATCCAAATTTCCAAGCGATATTCCAACTAGTTTAAACCTTCCAAAATGCATGCCTTGTAGAACTTTGCAAAATATGAATTTGTTGCACTCTTTTGTACCTTTTTTGAGCACGTTCACATGCAGAAGTCCGTGGTTGTGTGTGTTCCTCCATTTCTGGTGTGTATCCAGGATTTCCTGTTAAAAAACGCCATACAAATTCAAATCTTCATCCGAATCCGTTTTGGTTCACCGTCAACTTGTCGAACAGCCCTCGCGAACAAATATACAACGAGATTCATGCGACAGTTCACGATCATCAGCAAATCAGGAAAATACACCATAAATCGGACGCAATATTGTTCACTATTCATTAAATAATGTGTTGAAGGATGACAATGTAAAAACTTCATGTAAAACTGGTGATTTATTCGCATTATTCAATGCAATAAAACACAAAAATGTTCACACAAATACGTGACTGTTGCTCAATTTAAAATGCCTGCGCTTGCATTTAGCTATGGAACAACCAGGAAAGGTTATCTCCAACAATTAAATACAGCCCATAAAGGGCCGAGGAAACCTTGAAGTTAAACATCGAACCCGATCTAAGGAGCACTCACTGGCCACTCCTCAACCAGTTACCCACTTACACCAAGTAGACCTAAACATAACAGATAAATACAGACAGTGTGAACTGGCTAAAGAGACAACGGCATACTTATTAAATTCCTGAGCTACTCATTTTCTAAGAAACTAAAAATGTTATAAACGTTCTAGAGTAAAGTAAAGGCCTATTAGTTCTAGTAGTATCAATGAACAATTCGTTGAAACTACCTTTCTACGTTTTTTTAAGTATCTGTTGAAATACCAGGTAAGCCTGAAAATGGACTTTTGCGAGATACCATTAACTCTTTCTGGGATTTGCCTGTGAAACTAAAATTATTCCTTTAAAATCATTGGACTTGTTCGATGTCCTTGAAGTTCACGCTCATGCTCTCGTCTGAAGTCTGGTTCAGAACTGTAGACTACAAATGCGAATTCCCCTTTGAAACAAAGCAAATGTTTGTTTGTGTTGGATATGTACCTCAACTCCTACCTTCGGAATGTGTCTACGTTTAATTACTAACACGAACAGATTTCACAATTCACGACTTCTGCTCTCTTGAGTCACTGACTAGATTCTCAAGCTGTTCGGAGACTGTATAAAACTGCTAGTGAGAAAACATTAAACGCACGGTTGCTGTAGAAGAAAGGTTCAAGTCCACTATACGGCAACCCTACTACTCACGATTAATTAAGATTTTAGCGGTGCATGTATAGGTTGATCTCATAATTGCAAAATTGTTGCTCCTGCACAAAATATTTTCTCGATAAATTTATGAATACAAACACTGCCGCAAGTTTGCAGCAGAACAGCATTCGGCGATACAAAACGTGTTTGAGTGATGTTTAATTATGTTGCTAACCACAAAATACGAAGGAATGGGCTTTTAAATAAAAAGAATTGGAAGTCAATACAAACATGCTTGTTTCAAAAAACAGAAATTTCCTTAACGTAATAGAGAATTTCCGGATGATGTTTTTAGGCACCATTTTCGCATGAAGAAGTCCACTTTTCTGTTGATCTGTTATAAATCACCGCCAACTTGATAGCAGTTAGAGTTTCGCTTTGCTTTTATGAACGCAGTTGACGACTGCTGTCATGTATAGTCAATGCAGTTTATTTACATTTATGAGCGCAGATCATGCAGGACTCCCGCAGTTTGACGTTTATGAACGCGATTTACACGATCATCAAGAATTGAGAAAAATGCATCATAAATGGGACGATAAGGAATGAAGCTGACAAAACACACGAATACCCTCTTGCGCCGATGCTCCAGATTAGGCAGACGTGTGTCAACGGTCTCAATAACCATAGAGTGCTGTTTTTTCAAAGTTTTTTTGACACCCGTTAATTTTGTATCACTTACATCATACAGGGTAGTCCTTCATAATTTCTGAATAGACTCTATGATCGTAATGTTGTCACAATACTATGAGCACTTTTTAGGATATGGTTATGTTGAGATCTTTTCCTCAGAACTCAACTAACTCTGGTGCTATACACAACGACGAATAAAAAATCAATAGGTTAATCTGTTTAATGGACAGTTAAATTAAGATATTCTTAAAACACACACTAAGTTAGTTCTACAGTTTATTCTAACAAATAAGTCACAATTAAGAGAGATAAACAAATAATTCAGTTCAATATGCGAAAGTGATCCTAGTTTAAGTTCCTTCGCGTGTTCTTGTTTTTTTTTTTTTTTACATAAAGCCTTATTATTTTTTTTATTTCAAACGATTGAATTGTTTCGATTTCAAAAAGAATGAGAAAAAGAGCTACGACCTATTTGAAAATGAAATACTTTACAAAATTTCCTCTTTACCCATAGATTGTAATTATTTTCTATTTAAATACAAAAGAGTGAACTGATTCAACCCATTCGCAGCCGCGGCACATCAGATTCAAAAATACACTTACTTGAAAGTTTCTGTTTACAAAGAGTTCCGTCTGCATTTTGCGGTGTTGAATCATTTCATTCGGTTCTCTTATGAATTTTGCATTTTGCACACTGCGGCTTAGAAAATATGCGTTTAACATATATTTGTTTTGAATATAAATATTTTGTTCGTTCTATTCGTTCCTCTATTGAATAATATGTTGAAGTAAATGTAAGAAGAGCATTTAATATAACTTGTCCGTGCTTTTGATAAAAAAAAAAAACTAAGCAATTGAATATACCTAGTATTCTTTAAATGTGATACTTCATTTTGATTTTGATTTGGTTTTTTGTTTATTTTTTTTTTTTTCTGCAATGGAATCCATTTATCTCGATGTGTGAGTGCTGCTGTTTCTTTTTTCAAAGAAATTAAAAAAAAAAAAAAAAACACTTTAAATATAAATATACATATATATTCTTTTGATATTGTCAATATTCAATATTTAGTGCGATTTGTTAGAGATTACTTTCATTTTACTGAGTGGTGCGCAATAAAAGAACTCAATGTTGGCATGTGTCTTATGATTTATGATTTTTGTCTTCTATTATTTGTATTTTGCACATGTTTAACAAAGGTTTGATTGTAAAAAGAAATTCCATTCTGTCTAGAGTTCTTTTTTTTAGACCTTAAATTGCCTTAACATAGTTTATTTTTTGTTTTTATACCAAAGGCAGCCTGTAATTGTAAAACAGATTTTGATTTTGTTTCTTTTATCAATTAAAGCTTTTACCAAAATGTTGTTTATATTCACATCATATTGCAATATTATTAAAGTTCGTATCCGATTTGAATATATGTAAGCAGTAAGATATAATTGGTGTGAAGGGGACATCATTGCAAGTTGGCTGGTATTAGTTACTGTAGGATATACTTACTCACAGAACCAATTAAAGCACCCTATAACGCGAAATCAACTAAGATGTATAATAAATGTCAAAGACATACCCACGCTACCCTGAATGGTGTAAAGAGAGAGTGCATTGACCTGCTTGACTTGCTAACACTACGTTACCGTCTACATTAAAGGAGAAGCTCACGCATTTGAATGCATTAAAGTCAAGTCTGTGTTACCTTCGAACGAATTGTAAAGAGTGTTCCAATTGGAACTTAGCAAGTTTGAACTTTCACTGCCACCACACGCACCCTTAAACCAATTATCAAACTGTCAATGGCAAAACGTTGGATAAAAACAATCACAGTGAAGTTCATGAACGAAGAGCGTTTACAAATAACCTTAAGAGCGCTAACAATATTCAATATTTTTCCGTTACGTCACGGAGTAGAGGTTGCCTAATTTAAATTTGAGTTTAAAAATAATCCATTTCGCTGCTGGATTCCAGTGAGATGGGGTTGGAGGAAGTCCAGAGAATATTGCTCCCCTTCAAAAGTTCATCAAAAACGAAAGAAAATATTTGATTCCACGGCGTTCTCAAGAATTGGGCATCGCTAAGACCAAGTCTATGGTGAATTGGGCGAAACGATCTTGACATGCACCCTTATAAGAAGGAGCTAACTCAAGAATTAAAGCCACTCGATTACAAACGTTTTGGGTTTGGGTGGTAGAAATGATGGAAAGAAGATCATAAATTTCAACACAAAATTCTCTAATTTGTGAACTGCATTTTTGGCTAAACACTTCGCCAACAAACAGATGAAACCCCTTGCGTACTTTTAGAAACACTTTCACCCAGAAACCACTAATACACGGTCCAATATTCGTGCCGATTTTTAAAAAAATGAAAATTACAGGTCTTGAGGTCTCTAAGAGACACATCACAGTGTTATTTCTTGAAAACGATTCCACTACCACTCGAGAACTTTAAATTGAAATAAAAAAAGAAATATGGTTTCAACATCCATGAAATAAATAAATTTATTGACAGACGGTTTTAAGGTGTTAATATTTGAATATGATTTCGGGCATGTGATCAACGCGGTGTAGGTACGTGGCATAATCTGTAAATCCAATTTGTACATACTCTTCGCAGTACATCAGGCTGTATTTCGACAATAACCTTGGCTTCCAAGTTCAAGGTGAGTAATCATATCTCCGTACCGCTCACCGTTGACTGTAACGTTTTGACCTTCATCATTTTCGAAAACATGGACTTAATGATGCCAGCGCACCAAACGGTGATTTTTTCGGCTTTAGTGTTTCTCGACAATGGCTTTCTACATATGTTTGACAAAATAAATTTGAATACTTTGTAATCATTGCTTGAATTGTCAAACCAAACTAAAATCAAAACAATCGAGAAGTGTCAAATCACGGACAACAAAAGTTCTCCGCATCCAAAAGACAACTTTGTAGTCATCAAGGTTTTTTTAAGTGCCTACTTTTTTGTGTTGCCAAGACGATGTTCCAGTGTTTCGATCCCGACTGATGCTCTGCAGTGGCTGCATGTGTTAGCGCGCGGTACCCTATAAGACAATTTCCAGTTATGATGCCGAGTAATACATTTCATTCAACTCTGAATAGGGGGAGAAAACATATTTCGTTTTCATTTACTTCTTGAATTTCTCCCGCAGTAACTTTAAATGTCCCATCAACTGACCGTTATCGAAAGACTACTGTCAAGTTTCACGTCAGATGTTGGCTATAAAATGCTTGGAATAATATCGGACGATCGGAAAATTAAAGTGCTTGAGACTGGGCGAGTACAGCACATTTTTCACGATTATTTGAACACGAAAATTCGCCACCGCCCTTGCTTACACTCGACCATAAACGCAATCGTGGTAACTAACAATTAATGTGACCGTAAATTGGGCTACAAACTGATGCCCCATTATGTTTTCAAACCTGAAGAGGCTGGGTGGTAAGAGATTCATATCGGATGAAGATGCCATCACTGAAACAACCCCTTGAAAAAACGCTGGGCTAAATGTATCAAGCTAAAAAAAACCATTGACCATCGTAGCTTGGTTATTTTACATGCAATCCTGTCTATTATCTTCTTTTAGCCGTCATACGTAGTTTTGATTCGATTTCAATGAAATAATGCCTAGTCTGTAGTCAGGGTTTGTCGTATTGTACTCCTGGTTAGGCTAGCCTGCACCTAAGTTATTTCATTCCCTTCAATACCTTGGTTGGATCTAGAAGGATATAACTTAGAGCAGCAGTCCCTCAAACAGAGAGGTGAGCACTGAATTTTTTTTTCAAAATTCCATGTCTATGTGGGAGAAAAAGGGGAGTAGGCTTTAAGGTCCGATACTAGATGCTAAGATTTTGCCCATGAGAAATCGGGACGAGTGCATTTAGAAAAAGCATATTTTTAATTCGGCTTATGTAGAGTAGTCCTTAAAGGGTAAATAGGTGGATAATGCTTTCGGTTAACATGGGCAGTGTTTAATACATCTTGCAGATGCATCCACTGTGACGTATACGTAACTTCTTTTTCTTGCTGATGCAGATTCTTGCCACCTTGGAATTATAAACCCAACTCGCTGGGCCTAGTAAGCGCGATTGTCGCCAAAGCACTGGTAGATTTTCGATATGTCCACCTATCCGTCATAATATATATTCAAATCGGAAAGAATTTTATTACTATTTTATAAAATCGCCCCGTCAGATTAGGATCGTTATAAAGCTCTTCAAAATCACTCTAGTTTGAGTCATATAAAACATGTACGTGTCCATAGAATCCCAAATAATTTGTGTGCACAACAGATGATGAAAGTCTCGGATAGTCAGTAAATTGTTATCACAAATGTGTAATTCTGCAATTATTTCAAAGAATTGCATAGATTCAGATGCAGATGTTGGCAACTCCTTAAGGCCAACGAGTCAACCAAAGCGTGTTCATACATCAAATAAAAGCATACACAGTGGTTGAAAATAAACCTGAAAATGTTTGGGTGCAGGAATATTGACTCTGCAGAGTATATCTGTATTATATTCACGGTATTTAAGCAAGGGACCCTCTCTTATTTAGGAAAATTGGTGGTCTATGTGTCAACCCGCACAAAATAGAGCTATTACTATGCACTAGGAAATATAAGTTGCCATTCTCTGCGCTACAGCTGAATGCCAGAGCTAAACCTTGGGTCTGATCATTTAAATCAGAGTAAGTTGGAAACCCAGCATCCAAGAGTGAATCGTTAAAGCCCACACAGCATTGTATTGATGCAATAGGGAAATAATATGCAAATTTGCATACTTGACACGCTGGATCGAGCAGTAGTCAGGCCCAACGCCATAGAGTAGAAGTTGTAATTTGGCAGACAGCACTGCAAAAAGATATGAACTGTAACCTCCTTACAGATGGCCCTTGTACGTGTCAGCGGAGCCTAAAACCACCGTCGCTTAGAACAGACTCCTTAATTTTCCCCTGATAGACATAATCGGCGAACAAGTAGCGGCTATCACAGTGGTAAGAATGAAGTTACTGCAAATATGAAAGGAACTCCGTTCTGTACACTTCACCATCCTTGACAGATTCAAATATATAGAGACATCGATCTCCTGGCACTTAAGCTACTCTTCGAAGAGAACTTCTCAACCAGCATCCCCTCCAGAAGACTGACTGCCAGACGCTGTATGATCCTGTGCGTATCTTCACAGATTGATGGTCGACGGCATGGGAGCAGGAGCCTACTTTAATGAAGTATCCTTATCCTTTAAGGAAGTGAAATAAAATGAACAGAATTGATTGTTTCCATGTATTTAGTAAGAACAAACATTCCCATTAATTATGAAATACAACGTCGTTCAAGTGGCTGCCTCTACTTGCTTCGCAGTAGCGCATTCTGTCACCCCAATTTTGCAAGACCTTCTTGATGGTTTCGGGCTGTAGCTCACGGATTGTTTGGATGATATTGGTCTTAAGTGGTTGGAGCATAACATCGGTCCTTCACGGATCCCCACACAAAAAAAAACTCCAAAGGGGTCAAATCGCAGCTTCGAGGCGGCCAATTGACATCGCCAAGACGGCTGATACATCGTTTGGGAATGTAGTGTGCTATCCATCATGCATGAACGAGAGCCCAAATCCATGTTTTCAATTTCAGTAAAAAAAGGCGGTTTACATGGCTCTGTAACGCCCACCGTTGACCGAAACATTGTTTCAAGCCTCGAAGAAGGCTGCAGCAGCCACACTCTCATCGACGGCTAGGACCATGACACTCATGACACATCATACCAGTCTCACGAACATTTTGCACAAACTTGCGTAAAGTAGTTGCGGTGGGTGCTTCATTTCGACCAAAATTTCTTCTTTTCGAAAAACGCCCTGTTTGGATTACACAGCACTCACTTTCGAAATAAGTTTTCAATATTTTCCTACATTGTTCAAGTGTAAAGCGACTCATTTCGTTCCGTGGAGGTATGATACTGACTTTCTGTTAAGATTTCGAGCGGGAAACAGCTGTCAGTATCCTATGATAACCTAATTAAAACAAAAAAAACCACTAGATGGCCCACCCTGTGTATACGTTCCTCCATGATCAGTCTGTGACTCAATCGATCATTACAATTATGATGTTCACAGCTTGAGAGACTTTAGCAGTCTAACCAAAACTAACTAACAACGCAACGGATGCTTACACAACCTCGTCCGCTTCTTAGTTGGCGGGTATGTCCCTATCCCTATGTTCAAACTCTACACGAGAAAGAGCTTTCAAAAATGCAATCAATGCAATTCAATGCAATTCAATTCGGACAAGCCTTCACAAAGCAGACGTCATGAGAATGGATCGGAATTATGTTACAGTCGCGTCTTATTAGCAGACAATGCTGCCTGAGTAAGGAGCGAGATGATAGCCGATACCCTGAGGTCTGAACGCTGCCCATTCTCGTATCTAGGAAATCGCTTTCATCGACAAGCGAGCGCGTTAGTCACAAGCTAATGCGAATTAGTAACTAGTCACTGACTCGATACGATTGCTTTACACACTTCTTCTTCTGATGATGGCGCTCAGTCCGAGGTGAAACTGGGCCCCAACCAACAAGCATATCCGCTGACACAATCAGTAGCCACTTGCCTCCAATTACACACGTTAATAGGTTTCGTGGTCGTCCATTAAATCGTTTTGTCACTGGTGCGGACACCCACAGCTAAGTCCATGAAAAAAGGCTCAACTACTCAACCTGGTCAATTATGTACGAAGAAACAGCGACTGGCAAGAGTCATTCTGCGTTTAATCTTCTGCCTATGGTGACGTTGTAGCCAATTCGTCGATGCTGTGTGCCCTTCTCTGCAAATATTTGATATTACCCCATTCATTCACGCAATTCTAAACCCACTTTACCCATCTCCAATTTAATGCCAGCAAGCTCCTCATTCCTGATACGACAAGAAGTACTTTTCACGGCCCCACCTCTTTCGAGTCAGTGACAAAACTTCAAAGAGTATAACTGTCTAGAAAAAGCTTCTCAAACTTGGCCGTTCGGAGTCGGCATACAACTGTAGGTCCCTTCCACTCGTGATATAACAATAGCACGCACAACACGAGTGGTTGCTGAGAAGCTTGGCCCTGGCCCTCTGCGGGCTGTAGCGGCTCACGCCGAGGAAGTCACATGACAGTTCGTCGCCTTTTCTAAATTCTTTTTTGAAAATGAAGGGTTTACTAGTATGGATCAATCAGATTGTTTAAAGGCGAGCACAACTATTTTGAAGCGATGTTGGGGAGACTTATCCCACAAAAGTTGCCGCAGTCGAAGGGGTCTCCTTACTAGTGTATCTGACAGAACGGTGCAGCCATTCCATAATTTTCTGTGAGTCCGACCATATCTCACAATTTAGCTTATTCATGCACTTAAATAGATCGTCTCCAGCTGCTTTAAATGATTGCAGTGGATAAACTGTAGCACAGTGACACAGTAACATATGAGGTATCACAAAGATGTCAAGAATAAGGACAATAGTTTCACCACCTGCATTACGTGTCATCTCCGATCACTTTTTGGCGAGGCTATTCGTTTCCTTGGATTCCAGTATGCCATGGCACTCAGCAGATAGTCACTGTTTTTATCAAGGATATCTTACTGATGCTTTGTCTGTACAACCCAATCACCATCCATGTCTGATGCTACGACCTTTATTGTCGCTTGGCTATTTGAGATCGATTTATTGCTGACTTTGTACGGTTTCAACGTCAGTGCTCCCTCGTGTATCGCAGCCGTAGTCACACTAAGGGCAGTGAGTGTCATTTTTATTACTCTCAATTATTGTCTATTTCACTAGTATCAACCGAAAGAACATGTATACACGTATGCAAAAATATTTAGCACTCTGCACAGAGTGAATAGAACCCAGATTTCGTCTTAAAACGTTGGTACAACAATCCATTGTTCCTTTTTAAGACGTGCACACTAGCGTAACTCCGCCGTGAGTTCTCCCTAGGGATTTTAATTTACACTTCGGACATTGCGCCACAAAAATGAGTTTCTTAAAACCTTATTCTCACCATAAATGGATTTCGTCTAAGTAATAAGTGAACGCCAACAATATAATTCTAAAGCACCTCTTTATATCATTCAAATGAATACCAAGCATTAATGGAACACTGAGAATGCAGTGGGAGTGCTTTCGAATTTCTCATAAAAAAGTCTCTTACCCTTCGTAGATTCAGTTTTTTTTTTCTCTTCTAATTGTCACTGTTGTTTAAACACTTCAAATGAAAATAAACTACTTTTCAGCTGCTTCCTGTAATGAGTGAGTTTGGGTTCTACTTTGTTTTTTTTTTCTTGTTTTTTTTTTTATGTCTATGAGACTGTTTTAATGAGAAATTCGAAATGACAGAAAAAAGAAATGCCTTGTTTTACATAAATGCTAACAAAAATAAACACAGCAAACAATGTAACCGCATCGATTTTTGTTTTCTCAGTCCGTAGTGTGCATATGTGTGTACTTATTTCATGCAAAATGATGATATATACAAAAAAAAAATAGAGAAAAAAAACTATGAATATGAAAAAAAAAAATGATTCAGATTAAGTATTGTTTGATTTCTTTGGTATAATGAAATGTAATTGTTCTTAGTGTGCGTGTGTAAATATTTTAATACCTCTATATATACATAATAATATTTTATACATATAAATATTGCATTTTGGCATTTATTCTTGTTTTTTTCTTTTTTCGTTTTTTCTTTCTTCTTCATTATGGGTTTGTTTAACCACTGCATATTTGATTAAACAAAAAAAAAAAAAAAAATATTACATACTCTATATATCTATATATATATAAATACCCTGTAAAACAGCGATGTACAAACAAACAGTAATAATATATTAAATAATAACAGTAATAATAATGGAAGTTGTCCTAATAGCAAAGAAAATTTATTCCACAACCACCAAAACCACAATCACAGCCAAATTCATCACAATAATTACCATTGTCACCATCAAAATCCTCTGTCACCACATAACTATCATCATACCACAATACAATATCCGAATCATAATCCAAATCCACCACCTCTGCCTCCCACTGTTCCCACACACTCATCAAATCCATCCTCGACCATTTGTCAACAACAAAATCAATATCATCCTGCACACTCACCAACATCCAGTACAACAACCATTATATCCCCGCTAACAAATCTATCAACAACATCTACTACTACTACTTCTGCTACTACTACCGCTTCCAAACTGCCAACAATAAAAAATTCAACAACTACAACAACATTGAAAAAAAAATTCCTTACCAATCCACAACCAACACAAAATTCCCCGCTATTAACAAGTAGTGGTAGTGGCTTTATTGGTAACACTACTGATGTTGTGAATGTAAATTCTTATACTGACATAATTCCAATCAATAATCATCATGCGCCTTCATCAAATTTTCTTCAACAACAACAACAACAACAATGCCATCTCAACAACAACCACCACCACCAACAACAACAACAACAATGTCGCCATGAATTGCATCAACAATTTCAACAACAATTCCATCAACAATTGCAACAACAACAACCGCTATCACCTCATATTAATATAAATATCAACTTAAATAACACAATAAATGTTATAACAAATAATGTTGTTAATGTTGTTAATTCAACAACTCCTGATTCATCAACAACTATATGTAATAACCACAACAACAACAACAACAACAACATGAATATTCATAACAACAATATTAATGATAATATAAATTCACTTGTACCTGTTAGTAATAGTAATAATCAAAGATCTCAACAAATGATACTGAATAGAGCGGCCGGACCAAGCCATTTAAGTAACATTAATCACAACAACAACAATGGAATAAATATGAATAATCATATGATCGGTGGTGATCATCATTCACATCGGCGTGGTAACATGATGAATGGTAATAATGCACCAGCACTTATGCAATTGGATCATCGTCGTCAAGTTGGTGGAAATAATTTCAACAATTTGAACGGACACATTGGTGCGAATGCAATAACAACCAATAACAACAACGCCAGCAGCAATAGCGGTAATACACCAAGCTCAGGGTTATTTGATAGACCGAATATGGTAAGAATGTCATTCAGATAAAATGAAATGGTAGTGTGTTGTGAAGTCAAACGACGATGTTGAAATGGATGTATGTATATTCTTGATGGATACACCAGAGAGTTTGCCAGAGGAACACGATAAATTCAAGCAGTATTCTCTTTCGCTTACTTGTGATGATGTTTTTTTTTTAATGTTATTCGATTCAGATCTGAGGTGTAAGTACACTTTTTTGCAAATTTTGCATAACTGTCGTGACTTTCCTGCCATAACCTGCATACTGTACCCTACTCCGTGACATCAAGTTTGTCGATGCGTCTTCCCTCGATAAAAATCATCGCTACGAACGAAACCAAAGTCCATACGCGGTATGTCAGATCAAGCAAGGTCGTCTCCATCAAATTTTAAGACACTTTATGACTTTTCTAGCGTCTAAAATGACGTTGTAGAACGTAAGATTATACTACTTACCACTTAGACTGTCATGTCGTTTTGTGCGACAGTCCACAAATCCACTAGAGTCATGTCGCATGTTTTCATAGGACGTCTACATCGTGTGTCTAAGTTCAATTCCCGACATTGCCAACGACTATTTTCCAGCTAATATAAACAAAAAGGTGTATTGGTATGCAAACAGATGACCACTGAATTATCACGTTTTTTTCATCGGCAAAAATCTCAGAAAAGGGTAGTTTAACTATCCTAATTGATGATTTTAAACTGATTCTCCGAAAATCAATCTATCTATTTGCGAGCTGTCAAACTTAAAGCGCAATGCACAAAGAGACAAAAGCGATCCACAAATTTGCGACCAAAAAAATTCGCAATGAAGTGTCAGTTTTCATGAATTCTACTCGCAGTTCTCTACGAACGAGAAAACTCCATAGAAATGAAGTATCAACGTCTGCGATGTTCCGAATTCATAGTGAGCTCATATGGCCCTTTAAAATTTAAAGTCCGAAAAAGTCATAAAATGTAGAAAAATCGTCACAGCTTCACCAGATAGGGTCACAAAAACTGTAGGTCCCGGCACAATAGCACACACAACCCAAGTTGTTGCATGGATCTCAGATGACTGATAAGGGTGGCGGAACAGCCTAAAGATCTTATCAGAACCATACAAAAAAATAGGAAGGAGCATCGTTGTCTCTTAAAAATTACCAACACCAAGTCTCATTTACATAAAGAGCTATTGATTTCGCAGCCCTTTTAAGTAAGCGTAATTCATTAGCGATTAAATAAGCTTTGTCTTGGCTAAAGAACAATGTAATGGCGCAGATGTTGCCATCTGTTCGGACAACCAGGCAGCAATCAAATATCTGAGTGCAGTCACATTTAACTCCAAGACGTCCCTTAATTGCCAGGTGGCCAAGTATTTCAACATCCTACTCATGTGGGTTCCGGGACACAGTGACATTCCGGAGAATTGCGAAGTAGATGAACTCCCTAGAAAGGGCAATACCTTAACACTCTTTCCGGATGGAAACCTGCCGCCTATGCCTACCGCAAAACATCTACTAAAACTTGAATCGTTTACTCTCACCAAACGGAGATAGTATTTCAGATTTTTTTTCCGTCGTCGTCATCCTAAAACTATCTTGGTCTAGTCTTGATCTTAAACGCTAACGCGACGTGATAAGAATAAGTAGGCCGAATCTCAGAACCCTTATCGGTATTATAACCGGGTACTGCGCCATCGTTATTCACGCCTTAGACTAGGTATCGCCTACAACGATTTCTGTAGAAGTTGCAGAGACGAAGAGGAGGAGGAAACCATTGCACACCTTCTTTGCAATTGCAGTGCCCTCTCTTCACGGAGATTCAGCCACTTAAGCGCCTTACATGTCAACGACATGGCAGAGCAAAGTAATATTAATATTTTTTTTTGTTTTGTTTATTTGAGGTGTTTTGACGGTAGACTGGAGCACTCAGACTCAAAACTGGTCCATTGTAATACCAGCAGCAACCTCGGTAGGAAGGTAAGTGGGCTGTCAGCGAACATCGCCAGCACACTTGCGATACCTATAGTCGGACGACTCCAGTGATAGTGCCGTTAATTTGATCCCAACGGCAAATGGTGACTGGACCAGATTTGAAAACCGGAAAAAAGCGTTGCTTTCACTGAGACTCGAATCGGGGACCCCTCTAACCAAGGGCGGGCACTCAACCAACTGTGCCATCCAGTACATTGGTATTAGTATTAGTCATCTAGATCAATTCATTAAAAGCTCCAAATGGTTTGCGGATCAGGATCAATAAGATCCGTGTGGTAATACACTCTGGCCTAAGTGTGACTACCATCCATGATAGGAGTAGTTGACTAACCTAACCTAAAAGAAACTGTCTCATCAGAAGAATAAGCACGCAGAAATGACTTTCTTTTAATTTCTTTGTTTGGCGCTACAGTCCGGGGTGAACATCGGCTTTAACCAAGAAGCCATCCCAAATAGAGCAACCTCTAGCTATCTGTATCCGATTGCGCCCACGAAATTAGCAGTAGTCACTCTCTACTTGTGTGCGCCAGCTTAGATGCAGATGTAAACTGCTGTGTTGACCAATCCGCTCGTAGTCGAAGGCTCTTCGGGCCGAATCCAAGTTGCTCATGTGCGCTGGTAGACGGTTTCCAATTGACATTGACAAAGATGGCGATTGATTTTGCTCCCACTGAAGTAAGTATAAGTGAATGAAAATCAACGAAACTTTATGAAGTGGTTATTATTGATCAGAGTGTATTCGCTCGATTGCTCGAGTCTTCTTCTGTCCATTATGTCTGAACTCAAACTAAGCAACTAAAACGCCAACTAAAGTCGCCAAGGAAGTCGTAACCAGAGGAGCAAGTCTCATTTCAATAATTGTTAAAAAATCGGTAGGGTAGGTATACTCTGGGCTATCTGTAGCCCCATTTGACACAATTGGCTTTGTCTGCTTAATTTCTCTGCATTCTCTATACATATCCACACTATTGAACGGGGTCTCTGTGTAGTGGAAAGTTCTATAAAGTTGTCAACTGCAAAGTTCTCAACTGTGTCCACGAAAAACTACATTATCTTGAGTAGTGAACATACTTCGTTGCAACTATCTGAGAAGGGCTATCTGGAGTTGGAATAAAGACTCGACTATTCTTAAATCATTTGATTTCCCCCCAATCAGTTCATCAATCTTCCTACCAGAAAAACTTATACACAGGCATTTCCTCCATAACTGATTGTAAGCCTGATCTACAAGTTCTGCATTGTCTTCTGCAAGTTTTAACAGCCGCATGAGGCAGTGAGAATTGGCATCTTGAACGATATCCATGTTAATATCCGAAAACACTATGGTAGCGTTCAGAAACAGACAATGAACGTGCAATGAAATCACTGGATTCGGTCACATTCAAAGAGTATGACAGTCTACCTCCTACGCGTGGTCATAACGAACACTACACAGACTAGAACAATGTTGTCACCCAACCTTCTCCAAAAATGTAGAGACGTCTCGATTTTCAAAAAAAAATCACCTGACACATGTTTCTTAACCAACCAATTCCATAGTAGTTTCAGAATGGTTCAATGTGTAGGAAATACTCCGAAACTGATGACCATCACGATGGTCCCATGGTGACCTACATAAGTGAGTCATTTGCAATCAGTAACTCGCAACGAATCTAACATTACCCTACCATCCATATGTACCGACCGACTATGAAGTATAAGCCGCAAAAGGAAGTCCTGTAGCAAGCACTTCCAGCTATCTATAGCTGTGGGAGGTAATCGATCTCTAAACCACATCGCAGTTAATAAAGAAGAAATATGAGCCCTAGTTACGAGTTAATCATCCCTTACAGGTAGCACCGATCACCGTGCTTGATCTCATCTGCCTGGGTTCGCTCTCAAACGTATCCACGTGGAGTTGACAGCAGGAGTTCAAAGCGGCTATGTGCAGAGTGCAGACGCTTGGCCTTCTCATAAGGAACAGTTTTGTGTTCAAACTCACTCAGGTACTGAATGCCTTCGTTTGTCATCATAAACTATCCAAGAATAAACATCTTTGAAGATCAGGTAAACGAGGTACCAGCTAGGGTCATAAACGATGCTACTTGTTAAAACCTTAAAGCAGCAGGAATCGATTACTCTGAAAAAGTCATGCGTAAAGGAACACAAACATGAAGGTAATCGTTCTCGTCTGAAACCTTTCGGGTTATGTACCTAAATCGAAAACATTTGCAACCGTTCAATAAAGGATGTATGTACCTACCAGTGTCTACCTGGCGTTTCAGCACAGATCTTTCGGTGTTAATTAAAATCCCAAAGTCTTAATCCATTGTGACCTTAATGGAAACAGTTGAGTTATTGTTTATTCACTTAAACCGCCACTCTTTAAGATTTCATGCCTCAGTTGTTGCATAATAAAAAGGTATATCGATTCTGCGGACAACGTAATGAGGGTACATCGTCTTCCTTTGTATATTCACAGGTATGCCCTCAAAGGAATTTCCTCTCTTGGTGGAAAATTTCCGAAGATGTTCATGTACCCTTTTAAATAACAAACGCATCTTAAGGTTAAACCGTAATTGATTTAAGGAAACTCAAACGTACGTCAGTTGTCATAAAAAATTTCAAAGTGACGCACGTAAATAGAAAGTGATTAAGTTCACTCCCACTGAAGCAAGCAAAAATGAACGAAACTTAACGAAGTGGTGTTTATGGCCACAGTGTACATACCATTTCTGTATACTCGCCCAATTGTTCAAGTCGACTTAAGTCTCCTCATGGTTGAGTCTTTAGCAACATGACCAAACAACACAATCAAGTATGCCGAAACAGTTTTTGAGCTGAAATCGCCGAGTCTGTGGATAGCGCAATCGCAATAGCGCTACCTCCAAATGCCGGAAGGACCTCAACAGACGTAAAGGGTGATTTTTTAGCTATTATCTTTTTGGCAACACTGGTTTAAACAGCTGACGCACGTTTCGTGTTTTGTTTCACTGTCAAACATCTTCAGTTTGGTCTATAATTTAACCATGAATCGTCTTGCAAACGACCAACGCTTGCAAATTATTGAATTTTATTATCAAAATGCGTGCTCTGTTAAGAAAGTTCATCGCGCACTTCTTTCATTTGATGGTCAGTTTAATCGACCCACTTTTTGGCTCAATGGGTGCGTAAATAAGCAGAATTGTCGATTTTGGAGTGAATATCAGCCAGAAGCATTGCAAGAGCTACCAATGCATCCACAAAAAGGCACAGTTTGGTGCGGTTTATGGGCTGGTGGCATCATTGGACCGTACTTCTTCAAAGATGATGCAAATCGTAACGTAACTGTGAACGGTGAGCGCTACCGTGAGATGATATCCAACTTTTGTTTGCCCAAAATGCAAGAGCTTTACTTGCATGAGATGTGGCTTCAACAAGACGGTGCCACATGCCACACATCACGCGCAACAATGCACCTATTGAGGGGCGAGTTCGGTGAACATTTTATTTCACGTTCGGGACCGGTCAATTGGCCGCCTAGATCGTGCGATTTAACGCCTTTAGACTATTTTTTGTGCGGCTATGTTAAAGCTCATGTCTATACAGACAAGCCCGCTTCAATTGACGCATTGGAAGACAACATTGAAGCATTTATTCGTGAGATACCGGCCGAAATGTTGGAAAGAGTATGCCAAAATTGGACTAAGCGGATGGACCATTTAAGGCGCAGTCAAGGTCAGGTTGTTAAAATCCTAACTGTTGGAGTATATATGAAAATGTTTGTTGCTTACGCAAGTTTACAAAACCGAACACTTCAAGGCAAACCCCTGTCAAAAAAGTCTTGCCATTCCGAACACATTTAGTTCATGGCGTCCATAGCATTATGTAGTTCCTTTCGTTCCTCAATTTTTAACTGAACACGCCCCTTGCATGTACATAGTTTTGAGTTCGTACAGATATGCGATCCGGCCTTTATACCGAAGATTCGGCATTTCACTCCTCGAAGCAGGGGGCAAGGATTCGAAGACTCTCTTTCGCGGAGAATTGGTGTCCATGTGATCGATGATATCGAGTCGGAGCAGACGACGGATTCTTATCTTGCAGTTCATAGAGTTCGTGGCTATATCTTCTCTTCCATTCACCTTCCTCGCTGACCGGACTATATATCCTATGCAGAATTTTTCCTTCGAAGGGAAGAAGAATGGACTGTATTGCTAATTGTCCATCGTTCGCGTCCATATAGGAGGACTGACAAAATAAAAGTGGTTTCGACAAACCGAAGTAGTAACGATTGCTAAAAGCGATTCTATGTCGGATCTTCTCTAAGTTGTCATCTGTGGAGTACAGTTTTCGCCGAGGTTGACAAAATCTTTTACGACCTCAAAATTGGGGCTGACGATCATGTTTTATCCTAGACGGTGTGTGACGAAACGATTCTTGCTACAGCCTCTTGCTTGAATCTTCGTAAAAGCTTCTATCACGGCAAGTAGGTCAATAGCGCGATGACACGAAGTCAATAGCAACCCGTGCTTACAAATGCCCGTCACACTATCTCTTCTCTTGAATAAATCATTCGACAGCCTAACTCCTTGTCGAACTCCGTACAGGTTGCGAACAATTGGGAATCGAACTCCGTGCAGGTTGCGAACAATTGGGAAGTTCTTGAACCAGAAACGTGGTACGACAACTGGACCAATTGTCTCGGGATCCTGAATTCTGCCATCGCATCGAATAGTTTCCTTGTTCTTGTCATATACGGCTTTAAATTTGACAAAAGGAGGTTGCGTATCGACTTAAAATTCGCTATATTTTTTGGGATGTGCCTTAATGTGATTATTTGGTGCAAAACGGACGGCTGTACACGTTCCCACAGTACGCAGGACAAGATCTTATAAGCGATTTGAACCGAGATATACCCCTTTTGAATTCTACGTCTTCCACGAAGTAGTTATGTTCTTGACTGCTTCGCACAACTTAACCTAATTTGAAATTGAAATTCTGCTCTGCAAGGTTTTGTGGCAACTCCCTCACTCTAATGCCACAAAATCTTCTGAGAGCACATTCTGGGTTTGCCTCAATCGATTATGGACCTGCTCACCTATGTATACAACAATTCACGCACTCTTCCTTCGATTGTTTTAGTACCTATCTCGGATGCAATGGCGTCAGTCTCTTTCTAGGCGTTATTTCCGTTGAGACCATTTACTTCCCATCGATTGCCTAGCCTTAGACATTTCTTTGGAATAAAATTCAAAAAGTCTACGAAAACTAAACCTAACTGCGTCCAGTTGGACTTCATAGTTATTTTCTTCGTATTCAAATGTCAAGCATCCGCCGTTGACTACAGCACACTACCATCGTCATTGATCGTTGTAAACGATTGTCAGTTGTTACCAGTTCAAATTCATAACTCACACTATTCTCACACAGCATTTCGAGAGTCATGGCAACACCAGAAACTCCGAATTACATATTGACACAAGATCAAGTGGAATGACAGATAGAAACGGAATGAACAACAATAATAACCGTATCATCAGTCCACAGCAACAGAATTACCATCATAACAACGGCAACAATAATCAAAATATGAATAGCAATAATAGTAATAATAATAATAGTAGTAGTAATAATCAAACACCAAGTCCATCTTACTGCCCAAACAACGCAAGTAATAGCAACGGCAATAACGCCAACAATGATCATCCTCATTCGAGTGGCGCAGCAGGTGGCTCAAATGCCAGCAACAATAACAATAACAACGGTGGCATTAAGTCAGATAGTCCATCCAGGAAACGTAGACGCATATCAGCACGTATGCCTAGTCAATCACCTCCTGCCTTATGGGAGCAGCGACGTTCACCACGAATTCAAACGCATTCGCAACAGGTGAGTACTGCTGAGGCAGCTATTTGATGTGGGGCCTATTTGCAATCAATTGATTGGAAGTTCTATCATTCACAGACTCAAATGCAGCAACAAGGCAGTCCACCATTGCGTCGCCCACGACTTCGTGAGAATCAGTTGCACCCGCATCCCCATCAGCATCCGCATCCAGCGATGCATCATCAGCAGCAGCCACCGCAGCATCATCAGCAGTCGCAGCAGCAACAGCGTACACCGTGGGAGCTATTGCAGCAAACGCCACCACCGGCACAGCCACATCAGGCGCCACCCCCACCACCACCATTGATGGTGGACATAAATCAAGTTCCTGTCAGTTTGCCACTGAGACATGACCCCATATGGGCGTACTCCTCCGGTCCCCATACATCAATATGTGCCTATCCAGCGCCACCGCGTCTGGCACCATGTCAGGTGGTACATCACACTTCACTCACCCGCCCCCATGATATTGGTTTTCTAAAGTATGCTTGCTTTTCTCTCGCACAGGTTCACAGCGTATACTCGCAACAGTTTGCTCAAACTTGCAATTTGGGCAATCATCAGTTTGGTACGTTCTCTTCAAGCGCTCCACCGATAGCAGTGCCACAACCGCAGCCACCACCGCCAACGCAGCCGCATCAAACAAACTATCATCAAGCTCATATCTCTCAGCAGAGACCCGACAGCATTTCCCTGGAGTCGCTCGACCACCATGGACCGCATCACGGTCCGCATCCCCATGCCCATCCGCATCCGCATCCGCATCCAGCCGGGGCGGCCTCGTCTATTCATATTACACCAATTACAGCTGCTGCCGCACATCATATGCATTCCACAGCACAGGTGACTCAATTATCCGGGGCCCCACAGCAGATATTCATCTCAACAGAGGTGAGTTAGCGAACTAAGTCGAAAGCAATTATGTTGACCATCTCACGTATTAGCGTTACCTGCAGGGCCATCCAAATCAATTGGAGTTATTCCGCCAAGCGCGGCGAACATTCCCGGCCCAGCGTCGTTTCGCCAGGTTCCATTGGCCACCAGGCGCCCATCCACATCGTCATCATGCTCTGCCACATCAAGCGCTCGGTGGACAACACCCCACACCTGTTCAAATACAGGCCGGCATTATCAATCCCGGATTCTTACTCAACTTCCTGTAAGTCTGAAATTAAACAATCTCTCTCTGCTTATGCGTAATGTAACATCATCTCTTTGCAGTGCAATGTTCCCACTCTCGCCATACGGGCAGCACGAACTCAGCTCACCAGACTCCAACGAAACTGAAAACTATGAGGCCTTGCTGAGCTTAGCCGAACGTTTGGGCGATGCAAAACCACGAGGCTTGGCACGAGCTGAAATTGATCAGTTGCCAAGCTACAAATTCAATCCAGAGACACATACAGGTAAGATACAGACTTTGTCCTTATTTCGCTCGGATCTTATAATTATTTTAATGTTTTCTTGGTTTAGGTGATCAAACATCTTGTGTGGTTTGCATGTGCGATTTCGAAGTAAGGCAGATCCTTCGTGTGCTACCATGCTCACATGAATTCCATGCCAAATGTGTCGATAAGTGGCTGAGGGTAAGTTTTCTTTTTTTTTTTTTAAATACGACGTGTTTAAAACTACGGTCTATAGGGGTTTTTTGACTGAAACGTGCCAGCAAATGTCAGAAACAATCCATCCCAGGTTTTTTTTCCCAGGTCCACTTTTTCCCGGACTGTTGCCACAGTAGAAGGACAAGGCTCGTTCCTTACGGGGGCCATCTTGATTTCACTGAAAAGCCATTGAAAGTTTCTCAAAACTAGGAGTTGTGATACAATTGAAGATCCCCTCGATTCCTTAGAGAAAACGTTGTTAAACAACGACGCAATCAGCTGATTACATTAAACTGCATCAGAGGAAACATAAAGGAAGTACGCTCCACATTCCC
Source organism: Eristalis pertinax (assembly GCA_907269125.1). Taxonomy (NCBI): domain Eukaryota; kingdom Metazoa; phylum Arthropoda; class Insecta; order Diptera; family Syrphidae; genus Eristalis; species Eristalis pertinax. The sequence continues at coordinate 110,374,462 of OU026145.1, read as the reverse complement.
TTGTCACCTTTCTTTAAAGTGCTCCGAAGAAAGATTCGATGCCATTTTAAACGGAAAACACTCCCATTATCCTTAAATCGTTCATCTTTCCTTCGATCTGAGGGGTGACAAACTGCTTGCTATATCTGCCCCAGAAATCAACTAAAAGAGATATCCAACTTCCTCGTATCTTGCCCCTGAAATTTGTTTGACAGGTTGTTGTAGTTGTACCATCTGTGAATACGTGAGAGGCGTTTCGAACAGCTGAAAGTCTTCCCCTTCGAAATAATAAGGTGAAGCAGAGCATTTTTTTAAAAAGCGCTGGTTATCTGAGCTTTATTTCAAATTCATATGTTTCACCCCAAAAAGGAGGAGGAGCTTAAAAAACAGATTGTCTTCAGAAGGTACATTCATATACCTGGAAGTGTATTGGAATGCGCTGATCATTAGTTCTGTTCCCGTACTTTCAGCACAAAATTGTGAAGACTGTCATTTTTTAAGGAGTGGGGGAAAAATCTCTCAGAGAGAAGCAAAATCTCAAGAAAGTACGGGAACGCAGTTTTACCAAATGTGTAAACTATGTCATTTGTGAAATGTCAAATAAGAAATGACACATACTGGTTTAAATTAAAGTGCTGTGTAAAAAATGGAAACTTTAAAGAATTCTGCTAAAAATTTATTTTGGACATGATAACTGACGACGACGATGTGATGGAACTAATTATTAATGAACCGGACATTGAAAAAGAATTGTTGCTAGCGGTTGTGTCTTCATCTAAGTCAAAAAGAACGTGTGTGAGGGATTATTTAGAAACGACTGTTCCACTCTACTCTGAAAAGGAATTCATAACACATTTCCGTATTAAAAGATCTTCATTTGAAAGCCTTTCGGAAAAGTTTGAAACATCGCACTTTTATGCTGATCTACGGCCCGATAAAAGATGCAGGGCTCATAAGCACACTGCAGTTTTCCTATGGTTTGCTGGTCATGAAGCATGTAGTTTTAGAGATTTAGCCGACTGTTTTGATCTTTCATTATCATCTGTTTCACGTATCATCGACCGGTATACAATGTTCTTAAGCAGTCTCAGCCCAAGCATTATAACGTGGCCCAATGATGAGCAAAAACAGGAGACAAGTACATTTTTCCAAAATAAAAAAGGATTTTCCAAAGTAATAGGTGAAACGCACATAGATTTCACATTTATTTGTAATTTATTATTATTAACAAATCTAAGTATTTGACACATCAACTGATTTGACAGAAGACCAAGAAACTGCCCACAGAAATTTCTTGTGTTAAAATGGGCAGGGTGGGGAAATTTTTTACTCTCTCTCGAGAGCGCTCATTTGACATTTTGACAAGACTTTCGTAGATTTGTGTTGTTTTTTGTACTGTTTTGTGTTGTTTATTTTGGGTACGGGAACAGACCTATTGACACGTTACATTTGAATTCAAATATTTTGCCGCTGAAATATTCGAAAATAGGTGCAGCAAAAGGGTTTTAATATGATTTTGTTGTTGAATTCAATTTGTAAATAATAATTCACAATTTATGATAATGTAATGATGATGAAATAGAAACTCTGCACATCCACACATATATGTATGTCTGTACTTTGGTGTTACAAATGTACACAACTTCACAGAAAACAACATAATTTCCTTAAATTATTTCGTATTGTCACTTTAGCATTGTAAAGGGTGATTTTTTAAAAGCTATAGGAAAGTTTTTCAAAAAGAAAACACATAAAATTCAGAAAAATGCATGAAATCTTTATTTGAATCGATAGTACGGTCCATATAATTTAATGTTTGAAGATTATTTCATGCAAATGTTGACCTTGACTGCGCCTCAATTGGTCCATCCGCTTAGTCCAATTTTGGCATACTCTTTCCAACATTTCGGCCGGTATCTCACGAATAAATGCTTCAATGTTGTCTTCCAATGCGTCAATTGAAGCGGGCTTGTCTGTATAGACATGAGCTTTAACATAGCCCCACAAAAAATAGGCTAAAGGCGTTAAATCGTACGATCTTGGCGACCGGTCCCGAACGTGAAATAAAATGTTCACCGAACTTGCCCCTCAATAAGTCCATTGTTGCGCGTGCTGTGCGGCATGTGGCACCGTCTTGTTGAAGCCACATGTCATGCAAGTCAAGCTCTTGCATTTTGGGCAAAAAAAAGTTGGATATCATCTCACGGTAGCGCTCACCATTCACAGTTACGTTACGATTCGCATCATCTTTGAAGAAGTAGGGTCCAATGATGCCACCAGCCCATAAACCGCACCAAACTGTGCCTTTTTTGTGGATGCATTGGTAGCTCTTGCAATGCTTCTGGCTGATATTCACTCCAAAATCGACAATTCTGCTCATTTACGTACCCATTGAGCCAACAAGTGAGTCGATTAAACTGACCATCAAATGGAAGAAGTGCGCGATGAACTTTCTTAACAGAGCACGCATTTTGATAATAAAATTCAATAATTTGCAAGCGTTGTTCGTTTGTAAGACGATTCATGGTTAAATTATAGACCAAACTGAAGATGTTTGACAGTGAAACAAAACACGAAACGTGCTGTCAGCTGTTTAAACCAGTGTTGCCAAAAAGATAATAGCTAAAAAATCACCGTTATATCTATCGGTTACGCAAACACTTCATTTTGCTAATTAATTCGAATTAATGGTGTTGCAGCAGAAGTCAATACTTGAAGCATTTTAGTTTTGGACTCATATCACACATAAATTGTGCAACAAGATTTGAAAATTTGTCCCACATATCCATTTTACGCAGTTCGTAAAGCTTTGCTTTAATATTAAAATGCAACTTGTAAAAGAAACTTCTTTTTCGCATGTTATAAATAATACTATTTAATTTGCTAAACTTGATGAACATCACTCATGGAATGTTTCTAGATCGTGGGCAAGTTAATCACATTGGAAATGCATTTGACACTCTTGCAGGCAAAATATGATTTGGAGGGGTAAACAGCTGATCGAAAGACACCACTTGTGAAAGTATGCGTAAAATATAGCTTTCAAATAAAGAAGTATGCGTGTTTTGCGGTAGGTCATGGTATTTTTGGCTGGAAAGTTGAATATATATATTTTTTGATTTCTGATCTGCACTTTGGCGTTCGACACGAGTCCTTTGATCGGCAAATCATATAAACCGATTTATGGCCCGAAATCGGTTTAGCGACATCGTTGCTCTGAATACGGGCAAGACCAAAATAGGCATATAAACGGTTTTCCAATAAGGACTTTTTTTTTAAATAAACGCAAACCATTTGAGATTTTTAGTGGTGTTGTGGGTATGTGCTGCGCCTACTTGGACCTACCTGTCTAGGTTCGATTCCTTGCAGAACAAGAAATACTTTTCACAGCCCCACCTCTTTCGAGTCACTGACAATGTTCAAAGAGTATAACTGTCGAGAAAAAGCTTCTCAAATTGGCCGTTCGGAATCGGCATAAAACTGTAGGTCCCTTCCACTCTCGGTAGAACATTAGCACGCACAACACGAGTGGTTGCTGGGAAGCTAGGCCCTGGCCCTCTACGGGCTGTAGCGCCACCAAAATTATATTATTATAAACCATTTGAGATATTTCAAAAACTTTATTATCGGCTTGTACAATCAAAACATTTACGAATGGAACTCGACTTCGTTCATATGGCCACCGTGGGCACGTTTGCAGTTTCCGATTCGTTGGACCCAATTTTCAACGAATCGGCCACACATTTCGATCGAAACGCCCACTATTTCGCATTCAATGTTGACTCTGAGCTCTTCAAACGTCGTCGGCTTGTTTGCATAAACCAAGGAATTAACGTAGCCCTACAGACAATAGTCAAGCGGCGTTAAATTGCACGAACGTGCTGGCCAATTTCTTGAGATAACACGCTCACCAAACTTTTTAAGGTGGCGCTACAGTCCGAGGTGAACCTGGGCCTCAACCAACAAGCGTCTCCAGCCAGCTCGATCTTTAGCCAGCTGTCTCCAGTTTCGCACGCATAGTTGTGTGAGGTTCCTCTCCACTTGCGTGCGCCACCTGCGTCGCTGTCTTCCTCTACTGCGTCGCTCCTTGAGGGTGCATTCGAAGACTTTTCGGGCCGGAGCATTGGTTTCCATCCGCTCTACATGATCTAGCCATCTCAATCGTTGGATCTTCACTCTTCTGGCTAAGTCGATGTCGCTAAACAGCCCGTATAGTTCGTCATTATATCTCCTCCTTCACTCACCATCTATGCAGACGGGACCGAAAATCACACGAAGAATTTTCCTCTCGAAGCAACCAAGAGCAGCTTCATCCGCTTTTGACAAAGTCCATGCCTCCGCGCCGTATAGCAGGACTGGGACGATTAAGGTCTTGTAAAGCGTTACCTTGGTTGTTCGAGAGAGGGCTTTGTTTACCAATTGCTTTCTTAGCCCAAAGAAGCAGCGATTGGCAAGAGTTATTCTTCGTTTGATTTCAGCGCTGGTGTCATTGTCTGAATTGATAACGGTGCCTAGGTAGACAAAGTTTTTGACTAACTCAAAGTTATATCTGTCTGCTCTGACATTCTGACCGAGACGTCGGTGTTGGGTGTCCTTTCTCGTTGACAGCATATACTTGGTCTTACCCTCGTTTACCGCTAAACCCATCTTCGCGGCCTCCGTTGCAATACCCACAAAAGCGCCATTGACATCACGCTGCGTTCTTCCGGTAATGTCAATATCGTCGGCATATGCGAGTAGTTGGACGGACTTCTGAGAGATTGTTCCTCTGGTGTTGGCGTTCGAGTTTTGAACAATTCTTTCAAGAACGATGTTGAAAAAGTCGCATGACAGCGCGTCGCCTTGTCTGAATCCTTTTGTGACATCAAAGGTCTTGGCTAGGTCTTTACCGACATTGATGGAGCAGCGTGCATTCTCCATCGTCATCCTACACAAACGGACGAGTTTGGTAGGGATGCCAAAACTAGACATTGCTCTGTATAGCTCGTCTCTATAGATGCTATCATACGCGGCCCTAAAATCGATGAAAAGGTGGTGGGTATCGATTTGTTGCTCCTGGGTTGTCTCCAAAATCTGACGCAGTGTGAATATTTGATCGATGGTGGATTTTTCTGGCCTAAAGCCACACTGGTACGGACCGACCAGGTTGTTGACGAATGGCTTTAGGCGTTCACACAGAACGGCAGATAAGATTTTGTATACGATGCTTAGGAAACTGATGCCTCTGTAGTTGGCACAGTTCAAAGGGTCTCCTTTTTTTATGCTCACCATACTTACTCTTCAATAAATCGATTGTAACGTATGCTGTGTGGCTTGTGGCACCATCCTGTTGAAACCACATGTCGTCCAAGTCCATATCTTTCAATTCGGGCCAAAAATAATCGGTAACCATGGCGCGATAACGCTGACCATTCACAGTAACGTGACGATCGTTATCGTCGACGAGAAAATATGGCCCAATAACGCCGCCTGCATGCAAACCGCACCAAACAGTTATTTTTTGTGGATGAAGAGGTGACCCAACCAATAACGCATATTTTGCTTATTGACGAACCCATTGAGCCAAAAATGAGTAAAAGTGAAAATTGGAGTTAACGCCCTTTTTTTTGTAATTTGTAGACGTTTCTCGTTTGTGTACTTTACCATGATGAAAATGTTGAGTTTACTGAATAAATTGACAGTGACAGTTTGATGGTTAGTGAAAGAGTGCGTTCACAAATTAAATTCAAAGTTGTCAAGTCCTTATTGGAAAACCCTTTAATTCCTTTCCATTAACAGATTTCCACGCTATTTTCTTTGTAGGGTTATTTTCGTTGTATTCCACAGTTCACTGTTGAGCCCTTCTATAAGTTTCTCGCATGATGATAACGGCAATATCTTCTGATATGGTATATATAAGATACCAAGATGACTACGATGCATTCCTCGTCTTGCATAGCCACCGACTTTTCGAATCACATTGTGTGCTCTTTGATGACCTGTTGCTGGGGGTTGTTGGCACCATTTTGTTCCATCACGGACCATATATTATTCCTCGGAGAATTGTCCTTATTGTGCTTGGCGAACTAGATCGTTTTATCAGCATCAGTTCTTCTATATCCTATATTCCTCCTTCTTCTAGTGACGCTAAAGTTCGGGGTCCTGGGCTTCAGTCAACAAGCTTCTCCAGCTGGCGCGATCTTTAGCCAGCTGCCTCAAACTTCGCGCGCCAACTTTGTTGAGGTCCTTCTCCACTTGTGTGCGCCATCGGTTTCATGGGCGTCGTCTATTGCGTTGTCCCACTGGTTCGGAGTGTTGTCCAGCCCGTATAGCTCATGGTTGAATCTTCTCCTCCAAAAACCATCGACGCAAACAGGACCAAAGATGGAACCCAGAACTTTTCTCTCGAATAGACCAAGGGCTTCTTCATCTGCTCTTGAGATTGTCAATGCTTCTGCTCCATAGTATGGCATAGCACGACATGTATGGTCAGGGTCTTATATAATGTTAGCTTGCTCCTTCGAGAGAGGGCTATATGATATTCCCCCTACTATCAAGTTTGTCTCCGCATTGGAATTATCTCCATCGGAAACATAGTCCTCATCGCCATCGTGGTCTGCTAACGTATTGCTCTCTTTCTTCTTCTCTGAAGCGGCTCCAGTTGAATGTGTTTATTTCGTCAGCCATCATAATATACTTTCGTATAAGTATGTTGTTCTCAATTTGCTTCTAATTCATTCAAGTAATGATTACTGATTGACAATAATGAAGAAAATGGATTTACAATCAAATACGAAATGTTCAAGTGAAACAAAGGCCTGCATACATCATAACTCATAAGCATCAGAAAGAAATGTGTTTCTCCATACAATGTGTAGGAAGGTCTGGCCAGACCTCTTCCATTGACTCTAATGGTTGGTGTAGAGAAACATTTGGTTTTGGCTAGACCTACTCATTGACAGAAGGGTTAAGAGACCCATTTTTATTTTGTTCATTCATTGCTGTCAGCTGTAAATTACGATCGCAACAATATGATTGTTGAACATGTCCCTGTTCAACTCTTCCATCTACCTCTCAGTCCAGAAGCTGGAACGATGCCTGATTCAACACGGTTTCATTAACTCTGTTTATGTTGTGAGAGATTGCAGATATTGACAATAAACAATAAACAATCAACTTCATCTCTTCGGACCCGAATTTTTGATACGACTATATTGTTTGATCTTTGAGATGGACACCCGAACAGAATAGATTGATTTCGTTTGTAAGACACTGCCATGGTCAGGCAGATAATCTTCTTCTTCCTGGGCATCAACCAACAATCCTCCCCAGCCAGCACGATCTTTCGCCAGCTGCCTCCAATTGCGCCCAACAAGTTCGTTGAGGTCCTCTTCCACTTGTGTGCGCATCTTGTTCGAGGACGTCCTCTGTTGCGTTGTCCCAATGGCTTGGAATCGAAGACTCTTCGGACCGGAGCTGTGGTGTCCATCCGATCTACACAACTTAAGCGTTGGATCCGAAAACGATGCACTAGGTGCATGCCGCTGTACAGGCCGTACAGTTCGTGGTTGAATCTCATCCTCCAGACACCAGCAACTCAAAAATCGCACGTAGAACTTTTCTCTCAAAACGACCAAGAGCTTTTTCATCCGCTTTCAATAGCATCCATGTCTCTGCGCCATAGAGCAGGACAGGGATGATCAGGGTGTTATATAAAGTCAGCTTGGAGTTTCAAGAGATGGCTCTGTTACTCAATTGCCTCTTGAGCCCAAAGAAACAGCGATTTAGAGTAATTCTGCGCTTGATCTCGGTACTGGTTTAATATACTGCAGAGCCGAAGTAGACGAAATCCTTGACTACTCAAAGTTACTGCTGCCCATTATGACACTCTGTCCGAGACGTCGATGTTGTGCGCCCTTCCGTGATGACAGCATGTACTTTGTTTTACTGTGATTTACTGCCAGACCCATTTTAGCCCTTTCCACTTCAATGCCAGCAAAATCCTCATTGACGGTTCGCTCTGTTCGTCCAATCACGTCAATATCGTCTGCTTAAGCAAGCAGTTGAATGGACTTTTGGAAGATCGTGCCTCTGGCCTTGACGTTTGAGTTTCGTACGTATTTCTCAAGTTTGATGTTAAATAAATCACATGACAAGGCGTGTCGCCTTGTCTAAGACCTTTTTAGACATTGAAGGTGGCGATGATTTCGTTATCGACCTTGATGGAGCAGCGAGAGTTCTCCATCGTCATCCTGCACAACGTGACGAGTTTGACAGGCATGTCAAAACTAGACACGGCGCTTTGTAACTCGTCTCTATGCACGCTGCCATATGCGGCCTTAAATAGGTGGTGGATGCCGATCTGCATCTCTTGAGTCTTTTTGCAGGATCTACCGTAGTGTGAAGATTTGGTCGATGGTGGACTTTCCCGGCCTGAAACCGCACTGAAAAGGACCTATCAGGTTATTGACGAATGGTTTCAGGCGTTCACACAAAACGGCAGAGAGGATATGGTACGCTATGTTAAGGAGACTCATTCCTCGATAGTTGGCGCAGTCTAAAATGGGTCTCCTTTCTTGTGGACCAAACAAAACTGGCAGATAATGTGCTAAGGAAATCTCTAGGTTAACATACATATCGACTACTCCACGGCGCACAGTGGTCTAAGAGCGGAAAAGAGGTCTTTGGAGAAAGTCATATGTAGCCTTTTAAGTTTTATGTCTAAGAACTCTTAGATAACCCGGGCTTATGATTTCAAAGTATTTTTAGTATATATATATTGCAGTCGTCGAGTATGAATTCTCTTGCTTACCACTGTAGAATTAACACTTGTCATATTGAACGGTTGTCATTACCGAATATGCATATCAGCTGTAAGAGGTCGCTGACTGGACTGAGTGATTGTTCCGAAAATTCCTCTAGCTGTCAGAGTATAAAAGAAGTGACATATTATGTAACAAGGAGAGTATTAATAAAGTTGTCAAAGTCAAGAGTTCTGTTTGTTTCCTTCGCGCATCTCCTACAATATTATGCACATATATTCAAGCTCTCAAAGTTATCAAAATATTTATTCAAGTTGCAAACCATATTTTCAACAGTAGCTTACGTGTTTTTTTCCCAAATAAATTCTATATCTGTGTATATCATTTTATTGGTCTATTCTTGTCTGTTTAACTGCAAAAAAACAGGAATTACAAATCTTCACAGAAGCCTTCAATAAGTAGCCCCAAGCATGAGTACTATTTTAATATTATCTACGCCAAGCTACGCGTAGAGACATATGTACATCAACGTGTGCTTTATACTTTCAAGTTTCAGCCCAGAAAAAATCAGCTGCGTTTTTCGGAGTTATGTTATTTTTGGATGATGAAGAACTCAAGTCGGCAATAAATGGGTATTCTATTTAACTAGAGATAAAACGCGAATTAATAATCACATTTATATGAAATTTTACATGAATGCACTAAAATAATAGTATTACTTGATAAATAAGTGAATTTATATATACAGCCACAGCTTCACCCCGATACCGAGAATATATTGAACGCTCCTCGTAAAATAAAAGTTAAATGAATCTATTGACGGAACTCTGAGATATTCAATTTCGCAGATTATGATCTTAATTAAGCTCAATTTTGCAATGGTGCGTTTTAATGTTTGTTGGTCTGTAGAAAAAAAATGTTGAAGATACTTTAACGGGACGCGTAGTTTGTCTGAAACCTGTCCGAGGCATGGTGTTAAAATCATATCCATCATCAAACAACTTTGGCCGCAAGGGTGTTTTAAGTCTGGCAATATATTGACCTAATCTGCCACATATTGTGCAAATTTTCTATTAGAGATCGAATGGAATCAGTTTTTAAATATTAATGGTTATAAATAGGGGTGTTTTTATCTGTTGTTTATTGTGGTGTCATAAATAAATGTATATGCAATGGATATAAAAATGGCTTATTAGGTTGTAATTAGTAAGGTACTGGATTTATGACTTCCGGGATCGGATAGTAATAGATATTAGGAATACACTTAAAAGATATTCGTTTAAAAATTGTCCATGTCGTAAAGAGAAATTCCAGGAAAGTATAACCAAAGATGATCGGTATAATCGAATTCATAATACTTGGAAATGTTCTTGTTTTTCAACTAATTATTGTCGGATGCTTGGGTTACAAATTTAATGCCTGAACTAAAAACGACAGATTTAGGTCTACTAAGCAATGAAGCGCAGCCGTTATTAGACTAAATAATATAAAATAAAATATAATTAATTACAATATAAATACACAATGTATGCTTAAATGTAAGTTATAAATATATTTATCAATTGAAAGACTTAATTCAACATCAGGGATGAGATTAGGAAGATATTTTTAGCACTAAAACAATATTTTTATTTATTTTGTTTAATAAAATTTTAATATTATGCCTTAATTTTTAAACATAAGACAAGTTCGTCCCATTTGCAATATGTTCCAAATGTCATTGAAATCGGTAAACTGGTCTCGATTTAACAGACTTTTTTCCGCTCTCACATTCAAACCATCCCACTGTGCGACATGGTGGCCACATTTACTCTTCCTTCAACATTTGCAATATGTTCCAAATGTCATTGAAATCGGTAAACTGGTCTCGATTTAACAGACTTTTTTTCCGCTCTCACATTCAAACCATCCCACTGTGCGACATGGTGGCCACATTTACTCTTCCTTCATGTATATTTTGATTACTCCTAAGACCAAATCGAGTACTCTAATGTTAGCAAGGAATGCTCATTTGCACCTACCAAGGTTAGGTTAGATTGGTTGACTGCCAACAAGAAGCAGTCACACTTAGGTCAGTGTAGGCCCGGTTTACGTATCTCCAATCTAAATGTGGGATGAAAATGTCTTGTTAATGAAATTGAACTCAACTTTATTTCAGATTACTTTACTTTATTAATTTGGTTTTGTTTTCGTTTTCAGTCAAATCGCACATGTCCCATCTGCCGCGGCAATGCATCAGATTACTTCGAAGCACACGAACAACACTAGGCGAGAACAACGATTCAATTCCTTTGCTCCCCTGCTACAGCTCACTGTTTTACGAATAAGAATGATTACGCCCTATGGAATAGGGTGTAGATATAACTTAAGCCCTCCTCCGTGTGATGCCATGCTTAAAAAAATACTTCACCAAATACAAGTAAACAACTGAATCTACCACAAGAAAAAACAAAAAAAAAATAAATATATTAATAACAAAAAAAAAAACTCTCCGCATATATGCATGTGTATGTATTTTAACACTGATTTATATATGTAGAATATATTCGTTTAGTATCTTTAACTATACACATATATACGACAGCGCCTCTACATGATTTTTATCGTAAGCAAAAGAACCGTAAGGAGTATATATGTTTGTCTAATTATATATGTATATTTAAAACAAAACGTTACGCTATATAGAATCAACAAGAAAACAAGGTCATAAAAGAAAACAAAAGAAAAAAAAATACAAACAAACAAATAACTTAGCACTATTTTAAATAACAAATAAAAATTTAATAGAAGTTGTATATGTAAATGTATATTTAAAAGCAATCTTTGAACAAAAATAACTTACATACGTGACAAAATTAGGTTCACAACCAAATGCCAATTTACTATTATTATAAAAAAACAAAACAAAACTATATGAAAAAAAAAGAGTAAAATTTAAAAAAAAAGTCATTGTTGTTGTCTTGTGTATTTAAAAAAAAAAAACAAATTCAAATAAAAACGTACGGAATATAACTTTGTATAGATGTACAATAAATATATACATATATCGATCTAACCAAGAAAAAAAAAACAAATTACAAACACGCAATACACATTGGTAAAGCAAAAGAAAATACGTTACAAAAAAAAAAAAAAAAACACAAGAAAGTCTTGCCCCCTCCTGCCCTCCGCGCACACGTTGATACAAAAGACAGATATGGTAATCCAAACAAAACAAAAACCTAGAGCTCTTTTCAAGATTTTTTCACAAAACCAACCTTTAATAATTAACATTTTCTTATAGACTTTTTCAGTAAAAAAACATAAAAAAAACAAACAAAACAAAAAAGCAAAATAAATATTGAGAATAGATATACAAATTTCGAATATATTTTGCAATAATCAGATGAGATTATGTATAATATAGAGAAAAACAATTTATTGACGCTAACGTGGCAAACAAAAACAAAAATATGAAAAGAATAACATGTATGCTATATATGATATATTAATGTGTGGAAATTTATTGCATGAATTTGTGTTCAACGTGAGTTTGCGTTTCTTGTTGTTTTTGCATTATTAAAAAAAAGAAAAAAAAAAACAAAGAACTGTGAAAATTAATACAAAAACAGTCCAAAGAATTTTATAAAAACACCTTCCTTTTTTTTTCTGTAGTAAGAACAACAACTGACTTATTTTGTGAAGTAATTTCAACGTATGGTTAGATTTTGATGAAGCCTATTATTTTGTAATCATTTCTTCAGTCTTCAGTATCACTCAATCGATTGGATTCAATTGATATATGAAATTACATTTATTCATATTTGCATGCTTCCTTACTTATCAGGCCTGTGACCCATGGTCTGCCTTGTATCGTCCAGCGATCATCCAGTTTCTATAACAGGTCCTCGGTCCTCCTCTTCTTCTCGGACCACGGAACTCAGATTCGAAGACCCTCTTGGAACATTGGTGGCAAGACACTCGATGTGGTCGAACAATTTGCCGCGGTTATGTCTTCTAGCACGCACAACACGTGTGGTTGCTGTAGAATCTAGGCCCTAGCCCTCTGCGGACTGTATTATTATTAAGTATTTTCCTCACAAACGGGGCCGTCACAGAATTTTTCTTACGAAGGCTCTTAACTCTGCTATTCTGCTTATTGTCCACCTCTTGACTCTATATAGCAAACTAAGAGAGCGTGATTTTGGTCCTTCGAGCGAAACGTTTTGACCCACGTTATTTGTAAAAGCCAAACTAGCAACTTTTGACAAGAGCGATTCTATATCGGATCTCCACTAGCACGTTATTTTTAGAGTTCACATTTGCCCCAAAGGTAGACAAACCCCTTTACTACCTCAACATTTTAGCTGTCAATCGTGATTTTAGTCGAATAACGGGCCAGAAGAAGGCTGACCAGAATCCATGCGTGGTCTAAGCTACATAGATAGGATGCGTGGCGAAAGAAGTCTATGATGATCACACAGTTTTCTGGACTGAATCTTTTATTTGAACGTGATTGAGAGACCCGCACGACGGACGTAGGATTCCCTTCTCCATCATGACATTTCTGGATACATTTGATCCACGCGCATGCAAAATTACAAATTTTGCTAGAATTATCTCTGTCAGAAATCATAGCTAGCTGGCAGATGTACATTTTTCAATGAATTCGAAACAGTTCTCAAATTTGTAGGCAAATTAGACTTTTCATTTGTCTGAGATTCTGAGGTTCCTGGGGCAGATTGTAAGGAAAACGGCCACAATTAGGCCCATTGTGGTGTCACGCGAATCCAATTTACTTCTAATTCCAATTGAAAGCGTTAATAAAACCCAGTTCGTCACATTTTTATGTAGAACTCTTCGGTTACACTGAAGTCATTATTGCATGATTTATGATCATTGATCCTTTCTTCCTTTTCTCTCTCCTCTTAAAGAGGCTACTGCCACAGCATTTAACCCACCTATTCATCATCTGTGCACGTATGGTTCAAGTCGTTAACAGAAAGATATGTCGGTCCATTGTCCAATGAGACTCGTTATCTTTCAAAAATTCGAAATCGTAATTCCCTCCAGTCATTAGAGAAGCAAAGCAACAAGATAGAGGCAAGACCCAAGATCACTAGATTGACTTTTGGTTGAGGCAGGTGGTGGCTTCGGTCCGCCAGCGTTCCGCATGCATATGAGGCAACATACATGGTTTCTTTCCATCGGTCATTTATAGTCACCATACATTCGATTGAGTGATCGTAAAATATACTTCTTGTTTTGTTAGGGGAATGTAAGAAACTTATTTCAAACTCATGAGCATACATACAATAACATTTGCTTTAAGTAAACAATACTTTTCATTCTATTCAATTGCTTTTTTTTAAGGACTCGTTCATTAATAATACGGGTTTGTGCTGAGCAATCAGATCCAATTCTTATGAAACTAACTTGTGGTTTTGTTAAGCTTTAAATAATATTACTTTTTTTCTTTTTTGTTTGAGTTCGAAAACATTACCTTAGTTCTTAAGTATACAAATTATTTTTGTTAAAACCTTTGACTTTAGCGTAAACGTATAAAATTTAGTGCCTAATTTGTTCTTTTTACAATCATTTAGATCTAAACAATTGAAATTGAGAAGAAAAAAAAAAAAAAAAAAAAAAAGATCAACTAACTTCATTCACGCTTTAACCTCATATAAGTTGTAGTTTAATTTGTTCGTTTCTTGTTTTTAGTACATACTTTCATTTTGTTGTGTTAATTCGTTCTATTAAGTCCATATTATTTTAAACAAAAGTAATTGTTCGTTTTTTTTTTTTTTATTGCACTTTCTCTTGAGGTGATGAAATTTAAATATACATACGATTGTTTTACTTTGTTCGCACTGTATGATTGTGTTCAGTTGCTGTGGTTTTTGTTTTTACGTACTCGAGGTGTTCTAGATGTGAATATAACTTTTTTATAAAATTTAGTGATAGACTTACTTGTGTATGAATAACAAACAAAAAGAAAAAAAGAAAGAAATTAAAATTGTCTCGCTTCCAAACGTGCACAAGGACGCATAAATGTTTTGTTTTTTCCAAACAATTACTGAAATGATTAGGAATACGTTATTAAAATACTCGTGTGCAATCGAGGTTATTATTTGTTGACTGAGTTAATCATACAATTGGGTGTACTAGTTGAAAGTGAGCGCTTTTTAGGTGAAATTAAAGCTTCATCTCTTGAGGCACTGACAATGGTCGTTGATTGTTGCATAAGCTAAACATCAACATATTCATCGATCTGAATGGAAGGAGTTAGGTCTAGAACAAACACGCCACATGTTGGAGAACTTCTTAAGTCCAGCCCGAAGACTGAGTTGATTTTGTTGAATGTGACCGAGCTCTCTTCGGTGAGCGAAGGAGAGACACATTTTCTCGTTGCGTGCATTCATCCTAATATGTATTGCTAAATATGGCTTTAAAATCCAATTAGACCAGGTAAGGTCCATTCTGCTGCTTGCTGAGTAACGCGTTACTGCTCCAAAAGTTTGGCGTGTGATTTCAGCGAAGTAAAATTTGAAGTTCTTAGTCTTCAAACCATTTTGTTGCACCCGAACGTGGATTCAAAGATTCATCTACCAGCGCTTCGGAACAGTTTCAGGCACAAACATGATTCTCCACCCAAACCGTGGTGATAATTGCCAAAGCCTCAGCAGTATTTTTTCTTAGCTTCGAAATGAACCAAATTCTTCGTTGAGTGGTCCGATGTGGAAACAAACAACAAGTCTGACTTTTTCCGATTCCACTCACCAATTTGGTTGAGTGCCTTCTCCACTTTTGAGCTTCACCTTATCCCCAGGCATCCCTTCGGACAAACCGATTGGCTCGGAGTAGAGCACTCGTAGTAGACACTCTCGGACCGAAGCCAAATTGTCTATTTCTTCTATATGACGTATACGCCTGAGTAGACTCATGTTGCCGAAGAGCTCTACGGCTAAATATTCTGCCCCACAACGCAAACAAGCAAAGATCGCACGCAGAACATCTTCTTCATTGGCTTTTAAAATTGTCTACGCCTCTGCATCGTACAACAGGTCTGGAATGTTCAATGTCTTGTATAAAGTCAGCTTGGTCCTCCAACTTTGCCCACCACGTCTTATATGAGAAGCATGCAAGCAAATCAAATGAGACTCAAAATGGTCAGTCTATTAGAGGCGATCAAGTTTATGGTTTTAAGAATCCACCTTCAGCTCACTTTCGACTTGTACACCTAGTAAATTAAATACAAATGCCTACTAATGACTTATGATTCGGGTTGTTCATCTACACGATGTGAATATATTGCACTTAAGCATTTGCTCTGAGTGCATAATGAATTTACTTTTTTCTTTTCTTATTTCTATCATTGCACCCGCAATATATTTCTATATGAACGCAGTAAAAAAAACAAAAATTAACTACAAAAAATACCATTTACAACCAAATCCTTGCAAAAAAAAAAAAAACAAAAAAAAAATATAATATTGACAACTTTTTTCAAGTAAAATGAAGGTAAATAGTTTGTATTATAATTAAAATCATAAAGTATATATAAAGTTTTGCTGTGATGTATGTTATATATTAACAATTAATAGTAACAAAATAAAATCTTAACAAAAAAAAAAGAAAGAAAAAAAAAAGAAAACATGAAACAACTTTATAAAACTTCCTTTCTACTTACTTTTTGGTTACTCCTCTATTATAACATGAATACAGATCGTTTTTGTTTTGAATCAACTATTTTTTATAGTCTATGTACTTCTGGAATATTAAAAAAAAAAAATATGGAATATAATGAAAATCTAATAATATTTCCTGAGAGTTTTCTTTTCCTACTTTTTCTCTACCAAACTTAATCTTGGCCTTACTAAGAAGAAATATTAATTGCTCGACATTAACCACTGCTTTTTTGAAGTCGAAATCATCACAATCGATCTTCAATTTATGTTAATCGCTTTTTAAACACTTCCGCCCAGCGAGCAATCGATATTTCCCGAGCAAGTTTAGTTGCATAGTTTTTTTTTTTTTTGTTTCATTTTAGAGTTCTTTTGAATGGTGTTGGAATACTTTTGCATGAAACATACATATTTATATACATTTAAACAATATTTCAGTGATCTTTGTGCTTTTGTATTTGATATAATATTTAATAAAAAAAAAAAAACCTCCACTTATGATAATCATGCTATCCCTCTTTAGTTCCTTAAAGAAAAAAAAAAGAACTTGTTTAAATTTTTTTTTTTATTTTTCTTTTTAAATAAATACATAAGTGTCTCTTCCATTCCAAAGTAATGAAAACAAAAAAAAAATAAGAAATCACGCGTGTTTTAAATGTATACTGCATCAAAAACAAAAACAAAAAATAGGATTTATGTGTAAGGGTTATTCGAATTAATCACTGACTTCCTTGTGGTTTTTGCTTTAGTTGTATTAACAAATAAGACGATATACTTGTTAGTCTATTTTCTTTCCTTTCTATTAAATCTTTTATTATTCGAATTATTTTTAGTTATTTTTTTTTCATTTTTTGTGTAATGAATATATAAAAAAAAAAAAGAAAAAAAAAATGGTGTACTATCTAATAAATAAAAGCAAATATAACTGAAACGAGAGTTGATTGATTATTCTTTATGACTAGGGGGTTTCACACAATACTTCTTATTTTTAAATAACCATTTTATAACTTTAATTAGGTATCATTATAACTATCTTGACTTATAGAAACTTGTTTGTATACCACAAAACAAAAAAAAAAAAAAGAGAAAGAAAAAACTCACCTTAATTGAAGAGAGAATCTATAAACAATAAAAGGTATAGCTTCTGATGGAGTGAATTATACACATCCACACATGAAGAAACAACAAATAACACATATTTTGTAATAAAAATAATTAACAATAAAGCTCTTATGAACAATTCAAAAGACTGTTGCTTTTTATTTCTTGCACCTTTTTTTTGTCGGAGGCTTTTGACACTACACTGGAGCATTCAGACTCAGAAACTGGTCCATTGTAATAGGCAGCAACCTATATTTACTCGAATTTCTTGATCTTGCGGAGGAATGCCAGCAGGCATGAGGAGCCTACATCATCAGCTCTCACCTCATCAGCAGGGAATAGTTTTTTTTTGTTTAACCCTAATCCGCCCACCCTGTGACTTTGGGTCACTGTTTCAGTTTCGAAAGTACGGGGGGCGAATCTTGCTCATTGAGTGCAAGAAAAAAGGTGAAACCGTCAACGCCACATCCTACGCTTCCACTTTGCATAATTTGCGGGAGGAAATTAAAAAGAAAAGACGGAGTAAACTCGCAGCGGGTGTGTTGCTTCTTCATGACATCGCTCCTGTTCACACGGCGCGAGTTTCCAAGGCTGCTGCGCGAGATTGTGGTTTCGAAGAAATCCAACACCCACCCTATAGTCCAGATCTTGCCCCTAGTGATTATTTCCTGTTTCCGGATTTGAAAAAATGTCTTCGTGGAACAAGTTTTTCGGATAATGAAGAACTCAAGTCGGCAATAAATGGGTATTCTGTTTAACTGGAGATAAAACGCGAATTAATAATCACATTTATATGAAATTTTACCAGAATGCACTAAAATAATAGTATTACTTGATAAATAAGTCAATTTATATATACAACCACAGCTTCACACCGATACCGAGAATATATTGAACGCCCCTCGTTATTTTTACAAATTTTTGAAAAAGCAATCCCATTCGAACTCATTGACTTTGTTTCCCTATGGAATGTAATACTGTAAGAAACATATACCGTTATCATTGTGTACCAACCTAATCCACCAAGGCGGTGACTTACAGTCACCTGTGTTTAAAAAAAATCGTACGCATGAGGATATAAGAAGGGCGATAGAAGCTGACAATGATGGTTTGGTTATAAACGACGAAAGTGATTATTTGGATAGTGACGATAGTGAGGAAAATGCTACCGAAATCTTTGAAGAATTAGCCGATGCCGATGAAATAGAGCTAGATGACGAGAATGATAGTATTAACATTGAAGCTGAAAAATATCTTGCGAAGGATGGAACTGAATGCAAGGCTACAACGTTCAATCAAGGAAGATCGGTCAGTCATAACATTATTAGATGTCAATTAGATAAAGTTGTACCGCCAGGAAAGCATATTGGCGATGTAAGTGATACATTCGCCCTCTTTTGAACGACATTAAAATAAGAAGTTTTATTGGACTACTTATTTACGCGGGCACTAAAAGGCAAGGTATTTTTGACTTCACAGACTTCTGGGATGAAGTTCATGGCCATCCAGCCTTCAGGGCAACAATGTCAAAGAATCGGTTAGCCAAGATTTCGCAACATTTACGATTCGATGACATATCAATTAGGTCAGATAGACGAGAGAGAGATAAATTTGTACCAATAAGGGAACTCTGGAATTGTGTAATGACAAATTTGAAGAAGACGTATGTGCCTGGTATGAACCTCACAATTGATGAGCAACTGGTCCCCTTCCGAGGTAGAGTGCAATTCAAACAACACATTCCTTCGCAGCCGGATAAATATATTTGGTATTCCCTTCTGTAGGAGATGCGCGAAGGAAACAAACAGAACTCTTGACTTTGACAACTTTATTAATACTCTCTTTGTTACATAATATGTCACTTCTTTCATACTCTGACAGCTAGAGGAATTTTCGGAACAATCACTCAGTCCGGTCAGCGACCTCATACAGCTGATATGCATATTCGGTAATGACAACCGTTCAATATGACAAGTGTTAATTCTACAGTGGTAAGCAAGAGAATTCATACTCGACGACTACACTTCCTTGGAAAGGAAGGGAATAAAAGAGATTGTAATCAAGCGGAGAATATGGTGCTGATGCTTTCCGAGTCTTACCCTGGATCGAACCGAAATCTGACGTTTGATAATTTTGTAACATCATATCATCTGGCAAATGAATTATTGTGCAAGGGTCTCACCAGTGTTGGAACTCCAAGTAAAAATAAAGCATGTATTCCAAAGGAATTTCTTTCCAATAAAAGTAGGGACCTGGAGTCAAGTTTATTTGGGTTCAGGAAATGAATTTCATTAGTGAGTTACGTCTTTGGGTCAGACGTGTCATGCATTTTCAGTCAAACAGGTGGCCCATTGTGATTTTCCACAACCTCATTGATGCTGCGGGTATAGCTGCATATGTGATTTGGATGAAAACGTATCCAAATTGGAATGCATCTAAAAAGCGCAAAACAAGACCGCTATTTCTCAGAGATCTTGCAATGGCATTAGTTACACCTCACATTTTACGCCACTAAAAAAAATCATCAGTGAAATAGTGCCATCTGCAAAGCTGACACATCTAGAAAGAGGAAACGATGTTACATGTGTTCTTATGATATAGGTCGCGCTTCAAAACAAATATGTTGTAAATGCAAGAAGAGCGTCTGCAACGAGCATTACGAAAAATCAGTTGTATGTCACGTTTGTACTTTAAAAATAAATTAGGTATCCAATAATAAAATAAAAAATCAATAACAAACTTTAAATAATATTATTATATTTTATTTCTTAGAATAATTAGCATTTTTCTTATACGGTGACTTTGAGTCACTACCTGGGTATATTAGGTAGAAAATTGACCCGGGCTGATTAGGGTTAAAAATGAGTTTTATTTCAAATAAATGGTTTGACCTATGGCCGTTTACCAGGTTTACAGTCGAATTACATGCTGAATTTGATTACCAATCGAAAATTAAATAAAATAATACAATGCTATTAAAAATCCCCTTCTAAAACTTGTTTTCTGTATCGCAGTGCAGCTACGGTGTAGTTGCAAAAATGTCCCACTCTTTCACCCTCTTCTTTTAGAATCTCTTTACGAACATAAAAAACATGAAATTCCTTCAAAACTGGGCATACTCCAAGAAAATGGAATACATCTTCCCCAGTTTTCATGTTGCAAAGTTCGCAGAGTGTTGGAAGATCCGTGCGATGGGGTATACAATTTAAGTTGACTATCTCACCTCTCATTCTGAAAATCGTACTGATTTTGTCCAGAGAATAGCAGTTATGAAAGTATGTGTTTCCATTAAGATGATAGTTCAATTCAAACGAGGGGCGTTCAATATATTCTCGGTATCGGGGTGAAGCTGTGGTTGTATATATAAATTGACTTATTTATCAAGTAATACTATTATTTTAGTGCATTCATGTAAAATTTCATATAAATGTGATTATTAATTCGCGTTTGATCTCTAGTTAAACAGAATCATAATGGCAACTGAGACGATGATGGTGAAAATTTATCATCGCGCTGTAATTAAATTTCTCACTAAGCAAGGAAAAAGTAAAAAAACTATTCATGAAGAGATGGTGGCTGTTTACCAGGGTTCCGCACCTTCATTATCAACTGTGCAAAAGTGGTCAAGTGAGTTCAAGAGAGGCAGAGAGAGCATTGAAGACGACCCACGCTTCGGCGCCCCGGCTACTGCTTGTACGGGAGAAAGCATCAAAGAAGTCGAAAAACTTTTTCTTGAGGATGCCCGAATAAAGGTGAAAATGATGGCAGAGATCACCAAGCTTACAATTGGTACCATTCACACCATTCTTCATGACCATTTTAACCTTTCAAAGGTCAGTGCAAGGTGGTTGCCACGAATGCTCACATCGTCTCAGAAAAAAGTGAGAATCGCATGCTCTAGAGAGCTGTTGGAGATGTGTAGTGAGAACGCGGTGTTATGGATCGAATTGTTACTGGTGACGAAACATGGGTCCACCACTATGACGCTGAAAGCAAACAAGAGTCCATGCAGTGGCATAAAAAAGGAACAGACCCCCCGAAGAAGTTCAAGGTCACTCCGTCTGCCGGGAAGCTCATGGCAACAGTTTTTTGGGACTCAAAGGGGATCTTGCTCATTGAGTACATACAAAAAGGTGAAACCATCAACGCCACATCCTACGCTTCCACTTTGCATTATTTGCGGGAGGAAATTAAAAAGAAAAGACGGGGTAAACTCGCAGCGGGTGTGCTGCTTCTTCATGACAACGCTCATTTTCACACGGCGCGAGTTTCCAAGGCTGCTGCGCGAGATTGTGGTTTCGATGAAATCCAACACCCACCCTATAGTCCAGACCTTGGCCCTAGTGATTATTCCCTGTTTCCCGGATTTGAAAAAATGTCTTCGTGGAAAAAGTTTTTCGGATGATGAAGAACTCAAGTCGGCAATAAATGGGTGTTTTGCAGAGAATGAGGAAATTTGTTTTTTGAGGGCTTAAAAAAGCTTATCTCAAGATGTAACTGCATGCATTGATGTTAGGCGAGATTATATTGAAAAATAAAAACAATTTAAATTGAATTCGCATTTTCCTTCACATCGATACCGAGAATATATTGAACAACGATGTTTCAGCATCTTCTGTATATTTTTCATACACCACTTGATTGAGTTCCTCTAACAACGAATTAAATTTTACTCTTAAAGAGGGAGGTTGTTCGTCTGTCTGAATAACTAGGTCCATTCCACAGTCTAATGCAATTTCTTTACATGCATTGCAAAAACCTCTGCACGTTCTTAAACTGCTTCTCAATATTAGGTTTCGTATACTTAATTCTTCCATCTCTAATACTTTTTGTAATATAATTGAAGTGCATTTTCAAGGTATGCAGGAACATGGGTGGAGTACCAGTTTATACATATATGTATTATATAACTGGGAGTATTTGTCAGTAACCGGAACATCCGTTTTAAAAAGTATCTAAAGAACTTGTTTTTTTTTTAATTCATTTAAGACAAAAATACTTAAAACTAGCCCTACTGACCCTATACGGGTACTCTAAGCTATTCTGATATAAATTTAAGTATGCCTTTCGGCTTAGTCTGTCTTTTTTTTCAGTCTCTTTTTGTTTTTTGTTTAGCCAAGAAAACTGGTAAAAAACTTGGCTTAATTTATCTATCTTAACCTACAGTTTAAGGTAGCTTAACCTAACATTTAAACTTAAAAAACTATCTTAACTATGTCTTTAACTTTACGGACAGGTGCACCAGGGCGTATATGTTATGTATACGAAGGAAAAGAAAAATTATATTTCATGGTAAAAGAAATTATTTCTAATAACCAGCATGGCTTTATGCAAGGCAGGTCTTGTACAACAAATTTATCATTATTTTCAAATTACATTTACACAAATTTAGAAAACCAATTACAAGTTGATGTACTTTACACCGATTTCTCGAAAGCCTTCGATAAAGTACATCACACTTTGCTTTTAAACAAGCTAAAGTCTTTGGGATTCCATTCGTCAATGTTAGAGTCGTTTTCCAATTACTTTAAGGACAGGAAGCAATTGGTAATGATCGATCGTTTTAGATCTCGAGTAATAAAAGTTACATCGGGCGTTCCACAAGGTAGCCATATGGGGCCTTTACTCTTTCTATTGTTTATAAATGATGTTCACGAAATTTTCAAATATTGTAAAATCCTAACATTCGCAGACGACTTTAAATTGTATTTATCTATAAATAGTTTAACTGATTGTAATAATTTCTAATTGGATATCCATGCACTAGTGGAATGGTGCAAGCACAATGGACTAGAGCTGAATATTCAAAAATGTAATATCTTTACGGCATATCGAATTACATCCCCGATTGTCTATGATTATTTCATAAATGATCATAGACTTGGTCGCCTAGAAGAGGTTAAGGATCTGGGTGTAATTTTTGATACTAACTTAAATTTTGCATCACATTATGATTATACAATTGCGAAGTCTAATGCTATGTTAGGTTTTCTGAAAAGAAATAGTAGAGATTTTCGGGATATTACCAGTCTTAAATCCATCTTTTGTTCGTTAGTCAGACCGTATTTAGAATATTCTTCCATCATTTGGGATTCCCCATATGATATACAAGAACTCAGATTCGAAAGAGTACAAAAGAATTTCACGAGATATGCTGTCCGTAAATTGTATTCCTTCGAAGAACTCTCTAAATATGGCGATAGATGTAAAATAATAGGCTTGCAAACCTTAATTTTCAGGCGTAAGGCAGCCTCAGCCATGTTCATCCGCGATATTATTAATTGCCGTGTAAATTCACCAGATTTACTTTTTCTCATGAATATATATGCTCCCCAAAGATCTCTTCGGATGAGAAATTTACTATACGATAAGAGGCATAGAACCAACTATGGTTGTAATGAACCTATTACAAGGTGTATAAACACTTTTAATGAACTTTGCAACGAAATTGATTTTAGCTTGTCTCGATTGGAGTTTAAAAAATTGATCCATGCACTATGCTATAATTAATACTGTTTATTTGATGCAAAATCTGTAGATGATCCTTAGTCGCGCAGCAAAATCTGCTGTGTAAAGCGATACTGAGTGTTAACACTTAGAGAACGTAGTGTTTTGTGTACTCTGTGACGAAAAGAAAAAAAAAAATAAAAATAAAAATATATGCCGAACATATATAATTTATACGCCGTAGTGCACCTTTTTTTTTTGTTCTATATATTATATATATATATATATCTACATATTTTTTTTTTTATTTTTTTCTTATGTACTACCCTATAATCTATGTAAGTTGGCCACCATGGTCAACTATCACGTCATCTTGAAAAGCCAGCGGCGGCAGAGGCTGGTTTTGGTGTAACCACCAGTAAAAATGCCGTTCTTTGGCAGACTCTCTCCTGTCTCGAGCAGAGATCGCTCTGCTGAACCGGAGGACATCCTCGTGACTGCGAGCGACATCCCGTTCGTATTGGAGTCGCCTGTCCACTGTTCGGCGTACTACGTGGAAGATGACAGGACATCCTTGTGAATCCTGTATTAGGCCAATTGTATCGAGATAGAGGAACGCTTCAGGAGGAATAAAGCCGGTGAGGCGCACTCTCTCATGGTACATAACATTGGGGTAGTAAGCCCCAAAGATCAGACTGTTGGAAGAAGTCATAGCTCGTGCAATATGCCTTCTGATCAGTTTAATAATAAAATTATCTATCCTGTTCAAGTTTGCCTCATTGTTAGGATATAACTTCTTGTACTCAGACTCGGGTGTACGATACAAAAAAAGTAGAAACAATATCCAAGCTTTCATCGATACCAAAGTTATTTGAAAGTATTGTAAAAGAAAAATTATATTTCATGGTAAAAGAAATTATTTCTAATAACCAGCATGGCTTTATGCAGGGCAGGTCATGTACAACTAATTTATCATTATTTTCAAATTACATTTGCACAAATTTAGAAAATCAATTACAAGTTGATGTACTTTACACCGATTTCTCGAAAGCCTTCGATATACTTTATACTTTAGTATATCACACTTTGCTTTTAAAAAAGCTAAAGTCTTTGGGATTCCATTCGTCAATGTTAGAGTGGTTTTCCAATTACTTAAAGGACAGAAAGCATTTGGTAATGATCGAAAGTTTTAGATCTCGAGTAAAAAAAGTTACATCGGGCGTTCCACAAGGTAGCCATATGGGGCCATTACTCTTTCTATTGTTTATAAATGATGTTCACGAAATTTTCAAATATTGTAAAATCCTAACATTCGCAGACGACTTTAAATTGTATTTATCTATAAATAGTTTAACTGATTGTAATAATTTCCAATTGGATATCCATGCACTAGTGGAATGGTGCAAGCACAATGGACTAGAGCTGAATATTCAAAAATGTAATATCTTTACGGCATATCGAATTACATCCCCGATTGTCTATGATTATTTCATAAATGATCATAGACTTGGTCGCCTAGAAGAGGTTAAGGATCTGGGTGTAATTTTTGATACTAAATTAAATTTTGCATTACATTATGATTGTACAATTGCGAAGTCTAATGCTATGTTAGGTTTTCTGAAAAGAAATAGTAGAGATTTTCGGGATATTACCAGTCTTAAATCCATCTTTTGTTCGTTAGTCAGACCGTATTTAGAATATTCTTCCATCATTTGGGATTCCCCATATGATACACAAGAACTCAGATTCGAAAGAGTACAAAAGAATTTCACGAGATATGCTGTCCGTAAATTGTATTCCTTCGAAGAACTCTCTAAATATGACGATAGATGTAAAATAATAGGCTTGCAAACCTTAAGTTTCAGGCGTAAGGCAGCCTCAGCCATGTTCATCCGCGATATTATTAATTGCCGTGTAAATTCACCAGACATACATTTTCTCATGAATATATATGCTCCCCAAAGATCTCTTCGGATGAGACTATACGATAAGAGGCATAGAACCAACTATGGTTGTAATGAACCTATTACAAGGTGTATAAACACTTTTAATGAACTTTGCAACGAAATTGATTTTAGCTTGTCTCGATTGGAGTTTAAAAAATTGATCCATGCACTATGCTATAATTAATACTGTTTATTTGATGTAATCTGTGAGATGCAAAAGCGGTAGATGATCCGTAGTAGCGCAGCAAAATCTGCTGTGTAAAGCGATACTGACAGTTAACACTAAGAGAACGTAGTGTTTTGTGTGATGTGATTGTGTGATGCTCTGTGACGGAAAAAAAAAGATAAAAATCTCTTTTGCATACGTTACCAAAATACCTAAGTCTTCTCATTTGTATTTATTATGCAACTACCTAGCTATCAGTCAAAGGTTATGCTGATGACCTGGCGATTATTATTAGAGGAATGCACGAAACGACAGTATCAGATGTTATGCAAAGTGCACTAATACAAGTCGTGGAATGGTGCAACACAGAAGGATCATCTATCAATCCCTGTAAGACCATTCTAGTGCCCTTCTCAAGGAGGACACGAGTCAACCATGGACTCATAATAATCAACAATACAGCACGATCCAGCGAGGTAAAATATCTGGGATAATCGTAGATAAGTGACTTACATAACTGGAACGCACATATTAAGTCCGCCATAGAGCGTGCTACCAGAGCACTCTGGGCCGGTAGACGTCTACACGGCAGGATTTGGAGTCTCTCTCCCAAAATCATGAATCTCATGATGGCAAGACCCATTACTACATATGCAGCCATTGTTTGGTGGCCCAAAACACTCCAACAACGACTAAGTTGCTGAAACTACAACGTATTGCTTGTCTTGGAATAACAGGCGCCATGTGCACCTGCACCACAACAGCTGTAGAAGCTATAGTCGGGCTAACTCCCTTACCAATGTTCATTATAAAGACAGCTGCTAGATATGCCATCAAACTGCAGCTTGAGTATAATTATAAAACCTGACAACTTAACAGGTCACCTGGGCATACACAACTCGATCCCCAATAGAGACATGTTTTGTACAATGCCGGATATAATGGTCAGGCAACACTGTTTCGGAAGGCGTTTCGAAGTTGAAATATTGGAACGCGCAAGCTGGTCCAATTGTGTACCAGCACAAGACCCTAGAAGTCTGGTATGGTACACAGACGGATCAAAGATGGAATCCGGAGTGGGAGCAGGAGTCTGGATCCAACACAATTTCCGTACCAATGGGGTCCTACAGTGTTTCAAGCGGAAATGCACGCCATCGAGATCTGCGAAAGACAAAACAAGCAGCACTAAAGGCACTCTCGTCTAACCTTTTGGACTCCAAAACAGTCAAATGTTGCTATGACGCTCTACAATCCCTTGGCAGGCACAGCAAAGTGAAGCTTGGCTGGGTCCCTGGACACAGGGGAATTGCAGGCAACGAATCCGCAACGATCCCGAGGGCTGGATCGGAATCTGCATTTATCGGTCCTGAACCGTACTGGAATGTTGGACATCAGTCACAACTCTGATTAACGAATGGGAAAACAAACTTCGCCTAGACTAGTGGACACATGGCCATCCAAACGTTTAATCAGGCCTTATTCATATAAGGAAATACTCAATCTGAACAAAGAAAACATAAGACAAGCAATTGTCTCGGTATACTCAGCGCATTACTTTTCATACTCTATATTAATGATGTAACCGATGCTGTACAAGGAGGGATAAACTTCTGGGGAGTTCAAATTCCAGCGTTGATGTATGCAGATGACATTGTATTTCTGGGTGATTCTGTGGAGGGTCTTCAGCGGATGATTAACAGGCTTGACAGGTACTGCTATACTAATCTAACAGTCAACCTGCAGAAATCAAAAATCATGGTGTCTAGAGATGGAGGTGGTAGTTACTCTCGTGTGGAAAGATGGATATTGAATGGGGAATTAGTTGAAATCGTGCGCATGTATAAATATCTGGGTATGTTAGTATCAGCAAACTTAAATGTAAGCAAACACCTTGAAGAAAAATTAGCCGTGCTAAGCGAGCTATTTCATCGATATGGGACCGTTGCATTAAAAACAACTACATATCGCATAGCGCGAAACAAATGGTTTTTCGTTTAACTGCTGCATCAGTCCTACTCTACGGGGATCAGGTATGGGGTTATATGCCACATGATTCCGTTGACAAGTTCTTTAGATCGATGCACTTCACGTGAACAAAAGTAGGCTGCTGTCAAGACTCAAACTTTTTCACAGGCGGTATACAGATCCACAAAACGCGGCAGTCAGGGAATTGAAGTCGGAGATCAAGAACCTCCAACAGTTAATACGTATGAACTATAGCTTGGCTATAAGCTTGCACTGGGGCAATAAAATCCGGGTATGTTCCCACAAGTAAATAAAATATTTCGGAGGCAAGATCAAAACGACATTCAGGCCGTTAGACTTCCCAGAACGACAATTAACAAACAATTATTGACTTCAGTTGGCATCGATCCAGATGGGGCAGTACTAGACAATGGCTTCATCGTGGTTGAAGATCCCCAGGAGAAGGTGAAAGCAATTGGTGCTGTGTTTCAGCGAGTGTATACGGTCAACAAGGTTCTTAGGCCGAATCACGACCTGGAGCATAGAGCCTCGAGCTCCGAAACGAGATAATTCAATGGCGATCAGAGAATCCTGGTTTTACCAGGTTCAGTGACGAAGAAGATCATCAGGGTATCTTTTACTCTATGAAGAAGAAAAAGTCGGTGGGAATCGATGGTATACCAAATATTGTGCTTCGCTATCTTCCCCCCGAAGCCGTGCAGTTTTTACACAACACTGTTCAATAATGCGCTGAGTAATGCTTATTACCCGGCACACTGGAAAACAGCTGTGGTACAACCAATCCCTAAACGGGATAAAGACAAATCTATCCCGGCAAATCTTCGGTCGATCAGTATTCTTCCTTGCATAAGCAAGGTTTTTGAAAAGATAGTCATTCGAGTTCTGAAACAATGGGTTGAGGAAAATAAAATCATACCGGACAACCAGTTCGGATTCAGGGCGAGGCATGAAACTATACATTCCGCGTCCAAACTGGTATCCGACATTCAGTGGAACAAAGACAAAAAGCAATGCGCGGGTGCCTGTCTGAATGACTTGGAGAAAGCGTTCGACACTGTTTGGTTAGAGGGCCTCTTCCTCAAGCTGGTCAGGCTCGGCATAAGCAAATCATTGCTATACATGATCTATGACCTGATAATAGGTAGAAAGTTTGTCGTGAAAAGTGGCAACGTAACTTCTACCACGGTCTTTGACATCAAAAATGGTCTGCAACAGGGAGCGGTTGGTTCGCCGATCTTGTTCTCAATATTCACTGCCACACTTAATTGCCGCACTTAGTTGCGTACTCCGACGATCTAGTAGCGTACAGATCAGGTCCGAAGGTCGAAGTAATAAGTAACTTGCTGCAACTTGACTTCGAACAAATTCAGTGATTTTGCGACGACTGGAAGTTGATTATCAACTTCCTGAAGTGCGAAACTATCCTTTTCAGGATTCCGCTGTACATGGCAGCATAGGATACGCGCACAAACTGGCGCAAGTTCAGCATAGTTGATCCGCAGGGACGGCCGTTAGATGTGAAAAGTGTAGTAAGGTATCTAGGCATTTGGTTGGATCAATATCTGTATTTTGACAAACATATAGATATTGCTCTGACTAAAGCTAAAAAGGCCTTTGCTGTGGCAAGGGGGTTGTTTTACAGCAGCCAAATTGACACCAGAGTAAAGGTAATCTGCTACATGGCCCTCATCCGGCCAGTTATGGCCTACGGTTATCCACTGTGGTTCAATGTGAGTCCTTCCCAGATGGAAAAGATGAGGTTGTTTGACCGTATACACTCGCTGAAACACAGCACCAATTGCTTTCACCTTCTCCTGGGGATCTTCAACCACGATGAAGCCATTGTCTAGTACTGCCCCATCTGGATCGATGCCAACTGAAGTCAATAATTGTTTGTTAATTGTCGTTCTGGGAAGTCTAACGGCCTGAATGTCGTTTTGATCTTGCCTCCGAAATATTTTATTTACTTGTGGGAACATACCCGGATTTTATTGCCCCAGTGCAAGCTTATAGCCAAGCTATAGTTCATACGTATTAACTGTTGGAGGTTCTTGATCTCCGACTTCAATTCCCTGACTGCCGCGTTTTGTGGATCTGTATACCGCCTGTGAAAAAGTTTGAGTCTTGACAGCAGCCTACTTTTGTTCACGTGAAGTGCATCGATCTAAAGAACTTGTCAACGGAATCATGTGGCATATAACCCCATACCTGATCCCCGTAGAGTAGGACTGATGCAGCAGTTAAACGAAAAACCATTTGTTTCGCGCTATGCGATATGTAGTTGTTTTTAATGCAACGGTCCCATATCGATGAAATAGCTCGCTTAGCACGGCTAATTTTTCTTCAAGGTGTTTGCTTACATTTAAGTTTGCTGATACTAACATACCCAGATATTTATACATGCGCACGATTTCAACTAATTCCCCATTCAATATCCATCTTTCCACACGAGAGTAACTACCACCTCCATCTCTAGACACCATGATTTTTGATTTCTGCAGGTTGACTGTTAGATTAGTATAGCAGTACCTGTCAAGCCTGTTAATCATCCGCTGAAGACCCTCCACAGAATCACCCAGAAATACAATGTCATCTGCATACATCAACGCTGGAATTTGAACTCCCCAGAAGTTTATCCCTCCTTGTACAGCATCGGTTACATCATTAATATAGAGTATGAAAAGTAATGCGCTGAGTATACCGAGACAATTGCTTGTCTTATGTTTTCTTTGTTCAGATTGAGTATTTCCTTATATGAATAAGGCCTGATTAAACGTTTGGATGGCCATGTGTCCACTAGTCTAGGCGAAGTTTGTTTTCCCATTCGTTAATCAGAGTTGTGACTGATGTCCAACATTCCAGTACGGTTCAGGACCGATAAATGCAGATTCCGATCCAGCCCTCGGGATCGTTGCGGATTCGTTGCCTGCAATTCCCCTGTGTCCAGGGACCCAGCCAAGCTTCACTTTGCTGTGCCTGCCAAGGGATTGTAGAGCGTCATAGCAACATTTGACTGTTTTGGAGTCCAAAAGGTTAGACGAGAGTGCCTTTAGTGCTGCTTGTTTTGTCTTTCGCAGATCTCGATGGCGTGCATTTCCGCTTGAAACACTGTAGGACCCCATTGGTACGGAAATTGTGTTGGATCCAGACTCCTGCTCCCACTCCGGATTCCATCTTTGATCCGTCTGTGTACCATACCAGACTTCTAGGGTCTTGTGCTGGTACACAATTGGACCAGCTTGCGCGTTCCAATATTTCAACTTCGAAACGCCTTCCGAAACAGTGTTGCCTGACCATTATATCCGGCATTGTACAAAACATGTCTCTATTGGGGATCGAGTTGTGTATGCCCAGGTGACCTGTTAAGTTGTCAGGTTTTATAATTATACTCAAGCTGCAGTTTGATGGCATATCTAGCAGCTGTCTTTATAATGAACATTGGTAAGGGAGTTAGCCCGACTATAGCTTCTACAGCTGTTGTGGTGCAGGTGCACATGGCGCCTGTTATTCCAAGACAAGCAATACGTTGTAGTTTCAGCAACTTAGTCGTTGTTGGAGTGTTTTGGGCCACCAAACAATGGCTGCATATGTAGTAATGGGTCTTGCCATCATGAGATTCATGATTTTGGGAGAGAGACTCCAAATCCTGCCGTGTAGACGTCTACCGGCCCAGAGTGCTCTGGTAGCACGCTCTATGGCGGACTTAATATGTGCGTTCCAGTTATGTAAGTCACTTATCTACGATTATCCCAGATATTTTACCTCGCTGGATCGTGCTGTATTGTTGATTATTATGAGTCCATGGTTGACTCGTGTCCTCCTTGAGAAGGGCACTAGAATGGTCTTACAGGGATTGATAGATGATCCTTCTGTGTTGCACCATTCCACGACTTGTATTAGTGCACTTTGCATAACATCTGATACTGTCGTTTCGTGCATTCCTCTAATAATAATCGCCAGGTCATCAGCATAACCTTTGACTGATAGCTAGGTAGTTGCATAATAAATACAAATGAGAAGACTTAGGTATTTTGGTAACGTATGCAAAAGAGATTTTTATCTTTTTTTTTCCGTCACAGAGCATCACACAATCACATCACACAAAACACTACGTTCTCTTAGTGTTAACTGTCAGTATCGCTTTACACAGCAGATTTTGCTGCGCTACTACGGATCATCTACCGCTTTTGCATCTCACAGATTACATCAAATAAACAGTATTAATTATAGCATAGTGCATGGATCAATTTTTTAAACTCCAATCGAGACAAGCTAAAATCAATTTCGTTGCAAAGTTCATTAAAAGTGTTTATACACCTTGTAATAGGTTCATTACAACCATAGTTGGTTCTATGCCTCTTATCGTATAGTCTCATCCGAAGAGATCTTTGGGGAGCATATATATTCATGAGAAAATGTATGTCTGGTGAATTTACACGGCAATTAATAATATCGCGGATGAACATGGCTGAGGCTGCCTTACGCCTGAAACTTAAGGTTTGCAAGCCTATTATTTTACATCTATCGTCATATTTAGAGAGTTCTTCGAAGGAATACAATTTACGGACAGCATATCTCGTGAAATTCTTTTGTACTCTTTCGAATCTGAGTTCTTGTGTATCATATGGGGAATCCCAAATGATGGAAGAATATTCTAAATACGGTCTGACTAACGAACAAAAGATGGATTTAAGACTGGTAATATCCCGAAAATCTCTACTATTTCTTTTCAGAAAACCTAACATAGCATTAGACTTCGCAATTGTACAATCATAATGTAATGCAAAATTTAATTTAGTATCAAAAATTACACCCAGATCCTTAACCTCTTCTAGGCGACCAAGTCTATGATCATTTATGAAATAATCATAGACAATCGGGGATGTAATTCGATATGCCGTAAAGATATTACATTTTTGAATATTCAGCTCTAGTCCATTGTGCTTGCACCATTCCACTAGTGCATGGATATCCAATTGGAAATTATTACAATCAGTTAAACTATTTATAGATAAATACAATTTAAAGTCGTCTGCGAATGTTAGGATTTTACAATATTTGAAAATTTCGTGAACATCATTTATAAACAATAGAAAGAGTAATGGCCCCATATGGCTACCTTGTGGAACGCCCGATGTAACTTTTTTTACTCGAGATCTAAAACTTTCGATCATTACCAAATGCTTTCTGTCCTTTAAGTAATTGGAAAACCACTCTAACATTGACGAATGGAATCCCAAAGACTTTAGCTTTTTTAAAAGCAAAGTGTGATATACTAAAGTATAAAGTATATCGAAGGCTTTCGAGAAATCGGTGTAAAGTACATCAACTTGTAATTGATTTTCTAAATTTGTGCAAATGTAATTTGAAAATAATGATAAATTAGTTGTACATGACCTGCCCTGCATAAAGCCATGCTGGTTATTAGAAATAATTTCTTTTACCATGAAATATAATTTTTCTTTTACAATACTTTCAAATAACTTTGGTATCGATGAAAGCTTGGATATTGTTTCTACTTTTTTTGAATTAAACCACATTCATTTAAAAATTCACCCATTTTTAGGGATTAATTAAAGATACTTCTTAGAGGACGATAAAGCGAGTTCCAACTTTTTTTAAAATACCAGCCGGGTTTTTGGTAGGATGTGCGGTGAACAGTTGCGCACCTTCGAATAAAAGTCACTGGTCGATCGGTAGCACTCTTTTTTTACAGGTATAATTTTAATTACCGGTCAATGTTTGATAGGCAATAACAGGTGGATATTGATGATCCTGGGACGACGTAGGGACCTCAAAGAGGCTTGCAATAAGTAGGAAAAAGCTTATAATAATAATATATAATATGGGTGGCGCTACAGCCCGTAGAGGGCCATGGCCTAGCTTCTCAGCAACCACTCGTGTTGTGCGTGCTATTATTCTATCACGAGTGGAAGAGACTTACAGTATTATGTCGACTCCGAACGGCTAATTTGAGAAGCTTTTTCTAGACAATTATACTCTTTGAGCATTGTTAGTGGCTCGAAAGAAGTGGGGCGGTAAAAGTATTTCTTGTCGTACCACGAATCGTACCTAGACAGGTAGATCGAAGTGTGTAGGTGTCGCCGCACTACATTTCCGATTTGATGACATCTCAATGAATTCGAAAGAGGACGTGGTGGTTGTTGTGACAGTCACACTTACCTCCCTACAAGCTAATTGTATTTCTGAGAGGAACTAAAGTATTCAGATTAAAATGCCCTATTTTTTAATTATTCTTTTTTGTATGACTACCTAGGTAAAGCTACACTGGGGGAAATTAATATAGAGGCATAATATATAATTAAGTAAGATCATACATCCGAATAAAATCGTTTGTTATACGTTAATGTCTCCCCAACGAGAGACTAAAAGTACGGAACAAAAATAAATTTGATCAAATACATTCAGTAAAAACGACCATTTTAAAGAAATTAGTGCGAAATTAAAATAGAGGCACAGTTGTTCTGATGGTTTTTTATTTTTAAATTTGTTTTACAAATGTTGTATGTTAATAATGAGTACTTCCCCCCTTGTTGCTTATGACCTCAAAAATTCTGCTAGGCATCGAATTTATAAGAGAATGAAGGTATTCAGCATCCAAGTTCCTCCAAACATCTTGAATGGATTGTTTTAGTTCGTGGACTGTGTTGTACTGCCTCCCATTCATATAAACTTTTTTTGCCATTATTCTCCATAAATTTAAGATTGTATTCAAATCTGGGGACAGCGATGGCCACTCTAAAACAGGTGTATTTGTCTCAAGAAAATACTCATTTACCACTTTGGCAGAATGGACCGCAGCATTATCTTGTTAAAAGATGAAATTCTCGCCTCCAATTTCATCCGCAAATTCATCTAAGACATATTCCAACATTGCTAAATATTTCATAGAGTTCATTTTTGGAGGAGAGTAGAGGATAGGGATTTTTTCGTTGTAGCTGAAAGCTCCCCATATCATCACACTGCCCCCTCCAAAGTTGCGGCTCATTCTCACTTCCGGTTTATCCCGCAAATCATGCCAATAGCAACGAAAACCGTCTGGTATATCCAAGTTGAACTTCTTTTCGTCACTAAAAATCCCTTGTCTCCATTCTGTGGTCCACCACATGTGATTTCTAGCGAACAAGAGTCGACTTTCCTTGTGCCCGGGAGTAAGTGCCGGTTTTTGGTGAAAACCAATGTTTGAGTTGCTTGCAATAGCTGTTGGACACGTCGTACACCAATTTTGCCTTTTTCGTTCCATAGCTTTCACCCAAATTTATGAAATGGTCTACAACGTTAGGGGATCTTCCTATTTAAACAGCAATTTGCCGGTTGGAATAGCCATTTTCTTTTAGCAGTCGGATTTCAATTTTTTCCTCTTGAGTGAGCTTTTTTCCACGTCCCATTATTTTAAAATAGTTATTGAGCTCGGTACTGTAAAATTTAATAACTCTAAATAACTCTGAATACCTATTCTGCTAAACTGTAACCGAAACGCTTACCCAAAAATTGATATTTTTCGAAAAATTGTATAACAAAATTTATAACAACCACAGTTTTTCTCAAAAACACGCGTGATGGTTGAGTACGACAACTGACATGGAAGTGAACATGGTACGCACGATCTCATTAGCACAAAAGCAAATGTGAAAAAATACCGTTTTGTTGACGGTCATTGTATTCAATGGGAAGCCATGCCATATGTCCCATTTATTGCTTTGCCTCTATATTAATTTCGCGCAGTGTATGTTCTGGAGTCGAGTTGGGTGAGCTATAACTTCGAGGTAGTTAGGGAATTCAGATCAGGTCTGTCTCGACTCCAAGATAAACAATACCAACATCAGTTCTTGGACAAAACACATACTCTTGTCAATCTGTGTTTGTTTTCTTTCAGTTGCTTTGTTTCAAGTGGCGACTAAGTAAAACGGCTAGCTCTTTCGAACGCCCAACGGCCAAGATCTTGCTCAAAGGCTCGGAAGTATGGAGTACTTGCGGAGCCAAGGCAGTGAAAGAAGACGTGTCACTCGAAATGGTCGGCTAGTGTCTTTGGGGCTTGTTTATATTGATGGCGATTGGGACAGAAGATTTAACTACGAACTGTGCGGACGGTAGGTAAGTAGGTAATTGGGTGCAATAATGGCCGTGGCTTACTTAGACCAACGTGTTGGGTCCTAGAAGTGCTAGAACTACCATGAAACCTCCCGTGAACCTCCCTAAAACTACCCAGATTCGAATATGAATTTTACGAGATTCTTCAGTTCAACACCGCTTAAGTCCTCTAGTTCTATGATGAAGTGCTTTCCTAGATGATACCTTCTTTTAGTTGCTAGGGCTGGTATTCGCAGAGCAGATGTTGGATAGATTCTGTTTGTTCATCATCTCTCCAGCTCCTGTAAAAGTTGTTATGCATGTGTATCAATGGCACAGTACCCGGTAAGGACTCCTATTAGCGTGCATGCATCCTTGCGACTGAAGTCGATCAATGATGTTGCCCCAATACTCAGACCAAACCAGCGAGTTCTGGCTCTATCTAGGGCTTCGGTATGTCCGGTGTATGCGCATACGGGATTGCTAAGGATTCCCCCCAGATCCGTGCGGACGGCATAATGAAAGGAGCTTACCAATGCGTCTACGAATCCAAAAAAAATAGAGGAGGCGGGCCATATAGTGGGCTTTTGGCTCCGATCTGAAGTGTCTACTACTCCGAGACTGTGGGACAACGCAACAGAGGATGCAGTTGTTTTGTTTGAGACATAAACCAAAATAGTGTGAGCAATTGGAAGCACATTGCCAGAGATAGCTACGTTTGTGCCGTGAAATCAGAGAGAGATATCCGCCTTTCCAGCTGATTATCTTCATGTTCGCCGACGCATTCGAGGATATTTTGATCAGTTTATCATAAACTTTTAGAAGCTAATCACGATGTCGTGTAAATGGCATACTCCACTTGGTCTGTGGAGACGATATAAAAAGGGTGTAAGGCTTTTTAGGTTGACGGCCAGATCTATTCCAGACGCACATGCCACACAAAGAAAAAGACTTGTCCTTTTATGCGGATTTACTTCCTCTAACACGGTTTCTTCAGAGTTACCTGCTAATTGATGGTTTAGTGGACTTGAAAGTGACCTGCAAAACATATCAGATAATTTATGAGTCTAAACCGATCTACTGACCCGTTGTCCAACAGTGAGCCATTCTCATTAGCGACGTTTATTTGAAATTGACTCAATAAAAGAATTGTTGACAAAGTGAACACCTTTGGTGTTTTCCCGAAGGTAAATCTAAAAATTTCCTTGAAAATTCGCTAAATATCGTCATAAAATGTTACTGATTTAGAATGATTGCTTTTCGCGGGACGATGGCCACATTTTAATTGCTGTATTTTTTTTCAATATTTCTCGTACCTAGCCGAGGTATAAAAATATGGAATCAATTGAGCACGCAATAAAACTTCTGTCGGCACTGAACATACCCATTCGATTCCACTTAACTTCTCCTCCGCAACTGAACCGTAATTAATGCTTCGTCTCTTTCCCACTCGTGCATTGTATTTCCAAAGAAAAAAACGATTGCACACTTTTATATCTTCCTGCTTGGCATTCCCCTCCCAACGAAGACCAGCGCTGAACACAGCCGACTCGACGAAACCAACACAGCTTCTCGTTTCGCATAAAATCACTCAACACTGACGCACCGAACCTCATTTCGATTTTAAGTTTGTTCGAAAGAAGTTATGATATAGTGGTTCGGAGAGAGCGTTTTTGTGCGCCACATTTGTAAATTAAGTGATTTTTAAACAAAGAAAAAATAGAAAAAAAAAATACATATATAGCCTAATTCTATATGTATACATATATAATAAATAAGAATAAGTGTGTGAAAAGTATATTCTGGAAATACGAAAAATAAAATTAGTAAAGAGCGAGCGCAAGCGAAGCAAAAGAAAGTTTATTCATATTCATATTTTCTGTTGAGTGAATTTAAAATTGAATGAGAGAATTATTTTTTTTTTTAAAAAAAAAAATCATAAGTTACCCGTAAGAAGCAAAAAAAAAAAACGGTCACCCCGCAGACCGAACGTATGTAATTTCTGTTGCAAAGAAAAGGAATATATTACATAAAAGCTTTCCCAAGTGCGAGAGAGCCACCCGCTCAAGGAAAAAAAGAAGATTATTATTTTTTTTCCAATTTGTAAGAATTGAGTGTGAAAAGAAAAATATAAAAAGCCAAAAGGAAGCAGTAAAAAGCTTGTTAAGAGCAAAAAATCCCTGTGAAATATATATATATATATAAAGTGATTTCTGTGCGTGCATTTGTGTGTGTGCATACAAACAACGGATCTTTTTCCTCAAATTTGTTATTCTCCAAGACGACGGGGTTTTTTAAAAGCAAAAAGTAAGTTCATTTTTCTTTATTTCCTTCGATTTTTTCCCACTACAATTTAAGAGGCCTGACTTTGGGTTATTTTTGAATCGAACGAGACTCAGGTTATTTCAATTTTTGTCGTGGCCCTGGCGCTTTCACGTCTTCTGCGCTAACCCCTAAAATGGTAGTGGAAAGTTTTCGAAAGCATTGCGTAGGCAAAATTTATTTATAACATCGGTGGATTAGGAACCTTCATCGCAGCCACATCATCTAAAGCGTCATGTAACGGAGCACATAAGCATACGAAAAAAAAAAAAAAGTTTTAACAAAATTGAATATACATAAGTTCGGTCACAAGTTGCAAATGCATATGTAAAACAAGATGTTTGACGAGTTTTTTTTTCTTTGGCTCTCAAAACATGCCAAGGTGGATAAATAAATGCGAAATCTGGCAACATTACACGAACATATTACTGTTGTCCAGACTTGGTTGATGGAGTGTGTGTGTGAGAGAGAGAGAGAGGGTGATACAAAACAAGTTTGAGTGAAAAATCTGTGCTGTAAGAGTGGGGTTGTGCCTGCCTTGCCGTGGTGTGTTGTTTTCTTATGGAAGATGCAATGTGCTACGTGCGATTTGGGGATTATTCCGTAAACATATTTTGTGGGCTTCATTACTGTGGCCCATCGTGGCAACGTTGCCACATCACATTCGTATGGTATACACATTGCACAAGCGGAGTGAAGAAAAATGTAAAATAAGCCGTTGAAAGCTTCATCTGCTGGCTGTTGCCACACTTCCAATTTGTTACCTTCTGGTCACATATGTTTTTGTTTTGGATTTTTCTCAGTTTTCACAAATGGAGAGTTCGCATTTAGAAAGTTTTGCAGTCTTGCAAAGAAAAGACGAATATAGGTATTCTCAAAAATATGTTCGCTCTGTGAATGGGAAATTTTCGCAATGCGAATGCCAGTTGATTGGACCTATTGATGTTGAGCTGGTATCGATTGGCAGAGATATTTGAATTTTAGGCCACACTATTCTGCAAAATAGTGCATAAGCCGTTGGATTATATCTGCTTAAAAAAAGCCTCCAAGTACAGTGGGTTGTCCCTAAGCTGAATTTCTCTTCTATTTTGGCATTTTCCATACAAAAACCTCCTTCTCTTCGCTCCAACTTGCACTGTGTTCAGTGTTACATATATCAATTTAAAATAAATTGTATATGATTTAAGGTTTGTGGCTTGGCTTCTATGTCATGCGAGGCGAAAGATTGAACAAGCGTTGTTCGTTGCAACAAGGGTGGGAAAAAAAAGAGAAGCACCACCCTTATGTTCTTTCCAGAAGCATCTTTTGGGTTTTAGTTTCACTAATAGTTCGTCTAAATATTTTTTATTTGATTTTTGCATTTGCATTAATTAATTTGCAAAAGCCCCTACTAGTCATTGTTGATTCACTCAACGTTCCCCATCCAACTTCAGTCTGTAAATTTTGATCGCAGCTGTTAAGCAGTGTTGTTATGGGCTGCTTACACCAGGTAACTGGTTGTAATTCCTTACTTCGACTGCATTTAAAGGCATTGGCAGATGAGTTGCCCGAAAATTAGGCATTTTCGTAGCGTTGTAGGTCAGGGTTTGTTTATAACTAGGCAACCAAGCAAGCTAATCAGAAGCAGTCGAGAACGTGTACATATTGGAATAAATAATGTAGTTAGTTGACAGAAGCAGGAGTTTGAGTAGAATTAAATAAGAGACCTTTCCGAAAGATTGACTTTTCTGAAGTCTAAGAATGTACCATTGTAAGCAGAATAGTGAGTCCATCTCTCTACATTACATGCTCTTTGTCATGCGAAACATTTTCTCGTTAGAAAAATCGCTGGATCTTTGTAATTCCTTCCACGCTTATATGCAGCACTTCAATCGTGATCGTGGGCACTTTATATGCGCAAAGTCTGTACAGCCAAGAGCCCAGGTAGCTACAGCCTAATCCTCCTGTATTAGCGACATAATTGATTATATGTTCATAAAGCTTATATAAATAATGTAAAGTCAAGTATTTCGTTTTTGAATTGTGATCTGTGTTTGCACCACTTAGTAGATCAACCTTAACAAATGGTCTCTACAGTAACTCAGTACATGCACATTTTCCTGAAACTATCTTCATACCTATTATGTGTGATCATTTTAGTATGAATCCCCTTCACTTGTGATTACATTTCAAAGCTGACTATTTGAGTCAGTCCAAGCAACTGATCACGGAACTATTCAACAAACGATTTCCTAACTGTCACAACTGTTGACTCAGTGCCTTTGTATGGAACTTTGGATTAATTGCCAATAAGCCAATGTGTCATAACTAGCAGCATAAAGCTACATATGTATAATAAGATTATTCATTGTGTGACTAGACGGTTTTTTTTCTTCTTTTTTAATAAACTTGGGTAATCAGGCATAATTATAAAAGCTTTTTAATGCTTATTGGTGGACGATGGAATGCTTTTGCATGCTTTTGCATTCCATTTTGTATTTTATAAATGGATTTCAAACAAAGCCAGATGCTTGTTGGTTGATATCCAGGTTTTCAACGGACACCTTATTCGACTTTTGCCACCAAAAATGAGTGAATCATTCTGAGAAAAATGAACTGCTACCAATTAAACACACCACACGTCAACCAATGTTTTTGCTCATTATCTGATCATGCAGTTCTTCACGCAATTCAATTGTATCTCTCGTTTCCTTTGTGAAACTCAAATGTACCATCCTTTCAAGAAATGATTTAGAAAAAAGGAAAAGGTTATCCATCAAAGAATATCCGCTTGGACATTAACACGTGTTCTTTCCTATTGTGTCCTATCTACATACCTTCCTCCATCAATTGGTGTGTTCTAAAACTATGAAGACAATTCATGAAAAGTACATCTGAATGCAATTGAATAGACCTGTTCTATTTACCTTCACACAGCGTGTACCATTTCTCAGAACTCTGTGGGGAAAGTAATCCTATAGAAATTTCTTGATGGCTTAGCGGCAGCGGCTGAGTGTGGCTTTGGTTGTCACCCATTTTGCCGACGGGAGTTGTGTTAGTTGTGTGCACCGTTCGGTGTTGACATTAGACTGTAGGCTGCCCCACTCGCCAAGCAGGAATGGTTGCTGTATGAGTTGTGGTGCCAAAGTCCCCATCGGACTGTAACCGACACAGAATCTTTCCAATATAGGAAAATACATATTTGGATGCGCTGTAATCTTGTATTATTCTGAAGTGGACTTGTGCCTCTACTGACAAGCCTCTGCAAATCTGCAATACCTTATACCATTCATCTCCTCATTACAAAGTAAGCTCAGGGTTCTCTACGGTTGTTCTGCGACAAATCCATCGTAGACGACGTTGTACAAGTCAAGTAATTGTGGTTCATACATTCGCATTGCCTCAGAAGTTTCCCTAAAATGTATGTTAGGCATCTTGTTTGTGTGCATGGCATCTTGCTGCTTGTATGCATGGCACATTTTTGCTTTGTCGCTTAGAACTCTTTGGAGAAGGTTCTTCATACAGCGAGTATCATTTCTAAGGCCGCTATTACAGACGCTAAATTCGTCACCGATTTTTGTATGAAGTTGACAAGGGAGGTGAGACAGAAGTGATCACACAAAGGAAATAACACACACATTGCAAAAATCGGTGGTGAATTTAGCTTGTATTAAAGCAGCTAAGAAGAGAAAATATATAAGCGGTCCTATCGGACAGTCCTGATGGCTTCAGACCCAGCAACAGAAAGTGACAAGTGAGAAGCAAACATTTCCTTCTGTCATTTTCTTAATAGGCCTGTTAGACATGTAGACCAAAAAATGACTCATGTAGCCTTCAAACTACGAATGTTGTGAAACTAGGCATCTTGAAGGAAAACTAGTTTGAGTCACGAAAATGCGATTATCATACGATCATTCATGAAATCTAAAAACTCGATCCATAATAAATAAATGTTCCATATGTAGATAGAATGTGCCTTCCAAATTCAATTTGTTCAACTTTCTCCGGATTTCGTCAACTTTGCCACACACTCCGCAAAAGATAACGAAATTTTTCAAATCAAAATATCGTAAGATACTGAAAAACCTCCTGCGAGACCAGCCCACCAATCATTCTGTCTTGATTTTATTTTTGTACACAAAAGATAGTTCGTCCAAATAAACAAAAAAAAAAAAGAAATACTATGTATTTACTTGCCAAGTGGGAGCAATGAGCCCAGAGTTTTCTGTTTATCTTCCTTTTTTTTCTCCTCTTTCTACTAAATTCACATCAAAATAGTACACACTATAGCGCCATAACTTGCAATAAAAAAAAATCATAAATAAAAACGTCATAAAAACAATTTACGCCAGCCATTTTGGATTACTATAATAGTTTTCCCACCACCACAATTATCTGGCTTTCTCTCTCCCGCGCACGCCCGTAGATAGAGACAAAACAGAAATAAAAAAAAATAACTCGTATCTCCCTCGTATGCATGCGCCGAAAAG
Organism: Eristalis pertinax; assembly: GCA_907269125.1. Taxonomy (NCBI): domain Eukaryota; kingdom Metazoa; phylum Arthropoda; class Insecta; order Diptera; family Syrphidae; genus Eristalis; species Eristalis pertinax. Next base: position 110,331,550 of record OU026145.1, on the reverse strand, counting down.
AGACGCAACATAAATGACAAGAAGAAAAAAAAAAAAACTCACTCGATTATGGACAATTTGTTTTTGTTCCCCGAAACTCACCACACACAGCCGTCGCAAGACGCAAGTGTTGAAATTGCTTGTTTTTCCCCCCATCGGAGCTCTCATCTGGTCTAGGTGGCTTTTCAAAATCACTCATACGTTCATTTGGTTCGTAACGTTCGTGGAGTGAAGACACACTTTTGCGCTGTCAATCGATGAGTAGTAATAACGGTCCTCGAAGTGTTAACTCGAAGTTGTTGAATTTTTTTCAAAATACGAAAAAATATGCTAACATCGTCGAACTTACTAGCAAATATAAATAGATCGAGAATCATTTCAAAAGAAATTTGTGACGGAGTGTTTTCGTAGCTGTTCCAATTCAGATCGAAGTAGATGAAGAGAATATGTATTGAGAGGAGAAAAAGAATTCTTTCAACATTGTTCAAGAGGTGTGTGTGTTTGTTTGTTTGTTTGTGATTTCTTCAGTAATTTATGTTTTCAATTTATTTCTTTGTTTCTGTGAATTTAACGAGTCGCATCAGGAAATATGTAGATGCTAACAAATTCTTCACTGTGCTCCCATTCCGAGTTTATTCTGCTTTTTTTTTTTTTCCTCCAAGTCGCCTGGAATTTGATAAAATTTCGTCTAATTTTTCTTCCCCTTTTTTATTTTTTCTTGTGAATCAGAAAATTTAAATCAGTTTCAGTGGGTGAAATATGGAAACAAAAAAAATCAAAATTGTTTTTACTTCAAAAAGAAAGAAAATGTGTGTACACCCTTATGGAACATCTTTTCTGTTCCTCTTGTGAAATGCCTTGGTGTGAACATAGCTAATTATTGGAATTATCAGCAGCTGTCATTTGGAATTTTCCCGCCCTAGTTTCAATAGGGTTCATGATTTGTCAACGTTGGTTTATGCAAAAATTGTCAGGTTTGGAGAAAACTTTTGCTCGTAGTCTCTAGCTGCCCAGAAGGGCTGATTGTAGTGATTTGTGTTTGCGTTGAATTAAACCGATACAGGGAGAAAATTAAGTAGCATGTTTTTTTGCCAATTGGGTAGATTTGCTGCAAAAAGCGAGCGCGACAGCGTGCTTAAATTGAGACGATATGAAAATGTCAAAATTTCTGCTTGTTCAAACTTTCTGAAATAACGTAAATTTACCTGTGCTGTGATAAAATAAATAAAGTTAGTAAAACAATCAAATGTGCGTGAGTGGAAATTTCTGGAACAAGTATAGTCGTTATGTACACGTTCGTTGTCCCGGAACGGAACCATTGTTTGTTCAAATCATTAGATTGTAGATTGTAAAGGGTCCCGTAAAGCACTGGGCGGTGGTAGGATTAAGGATAATGAGTTGGGAGAAATGTTAGACGAACGTTCGCTTGTAATCCAATTTTCACTTCAGCAGGTATACACATTTCCACGCGTATACCTGAGAAAGAAACAACAAGGACTTCCGTTGCCTGGTGAAAAGAAGGGTTTTACGGCGCTGCTTCTTTGCCTTGTGGTTTCTAAATTTTTTTCTTGTTCAAACGATCATAAATGCGCAACCCTAGGCGCCTTCTGTTTCTGTATAGTAGTTAGAAAGTTTAAAAAAATGTTCGTCGATTGTAAAAAAAAGAGCTGTGGATTTAGGTTTTCGTGTGTATTTTTTTTTCTTTCTCAACGCTAATGATGGATTGTGAAAATGTGCGCTCTCAGCAGCTGACGATCGTGTTCATAATCTCCGATGTATGTTGTCTGTTCCAATTTCTTCGGAATTGGTTCAGGTTGTTATGTTACTTGAGTAGTGCTATTTTTTTTTTTTATTGTTTGCGATCTCATTTTTCCCTTCACGGTACATAGGCAAGCAGGTGGTTGATGGAATCCACTTAGAACTAACTGGTACATTGTACTGGCACTCGGGTCGCTTGGGTGTAATCCATTAAGCACTTTCTAGTGGGGGGAGACGTTTGGTGTTGAGAATGAAGCCCTTTGGAACTTTGACACAAGCGAATTAGGTTGGGTTACCCATGAGAAATTAATGGATCTCGGATTTTGTCGGACGGGTTTGACATAAAGGCGATCAGTTTCCCGGAGCTGCTTGCCTGACTATATGATCACATATGTGTCTCTTAAGTTTGCCATGAGTGGGTCAACTAAAACAATAAGGGCACTTGCCTCGCTGAAAAAGAAAGCACGTAGAGCTAAGGAAATATGTCTCTTCATCGTCCAAACGGCTTCTGCAACAGTCGTTGTTGCCTAATTTTATAGTGTGATCGCCAAGAGGCAGTGCCTTGTACTGAAGCCTCACATGTATTTTTACGGATTTTTGTGCAAAATTATTTATTTTTCTGATGTGGTGCATAATTTGAAGTGTTCCTGTTTAGTTCGTCTCGTTAGGTTTAAGGAGTGGATGTTAAATGGTTCACCTTTATCATTTATTTAAGACTCTAGAGTAGTAAGTGTATCTATCTGTCAGGCAGGCGGTTAAGTCTAACTTCGAAAAAGAAATGTTCAGGGTCCACGATAATTTTAGTGCGTGTTCAAATGATTCACCTCCAGTTAGAATGCCAAAGTATTAGAATCCCAATCGGGGAAAGCGAATCTCGTTCACTTCCGTGCAGGATAAATCTCGTTCCCTTTTTTCCCACCCTCATAATCACATTCCCCGCAACCAAGAAATTTTCTTATTTTTAAACATTTGCCTTTTCTTTTTTTCTTATCTTTTCTAATTACTAAAGGACCATCGATGCAGACAAAACAAAAACAAATTATTAACCAACAAATAATAAAATATATAAATAATTAAAATATATAAAAAAAAAACAGAAAAACCAATCGACAGACTGATTACCATACAATATATAAAATAAATATATAAAAATAAATATTTATATATATAGAGGCAGTTGTGAACAAATTAAAAAAAAGAGGAAAAAAAAAACATTAAGAAAAGTAAAAGCAACAAAAAAAAGCAAAACAACAACCCAGAGAACTCTTAATGGAAATTAGTATTTTTTCGTTGATTTTAATTACTTGTGTGTGATATATAAAGTTAAGTAATTTTAAATATTAAAAAAAAAAGAAGCAAAATAAGAATATATAATATTAAATAAGTAAACATTGAGAGAGAGATAAAGAGAAGAAGAAAAACGAAGAAAAGATGACATACTCGCACAATAGTAGCAGTAACAAAATGTCGATACGATATGGCGGTAGTAGCAGTAGCAGCAGCAGCAGCAGTACAACATCATCATCATTATCATCAACAAACCATTCCAACAGTATTGCCAGCAGTACAAATTTAGGCACCTCACCAGGTTCAATGTCATCTGGATCATCGTCCAGTAGTTTATCATCATCATTGGGTGGTAACTCGTCCAGCAGCAGCTTAGGTAGCTGTGGAATGGGTGGCGGCAGCGGCGGCGGCGGCGGTGGTGGCGGTGGATTCTTTTCCGCACGCAAAGGTAACAATTCGCCCCGAACTCACGGTGGATGGCAGCGTCAGTCACCCGGCGGCAATACGAGTCGTTGCTCTGGTGGCAATAGTCTCACATCACCCGGCAATGGTGATTCATTTTTCAACAATCACCATCGTCCGAATCATCATCATCAGAAGCATGTTAGTGGCGGTCCAGGTGGCGGCCATGGTGTCGGTGGCAATTCACGTCATAATTCGCCGGCAACAATTATTGGCGGTGGCGGTGTAGGCGGCAGTGGCGGCGGAAGCAGTGGTGGCAGTGGACGTAAAACAAATCGTAACCATCATAGAAATTCGAGTGGCCATAATAATAACGGTATTCATATCCTATTGTCAAATGTCGGCAATAATGGTAGTCAACGCAATGGCGGAGGAGTCTCCCCAACAACCCTAATACCAACGAATTTAACCCACTATGCTGGCAGCAAATGCTTTGATGCACCAGCACCAACAGCTTTACCAAAGCCACCGCAACACTGGACAATGGGCGGTAAGGATGTTATGCTAAGTACAAACTCGATCATCACCGACCCAAAAATGGTCTCATTTCAAATATCGCCGTCATCGTTGCTAGCACCAACGGCCAAAGTTGTTAAATCATCGAAACGCAATCTACTCGATGACTTTGATACGCACAATTTGAAATTGTTGCTCAATGTGCAATCGTAACCGCCATTATTTTTGTTTCTATAAAAAAAAAAATAATTAAAAAAAAAATCAAACAAACTAAGTGCAAACAAAGAAGAACAACACAATAACAACAACCAAGCAAACAATTTTTGTGTTTCTAAATTTTTATTACAACAAAAAAAAAATGGAAAATAGTTTTTTCGCTTTAAAATGGATACACAACACTCATCAAATCAGTCAATCTACCTACTCATATACCTAATCCCCCCTTCCAGACGATTTAAATAAATGCAGCACATTCAAATACAAAAAGAAAGAAGAAAACAAAACAACAACAAAAAAAAATGTAAAACAGTTGAACTCAAAAACAACAAACAAGAACACAACAACAGCAATAACTTTGTGGTTTTTTTAATATGAAAGAAAAACAACAAACAATACAAAACAAAACATAAACCAACAACTTTTTAGTGATTTAATATTAATGATAAACAAAAAAAAAAAACAAATTGAATCGTGATATATAAATAGACTTTGAAACAACAAAAGATTAAAAATTGAGAATATAATTGCAACAAGAAAAAAAAAAAACAAAAGAGAAATCAATTGTAATATTTGTAGTACCTAAATAATAATAATAATAATTAATTAGTTATTGTTGTTAAGAGAAGAGCGAACGATCTATAAAGAGATAAAATATCCGTTTTTCTTCTTCGTTACATCGTTTTTTTTTTTTTTTATTAAGTTTTTCTTTTGAGTTTTCAAATCTCTTTTTCTCATTTGTAAATGAACTAAATTCTTGTATATCCACCCACCAACCAACTTAAAATTAAGTTAAGTAAAATTTAAAGAAAAACAAAAACCTAAAGGAAAAATAAGAAACAAAAAATACTTGTAAAAAGAAATATAACGAAATGAAGTGTGATAATGTATAAAAAACAAAACAAAACAAACAAAAAAACAAAAGAAGAAAAAAGCAAAGAAAAAAAAAAGAAGAAAAAGCAAGTTTAAACACAGTAAAAATCATATGCAATAGCAACATTAAATGTGATCGATAAAAAAAAAAAAGAAGAAACTGTATCTCATCAACAATATGTACGCCCCCGATATGCAACGATGTTTGTGTAAATAGAAATGTGTAACTATTCGTGGAACGTGAAATTGTGAAGAGAAACGACAAAACCAATAGTGCTTACAACATATTGGCAAAACAAAAATCGTTTGACTTTTATTTTTATTTAAAAATTCTCTGTGTAAATCGTTGTATGTCATTGAATGAATGGACGAATGATGCAAAAAGAAAACGAAGAAACTGCCAAAAAAAAAAATGTATACAAAATTTGAAGTGGAAAAAACCGTGAGATAAGTGCGCGTTAAATGAGCAGCCAATACCTCAACACAGCAACATAAACCCCATCAAACATCATCTCTGGATCGAATCATGCTGAGAATACCACAACACCACCACAGACAACATCTCAAAAAAGAAAAAAAGAGAAAAAACAAACAACAATCTCAAAGTGTTCCTTCACATCGAGGTGATAATTTTTGTTTCTTGTTTTATTATCATTTTTTTTTCCAAAACAATAGAAATTCTTTTAAATTTAGTTATGAAAAAAGAGCACCATTTTTAGAAAAAAAAAAAAAAAAAACATAATAATTTACAAGAAAACAACATAGTTTAACACATCAAACCTTGCTTCCCTCTCCTCTCTAGAACAAATGTATATTTTTTTGAACCAACATCTAAGTGGAGCGAGAGTGTGAGAAAATTGAGAAACTAAACAGTTTTTACATATGCAAGGAAGGCGCAGAATAAATCAGCATGTTGGATTTATGTGTGTGTGTTTGTGTGCACGCGTCTAACCAAACAAAAAAGTGAATAAATAATCCGTTTCAAAATTAATGTAATATCATGAAAAAAAAAGAAAACGACGACGTAGCGCATACATAATTTATATCATATGCATGTCAGCCAGCAGAATTCATCTCCAAAACAACAACTACAACCACCAGAAGAAGAAGCAGAAGAGATAGAAAAAAAAAAGTTTATACATACGTAACCAATCTATTATTTTTTTTTTTTTTTTGTGTTTATTGTTAAAACTTGCCGATGAGAAGAAGAAGAACCCCCATGTTAACGAAGAGGGAGCTAAATTGTTAGTTTATTTTTTGTTTGTTGAAAACTAAATTATTGACAGCACAAAGCAAAGACAGCAGGCTTATAAAACAAATCGAAAAAAGAAAGAAACAAAAATATGCACTTCATTGTTTATCATATTTTTTTTTCTTTGTTTTTTTTTTAACAGACAATTTTTCATTAAAATCATTATTTAAAGAAAGAAAGAAAAAAAAAGCAGCGCTTTAGACATAAACACCACGATCAATCCTGAAGAGATAAAAGAAAGAAATGTAAATTGAAATCTAAAATAAAAAAAAAAAAATACGAAGACTAACCGAAGGAAAAGAGTTAGAGTTACATCCATTCTCATTAATGTAAACAAAATAAAATTTAATTTGTATTTTTCTTAATTTTTTTTTATCCACTAACATTTTGTGTTTGAAATTTTATATAAAAAAAGAACACCAATCATCCTATGGATAGAAAATTAATTTTAACTACTTTTGTATGATTTCCGATTTTGTTTGAACAAAAAAGAGAAAAAAACTATAAACAACCAAGATATGTGAATAGGAATTAGAAAGAAACCGAAAAAAAAAACAAAGCTTTAAAGAAGACTTATTTATCTTTATGAAAAAGAGAAACTCTAAATAGTTGTGTATATATACTACAATAGTTTTATTCGTGTATGCTACATATAATATTGAAGAGAAGAAGAAGAAAAAAAGAAAACAAAACCAAAATTCCTTGTTTTAGCGCGCAGCAAAAATAAACGAGAAAGCATTTTTTTTTTTAATTTTATTATTTCTAAAATGAGAGACGTACATGAAACGTAAAAAAATGAATAATAAAAATAAACAACCAACAAATTAGTTTTAAATAAACTATAGCTATTAACGTACTCCTTTACTTTTGCAATGTTGTGTGATAAACGAATTTTGTTAAGATTCCTTATTAATTATATATTAAATTTTTATTTCTTTTTTTTATATATATATATATATAAATATATATATATATTGTACGAAACAAATTTTTTGATAGATGAGAAAACCCCAGAGAAAGAAAACCCTTAAAGAAAAAAAAAAGCAAAAATTGTATTATGAATGAAAAACCATGAGAAAACGAGAAAACAAATTTGAAGAAAAGAAAAGAGACAAATATATAATATATTTATTTTTTTTATTTTACAAAATTAAAAGAAAAAAAAAAACAAAACAAATAGAAGAAAAACAAACATGAAATGCTTTTGTGTTTTTATTTCAATGAAAATTTTGTTGTTCTTGAGAGATCAAGAAATGGGAAGACACTTTTGCAGAACAACAACACAGCAGTGTAAAACAACAAAAACACAACCAACAGGCAGGCAAACAGCAGCGCGCAACACAGTCGGATTTGTTAGCAATTTGTGTGTGTGTGCGTGTACTTGCATTTTATGTGTGCATCTAAGGTTTGTGCAAAAAGGTTGCTCCCTCTTTGTGTGCCGCATCCTTCGTTGTGTGTCTGCCAAATAATTGATATAAGTCTAGTCCTGTGAATGCAAAAACAAGAGTCACAAATTTAAAAAGAAGATTGTAGGAAATGCAAACAAAAGAAGGAAAGAAAGACAAATCCCCTACGTATCTAGTTAGTGCGGAGTTTTGCAAAGCCCTTAGGACGAATGTGATTCAGTTAGGGTCCCATTATAGATTTAAATTTTAGTTCTGTTATTTTTTTTTCTTTTTTTTTTCAAACCAAATACACCGATTTTTAAAACGAAGAATATTATTAAGGCTTCGAAATACGGGGGAAATCACTCTTTTGATTCACGTTTTAGTGATTCATAAAGAGCTTTTCATTAGTAGATAAATAGATTTTATTGTACTGAGCAGCAAATTGTTTAAAACCTTTTTCAAATAAAGGATGTCAATGCCAAACAATTAGGGATTTCATGTAGGGTTAGAGTTTTAATTTTTTGTTTTTATTTTTCTATATCAAATTTAATTTCCGAAGTTTCAGGTGAAGCACATGCCTTTTTAAGCATAGAAATCATGTAAATCACCTTAATCGAATCCGGAAGACGCTAGAACGAAGAGGAGAATGAGAGGAATGTGTGTGCGCGTGTTCTTCATGTGATCAGAGCAGAGGCTGATTAGATTTAGAGAGAAAAAAAAAATGATTAGGAAGTTTCGTTTGACAGAGGCGCTAAGTGCTGACGCGAATGTTTGCGCTAACCGTCGTGTCAAAGCTTTGAAGTCTTTACTCAGATGCAAATGAAATATTGAAGGTTTTTTTTTTTGAGATAGATGTTATCTTGATTGTCCTTAGGGTGGTTTTTTTTTATAGAGTTGTATGCCAACAAAACAGCCAGTCGTCAGTATTTGAATCGAATGCAATGTGCCTCAGGTTTACTTGTTGAATATAACTTTAAAGACTGTACTAAACTTGAATCGAGTGAAAACTATACCAGTGAGTGCATTTTTATGCATAAAAAGGCATTCCAAGCCTGTTACTTTAGAATTAAGCTCAGCACGTAGAGTTTGCTACTTAAGAGGATACAATTTATTTGAGGGTTGCAATATATATCACACAAAGCCAGCACCATTTTATCTCTATGCACTTTCGGTTGTCTTTCATCATCGTAAGGCGCTTGACTTCGTCTTACAACTGAATACCTATGGGATTTGAATTCTCCTTCGTTTTCTTTCTTACAACTTCGTGATTTTCCTTCGAGCATTTGACAAGCGTTGCAACGTGTGGGTGCTTCACATCCTCGCAGTCGTTTGTCAAATCTTCTAAGGAAAACTTCGTTTTCATCACAAAATTAATTGAACATAACAACAATAATCAGAGAGAGAGAGGGAGAAAAGAAAAATTAAGAAAAATACAAAGAATTTATTTAATTACGGTTTAACAGCAATTATGAATAAGAAAGAGATGAGAAAAATATGTAACAAAAACACAGTACTATAAAAAACGAACGACAAGGTCAGGTCATGCACATCAAACAATGAATGCGAGACAAAATGCAGAAAAAAGAAAGCTCATTTTAGGTAGACAACTTATGAAAGAAATATTCAGTTGATATTCTTCTTTCGCTTTTAAAAACTAATGTTTCTTTCTTCTATTTATTTATCATGTTAAAATTTAATGTTCTTTTTTTCGAATTGTTCAAAACAAAGCTAAAAAAAATACATATTACGTGAACACACCTCTTACAACAAACCAAAAAAAAAAAAACAAAACATTGAGTAAAATAAGAAACAAATATTTAGTAAACCATAAATGACTAAAACAAAATCCAATTTGCTACATCTTATCATAAATAAATAAAGAAAAGAAAAAAGAAAAAAAAAAACTAGTACTTGAATGTGATCTCATTTTTTAATGAAAAAACTATTTAAAGCATGAAACTTAAGAAAAATAATAAAAAACAAAATAAGAGCATTTGCAGAAATATACATATTCAAACAGAAAACAAAAGTGAATACACAAACAAAATGAAACAACAACCAAAACAAAACTATTTTAACTGTGAAATTTCCACCATCCATTGTAGTTTTTTTTTTGTTAAGAGAAAGAAAAGCAAAATAAAACATTTCAACAAACAAAAACGAAAGTTTATATATACTATATCAAATAAAAAAAAGTAAATTTTAGAACACAAACGACAGTAGGAAGTACTCTTTAAAAAAAAGGAAACAAATCATAAAGATATCTTTTTAAACAAGTTAAGAAAAAAAAAATCTAAAATAAAACATCTGAGAAATTTGAAGTTTTTGAATATTCATTTGTTTGCTAAGTGTTATACACATTGGAAGAGTTACAAAAAAAAAGAAAATATTTCAAAAATAAAAAAAACGCAATAAATGGGGGTAGAATTTTTAATTCCTCTTTTTTCTCTAATCTTCTAAATTTTTAAAGTTGGGTATTTAACAAAATCTTAGTTTCTTTTTAGACGTTTTCATATTTTACAATTAATTTTTGTGATTTTTTTCAGTGTTCTAATTAATTGTCTTGGTGTGCTTTTGAATTTCTTTTTATTCGGTCATTTTTATTTCAACGTTTTTTTTTTAAAACAAACTCCATTTACTTGCAAAGAAAAATACAAAAAAATAAAAAAAAACAAACAAAAAAACCTAAACTCTTCCTGTGGGTGTAACATTTTCAAAAATATGCTCAAAATTATTTCCATGTCCACATCACACGTGGCAGACGGGTCAATTTAAATAAACACACACCTTTCAATGAGAGATTTTCTTTAAAATGCTTCTTTACAGTTTTAAGATAACGCATTACAACCTGCAAGACAAATGTTTTCTTGTATCTGTTATTCTTTGAAGAAGAAAAAAAAAAAGAAAAACAAAACGACATCCTTGAATTTTGATTTAAAATTACGTATCAATATGTTTTTCTTAGTTTTATTGCTTAAGAGAATGACTACAATTTATTTAAACAGTCATTCTCTTAATTTGAGAGAGGAAACAAACAACAAAACAAAAAAAAAAATAAATAAACAAACAACCGAAATGTTTGCTTTAAGAAAAGAAAAAAAAAACAACATTAAGCTAAAAGAAATACAAACAAAGGATTAAAAATATGAAATTGAAAATTCAGGGATGTATACGGTGATTAAAAACGAATTGTTTTTGTTCTATTGATTAATTGTAAAACTATTTAAAAAAAAAATCATAGAAATAAATAGATTTTAAAGAAGCAATTTTTAGGGAAACAAAAACAAACAAGAAAACACACCAACTAACTAACGTATATAAGAAAAAAAATGGAAAATCTTTGAAAAAACAAAAAAAAACCAAACTAAAGCCGAACATGTGAATATATGTGGACAGCGTTTTTATCTTATTACGTGGTAAGGAAAACAAAATATATACGCAAACAATCTATCAAATAATGAAACAAAAATGAAGAAAAAAAGAAAAACAATTTATGTGGAATAAAAAAAAATTAACATAACACAAGTTAAATAATTGATGCAATTTATTTTTTTCTTCCTTTATTTCTAATTTTAAATTAATGGGAAAAAACAAATTATTATGTGTAAACAATAACTAAAAAGAGGTTATAAATTAAAAATAAAAAAAAGAAACAAAAAACTTTAAATTAGAAACATAAACAAATATATATTATATATTCTCTGTGATTTTTGTATTAAAAAAACAAACAACAAAAGAATGAATAAGTAAACAGAATGTCAGAAGGAAAATAACTTAAAAGAAAAGAAGAAAAAACAATGAATCAAGTGTGTGTATGCTGCAAAGAAATGGGGGAACCACAATAACAGTGCATGTTGAAAAATTCGCAAAAAAAATAAGCATACAAAAGAATCAACAATTCCCCCCAATTTTGAGAAGTGAAATTTAAAGCAAAGAGAAAACGAGACAACACTTAGGATCAAGAAGAGTTATGTTCACTTGATTGTACAAATTAATTATAAATTGTCGTAGGCTAAAACAAACAAACAAAATTACAAAAAAAAATACTTCCGAAAAATGAAAATATTTAAATTCTAAAACTACATACATATTCAGTTGGATAAAGATTTGTAAAAAAAAAGATTAAACAAAAAAAATTGGGCTACATCTTTTTATCGTCAGTGTTAGAAAATAATTAAATTTAAAAAAAAAATAACGGAAACAATGAATTTAAGTAAAAAAAAGAAAAACAAAAACCAACCAACAATTATCGAATGTTAAATTTTTTCAATTACCCATACCCCCCTTTGAATCCTTTTTTCTTTGACTGAAAAATTACTTAATTTTTTTTTTCTTGGCATATATGCAACACTACACCAACCATCGTTTTCTTTTCTTTTTTTGACAAAATGTTATTTTTATGAGGAAAAACTGAAAAATATTGAAAAAAAAAAACATCAACAAACAACAAAACAAAAAATTATTGTGATTTAAATATAAATTTAAAGTAAAAAGAAAAAAAAAATCAATTTATTCCTTTGTAATAAATGAAACAAAGAAGATGAAGAAACAAAATAAAAAGTGACAAAGTATTGTATTTACATTTATATAGTAAATGAAAAAAGAAAAAAAATAGCAAAAAAAAAAAAATAGAGAAACAAAACAAGGAATACACTTTTAAGGAAAAAAAAAAACAATAAATAAGAAAAGCAAAAAAAAAAAACTCAGTTCAAGTTCGCTTGAACATGCCAACTTCCCAAATTCCCAAAAAAAACAAAATTCAAAATATAAATATTCCCTCTAAGACTCCCACAAGTCATATACTCAGTGTCAATTTTCTTTTGTAAGAAAGGGAATTGATATATTGTACCTATTATCCCCCCAATCCCAAAAATATCCTATCTTAACTCCCACATTCCCTAAATATGTACAATTAAGGGGTAAATGAATCGATCAATTCAAAAACTATTGAGATACAATTGTGCTTTTAAGCGCTACATCACATCGACACCTTGTCGTGTTTGACATTTTTCTTTCAGCTCATGGATGCCTTCGTGTAAGTATTGCTGCTCGATTTGTAATATGTGCAATGATGTTGATATTAAGACGGATTGATCTTTCGATAAGGATGACTCATAAGAAAACCTGTTCACCATGTCGAAGGTAGATACCTACGCTTTGTTTATTATGTTCCGGGTTGGTGTTTTTTTTTCCAATTCCTTTTCAAAGAATGTTATTGATTTAATTTTAATATCATTGATTACTGGTAAAATCTATAGCCATGAGGGTTGATTTTGTGAGCAAAAACACAGAAATGCAGTGTATTCTCGTTTATCGCAACTAATTAAAACTAGCACCCCTATTGCGAGTGTCAAAAAATAATTGATAAACGATACTTATCAACAAAATTGATTCGTTGGTTTGCGATTGTCAATTATCAATTAACGATTGATCCGTATCAATTTGAGCATTGTGAATGAACCAAAGTGGTATTGCGAGTGTCAATTTAAATCAATTTTATTGATAAACTTCAATTTTTTAGTCAATCACATTTTTGAGGTTGATAGAGCAAGCTGGTACAAAATAAAATGAGGTTTTTGCCCGTAGTTTCTCAACTACGGTGTAATTGAATTTGATCCACTGATCCACATGAAAAACGTCTTTCAAAACTAGTGACACTGTTGACTGGATCAGGCCTATGGAGTGCTCATTATCGACGCCGAGTTGATATGACCCATGAGCACAAAATCGCAATGCTGTGACAAGCTTTATGACGGCTGGTAAAGACGTTGTTCTAATTGCTGGCTTCATCTTCTCCTTTATTTCACTCAACAAATAGGCAAATGCTGATTTCGTTAAACAAAAATGTTTCACAAAACTGAAAAGAATTACGCATGGGAACTAAGCTTACTAGCTTTCTTCTAATTCTAGAGGATTGGAAACATCCCTCAATTGCCTTCTTTTTCTGAGAGTTTCCAAGAAAACTGACTGTTCATGGTCTGTTTCATCGTCAAACCACAATTCCACTGAATTCATTTTTATTGTTTTATAATATTATGTTATTAAAAATCCAAAAGATTCTATCCGATGTTTGGATGAGTTAAACATACAAATAACAAATTTATTTTTTGACACTAGAAATATAGGTGTCAAATGTAATGTCTCATTCACAGCAGTCAATATATTCACAATTGTAAAACATTTTATCAACTGAGTTACACATTACCGAAATCCATATTGATTGACAAATTTATCAATCAATATGGATTTGACACTCGCAATAGGGGTGTAGGTTAGTTGCAATGACTGAGGTTGTTGCAATAACCGAGTAAATTTTGTTTCGGCTCAATTCGAGATGAAAAGCGAATATCAGAAAGAAGCGTAATTGCAGGCGAGAAACGTGATTCCTTCTTTGCCCGTCTTTCGGCCAAGAGTTGACGATTCTTTACAACCTACAAGGGTTTTGTTGGGCGTAAGTCGGTAGAATAACCGGGACTCATCGGCGTTCTGAATTTGATGGGGATTATAATGGAGCTCTTGACTTTTTCCTTAAATTTAATCGAGAAAAGAATGTACAAGCTGTGGTTCTTTTTAATTGTTTCTCCACAAATTTTTAACAATTTTGAACGAATTCCGTTGTTTCTTTTCATAAAATTTGTCATCCAACCTTTGCTCGTATTAAAAGATCCTGGAAATCGCTGGAAATTGACACTTATAGATTTCTTTGATTTAGGAACCACTTGTACAAAGCCTTTGTCCATCTTAGAATATTCGCACGAATTTCACTTATTTTTCCTAATTGTTAGCTTCACAATTTTTTTTGTAATACCCATTTTTCGAAAGACACAAGCGACTTTTTTTTTTCGTGCATAGGTGGAACTCTTCGACAAGACTCTATGGCGAACGTTCGCTCATAGAAGTCTGCGATTTTTATTCACCAAAACCATCTCCCTTTAAATGTTTTGTTCGACTACGACTAAGTGAAGCTCTTGTCCAGTAGTTTGTATTTCTTAATTTAGATACGTTTGACTCTCCAATGAAAGTTCCTGCTAACACCGTAACCATGAGCGAATGTAGGCTATCGCACGATATCAAGGGGTTTAGTCCTTTGAAGTCGGCGCAAGACGTTAGTTTCCTCAAGGATCGAATAAACTGCAAAGTTTGTATGCTATTCCAGGCGGCGCGGTGCTTATGTTTGTGAGCGATTTTCTTGATTTCATCTTGGACTGGTAAAATTTCAAGATCTCTGTAGATATCGTCGTTTCTAATATACCATGGTACATTAACAATAGTTCTAAGCATCTTGTTTTGAAAAGTCTGTATAAAAATAAATATATATCAAATAAAATGGAAAGGAACTGACTCTGTTCTGGTGTTAGGCAGTGCTCGCAATTTAACTCATTATCACAAGCTTGCTTCCTCATTGCGGAATGACCGAGAAAGGATATACTCAGAAATAAGAGAGCAAGGAGATATCCAACTTCGGCGAGAATTTCCCCTAGTCCACACCGGAGAGAAATGTGAGAGTAGTTGAACTCTCTTGTATATCACACATACTCTTACAAAAACCATGGATCCACCACAATATGGCGGCCGATTCGTGGATTTTGTGGGATAATGGCGGCAGATTCGTGGATTTTGTGGGAAATCGTCGGCAGATTCATGTATTTGCCCAATCTCATGTACTTTTGTTTGGAGGGTGTTCAAAAGGTGACTCATATTTTTAAGAGCACATATAATACTTGGGTGAATAAAAATGTAATGCTATTTAAATAATACATGTGAATCTATTCACAGGAATATTTTGAATCAATTTAATTCTTCAAAGTAATATATAGGCGATCAGTTTGCAGTTGTATATCATTCATGAATTGTGAAAACTCATGAATTTAAATTTCATAATTGTTCAGAAAAATGTCTAAATAATGCAACTAAAACTAACTCATGAAAATGGTTGCCAAAATTTGGAATAAACTTCCATCACATTTCTTTAAAAAACTAAAATGACCAAAAAAGTTATTTTTTCAAATGATTCATGCAAATTTTTCAATATTATTATTATTAGTACTTTTACACAAGTTTCGCGTGAATGCATTTTATATGTTTTATTGATACATGTGCAGAAATAAATATGTACATTAAGTAAAGTATTCATTAATTTCACCCTAGTGCTTCAGATAGTAATTCCCACAAATGGGAGTTTAATAAATCTGCTTCATGAACATACGCTTTGTTCGTTTGCTTACCCCTCCTTTCTGTGTTGAAAATTTAACACCAAAATTTGAAAAAGGTTCAGTAACGAGCGAATTTTTAAATAAGAACTCTAATTCACCCCACTACTACGGTTGGGGAAGGTTATCAGCTGTTTACCAGCTGTTCGCAAGATCTCACACGTATTCACAGATAGGGGAGAAAAAGCGTATAAAAAACGCTGTCAGATGAAATCAAGGGGCAAGAGAGGTAGAAGTTGGATATCTCCTTGCTCTCTTATTTCTGGATATACTTCTGATCACATTTCTGATATTCAGTTTTGACAGCTTCCGTCAATTTCAATCCTTCTGGATGGCTTTATGGTTGTCTCTATGATCTGACAGGAGACTGCATTCGCGGAAGCCTTTAACTAGAGCATCGCGACAATCTGACAATGCGACCGACGTAGTAACGATGCTCCTTTGTGGTTATTGGATATGTTAATGAACAAAGTTGCCGTGTTCGGCTTGATAAGCAACATCGGGCAATACAAGTGCTGCCAGAGCAACCGAAAAAATGGCCAGATTGATGCGGTTCGGTGGCCCATATTTTTTCAAAGATGATTTCAACAACGTTTCAGATAAACGGCGCTAAATGCCACGAGTAAAGCAATTTGAAGCTTTTAGAATATTCTTAGAAATATTTTAGAATCTTCAGAGTTTGTATGCTCTTTCAGGCGGCGCTTATGTTTGTCAGCGATTTTCTTGATTTCATCTTGGACTGGTAAAATTTCAAGATCGCTGTGCTAAGCACCTTGTTATGAAAAGTCTGTATTAGTCTAGTCATACATGTTGCTTACTTTGGTAGAGCCCCATAGTTGTATGCCATACGTCCAAACAGCTTTTAGGATTTGCTTGTATACGAGCAATTTGTTGTCAATACATAGCTTGGAGTGCTACCAATAAACCAGTACATGCCTTTGTATTTTATGTCAAGTTCTGCACGTTTCTTTTTAACGTGCTCCTTCCACTTGAGTCTTACGTCAAGAGTCATCCCGGGATATTTCGCTTCATTACCGAATGGTATTTGGACACGATTTAGGAAGACTGGCAAGTTATTAACGTGCCTTAGATAAGTCTTGTTGACGGTTGAGGCCGGTGATGGTCCTGAAGCATCTGCGTTCGAAGCGTCGGAGTTTCTCCATTTGGTATGGTGTAATGTGGCACCATACCGGGCAAGCGTATGTAAGCGATGGTCTTATAATCTGTTTGTACAGTATCCTCTTTATTCTTGTGGAGAGTGTGTTGGGTTTCCACATGACTTTCCGACAGTAGTTGAGTTGTACCTTGGCTTTTTGGATGCGGTTGGAGATGTTATTTCCGAAGGAGAAATTTCTGGTGAAAGTAAGTAACTCCTAGGTACTTCATCTCCTTGTCAGGCCGTACAGATTCATTGTTTAGTTCTATCCGGATTCTTGTGCGATGCTTCAGGGCGTTCCTTGTACAGTGGTTGGCGGGACCTTTAATCACTAGGTTTTTCGTCCGTTGGGTCTTATTTTCCACTTGTCGAGATAGGTGGTCAGTGTCGACAGGTAACTGTTGATGATTCTCTCGCTATGTAGAATGAATGGGGTGTGAGAGTAGATGAGCGTGTCGTCAGCATACGTGATGATCTTCACTTGTGGGTTGGTGGGTTGAGGAATGTCTGCTGTAAATAAAAGATATAAAATAGGTCCTAGGATAGACCCTTGCGGGACTCCGGCTGTGATTGGAAAAGTTACTGATTTTGAGGAGTTGACATTTACCAGGAATTTTCTGTTGGTTAGGTATGACTGTATTAGTAAGCAGGTGTTCAGGTCCACACCGTGGGTGTGGTGGAGTTTGTAGAGTGTTGACTCGAGTATATTGGCTGGTATCCACATGTTATTAATGTGCATTGTTGCCGCTGCACTGCACAACATATTTTCTCGATGCATTTATGAATACAAATACATGACCGCTAGCTTGCAGCAGGTCAGCATTGTCGAACAAATATTTATAAATACAACAAAAGTAGGCAATACAAAAAGTGTTTGAGTGACGTTTAATTGTATTGCTAAACAAAATATTGTGCACAAAATAAGTAAAAGGACGATGCCTTGAAATGAAAAGAATTGGAAGTCAAGATACGAATCTCCTAAGAAACAGAAATTTCCTTAAAGTAATGAAAGAATTTGCGGATGATGTTTTTTTAGAACACATTTTCGCATGAAAAGTCCACCGGTTGCCATGCAATTCTGCAACAAAACAATTCCCGCAATTTGACACTTGCTTTGCTTTTATGAACACAGTTGCCGACTGGTGTCATGTACAGCCAATGCAGTCTAATTACATTGAACGCAAATTATGCAGAGCTGCCGCAGTTTGACGTTTATGAATCATTGTCTTCCAAGAATTGGCGGTATAGTGCTAGGGTGCTTAGTTCTTAGGTGTCAAAACGAGCGTTCTAATCGGCCTATTCACCGGCCCAGAACGAGAGCTAAATTGCTCACCCATCTCATTTATCAAAATTGATTCACGTGCTGTGTTGCATGTAGCGCCGCTTCCTAGAACCATATTCGGGCAGGTTCAGCTCGTACATTTTGGGGAAAAAAATATCGAAATCATTAAACGATGACTGTTGCCATTGAGGGTTGCTTGATGTCCTTGGGAATGTCTGCTCATTTAGCAGATTCAATGCGTTGAGGAATTGTTGTCCGGGAGTCGAACTTCTCAGGTCCCTGATAGCCATGTTTGGGTGATTTCCGATGTCGTGTAGTTGCCTCTGGAACAGTGTCACCAAGTGTTGTTGCAAGGGGATGATGCGAGCTTCTTCGTAAAGTCTCCTGTTGTTGGGGTACTTCTGGCGGTCTCTGTAATAGGAGAGACCGGTGCATATTCGGAGTATCTTCCTCTCGAAGATCGGAGATGGTATGCCATATAGGAAACCCATACGCTATGATCGGCCGAATGAGTTGCTTGTAGAGTAGCAACTTCGTCTTCTGGCTTAGTCCGTTTTGTTTTCGCATAAGCGGGTAGATGCGATGGAATCCAAAACTGGCCTCGAGTGGTTGTTGAATTTCAGTTTCTCGGTGAAATTGACGCCGAGATACTTCACCTTGTCTACTGGTGTTATTGTCGCGCCATTCGGATGCACGATTTTAATGCTCCGGCATTCCGTTACTGATCTACATCTACCTCCGGATGGTCTTCTGAAGCACATGAGTATCGATTTATCCGCATTTATTCGGATATCCCATTTGTTGTAGTAGTTGTACTTCTCTCTTTCTTGGTTTTTGACCCTCCGCGCTGCGATTTGCGGTGACATTGAAGTGGCGTATGTCAGTGCGTCATCTGCGAATAGACAACATCTAACTGTGTCGGCTAGAGGTGGTTGGTCTGCCGTGTAGATGTTGTACAGCTTTGGTCCCAGCTTTGATCCTTGGGCAACTACTGCTTTGATGTTGCGTTACGTTGACTGGCTGCCCTCTACCTGGACGTAAACTTTCTAGAGTGAAGAAAGCTGTAGATCATTTTGATTAGGTTCGAGGGGAATCCCATCAGATTCATCTTGTAGACAATCCCTCTATCCAGACCGTGTCGAATGCTTTTTCCACGTCCAGAAAGCAGACCACTGTGACTTGGTGGTTGTTCAGGCCAGCTACGACGTCATGTTGTAACTTCATTAAGGGATGCAGCGTCGAATGTTTTTTCCCGGAATCCGTACTGTATATCCGGGATGATGTTAAGGTCGGTGGACCATCGCTTTAGCTTTATCGCTATCAAGTACTCCAGGATCTTGCTTATATTGCTTAAGAGCTTTATAGGCCTGTATCCCGAAACACTAGAAGCATTTCACTTTTTGGGTATTGCAACAATTTTAGCAACTTTCCACTTACTTGGAAAGTAGCAATTGTTGATGCAATTGTTCATGACTATGGTGAGAAGTATCATCACCGCTTGTGGCATTCGTTTCAGGACAAAGTTCGATATATTGTCGGCTCCGGCCGCTTTCCTTGTTATGCTGCGTTGAATGATTCCAGTGATTTCCTCTGTTGTTGTCAGCTCTTCATTTTCTGCTGGTTCATCGGCTGGATTTTCCTCGTTGAAGATAACGATTGGTGGGGATGGATTTCAAACGGTGCAGACGTAGCTATTGACTTCTGTGACAAGTATTGGATCATCGGGTGGCGATGGTTGGAAGTTGCCTTCGAAAGATCTTGCGAGCGCTTCAGCTTTCTGGGCTGGTGTGCTTGCGTCTCCTTCACTTGTGTTTAGAGTCTCTGGTAAATCCTTTTTATTACCGATGATCTGGTGTATTTGTCGGAACGTGTCAGGTCCTGGCCTTATTTGGCGAAGCTTGTTTTGTGTTGTTGTGGTGGCGTACTGCATTCTGAAACATTATTTTAGTGCAGTTCAATGCACTCAGAACAGTTTGGTAGTCTCTGCTTTGTGTGTTCCAGTCCCTGCGGTATATCCGTTGTAGTCTCTTCCTTAACCTTTGCCTGTCGAGATAAAGGTTTTGGATATGAACTGGTAAGTGACTATACCTGTCTTTGCTCGTTCTTGGCCTTTTTTGTTGGTCCAAGGCACCGTTGATTGACTGCTCCAGTCCTCCAATTGCATCATCAATCTCTGTGTTGGTGAGGTTCCTTGTTGTTGATGGTATTTGGATGTTCCCCAGTACATCTTCGTGCAGTTTGCCTATGTCCAGCTGATGAAAATTGATGAAGTCTCCTTCTGGTCGGCTGTTGGTGAAAATTGGCTGTTGAAGATTGATTATTAGCTGGACAGCCTCATGGTCAGAATCGCTGCCTAATGTTTTGCAGGAGTAGTTCCTTATTTCTGGGAGGATATTCACCAGGTTGGAGGTTGCTATGAAAAAATCGATTGTTGATGGTGTTTGCGGGAATGTTGGCTTTGGTTGTGAGATCGCAACCAATGAATGCCTGTCGGCTGTGAACATGGTTCAGTACCTCTTTCGATTTTGTACTATAGCCAGAATTTTGAATTACCCCAGACATCGCCTTTCCATACTCTCAACAAGCTTCTGACATGTACTCTTCGGAATACCAAGCTTCTTTTATACCCTCCAACTCGTAATTTTTCGTGTAATTTTGTAGCACAATATTAAGTTTAACATCATGCCATACATTTTGGCATGATGTTAAAGGACTTGATTTAAGATCGTGGCTTGAGCTGGCCAAGAACGTCTATACTTTCCCGCAGAAAACATTCTTTTACCACTTTAGCTAAGTGCGTTGCGTCATTTTAGATTCATACGTAGATTCAATTTACTGGCATTGACTCGAAGTATAGGGCTCCATTGCAGTCTTCAGTATATCTAAATGCTGGAATTTGTCCATTTTGCCATTGATCTTTACAATAGGTCCAATTCCATGCCAAGAAAATGTACCCCACACCATAACCTTACCCCCACCATGCTAAATCGTTTTTTGGGTTTTTGGGATCCAAGGCTCTACTTATTGGGTGATGGACAAATGTTTTTTCGTCTGCCCAATTCTATTCAACTTTGTCTCATTACTCCATGGTACCTTTTTTTTCCTAAATTACACGTCCTTATTTTGGTGAGTTGTTGCAAATGCTGAACGCTTTTTTATATTTTTTTCTGAACAAAATTATGCCAGCTTCATTTAATCTCATTCTAATGGACCGACTTGACATGTTTAAGCCAATTTATTCCCTGATTTCATTGCATATCTCGCGAGATGACTTAAGGCCAGGTTCCTCCAAAAAACGTGTTTTTGAAACAAATTTTATTTATATTACAAAAAATATTAATAAATCAAAGTTTTTATATGTTAGAAGACATAAAAATACTAATTGAACAAATTTTTTTTACGTCGCGGCTCCTGAACTGTCTTCTGAAACACGACCCCTTTGTTGGTGGGTGACACGATAACTCAACAACGAATCATCTGAAAGCAAAAATCAAAACGGTTTCTTATTCTGTATCACGTTGGCTATCGCCCACTACAATGAAACATTTTCACAAAAAAAAAAAATGGCGAACTTTTCAGTTTTTGTTACCATTTCGTTCACTTTTAATTGCTTGGAACTTTATTAAATAGCAATGAATATTTTTGGTTGTAGTACCGACCATAGACCTAATTTTAAGAGCAAATTGCCGTTTTGTTCATGTTGATTAGTGCAATAGTTTCTAAATAAGAGTGTCACCCAGTTAAAAAAACGTGGTTCCTGGTCTTCATAGGCGTAATTTTCAGGAATTTTTGCATTTCTTGCTGCATTCCTGTGCTCTTTAGACGCTTTAGTGGCTTCAAGCTAGTCTCGATCAACACGCTTCTCGTTGGCTTTATCAGCGAACTGCTTGCGGTAGGTATACCGCAGGGCGCTCTCCGCTCTCCCCTCTTGTATACCTACATGTCGGTCTTGCGGACCTTCGGGGCTAATTCCATATTATTTCTGAGAGTATTTTCAAACTATTTACGAGAAAAAAATATTTCTATCCATCAGAACAGTGGTTTTTCTTGGTCTTGGGCGTCGATTTCTGTTGCGGTTTAAGAGTATCCGGTCGTCTCACGAGTTTATAAACCGTTATAAACCATATTCCTGAAGAACTTCAATATTTAGGCTATTTCAACTGGTTTTTTACCGTCTTGGCGTAGAGTATAAATCGAACTTCAGTGCAATGCTTACCTCTTCCCATTGTAAAGAAAAACTGAATACGTAAAAATAAAAACTATTTTAGGAGATATTCCAATTATATACCAAGATTTGTATATAGGCGTCAAAAAAGAATACTTCCATTCATTTAAAAATTCACCCATTTTTAGGGATTGATTAAAGATAATTCTTAGAGGACGATAAAGCGAATTCAAACTTTTTTTTAAAATACCAGCCGGGACCCCATCGGGGCCTGGGCTGTAATTTACTTTAAGATTAGTTAAGGCATTTATTACATCCTGATCCGTAAATTCCAATACACCTATATCCAGAACCTCGGGTATATTAGAGTAATGGTTCATCGTTGTCCGGACCGGAGATCCATTATAGACAGACTCAAAAAAGTTGGCAAATAGGTCACAGGTTTCATCCAAGTTTGTTGAAGTTACGTTACCAAATTCCATTATCTTGGGCAAGCCCAAGGAATTTCTTTTTGATTTAACGTAATTCCAAAATGATGCAAAATTGCTCCTTACCGATGTTTCTACAGACAAGATGTATTGTTTATATACAAATCTATTCAAGAACTCATATTCTTTCCTGAATCTCAAAAATCGTTCACGATTTAAACTCGTTTTATTTGAAACATAGTTTGAATATGCTTTCCTTTTAACATTTCGTAGATTTACAAAGCTTTTGTTTGTCCATGGAATTCTAAATCGATTTCTATGACGCGTTTTAGGAACAAATGACTCTAAACCAGAATTAATTTTATTCATAAATATATCATATTCCCCCTCTCAAATTGGGGGAATCCAACAAGTCATCCCAATTGAATTGATTTAGGTACTCATTCAGTGCAACAAAATTGGTCTTAGCGAATTTATAAGTTAAGCCGGTACTGTTATTACTACAATTTCCGTAACAAAAAAAAATTTAAAATCCAAAAGTAAGGCCTTGTGATGAATTTTATTCGAATCAATCACATTCAAGGCTTCTGATATTATAAAAGTTTACTTCATTGTTTAAAAATACTAAATCTAAATAAGATTTGTGTTATTTTCGTGTTCAGCTGCAAGATCGTTTTAAAGAATGAAGCAACAAATCTCAATTCAATCTCAAAAACTATACAATTGGTCTTACATGCAACAAATCCGACATGTGAATTGATTAATAACAGTACAATTTTTCCTCCATAATCTACTGGATCATAAAGGGAGTAGCATGCATACACATTTACTTTACATCGGTTAAAATAAAAGGAGTACAGTACGGTGCAGTACGGCAATGCTACTTATATGGGCATAGCTGTAGGTAGTGGTATTATTTTTTTAAAACAAAAATTAGAACTAATTACAGAATTAATTGCCAACGGTCGACATATTTTAAACAATATATGCTTCTTATAAGCTCACTGAGCTTGTACCAGTTGAAACAAGATATACAGAATTCCTCTTTTTTGATGATGGAGACTGCATGATGCAAAAATTTCGGTATCAAGTGCAAAATTGCCATCGCCACCAGACAACCTTAATAGCACTGGATTTGATGAAATATGTGACTTAATGAATAATTTAGAACCTATGGGGCAACTGACCACTGCTCTTTCAGGTGGAATATACTTGACGATGTCTTCTGTCATTCCACTAATTAGAAATGTCACGCGAAATCACACGCGTGACCTGTCAAAAATAAAACACTGAAAAACCAAACAGCATAAACATCACCCCTTATATGCCAAAATTACCAAAGTCGAGTCGAAAGTTCGTCTGTTTTCGGATTTCCAGGATAATGTAACCAGTCGAGCGATAATGTCCTGGAGCCCAGCTCTTTCGACAAATCGAAGTAACAACAGTTGCCAAGGGCGACTGTCTAAAGCACTCTACATATGAGCCGCTAACTCAACCTTTCGGAAACAACCATTTTCCAGCAAATATAAACAAAAAGTTATACTTCTTGGTATGCCAAAAGTTGCGCATTCATTTATCGATTAACAAAAGTTAGCTGAGGTGTACTAATTAACGATTTGAAATTGTTTCTCTGCGAATCAATCATTCTATTTGTGAACTGTAAAACAGAGTCACACACAAAGAGGTAGACGCGATCCGCAAATTCACGAGTGAAAAGTTCGCAAATTCTACCGTAGCTCGAGAATAGAGAAATTCCATGTGAATGAATTGACAGAGTTTTGCGATGTTCCTAATTCGAAAGACGTGCACCATGAGATGTGTAAAGCACTTGAAGGTGTACAGAAATGACAGTTAGTTCATTTTTATTGCTTTGGAGTGGAAGAAAAGTGTACACTTTTACGCATTACATTGGAACAACAATGTCGGGCAGGTTTTTCAGATAACTTCAGCAACTAAAATAATATATGTAAAATATATGGGAGTAGTCAACGAGTATTTCCATTCGCGAGGACGCGTACTTCTGACAGTTGAGGGTTTAGTTAAACGTCCGGTAATATGGTGAATCAATTCAATTCAATTCAATTTTATTTGAACAAAAACTATACAATTGGTCTTACATGCTAAAAGCTTAAACTAGCGGAAAAGGTGTTGGCTCAACAATAGGGGCCCAACGGATGTACTATGTTTAATGATATTTGCGACAGATATCATACTCCTTCTTCTTTGTATGTCGCTACAGTCCGGGTTGGACCTGGGCCTCAACCAACAAGCCTCTCCAGCCAGGACGATCTCTCGCCAGCTGCCTCCAATTGCGCACACCAAGTTGGTTGAGGTCCTTCGCCACTTGCGTGCGCCATCTCGTTCGAGGACGTCCTCGGTTGCGTTGTCCCAATGGCTTGGATTCGAAGACTCTTCGGACCGGAGAGTAGAGCTATGGTGTCCATCCGCTCTACATGACCTAGTCATCTTAAGCGTTGGATCCGGAGACGCTTAACTAGGTGCACTCCAGACACCATCAACGCAAACAGGACCAAAGATCGCACGTAGAACTTTTCTCTCAAAACGACAAAGAGCTTCTTCATCCGCTTTCAATAGTGTCCATGTCTCTGAGCCATAGAGCAGGGCAGGGATGATCAGAGTGTTATATAAAGTCAGCTTGGTACTCCGAGAGATGACTCTGTTACTCAATTGCCTCTTCAGCGACAGACATACATCTGTGCCAATTGTCATCATTCCATCGGATTCACCATCAGCTATAGGGGCAATAATGTATAGAATTTTCCGCCTCTGATAGTGACGCAAACGAAAACTATTTAAGCACATTTTTTAATAACGGTTGCGCAGACTGTTGATGTTATTTCAACTTCGTTTGAAATATTTTCTTAAACCATCATTGTATTTGTAGTTGAATTGCTTCCAAGGAGATTGTGGTGTCTTGACCGACATTGCTCGGCCAATAAATCTACACTGTAGGACGAGTTGAGCGAGATGTGACATCGTCTTGTTGGAACTAAATGCCATCATTGGAACGAGTTTGTGAGGTTCTTCTAATTACACGTGATCACCATTAAAAAACGCTAGGAAGTTGCAGACATATTTCTTTACATATTTGTAACAACTGCTAACTGGAGCACTCGATTCACGTGCTCGTCTGGAAATCATTCCACTTAACTTCAACCCTTATGTCTGTGCCACCTTTCCGACTCCCCCTCCATCGATCCAATCATTGCCAACTATCGACCCGATCTTGTTAATGTTGTGTTTAGTAAATCCATCACAAAATTCCATTGACTTTCACTCATCCATACTGTCTATTGAAAATGCTCTACACACGCTCTCATAATTCTCCAGCTATTCACCAGCCTTGGCCAACTTGGAGTTAGTTTGTAGTTAGTAAGATAATTCATGCTCGTATTAAGCAAATAAATAAGTAATAACTTCACATGCACGTACGTGTCACATTACACCAAGTGATGTATAAATAATGTGCTGCGCGCACCTAAATATTCGCGTGATCACATGAACGTCAGAAATAATGTGAGCACGGACATGATCACGTACCTTCTTGTGCGTTGTTTTGAAAATGAGCGCATTTGATTGATGAACTTGATTTCTACTTACATGCGTATGTCAAATAGATTATCAGACGTGGCATATATAAAAGAATGGTAGATTTCACGTGAAATTAAGTCATGGATCACGATGCACGGGCAATGGATGTGGCAATTTCACGAACGCACGTGAAATTGTTGGCTCTAGGAGTCTCCCGAGTTTGATGTTGTGTTCGTAAGGGCCAGTTTCAATGTCGAAGCAACACAAATTGTGCGAATTTGTTTCGAAAATCAAGGTCTAGTTTGTAAAACCAAATCTGAGGTGAAGGACAAGTCGTTAATATAACTATATGGGTGGCGCTACAGCCCGTAGAGGGCAAGGGACTAGCTTCTCAGCAACCACTCGTGTTGTGCGTGCTATTGTTCTATCACGAGTGGAAGGGACCTACAGTTTTATGCCGACTCCGAACGGCCAAGTTTGAGAAGCTTTTTCGAGGCAGTTTTTTGAGTTCTTTGAGCATTGTCAGTGACTCGAAAGTGGTGGGGCCGTGAAAAGTATTTCTTGTCGTACCAGGTACCGAACCCAGACAGGTGGGTCCAAGTGCGTAGGATTCGACGCACATACCCACAACGCCACGGGGCACCAGGACAAGTCGTTACACGTGTAAAAATTATACACTGTTTGGTACACTTTATGGGAAAGCGGAATCATTGATGATCAACCTGATCTCTGTAAAGATCAGGTTGATCATAGCATTGTCATCAATGGAGGGGTTGTTGATCAATCATATGATACGACTTACAGAACCAACTTACCTCCTTACTCTGATCGCCTTATACTTATTCGTCTTGAGTCCCTCGAAAACCGTCGAAATTGCCGATCTGCTCTTGCTCCACCAACTGATTACTGGTAATACAGACTGCCCCGCACTTCTTGAATTTGTGCCTCTTAGCGTCAAAACCTAGAATATAAGGTCTGCAGCCCTCTTCCGCATTAGATCACATCGCACTAATTACGACTTAGACTCACCGGTATCAAGAATGTTAAGCCTGGCTAACACTATGGAATACTCTTTCGATGTCCACCTTAGCAAAACCTCGCTTCGAAACCACCTCCAGTCCCAGTCTTTCCTACGCTAGTGCTGCCTTTCTTTCTCTACCATAAGCTTTAGTTTTTTTAAATTTAGCTTGTTTAAGTTGTTCGCTGTCTGTTCTTACGATAACTGAATTTTGCGACAAAGCAAATACGTGTCTAAGATCACGTGTTGAAGTCGGTATTTTGTAGTGATAAGCAAGCAATTCAACAATTCAACAATTCCGTCCACCCGACAAAGATGAAGTGATGATTGCTATATCTAAACTGAAATCCAACAAGGCTGCGGAAGCTGACGGCTTACCCGCCGAGCTTCTTAAAGCCGCAAGCGATGATTTGGTAAGGAGCATGCACCAACTCATCTGTAAAATATGGTCGGAGGAAAACATGCCCGATGAATGGAACCTCAGCATTGTTTGCCCGATCCATAAAAAAGGAGACCCTTTGAACTGCGCCAACTACAGAGGCATCAGTCTCCTAAGTATCGCATATAAAATCTTATCTGCCGTACTGTGTGAACGCCTAAAGCCATTCGTCAACAACCTGATCGGTCCATACCAGTGTGGCTTTAGGCCAGGAAAATCCACCATCGACTAAATATTCACACTGCGGCAGATTTTGGAGACAACCCAGGAGCAACAAATCGATACCCACCACCTTTTCATCAATTTTAAGGCCGCCTATGATAGCATCTATAGAGACGAGCTATACAGAGCAATGTCCAGTTTTGGCATCCCTACCAAACTCGTCCGTTTGTGTAGGATGACGATGGAGAATGCACTCTGCTCCATCAATGTCGGTAAAGACCTAACCGAGACCTTTGATGTCACAAAAGGATTCAGACAAGACGACGCGCTGTCATGCGAATTTTTTAACATCGTTCTTGAAAGAATTGTTCAAAACTCGAACGCCAACACCAGAGGAACAATCTTTCAGAAGTCCGTCCAACTACTCGCATATGCCGACGATATTGACATTATCGGAAGAACGCAGCATGATGTCAATGGCGCTTTTGTGGGTATTGCAACGGAGGCCGCGAAGATGGGTTTAACGGTAAACTAGGGTATGACCAAGTATATGCCATCAGTCAGTGATCAGTCGACAGTCATAGTGCACGGACGTACGGACCACAAATAATTAGTAAACTAGTTACCGCAACACAAACCAGCAAATTACTGCTAATTACCCTCTCATCGTTGGATGAAGGAAACTGTCAGTGACCCAAGAAACAATATTGTGATAAATTCCGGGAACGTCATTAGTGAAGAAAAAGGTGCTAGTGAGAGTCTGGAGCGTAAGGCAGCCATGGAGCAGCCGAAAACAGCCAATGAGGCCTTCGAGGTGATCGTGGGCCTCATAAGAACCTTGAAAAAGGAAGCCGGTCCCAAATTCGGTAGAAGAATTCGGGATCTTCTACAAAGATTGTCGGACGAAGAGGACGACATGGCGGACTCGGATGCCGTAAGTATGTCGAGCGAGTCCGAGTCTCCGTCTCCCAGCGGAAACAATCAAATGGTGGAAGATGATTTATGTCCATCACCATCACCTGAACCAGGGCAAAAGAGGTGTCTAAAGAAGACATCTCCAACGCCGTCGAAGAAGACCAGGACGATCCAGCCAACCCCACCGATCCAGACAACCCCACCGATCCAACCAACCCCACCGATCCATCCAACCCCACCGACAAAACCAACTCAACCGACCAAACCAACTCAACCGACCCAGCCAACCCCACCGACCAAACCAACAGTACAGAATCCTAACTCTGTGACAACAAAGGCGATGCCACCTATCACGTGTTTTTCAGCAAACGTGGCCGAAATCTCACGTTACGCCAAAAACAATAACGTCAGCATTTGTATTAAGAACCTGCCCAAAGGAAAAACAGTAATAAACACACAGACTCGTGAAGGGTTCGAAAAAATTAAGTTGCTCCTAAAGCAAAGAAAAATCAACAACTTCACCTACACCCCGAAAACT
This sequence comes from Eristalis pertinax, assembly GCA_907269125.1. Lineage (NCBI taxonomy): Eukaryota > Metazoa > Arthropoda > Insecta > Diptera > Syrphidae > Eristalis > Eristalis pertinax. The sequence continues at coordinate 110,302,014 of OU026145.1, read as the reverse complement.
GACAGGAAGAACATCCTTGTCGTTAAAGGCATTCATGCTTCCTACACGGAAGATGAGATCAAAGATGGACTCATCGCCAAAGAAGTCCCAGCCATCAAAGTGTCGACCTTACGATCTACCAAAACTAAGGATGCACAAACAAACTACCACGTTGTTGAAATTGAAAAATCAGCATCATTGGCAGAGGTCTCCAAGAAGACGATGATCCTCGATCAGAGCGTAAGCTGAGATGGCTAGGTCATGTAGAGCGGATGGAAACCAATGCTCCGAACCGAAAAGTCTTCGAATCCACCCCCCAAGGGGCGGCGCAGTAGAGGAAGACCGCGACTCAGGTGGCACACGCAAGTGGAAAGGGACCTCAAACAACTATGCGTGCGAAAATGGAGACAGCTGGCTAAAGATTGAGCTGGCTGGAGACGATTGTTGGTTGACGCCCAGATCCACCTCGGACTGTAGCGCCACCTTAAGTAAGTAAGCAAGAAATTGTCTACTTCCATTTAGGTACAGGAAAATGTTGCTATCAAGATTAATAACCCGAAGCAGCGAACCCGTGACCGAAAGGCAGCTCAGTCTCAGAGCCCTGAGACGTAAGTGAGATTGAACTTCATCCCAAGAAGCCACTGTAAACACACGCCAGAAATTATATTCAAAACGAAATGTTTTCTGTCCGTCTGCCATTTCTTTCGAATAAAGCCAACACCGTAGTCAAAGCAATGACTTTTATGTGTCCTCTTTCTTTTTGAAATGTTACACCCCGGAGGAGAAAAAAAACCCCTTATGTTGACATACATAATTTTTGTCACCATAATGCTAAACTCATTTTCGCTGCTTCCGTGTCAATCCCAGTTATTGGTTCGGACGTCATCAAAAATTAAGCCGCAGCTAGCATTACGGTTATTGATCACTGTTACCGTGCTAATTATTATTTCATCAAAATGCATACATGTTTGTTTACTGTGAACGCCATTTATTTGGATACGGCAGCAAGAAATACGCCACAAACGAAAATTGACTTAAGTCTGCCTTTCATCGGTAATGTTTGTTTATGCTTCGCGAATCAGTTTAAGTAGCTTCCATATTTGACTACAGATTCAAAGTGAAGTGAATTTGATTTGCTACAAAATAATTGAATGTGTATGTTTGTATTTATATAAGGCACACAATTTGTCTGTGCCTGCCAAAACCTCACGGGAGACATTAATGGAAAAGAGAACAGGGAAACTTATTTGTCAGCATTCAAGAACCCTTCGCCTGGTGTGCTATATATCATTCTGTACACATAATGTGTATGTACGTAGCGAGATAGGTGTATATATGAACTGGTGTTATTTAATAACAAAGATCAGCATGTTGCTCGAAGACAGATAAGAAGGCAGCGCGCAATGTTGTTATCAATAAATCCAAGGAAAACAAACCTCCAAGCAAACTCCAAGTAATGATGGGAGGGTTGAGTAGATTATGACATTCGTTCAGTGGGTTGGATGGGGAGCGACCGAGTGTATATCGCACAGAACGTAAACGAGTCTATGGAATTTTAAGATGCTAGCGATAAGAAAATGGGAAAAAATAGATTGATGAATGCATGCAGGTATGTATGTAGAAAGGGGATACGTACATTCATGCGCGACAAGTTTAGCTCACTTTTTTGATTTTCACCTACAGACGTTGTCCTTTTTTACTTGCTTAGCAGGACTACGACCCATGGAGCCTGAGATACAGCTGCCTTCCATCGTTGACGTTCCTGAGCACGCTGCTTCCAGTCATCAAGACCAAGCTGTCTTGCATCCGCGATTACTTGGTCTTTATACCGGAGATTCGGTCTTCCTCTCCTTCTCGAACCAGGAGGCTTGGATTCAAATACCCTCTTTGCTGGAGCATTGTTCTCCATTCGCTCGATGTGGTCAAGACAGAACAAACGTCCGATTTTTGCGTTCCGGACTACATCCAAATCTTGGTACAGCTCGTAGAGTTCGCGGTTGTGTCTTCTCCTGCATTCGCCTTCCTCGCAGAGAGGACCATATACCCGACGTAGAAGTTTTCTTTCTAATGTAACGTCCAACTTTCGCCTTCCATTTAGCAGGACTGGCAAAATAACGGTTTTGTAGAGCATGATTTTGGTCCATCGAGTCAGGAGTTGTTCCGACAGACGGAAGTGGCATCGGTTGCCAAGGGCGATTCTACGTCGGATCTCCACTAAAATGTCGTTTGTGGAGTTCAGGTTTGCCACGAGGTAGACAAACTCCTTTACTACCTCAAAAATGTACCTGTTGACCGTGTGCAACTTAGTTTTTTTTTTTTAAGGAAATGTGGTTTCTTGTTACTAATGTTTTGCCCCCGGTGGTGCGTGGCGGATCGTTTCTTGCTCGACAGCATATATTTCGTCTTATCCTCATTGACCGTAAGACCAGCTCATTTCGTCTGTTCTTCAATCGCCTCAAAAGCCTCAACTACGGCTACAAGAACGCGCGACGATGTCGATGTCATCTGCGTAATCCAACAGTTGGACTGACTTGTAGAAGATAGTGCCTTCCGTGTTTAAAGCTGCCCTATCTTCCCAGTACCAGATTGAAGAAATCACACGACACCGCTTCTCCTTTCCAAAATCCAGTGCATGTTTTGAACGGCTCAGAGTTTCTTGGACCGAACTGCACGCTGCATCGCGTGCTGCGACACAACCGCATCAGTTTTCCCGGCGTACAGAATTCAGCCATCGCATCGAATAGCTCCTTGCGATGAATGCTGTCGTATGCTGCTTTAAAATCGATGAAAAGGTAGTGCGTATCGATTTGAAACTCGCTGATCTTCTCCAGGATTTGTCTTAGTGTGAAGATTTGGTCTATAGTCGATTTGACGGGCCGGAAGCCGCACTGGTACGTCCCGATTAGTGCGGTGCAAAACATCTGTAGACGTTCATACAATATGCTGGACAGGATCTTGTAGGCGACGTTGAAATCGATTTGAATTCTTCCCCGGCAAAAACTTCTTCGCGTAAACTGTACGACTTTTCGGTAAACATTCTTACGGTACTTTGCAAGCAAAATCAGTACAAATGTGCACATCTGCGCCTAAGTGGTCGAGGATTTTATTCAAGGAAGTGACTGCGAACGGAAAAGTGCTGTTCAAAAAGTGCTGCTGAAAATAGTTTAATTTTAGTTTACAAAAAGTAAAAAACAAAAACTGTTTGTTATTAAAACATTATTTTAGGTAGTTTATGAAATTGTTTGTTTAAAAATGTGTCGTAGTGGGCCGTGGAAAGCACACATATTTGGAAAAGCGAGAGCTCATCTGCAAGTGGCGCCAAGCGGGAAAATCTTATAAGCAGATTCAGGAATCACTTGGGTATGGTGTCTCGGTCACGCAAGGTCCCACTCTTGACAAAAAAAAGCACCTGCAAGCTAGGATAAAATTTGCCAAAAATCATGCCGATTGGCCTGCGACGAAATGGCGTAATATTCTTTGGACAAACGAAAGCAAAATTGTTCTATTTGGAGGAACTGGTACCCGACAATAAGTCCGTTGTCCGTCCAACACAGAATATTTACTCCAGTATACGGTAAAGACCGTTAAACACATTGGTGCGAAGGTCATGGTTTGGGCATGTTTTTCGTCTTACGGTGTGGGGCCGATACATTTGATAAATGGTATCATGTATCAACATGTTTATGCAAAAATCCTTGAAGAAGTTATGCTCCCCTAGTACCGAATACTATTAAAATTAGTGTTTCAGCAGGATAACGACCCAAAGCATACAAGTAAAAAGGCAAATGAGTGGTTTCGGGTCAAGGATATTGAGGTCATGGACTGGCCACCACAATCCTCTGACCTGAGTCCTATTGAAAACTTGTGGTGCGATATTAAGAAACATGTTGCTGATGCTAAACCGCCGACAACTTTGGAAGTTTGTTGAGGAAGCCTGGTTGTCAAAGTCTTGTGGACTCTATGCCACGCCGGTGTCAAGCAGTTCTGAAAAATAAGGGATTTTGAAAGAAAACCATTGCGTAAGCTTTTTCATCTATCCTACGCTTTAGGTCTCTTTCCGAGCAGATGGAAAACAGCATTTGTCCAGCCCGTCCCTAAAAAGGGCGAATCTTCGTCACCCACCTCGTACCGACCCATAGCACTTACGTCCCTTCTTTCTAAGGTCATGGAAACGCTGATAAATTGTCAGCTTATGAAATATCTTGAATCGCGGAAGCTTCTTAATGACCGGCAGTACGGTTGCCGTAGCAACAGGTCCACTGGTGATTTGATAGCTTATCTCACCGAAAAGTGGAACACATCTTTGCATAATGCAGGCGAAAACCAGATCGTTGCACATGATATTTCTAAGGCATTTGACAGAGTTTGGCATCAAGCTCTTTTGTCGAAAATGCGTGCATATGGTATCGATGAATCTCTTCTTCTATGGATTAGAAATTACCTTTCGAACCGTTCAATTCAAGTTGTTTTGGATGGGTTCAAGTCTGATATCCACCACATAAATGCTGATGTACCCCAAGGCTCTGTTCTGTCTCCGACACTCTTTCTCATTTTTATTAATGATCTCTTGTCTGCTACTTCTAATCCAATCCATTCCTTCGCTGATGACAGCACCCTCGGCTTTTCATATTCGTGCCGAGACTCACGACCCTGCCCTTCGGTCGTAGAATTGGAACGGCAGCGTATGTTAAGCACATTGAATTCCGATCTTGACAGCATAATTAACTGGGGAAACAACAACAGAGTGGTGTCTGCTGTCACTCAAGCGAACCCTTGTTAATCAGCCATTATCCATGAATGGTGCTTGTGTCGATGAAACCGGAAAGCTTTCCATCCTTGGTATGTGTATCAACAGAACACTTAGTTGGAACGATCACATATTTGAGGTCGCCAAAAATGCTGCGAAATGTTTCGGTTTCCTAAATCGATGCAAGAAATATTTCACCCCCTCTGATTTGGCTTTCATTTATAAGGCGTATATCCGCCCCAAGCTTGAGTACAACGCTCATATCTGGTCTGGTGCCCCAAAGACCACCCTGCACCTACTAGATAGAATCCAAAAGCGAGCGATAAAACTTTTAGTCGACAACAATGTCGCAAAGTCATTAGAATCGCTCGAACATCGACGTAGCGTTTCTTCTTTGTCCGTATTTTATCGCTATTTCAACAAACGCTGCTCAAGTGAGCTCGCCAACTGCATTCCTCCTCTCCATGAATTCACCCGCAATACTCGTCTCGCCAGGAATGCTCATCAGTTTAACCTTAAGCCTACTTTCGGACGCACAGTTAAATTTAGAGACTCGTTCTTCAGCCGTACTACGCGAATTTGGAATGCTCTTCCCAGCCCTATATTGCCCACAGACTACAACCCGCAGATATTTAAGACCAATGTGCACAGGTACCTCCTCTCCCTTTCTCCCTCCATACCTTCGGCCCGTGCTGTGTCTTGACCCCGGACACTTAAGGGTATTAGCAATCCCTTGAGCGCGCGCAAAATATAAAAAAAAAATATAACATTGTTAATTTTGTAAAATATTCATGTTTCTTATGAACGCTCCTATTATTTTGAACAATAATAATAATAGCTTGAAATACACTTTTATTTTTGTTTGTATCTAGTTTTTAAGTTACGTCTAAGTTCTATGTATTAAATGCTGTTGAATTATATCTACTACGACTAAAAATAAAAATTTTAAAATCGCCTTTAAGAATTCGTAAAAATCTCCTTTTTTACATTTTTTGAGATATCGCTCAACAGCTGTACCTCTGTAGTTGTTGCAAGATGTAGGATCGCCTTTTTTGTGGTTGGGGCATTTGGAGCTGACATTCCATTCGTTGGGCATACTTTCGTCATCCTAGATACTGCAGATGATCTGGTGCTTGCTGCGTGCTCCCTGCCATAACCACCATTCCCTGCGGGTCGGTAACAATTTCTAAGAGCCTGGATGCATTTCCTAAAGCCTGAGGTTAGGCTTTTGGCTTTTTTATAAAAGGTCCGTATTTTTTGTTTGACTCTATACTCTTCGATATCCTTGAGCTGGGAGGTTGCGAGAGACCTTTTCTTCAGGCGTCGGCGTTTCTTATCCTCCCATCTTCTAGCCCGGTACTACTCTTGCGCTTCACTTGTTTTCCGGTGCAGCGCTTTTTAATATGCCTCGTCGGTTGCACTTTTCTAAAAGAGTAATATCACAATTAAAAATATCACCGGCAATCCTAACCATATCATACTCAGATTTTGTGCACACGCACACCATTTCACTCGCTTCTGTCTGAAATCGTTTGTGTGAATACAAAATGCGAGTGAGTTTGTCGTAAGTGCGATTTCAAACTGCGATTGCGAAAAATCACAACTCCGTCACGCTTTAGACTCTTCTTCTTCTTTGGCTGGCGCTACAGTCCGGTGTGAACCGGGGCCTCAGTCAACATGGTTCTACAACTAGCACGGTCTTTGGCTAGGCGCCTCCAGTTTCGTACACCCAGCTGATTAAGGTCCCTTTCCATCGGAGGCCAGGTCTTCCTCTACTACGCTGTCCCTCCGGATTGGATTCGAAGACTTTTCGAGCCGGAGCTTTGGTGTTCATTCTCTCTACATGACCTAGCCATCTGAGTCGAGGCAATCGAATTCGTTCGAGTAAGCCAATGTCGTTGTACAGCTCGTAGGGTTCGTCGTTCAATCTTCTCCTCCAAGCTCCTTCTTCCCAAACGGAACATAATTCGAAGGACTTTCCTCTCGAAGCGACCAATAATCTCTTCGTCTGCATTTGTTATTGCCCCTGCTTCTGCGCCATACAGCTGGCCTGGGCTTATCAAGGTCTTATATGAAGATAGTTTGGTTCTTCGAGACAGGGCTTTAGCCCAAAGACACAGCGATTGGCCAGAGTTATCCTTCGAATTATTTCCGTCGTGATGTCATTTCCGGAGTTTACTACGGAGCCTAGATAGATAACTTAACTATGTCGAAGCTGCATCCGTCTATTGTGACACTTTGTCCAAGATGTTCATTCATTTCATTTTCATTTATTTATTTCTATAAAACTTAACAATGGTTATACGTTTCTGCGAAGCCTTGGAGGCTTGACTGCAGAAGGTTGTGCTACATAGTCACATATATGTTTTGGGTAAGTAAGCTTAGTTTCAGTTTTCGAATACGTTAATAAGTTCACATATTTTTAATTAAAGAAAGATAAATTTAGTAAATAATTAAATTATTATTTATATAATAAATTTAGATAAATTTATTAATTTTTTATTTAATTTAATTTTTTTATTTTTTTTAGATTTAATAGAAATTGCTTTATACTTTTTATCTAGTTTTAAACTTTGTTATATTCTGTAACTCTTGAGGGAGTGTGTTAAATACTTCAGGCACTCCGCATTTGAGCTGTTTTTTACCATAGTTCTTGTAGTATCGTGGGTCTTCGAGTAAAGCTTGAGCACGTCTTCTTGTGTTTTTCTATCATGGCTGATTGGTGTTATGAATCGTGTGTCGTCGTAATACTCAAGTATAATCGTCATCTTGAAAATATCTTCAACTTGCAGTACTTTTAGCCTTTCTGGTTCAGGAACATTCCGAAGATTGTCTCCCCCTACTTGCTTCAATGCTGTGTTTTGAAGTTTCTGTAAGGTGTTGTCGATGCGTTACCTCAGTATACCGTATCTTAACTTCGACTCCAGTATGGCGAAGTACTCTTGTTTAGCACAGAAGTCGGGGCATGATCCATCAAATGAGTTATCGCGTATACAGCTCTTTTGAGGCTCATGACCAGCTGATGTACAGTGGCGAGCAAAATAATTGCAGTGCCACTTTGTAAGAAACATTTTCCTTAATATTTTCATAACCTAAATTTTTTTCTGGCTTCTACTGTAATATTTTGTTCATCAACAACCAAATCAGTTATGTGATGTCATTTTGTAAGGTAAATCCTCAAACTCTCGAGAAATCCACATCGATAGGACATCTGGTGCTTTTTAGTGAGACCAAAATAATAGCAGTGTGTCTTAGTTCCGTCTATAAGGATTCGGTATTTCCTTAATTTTTTCATTTGAATTATAGAAAAGTAAGTTGCATGGTATATTTTATGTATTTAATCAATTTGTAGTAAGACTGATTAATTTGTTCCTATTAAAGTGTGTCGAAAAATACACTGCACACCAGAGAAGCGCGAGTTGATAAAATCGCTTAGAAGAGGCGGTAAAATTTACAAGGAAATTGAAGAACTCTTGGGATGTTCCTCGAAAATGATAAGAAATGCAATAAAATACCAGGAAAAGTAGGTAGAAACACGCGGCCGGAAGAAAATTTTGCCACCAAAAATGGTCCATCCCTCTTCATCAGCTACCCAGATTTTGGATGAGCTGGACTTGTCATGTGGTATTCACAAGATCAGATGACGCTTGAGGGAACCTCAATGCTCGCAGTCCACGCAAGGTCCCACTTCTCAAAAAAATCCACATAGCAAAAAGGTTGAGGTTTGCAAAAGAGCATTTGGCGTGGTCACCGGAAAAGTGGAGAAATATAATGTGGACTGACGAGAGCAAAATTGTTCTTTATGGCGGAAAAGGATCTCGGCAATATGTAAGGCGTCCACCCAATTCAGAGTATGATCCAAGGTTCACCACAAAAACCATTAAACATAAGTATCATGATTTGGGTGCTTCTCCTACTATGGTGTTGGTCCAATATATTGGATCAAAAGTATAATGGACCAGCACTCATATGTGGATATCCTTCAGAACATCATGCTACCATATGCCGAGGAGGAAATGCCGTTAAAATGGGTTTTTCAACAGGACAACGACCCGAAACATACCAGCCGGAAAGCTAAGCAGTGGTTTCAGGACAATAGAATTGAGGTCATGGAGTGGCCTGCTCAATCCCCCGATCTCAATCCTATTGAGAATCTATGGGCGGATATAAAAAAAAGATGTTTCCAATAAAATGCCAGGAAATAATAACGAGTTGTGGATGACAGTTGAGCAGGCTTGGAAACCAATCCCAACTGAAATATGCCAGCGTCTTGTTGATTCCATGAAGCGGTGTTGTGAAGCTGTTATAAACAATAAAGGACATGCTACAAAGTACTAGTTCATTGGCAATTGCTCTTCATTTATAATTAATTAATTTCCTTATTCATTTCTCGTTACTTTAACCTTTTGAGTTGGTAAAGAAACAGCACTGCTATTATTTTGCTCGCCTTGTTTTGAAGTCTTTTTTAGAAAATTGGATTTATTCTTTTTAAATCAATATACCCTTAATGTAAATATTAGAACAAAATACAGTTTTTATAATAATAAGAAAAAAAATGTTAAATCACTACTAAATTATTTTTATTTTCGAGTAATGGTACTTATTAAGGAGCACTGCTATTTTTTTGCTCGCAGCTGTATGTGTTTGTTCCATAAAAAATTGCTGTCAGTGATGACTCCCAGATACTTGTAGCTGTCTACTACGTCGATTAGGCATCCGGTTGAGCTACTGCAGCTATCATTCCTATATCAGATTTCTTGTTGGGTACATTTGAACTGTGGGCTTCTGATATGCATCATCTTCGTTTTGAAGGCGTTGATCATCTATCCGTTGTCATGACACCACTTCACTGCCAGGTCGAACTCCTCCTGCATTATTGTCGTTGCTGCCTCTAGAGACCTGTGACGCACCACTATCGCTGTGTCATCAGCATAAGCAAATGGAATGCTCCGTTTGAATATTCGGAGAAGCTCATTCGTGTAAAGAATGATGAGGAGTGGACCCAGTTTTGATCCTTGAGGGACTCCATATTGAGCTTGCTCTTTTGAGCTGTATGTCTCATTGATTTTGACATGAAAATATCGGTTTCTCAGATACTCTTGTAGCCAACTAGCCATTAGTCTTTTTTTCGTTTTTGTTTTATTTTAGAATTCATTTTTCTTACATGCTAGACCAAAATAACTAAAACTAGCTTAACTAGCTTAACAATCGTTCTTACATCTAACCTACTGTCCCTATACGGGTACTCTAAGCTAATCTGAATCTAGCCATTAGTCCTCGTATACCTATGCGTGGTTTAGCGTGTTGAAGGCTTTGCTAAAATCCATAAATAAGACTAATACATGATGGCTTTTGTTTAAGCTGTCGTTGACACAGTTTACAAATTCGCCTAGAAGTTTACCAGGCGATTTTATTTTGCTTTCGTGAATGACAGAATTCTTTTCAATAAAACTTTGCAACCTGTTTACAATTACTTCTTCGAGGCACTTTTCTACGACTGGCAGTATTGATATCGGTCTGTAATTAGTAGATTTCTAACACCTCTCTTGTATACTGGCTTTACGATGTCGGTATTGATGGACGTTTTCTGTTGTACCCTCATTCACCGCAAGACCCGACTTAACCGCTTCCTTCTCGATGCTCACAAATGGCCCACGGACAGCCCCATGCTTTAGCCACTCGCAGTTTATTTCAAAGTCCCTCCCCGACTGCGATTTTTCAATCACTGTTAGATTATCTCCGGCATCAATTCCTTCATCCAATATCAACCCCCATAAAGGTCACTTAGGCCACGAAATTTCCTTTCTGTTGTACACCCACCCGATTTCCTATTTGCAGAGTGAATCCTGGCAAATCAGATATGTAAAGTAGGGATATCCAAATTCTATTTCTCTTGCTCCTTCCAATTAATTTCAAGTGTGTGTAGAAATGAGTATGTGCATCTCATCTGTCAAAAAATCATCGCAGGACTTGCGGACTATGCACTGGATAGTTGATTATCGTGAATTTATTGATTTTCGCTCACGGATTAACGTGCAATTGCACGTAGGTATCTCTGAATGGAAATTCCAAACAAAATACGATAAAAGAGTCGTGACTTCCGACTCACTGAGTGAACTTTGACAACCACGCAGTGTTGCATCTTCATGAAAAATTACGAATTCAAGGTAGCACATTCCTAATTTCCAAATAGAACATTGTTCGGTAAAAATTAGCACCAAAAATGTTTCGATTTCGTTGTTTGATACGGCAGAAATTATTCGCGTTCATGAACGATAAAAAATATATTCGCATGTCCACGTCAAACCTCGCTCTTCAATCTCTCCATCGACGCGTCTTCACGAGTTCTTCAATTTCGAAACAGAATGACTTTGTCTCTTTCCCTCTCGTTCCGACACGCGCGTTGTGAGCTTCCAATGCCCCATAGCTGAGAACACAAGTAACCAGCAATTCGAAGAAAATACGAAGAGGGATGCAAGGGAACGCACAAACTCAAGCGAATGCACTGCCCACACGATGAGCGACGCCCGGCTGAACGATTTGCGATTGAGCGACGAGAGTATGAATAGAGCAGAGAGCAAAACAGGAAATCGTATGATTGTGTGGTCGCATGGAGCGACGTCGTTCGGCAATTAATTTGCTGTTTTCATTTTTCAGTTCATCGCTGAGCGACGTCGTGTATAGATGGGGCGAATTAATGCGGAATTGTTGATTGCAGCTGTCCAAAGCCACCTAGTCCTATGGCAGGACAGACATAAAGATTACAAAAACAAAGCTATCACCAATGCCCAGTGGAACGAAGTGGGACAGATTTGCAATTGCTCCGGTGAGTTTTATTTGATTCACTTAAAAGTAAAGCGCGATTTACTGTGCAATTCGCAAAACTCAAAAAAATATCGCGATGCGAATAAACAACCACAAAATCGCTTTTATTTACAGGAACAGCGGCAAAAGCAAAATGGAAGAATTTAAAAGACACTTTCAGAAGGGTTCTGCAAAAACCTCCCCGCACAGCCGCACCACTAAAAGGTGAATCGGGCAAAGCGAAATGGTTATATTTTGACATGATGAGCTTCATCAAGCAAACAATTTCGTTCGAAACAACCGAAGAGAATATGCGCGAGTCAGGACACTATTCGTTCGCCGAAGAAACTAACTATTCGCAGATGGTCAAGGAAGAGGACGACGAGGAAATGGTGTTTGTCGATGTGAATAGGCCAAGTACCAGCACTCCTTCGAGTAGTCACTCCTACATTCCGCCATCAAACAATAGAAAGCGGGGAGCGCTTACAGATTTAGATGTCGAATTCTTGGATTTAGAAAGGCAAAGGCTGAAGGTTCTAAGGCTAGAGAAAGAGGAAAACCGAGAAGATAATGATGACATTCAGTTTTTCAAAAGTCTCGTGCCATTTATGGCAAAATTTAGTGATTTGGAGAAATTAGAGGTTAGGGGCGACATTTTAAATATTATTTTAGAAAAACTTAAGAATAAAAAGATTGAATAGACTAAAGTATGTAAGTGAAGAGACACCGCAAAAAGGACAAACTAAAGAATAAAAATGTTATATACATGTATAATAAATAAGTAAATAAATAGACACTGTACAGAACAAAATGGTTGCCTTTGTTTTATTTATCCCAGACTAACTGTTTTCAGCAGTAAAGTTTAGTACAGGTGTGTTCTTCGCGCGATTTCAATTTCCCGATGGAAAATCTAAAGGCCTAGCTACAATGGGAAACATTTGTTTATACGGATTACATTTTTTGTGAATAAAATTTAATAACTTCGTGGGAAAGTTTAATGCGGCGGAACACAAGATTGACTTAAACGCAGTTAAATTCTAATGCATTTATTTCACAAATTATAATTTTCGAATAAAGTGTGGTTCATATGAGCCACGAACAGCGAATGCGATCTTTCAGAAACAACCATTTTCCAGCAAATATAAACAGGTAGGGAGGTATGGTGACTGCACGCTTAAAACTAAAAAGCAAGCTCCACTTAATGCCCGTTTCACAATACTGCGTTGGTGCATCGGCTATGTGCTTTTACGATATTTGCTTTGAGGTTTGAGTTTGTTTCGCGCCAAATGAAAATATGGAGTAAACGCAGGGAAATGTCAAAAAGCACCTAAATGTTTCAGCATGCTGAAACATTTTGGTGAGAGATTGCATCGCTTAAGTGAGATTACGTTGTTCTCACCACACTAATTTTTCTGACAAAAGTCAAAACGTAGCACGACGCAGTGAATGCCATGGAACCATTATATTGTGTGATTTGAAAAAACCAACGCAGCATCGTGAAACGGGCAACTTCGCAAGCACTGACACCTCATTCATATGGAGTTTTTTTCATTCGCAGAGAAGAATTTCTGAATTTCTGAGACTGGCACTTCATTGCGATGTTTTTGATCGTGAATTTGTGGATCGCGTTTGCTTTGTTTGTGTATTGCGTTCTTAGCTTGACAGTTCGCAAAAAGAAGTAGAGTATTTAGGATAGTTAAAACATCTTTTGTTGAGATTTCTGTCCATACAAAAATTTCGATAATTCAATGCTCATCTGTTTGCATGCCAAGAAGTACAACCTTTTGCGAAAATGGCTGTTTCTGAAAGTTCGCAGCTGATATGAATGGCCCTTTTGACCGGTTTGGTCCATTGTGCTGTCACTATCTGGCTTTGTTCCAACCTGATTGTCTCGTTGACCCTATTGTGGAACCTATTCTGGATTGGGTGGTCTGTGGTGGATTTTAAACGTTATAGGATTATCTTATAGATAAAAATAGCTGCCTAGCAGTTTCTTTCTTGTTTCTGCAAGGGAAGGGCATGTTACGAGGGAGTGTAGTTTTATTTCCTCTTCCTTTTCATCCTTGCAGCTTTAACCTAAGTCATTGTAGGGTCTTCTAAGTCTTCTGGCCTTGTTGCCTATGACGCAGTCCCTCGTTATTACGCCTTTAATTTTTGCTAATCAACCCGATTACGAAAGTCGTTTAACGACTTGTGTAGAAACGACTCTGTGATGTCGATATTACGATTGTCGATAAAGTACTCCTTTAACGCCATGAAACGACTTCTGGCGATAAGCTTATGCGGAACTTATATTTTGTGTGACACTTGTCGTGTATCGGTATTCCGAAAGTCGATTTACTACACCAAAGCCACGAAAGAAGGCGGTTTGCATTTTGTGAACGACTCTAATGGAAAAACAAGTAAAAACGTGAGTTTTCTTCGCGTTTTAACTGGAATGGTGTAAAATGTATTTAGTGTTAATTATTTATATCTTAAGGATGGAAATTTCCAGCCCAAAACAAATAAAGCGGCTGGTTGAACTGATGGAGGATGACAGAAATTTAGCAAAAAATTTCAAAAGAAGTTTTTCACAAATGGATGCAACAAAACTGGATGGAAGGATGTCGCAGCTATTTTAAATAGTTTGGGATGAAAAAGAATGGAAACAAATTTATTCACAATTGTAGAATGCATATCTCTTACTTAGAATCTGGTAAATCAAATGGATTGGATTTTAATCGAATACTTCTTCTGATGCTAATTAATTCCCTTTTCTGCAATTCTTGATCGTTTACCTTCACTAATCCAATAAATAACCATAGCAATGCTGTCCATATTTACTTTAAATTCCACGAATAATTTAATTAAAACCTCGAAACAACAATTTAAAAATGTGTAGTCAGGTAGAATTTATGAAAACTACCCCATTTGACGAATTGATCTGTCAAATTGACAGTAAGCTTTAGAGTGGCAGTTTTGGAATGTGTGGAATAAAAACTCGAGTCGATTAAGTGACTTGACTCTCAAAACGCCTTGTGTTGTTCAAGTGACACGACTTTCGTAATCGGGGTGAATGTGTTTCCTGTTTAAATCCAGTAGAGCATTAGGCCTTCATTGATGTTGATGATCTGCATGTACCTAAGTGCATCCACCTGTGATTGGTGTCGTTGATGGCGCTTGTCATTAGTAGCGATTTTATTGCTTTCAATGGGGAAATGAGGTGCCTCCTGATTCAGTGTTAATGACAAACCCGCCCTCTTTCATGCTAATTCGTTGCCTGTAATATCCTTGCGCCCGGGGTCCCTGTACATGATAAGATTGCATCTGTTCGTTATCTTCTTTAGAGACAGACGGCACAGTTTGACCATCTTGGAATTGTTTGATGGTGTTGCCAGAGCACTCTATGAAAGAGATATCAGATTCGATGTGTATATGTATCTGACACGAGATTTCCGAATCTACCTAACGGATTTGAGTGGAGTTTTCTCCTAGAGATGCAGAATTCTGCTGTGGAGTTTATTCTATACCACATATTAACTTTTTCTTTAACAAAAACCTTTTAAATAAAATAAAAAATATATTAAATTTGATTTTTCCCTATTTTTCGGTGAACTAAATTTAATTTACGTATATATGTAGAACTTTCATTGACAAATCCATTGATGTTTATATTATCTCCGTACGTTATCTTAGAAAAAAACTTATAACATTATTACAATAAGAAACATATAATATTTGCATTGTATTGCGAATACGATGAGTGGAGACCATTGCCACTATCGGTGCCCAAGCTGCGTTCGTGTTGATGCGTTTCATTCTGTGGGTATGTATGCATACATGTATGAACGAGTGTATTTATACTACTTGAGCTATTCTATACTTGAACGATTGAGTACATTTTTCAACAGATTTTTAAATTCTACGAATCCAGCAGGTCTACCAGGGCAAATCATTTTTTAAAAGTGGAGTGCCATTAATTTTGCTGCAAAATGTACGAGGGGCGTTCAATATATTCTCGGTATCGGGGTGAAGTTGTGGTTGTATACATAAATTGACTTATTTATCAAGTAATACTATTATTTTAGTGCACTTATGTAAAATTTCATATAAATGTGATTATTAATTCGCGTTTTATCTCTAGTTAAACAGAATCATAATGGCAACTGAGACGATGATGCAGAAAATTGAGCATCGCGCTGTAATTAAATTTCTCACTAAGGAAAAAAGTAAAAAAAACTATTCATGAAGAGATGGTGGCTGTTTACCAGGGTTCCGCACCTTCATTATCAACTCTGCAAAAGTGGTCAAGTGACTTCAAGGGAGGCAGAGAGAGCATTGAAGACGACCCACGCATCGGCGCCCCGGCTACTGCTTGTACGGGAGAAAGCATCAAAGAAGTCGAAAAACTTGTTCTTGAGGATGCCCGAATAAAGGTGAAAATGATGGCAGAGATCACCAAGCTTACAATTGATACCATGCACACCATTCTTCATGACCATCTTAACCTTTCAAAAGTCAGTGCAAGGTGGTTGCCACGAATGCTCACATCGCCTCAGAAAAAAGTGAGAATCGCATGCTGTAGAGAGCTGTTGGAGATGTGTAGTAAGAACGCGGACGGTGTTATGGATCGAATTGTTACTGGTGACGAAACATGGGTCCACCACTATGACCCTGAAAGCAAACAAGAGTCCATGCAGTGGCATAAAAAAGGAACAGACCCCCCGAAGAAGTTCAAAGTCACTCTCTGTCAGGAAGCTCATGGCCACAGTTTTTTGGGACTCAAAAGGAACATTGCTCATTGAGTACAAAAAAAAGCTGAAAATTATTCTTCCACTTTGCATAATTTGCGGGAGGAAATTAAAAAGAAAAGACGGGGTAAACTCGCAGCGGGTGTGTTGCTTCTTCATGACGACGCTCCTGTTCACACGGCGCGAGTTTCCAAGGCTGCTGCGAGAGATTGTGGTTTCGAAGAAATCCAACACCCACCCTATAGTCCAGACCTTGCCCCTAGTGACTATTGCCTGTTTCGGGATTTGAAAAAATGTCTTCGTGAAAAAAGATTTTCGGATTATGAAGAACTCAAGTTGGCAATAAAAGGGTATTCTGTTTAAAAAGAGATAAAACACGAATTAATAATCACATTTATATGAAATTTTACATGAATGCACTAAAATAATAGTATTACTTGATAAATAAGTCAATCTATATATACAACCACAGCTTCACCCCGATACCGAGAATATATTGAACGCCCCTCATATTATTGAAGTAAACAAATGCATATACAACTTACTAATTTGTAGTCGCAGGCATGAACATATACATATATATGTAATGTAATATGTATGTAATAGCTTTGAGATTATAGTCTAAATATTACATATCACTGATCAAGGATTTTGAATCAAATTTAATGGATGTAAAGGTGTATGTATATATGTGTAGATTTAATAAGTAGTGTCTCTATATAATGTACGAAAATAAGAGTTGACAATCGATATTGTTGCATTAGAGAAGAATGACACAAAGCAACTCCCTTGATATTTTCTGGGTCTGGTAGAAACATACTTCAACTTTTTTCATTCATTTATTTAACGTTTCGTACAAGGACAATTTTCTCGATATTACGAATTTTTCAATTTAAGGCGAGCGAAACAAGGCGAGCATGGGTCAGCTAGTCTATGTAAAGGGTTTTTTTTTTTTTTTTGGTTACGTCCAAGGATGTGGCAATCTTCGAAAGATACTAATAGCCCGTGCCATTAGCATGCACGATTCGCAAACCCAAGTTCTCGATTTCGGGAATACCCCTACGTACTAACCCACACCCTGCACTCTTCTACCACTCTCCCCGCGGAACTGCCGTTAGGTATTACTTCGCGGGGCTGGTTAGCGACTCAAGCTGGATCGACTGTGTTCGCCTGTTCGGCTCGCCTTACTCTTTCAAGCCTTCTTAGCTCGATCTGCAAGTTTGATATGAAGGAACAGATTTCCTCCCACTTCTCGGCTGACTCCGTCATATGACCGACTAGGAGCTCCGGTGTTGGTAGGTTTATTCTTGTCCCTTCAAATCGTCTGCAGTGGAAAGTCGTGTGTTCAGCGTCTTCTTCAGAGTCCTCACATTCTGGACAAAGGGGAGAGCTATCGTGCCCGAACCTATGGAGATACTTTCGATAGACCCCGTGGCCCGACAGAAACTGCGTAAGGTGGAAGTTGCAGTTTCCGCTTGCTCTCTTTGTCCACGTTTCGATTGTTGGAATCAGTCTGTGAGTCCATCTACCTTTGTTTGAGGTGTCCCATCTGGCTTGCCACATTGTCATTGAGGCTGCTCTTTCTTCCTTCCTTATCCTGTTAACGCCAGTCTCTGGCCGGTTCGTCGATCGCCTTAGGTAGACCCTATGTATCTCATTTGCGAGAATGTCGATGGGGACCATACCCGCAATCACACAGGCAGCTTCGTCCGAATTTGTCCGGAAGCCGCTGATTGTTCTTATGGCGCAGAGCCTGTATGGTGACGAGAGCTTCTTAGCTGTCTCCTTTATAGAGAGAGCACTCGACCAGACTGGCGCAGCATATAGGAGAATTGAACTTACCACTCTGGAAAGCAGAATCCTTCTTGGGTATCCGGGTCCTCCTATGTTCGGCAGCATACCAGATGCTGAGATGCAAAGATGCAAAGATGCTGCCTGCATCTTTGACGCTTTCCTGCTGCAGTATTCGACATGCTTTTTGAAATTAAGTCGGTTGTCGAGCATCACTGCTAGGTATTTCAGTGATTCCTTGGATCTAATTAGCTGGGAGCCAACTCGGAAGTTTGCATATTCCACAGTCTTTCGGCTGGTTATTAAAACAGCCTCTGTCTTGTGGTCAGCCAGTTCAAGGTCGGAGGATTCCAGCCAATTTTTGATCCTGGCGATTGCTTCGTTTGCGGCGGTTTCCACCTCGTGGATGTGCTTGGCCACCGTCACGACCGCGATGTCGTCAGCAAAGCCGATGACCTTGACTCCATGTGGCAGCTTTAGTCTCAGTACTCCGTCGTACATTAAGTTCCACAGGAGGGGTCCAAGGACTGAACCCTGTGGAACGCCTGCAGAGACGTCGTAGTATTTAGTACCATCGTCAGTCTGGTATCTCAGTTTCCTGTTGGTAAAGTAGCTGACAATAATCCTCTTCAGGTACTGCGGTGTGCTCATCCCATTCAGGGCTCTCATTATGCAGGACCAGTTCGCCGAGTTAAACGCGTTTTTTATATCCAGCGTAACTACGGCACAGTATTTTTTTGTACCGCCCCTCCATCTTGTACCCGTTATGGCTTCACTTGCTGTGTCTACCACCTCTTTGATGGCGTCGATGGTGGAGCGCGACTTCCTAAAGCCGTACTGGTGGTCTGACAGGGCTCCTCGCTCCTCAGCCACGCCGATTAGCCTGCCGTATATGATGCTCTCCAGTATCTTTCCCGTGGTGTCCAGCAGGCAAATCGGTCGATACGCTGAAGGTTCTCCGGGGGGCTTATTGCCTTTGGGTATTACTACCAGGTGTTGGAGTTTCCAGCGGTTGGGAAAGTTTCCCTCTTCGAGGCACCTTTGCATCATCGTCGTAAACAGCTCTGGTCTCTTCTCGACAGCTGCTTTGATGGCTTTATTGGGGATGCCGTCGGGACCAGGCGCTTTTTTCTCGCCTATTTTCCTGCACGCATTCTGCAGTTCGTCAACCGTGACTGGTGGGATTTGTTCCGGACCAGCTCCTTGTGTGAGGACGAACATTGTAGGAGACTTGCTGGGGAACAGGTATTCAGCTATTGTTCTGAGCAACAATGGGCAGGGTGGTCCAACCATAATGCACGATGTTAATTGTGAGTCACACCTTAACTAACAGTTCGCGATAGTGTGGCAGAAGAATGCCAAGCAGTTACCGTGAATGGTGTTCGCTATCGCGAGATGACGGACTTCTTGTACCCTGAAATTAAGGATATGAACTAGGACGATATATGCTTCCAACAGGATGGTGTCACATGCCACACAGCCTGAAATACACTTGCAGTGGTTCGGTAGCCAGTTCGCCATGGATATCTCTGGCCAGCTGGCGTATATACCTCAGTCTGTGCCCTCATCCGATTTGTATCCGTCAGTGTAAATTTTCATAGCAGCTTGGTAGCGGACTTTGTCTTTCTCCCAGTCTTCCCTCGTAAGGAATGTGGTTTTGTGTTTTATCTCGAAGTCCCTAAATGGTGTCAGATGATCTTCTTTGGGATCTTGGAGTTTTGGAGTATTTCCATATGCCCTTTTCTGTGAGTTTTATTCCAGCGATTGAGCGCTCTTAGTCTTATCGCTGCATGCGTAGCCGTAAGCTTCTTTTTATAATTTGCGTGCGCTCTAGGTATTGCTAATACGCTTAAGTGTCCGAGGTCCAGACACAGCACTGGCCGAAGGTATAGAGGGGAAAAGGGAGACGAGGTACCTGTGCACATTGGTCTTAAATATCAGAGGGGTGTAGTCTGCGGGAAATAATGGGCTGGGAAGAGCATTCCATATTCGTGCGACTGAAAAACGAGTCTCTAAATTTAAATATGCGTCCGAAAGTAGGCTTAAGGGTAAACTGATGTGCATTCCTGGTGAGACGAGTATTGCAGGTGAATTTATGGAGAGGAGGAATGCAGGAATGCAGAATGCAGCTCACTTGAGCATCGTTTGTTAAAATAACGATACAATACGGACAAAGAAGAGGCGGAACGTCGATGTTCGAAAGAGTCTAATAAATGCGATGTTATTGTCTCTTATAAGTTTTATCGCTCGCTTTGGATTCTATCTAAAGGGTGGTTAAATTTTAAGGGCCGATGTTGATTTTGAATAAAACACAAATTATTTAGGAAGTTATTGTCATTTCTTTTTATTACGATAATATTGGTATGGTTCAATTATGTATGGAACAAAATGTCGACCAAATGGTCGCCGTGACCTCGGCGGCAGACCTCCATCCGATGGTCCAAATTTTCGATGACGCTGAAGCATAATTGAGGTTCTATGCCGTTAATGTGCCGAATTATCTCATCTTTTAGCTCTTGAATTGTTGCTGGCTTATCGACGTACACCTTTTTTTTCAAATAACCCCAAAAGAAAAAATCCAACGGTGTCAAATCACATGATCTTGGCGGCCAATCGACATCGCCACCACGTGAGATAACACGGCCATTGAATTTGTTGCGCAAAAGAGCCATTGTTTTGTTAGCTGTGTGGCAAGTGGCACCCTCCTGTTGAAACCACATATCGTCCACATTCATATCTTCCAATTCGGTCCATAAAAAGTGCGTTATCATTTGACGATAGCGAACACCATTCACAGTAGCTGCCTGACCGGCATCATTTTGTGAAAAATACGGCCCGATGATGCCGCCAGCCCATAAACCGCACCAAACAGTCACTCCTTGTGGGTGCATTGGTTTTTCGACAATCACTCTTGCATTATCATTCGCCCAAATGTGGTAATTCTGCTTATTGACGAATCCACTGAGGTGAAAATGTGCCTCATCAATGAAGATTATTTTCTTCGAAACTTGATCCTCCACTGTTGCCATTTCTTGCCACCATTCTGACGGGTGACGACGCTTGAAATGGTCAAGAGGCTTTAGTTCTTGAGTCAATTGCACCTTGTAAGCGTGTAAATGCAAGTCTTTATGCATAATGTTCATCAACGATGAGCGTGAGAGGTGCAATTGTTGGGCACGACGACGAGTTGAGGTGGACGGCTCTTCAGCAACACTATCGCGAACAGCAGCAGTATGAGCTGTATGAGCATGCACTGGTGTTTTCACATCTCCTACAGACCCGGTTTGCTCAAATTTTTGCACGATTTTTCCGATTGTACGCACATTTGGACGATTAAATTGACCGAAAAAATCACGAAGTGCACGATATGCCCATTTTCATAATAAGCCTGAATAACTTTAACGCGTTGTGTATTTTTCCATGTTCAAATTGAGTTGGTCTGAAATTAAGGAAATGTCAAATGAAATGCAGAAAAAAGGTTGACGTTTAGGTGTGGTTCACATTCAACATCGGCCCTTAAAGTTCAAACACCCTTTATATTCTATGTGCGTTGTACTCAAGCTTGGGGCGGATATACGCCTTATAAGTGGAAGCCAAATCAGAGGTGGTGAAATATTTCTTGCATCGATTAAGGAAACCAAAACATTTCGCAGCATTTGTGGCGAACTCAAATATGTGATCGTTTCAACTAAGTGTTGTGTTGATACACCTACTAAGGGTGGAAAGCTTTCCGGTCTCTTCGACACAGGCGCCATTCGTGGATAATGGCTTATTATCAGGTGTTCGCTTGAGTGACAGCACACAGCATTGAGTTTTTGAAGCATTGGATTCCGCTCTGTTCCGCTCTTTCCCTAGGTAATTATACTGTCAAGATCGGAATTCAATGTGGTTAACATTCGACAAGTGAGCTTGATGCCAAACTCTGTCAAATACCTGAGAAATATCAAGCTCAACGATCTTGCTTTCGGCTGCATTGTGCAAAGATTGGTTCCACTGTTTGGTGAGATAAGCTATTAGGTCACTAGTGGACCTGTTGCTGCGGAAACCAGGGATATCTAGGGGAAAGAGTTGCATTAACAATTCTAGGGTGGCTGTGGGCGTTGCTCTGCTTTACTTTTAACGCCGTCCACCAGACTAGGACGCCATACAGTGTTTGAATGTTTACTGTTTTCGTACTTCGTTCTGTTCTTCATTTATTTGTTTAACATTTTGCGTATTCCAAATTAATAAACAAACAAAAATGAAACGAAAAAACCAAACTTCACTCTATTCGAACACTTTTGCACGAATTGTTTTACTAGCCCAAACCGCTATGAATTTCCCGTTATACGCTATTTTCAGAAGACAGATTAGTGGTTTTAACAGCAAAAATATTGAAAATCAGTTGCGCCCAAAAAGGTCGAAATGTAAGCAACAGTGCAATTTCTAAAGGAAGTCGAAGGTTGCTGACAGACGGAGATGCACGTGCTATGGGGCGTTTGATGAGGCTCAAGGATTCATTAACGCCAAAATTAGCTGCTGCAGATATCAATAAGGATGTAAGTGAGTGGACTGCGCGCCGAGCCCTTCGCAGAATTGGACTTGTTTCAGCAGTGAAACAAAAAACACCCGCTTTGTCGGACAATAACATAAAGGCGAGGTTAAAGTTCTGCAAAGCCCATAAACATTGGAATGTTGGGGACTGGAAAAGAGTGATCTGGTCGGACGAAAGCAAAATCCACCGTGTCCAGTCAGATGGAAAGGAATATTTTTGGCACCGACCAAAGGAAACCATCCAGAAGCACCGAGTGGCAAGCGATAAAACATGTTGGTGGTAACCTGATGTTATGGGGTTGCTTTACTTGGTGGCACGTTGGCCCAATTGTGAACATTGAAGGGATTACGAAGAAGGAGGATTATCTTCACATCCTCCAAGTAAATTTACCAGAATTTGTTGAAAGGAGTGCATGTCCTGAGGAAGAGGTCCTTTTCCAACAAGACGGTGATCCCAAGCACACTGCAAAAATCGTTCAAAATTGGTTGAAGAGGCCTGCGCAAAGGTTGGATTTAAATCAGATTGAAAATGTGTGGGCTTTGCTCAAAAGAAGGCTGGCAGTTTATGAAAGGGCCCCGAAGAACATAAAAGAGCGGTAAGGGGTGGAAAAAGAATGGGAAAACATACCAAATAATTTAATCGAAAAACTAGTGGAGAGCATGCCAAAACGCATTCAGTATATGTACAGTCGTACAATTTGATTTTCCATTTGGGTCCGACGATTATCTTCCACTCTTTCTGATGCGTTCTTGTGTATTATGTTTCAAGCTGAGCTTGCTGTCGACTATAACACCCAGATATTTGGCGCGATTAGTGAACGTCAGTTCTTTCCTTTTCAATTTCTGTTGTGTAATGTTAGGGACTTTGTGTTTCCTTTTGACGATTAGTCCAACACTGTCCGTCCTTTTTGCCAGGGACGATTCCATCACATCTCTGATGGTATATTTGGGAATTTACCCGAGATGGCTATTGAAATATCGTCCGCTTCGGCTGTAAACAAACATGTATACTTCTTGGTATGGGAAATAACGCGCAATGAATTAGGCAGTTTTTCTAATTAGAGATCGAAGGTAATACCTACTGTGCAGTGCGACAATGCGTATATCTAAAATGGGGATGACTGTCATGTCAGACGGATGAGATTATGACTTTCGTTCGTTGTTTGCCGGCGAAGTGCACACTGCCGAAATCAAATTCTAGATAAATGTAATGTCCTATGTAGTCTCCAAGGAACTAAACCCCTTGACATAGCAGACTAAATCTTAACTCATAACGTAGTACTTCCAAGACACTACCCAATATTGCTCAGTATTGTCTATGAGGACCAGTTGCAACTTTTGCTGGCATATTGGAGTCTGTAGAAGCAGCTGACTGCCTTTGGGGTTTTGGGTAGCTTTGAACGACTTCCACCGGTTAGGCTACTCAGCTTGGATTCAGATGTGTAGTAATGCATGAAATGCTTTTTATCGCACTTGACCTGATCTAAACAGCGGTCTGAATAGTCGATGCATTGTTTTTGTGGCCCGGGTGAGCAAATGCGGTATCTACAAGGAAAGCACGAACTGCAGACTTGGCAAACTCTGACACCTCATTCACATGGAATTTTCTCATTCGCAGAGAGCTACGGGTAGAATTTACAAATTTTCTGGTCGTGAATTTGTGGATCGTGTCTGCCTCTTTCTGTATTGCGTTCTCATCGCAAAGAGAATGATTGATTCGCAGAAAAACAACTCAAAATTGCTAATTATGATGCTTTAGGTAAGTATTGTTGAGATTTTTATCGATAAAAAAATCCGATAATGATTTGCGCTCGAATTTGGCATATCAACCTTCCACCGTGGGCGTTGGACTTCCCCAAAGGGTGCGCCTTGTCACCTCTCCTTTTCACTATATACATATATGGACTGGATGGTGCAGCGCTGCCGAGGAGAGAAATGTTTCACATTGGGAGAGTTGAGGGTAAATTTTTGCAGATTACTTAGTTATCCTCAGATCCTCCCAGACGGAACTCCAGCGCGCACTCGATAGGTTTGTTGCCGTATGTGCATATGCTGAGATAAAGGTTTGGACAAAACAGGGGTATGGTAATTTCCAGAACTCCTTTTCAATGCACTTTACATGTTAGTGGAGTCCCATTGAAGCCGGTGGAGTGATGGGAGGAGTAAAGCTGAGCTTTCATGTAGGTTTGGCGAAGTTGGGTCAATTTTAACACTCGTTTGTTCAAACTCTCACTTATGGTCATGAAATTTGGGTGATGACTGAAAGAATGAGATGTGAGATTGAGAAATGAGATTTCTTCGTGCTGTTGTGGGAGTTGCTCGCCGCTGAGAAACACGGCAGTACACGAGGAACTCAACATTGAGTAGCTGCTTCTTCGAACGGAAAAGGCTATGCTTCAATGGTTTCGTCACGTGGCACGAATGTTCTCATTATCACGACTTCTGAGGCGTGCCTTGAATGCGATTCCATCAGGTAGGGATAAGCTTGGCAGACCCATTACGAGGTGGATGGACCAAGTCCTAAAACTCACACTGTTGTGCTTTGACATAACTCCTGATGAGACAGAGTCGATGTCGTGAAGGGTGTTCTATTTTTACAAGTATGCAAACTCATTATGAAATAAAACACTTTAAGTTAACATTACATGACTGTGATATTAGCTTTATTTTAAAGAGAATTTTATGCCATTAGTGTCCAAATATTATATGATTTCGCGCATATGAGTGCCACAGCTAACTCAAATGAACACAATCGGGAATTTGACACAACTTTATCAAGCAACGGGGCCCGTATATCAGCAATAACACGGCGAATGTTGACTTCCAAATCGTACAACGTCTCTAGTTTATCGGTATAGGCTAGACACCTAACATACCCACAAAGAATGTAATATAAAAGGGTGCTGGATCTATCTTTACAAGCGAAACCGTGATTCGAGTCCATCATGTCCTCGCTGCCTAAGCGCTGTAGAGAACGTGGAGCACGTTTTCTTCGAATGCACTCGGTATGCAAACGAAAGAGCTATATTGCGCGAAGAATTTTATGAACGGCCAACACCAGAAAACATAGTTAAATATATGTTGAAATTCGAAGAACTTTGGGCTGTTGTGAACGATGCAGCAGTACGAATAATGTGCGACCTGAGAAATTTAGAACGGCAGCGAAACGCGCATTCGCCAAACACCCCGTGACGAAGCAAAAAGCTCGAGTCCGTCTCTCGCGAAGTAATACGCGGGGGGAATAAACGGAAAGATTCGGTAGGTGGTTTTAGTTTAGACCATTGGTGCCTATGCAAGGTTTCAACCTACCGACGCCAAAAACCTGCACCTGCACCTTGCAGCCTCAGATGGACGATTATGTCGACCGTAAAATGGACGTAGGGTACGATAAGTTTGCTGAACGGAACCATGGACCTCAAAATAAGGTTTGCATAATCTTTATGCAGTTTACAATCTAAACCTCTAAAAAAACACTTTCTAAAGGGTGATTTTTTAAAAGCTATAGAAAAGTTTGTCAAAAAAAAAAAAACACCTAAAATTCAGAAAAATGCATGAAATCTTTATTTGAATCGATAGTACGGTCCATATAATTTAATGTTTGAAGATTATTTCATGCAAATATTGACCTTGACTGCGCCTCAAATGGTCCATCCGCTTAGTCCAATTTTGGCATACTCTTTCCAACATTTCGGCCGGTATCTCACGAATAAATGCTTCAATGTTGTCTTCCAATGCGTCAATTGAAGCGGGCTTGTCTGTATAGACATGAGCTTTAACATAGCCCCACAAAAAATAGTCTAAGGCTTTAAATCGCACGATCTTGACCGGTCCCGAACGTGAAATAAAATGTTCACCGAACTCGCCCCTCAATAAGTCCATTGTTGCGCGTGCTGTGTGGCATGTGGCACGGCGGCTTGTTGAAACCACATGTCATGCAAGTCAAGCTCTTGCATTTTGGGCAAAAAAAAGTTGGATATCATCTCACGGTAGCGCTCACCATTCACAGTTACGTTACGATTCGCATCATCTTTGAAGAAGAACGGTCCAATGATGCCACCAGCCCATAAACGGCACCAAACTGTGACTTTTTCTGGATGCATTGGTAGCTCTTGCAATACTTCTGGCTGATATTCACTCACAATTCTGCTTATTTACGTACCCATTGAGCCAAAAATGAGCTGACCATAAAATGGAAGAAGCGAGCGATGAACTATCTTAACAGAGCACGCATTTTGATAATAAAATTCAATAATTTGCAAGCGTTGTTCGTTTGCAAGACGATTCATGGTTAAATTATAGACCAAACTGAAGATGTTTGACAGTGAAACAAAAGACGAAACGTGCGCCAGCTGTTTAAACCAGTGTTGCCAAAACGATAATAGCTAAAAAATCACCCTTTATTTACTGGAAAATGGTTGTTTCTTAAAGGAGCCTCTTTTTCCAGTCAACGGAGCGGAACATAAAAGCAGGAGGTGCTCAAGCATCAAAGCTGGGACCTGGAAGCTGTACAACATATACACGGCAGACCAACCACTTTTAGCCGATACAGTGAAATGTTGTCAATCGCAGACGACTCACTGATATATTCGACATCAATGTCACCGTGAATCGCAGCGCGGTGAGTCGAAAACGAGGCAGGAAAGAAGTGCAAGTACTACACCAAATGGAATGCAGATCAGGTTCTTAGTTGCAAATCTAAAACAATGAACATTTTTCTTAGAAATCAACTATCTATCCAAAGAGTTGGTTTACATGATGCAAGGTGTACTCATAGCATTTGCAATGGCTCCTGCATGGAGCTTGTCAACACTCTGCCTCTTAGAAATCTATACGTGGGCCAAAGTAGGCCTATTTTGATGCAACGCGGATTAACTACTCCTAACCTTGGTATCAGTTGGTGCTTATAATAAATCTGTTTTGCTGGCTCGTGCTTACGCCTCTTCACTGAGGTTGTTGAAATACTACTCACCTAGATGTGAGTACCTACGGCTTGCCAGAGCACTACATGTGCAGAGGAGGTGGCTATCGCCTTTTCTTCCAAGCAGCTTCTGCAGCAAATCGTTGCATGAGACACCAATCTTGCGAGCGCTCGTTCTGACGCAGTGTCCCGTTTTGACGACGCTCACTGATTGCTTGGATGCTTGGACGACGTTAAGTGTCCTGAGTGGGGACCGGCTTAGTCTGAGCAGATAGAGCGATCGTTTAAGATTTAGTGATGGCCGTACTTCCTTTGTTATTTCTTATACTTACTTATCGAAGATATTGCTGCCTTTTTTAATAATTACCTTAAGGTTTCATACAAACCCAAAAACCTGCTTCCTGAATTATTTTCCTAAACTCTAGCTTCGACTACAGGCCGACGGAGCATAGGGAGGGTCTGAGCCTAAGCAATAGCTGCGGCACGCTCCTTCCAGTCACAGGTTCGGTCTTCCTCTCCTTCTCGAGCGAAGAGGCTCGAATTCGAAGAGCCTCTTTGCTGGAGCATCGTTGTCCATGCGCTCGATGTGGCCGATCCAGTACAGCCGTCGGATTTTTGCCTTCCGGACTGCATACACATCTTTGTACAGCTCGTAGAGTTCGAGGTTGAGTCTTCTCCTCTATTCAGCTTCTTCGCAGACGGGACCATATATCCGACGTAGAATTTGTCTTTCGAAGGCACCAACAATCAGCTCTTGTAGAGCATGATTTCGGTACTTGATACAAGTCAGGAGTTGTCTCGACAGACCGAAGTAGCATCTCCAAAATGTACCTTATGTTGAAAATTTGTTCTATGTTGATTTGCCAGCCCGGAAGCCGCACTGGTACGTGCCGATTAGTGCGGTGCAAAACGACTTGAGGCGGTCATAGCCAACAGAAATTTTCTTTAGGAGCAGGAGACGTCCAATCCACTCGATATCACAACGCCACTATATTGATCTAAGCGTGACTGCTTTCTGCAGACAGATACTAGAAACTATCCTAGCCTAACTGAGACTAATTCCATGTTCGAAAAAATGTACAAGTGGGCGAAACACAAGTCTCTTGTTAAAAATGTAATAAAATGAACAAAATTATTTTTTTCCATGTATTATGGCTTTATTTTTATTAGTAAGAACAAACATTCGCATTAATTATGAAAACAACGTAGTTCAGGTGCCTGCCTCGGTTTAGGTTCGCAGTAGCGCATTCTCTCACCCCAATTTTTCAAGACATTGTTGATGGTTTCGGGCAGTAGCTCACTAATTGCTTGGATGATATTGGCGTTAAGTGCTTGAATCGATTCCGGATACATCGGTCCTTCACTTTTTCCTCACAAAAAATAAAGTCCAAAGAGGTCAAATAACAGCTCCGAGGCGGCCAATTGACATCGCCAAGACGCCAGATAACACAATTTTGGGATTTTTGTGGTCAAAAGATCGATTGTGGCATGGGCGGTGTGACATGGCAAGCCATCCTTCATGAACCAGAGGTCGTCCAAATCCATGTCTTTAATTTCAGTTTAAAAAAATCCGGTTAACATGGTTCCGTAACGCCCACCGTTGACCGAAACGTTGTTCCAGCCCAATTTTCGAAGAAGTTCATGTACCTGAATTGAGTCTCACACTCTCGGTCAAAGCAGTACGACGACGGGGACTATGAATGTTGTCCACTAACTTACCAGTCTCACGAGCTTTTTGCACACACTTTCGTACAGCAGTGCTTTATTTCGGCCAAAACTTCTTCTTTTCAAAAAACGCACTGTTTGGACTAGACATACAAGTTTTCAATGTTTCTCAGCGTTGTTCAAGCGTAGAGCGAGCGACTCATTTCGTTCCGTGGAAGTATGGTACTGACTTTCTGTCAAGATTTTGAGCGAAACAATTGTCAGTGTCAAAATAACCTATGATTTAAAAAAAACCACTAGATGGCCCACCCGGTATAAGCACACCGACTGCGATTCCATCACTAGATTCCCATCATTATACGTGCCGGGAAATACCACGGTCGCACGTTGGTATTTCACAAACCGTAATATCATAACTCCGAGCACAAAGTTCTGGTCTACTCACACGAGACTTTGCCAGTTTTTTGGCGGACTGACAAAGGTCTAAGTAGTTAGTTTTTTGTAGTGATTTATCGTCATCGCATTTTTTTTTGTAAATTGTATGCATTTCAAGTCATTTGACTTGTCAAACGCGCGTGTTGTGTTTCGATATTGAAAACTGAGGGTACCGCCATTTGACACATTCTCGCAAACTCGATAAAACGCGTACCAACGCCTGACTAACCGCGCGAGCGCACTTCGTTGATTCGGCATTTCGTTCCAAAAGTCATTCTCTTTCTTTGACGTTTTTCTTGTAAACAACGTTTGACATCTGTCAGAATATTTACGATCAAACAGCCAACGGAAACATTGTATATTGTTTCTACTGTCTGGATCTTAAAATAGATGCAACCTATTCATCTGACGAACTCGCGTGTCCAAATAAGTCGCTGCCATAAACGGTCACTAGTGACTAGTCAACAGGCGACCACGCAGTGAAACTAAAAATAATTTCCAACAATTTCTGTCGCGGAGGCTGGATTGCACAAGGTACGGATGACTCATTCGTATGACAAATCTGTTTTTGAGTTTCTTATTTTATAATAGTTCCTATATTTGTGACTTTTAGAGAACGCCTTTCACTAGAACGAAGTTCATTGCAAAATTAATTGAAGTATGTACAACCATTAGCGTGTGTGTTTGAAACAGAGATGTCACATCCGAAACCACATATAATAACAATAACAAAATAGACGACTGTGTTGGACTACAGCTAGAGGTGGACCTGAGCCTAGCTCCTCACAGCATGCGTAACAACTCCACACACAAATGGAAATACACGACCGCATTGGTTCTATAACCAAATTTGGCACAATCCACTCCTCCGTCAATTTGCTACTGTGCTCAAACCTGCGTATCTAATTGCATTCATTCGAAGTGAATTTGACTATCAATTGAAACTCTTGTCAAGTTTCATTTCATTCTCCTTCCCTGTCAACTGACTCAACCCATTTACAGTTCAGAATTTGCTTGCGAATAGATATGCAAATTTCCTAGCAGTCAAGTGAGCTTCGCACTCTCCGCTGTCGGCTATACACACACCTAGGTACAGAGATACTTTTGTAGTCTCTCACTTTCTCGTTTTCTTTTTGCACACCGAACAGCATAACAGAGAAATTTGAATTGAGATATTTATATAAAGGCTAACAATGAGAAAGGTAACACAATAGCACAGCGAAAAAAAAAAAAAACGACAACCAAACAATAGGACATTATGTCGCTTCACACTTTTGGTTTTCAGGGCAGGCCAGATCAAAATTCATCGAGATACAGTGGGTAAACTGAGAAGGGTCAGCTATCTTGGGGATTTATCTTGCAAACGTATGAAAATTCACGAAAAAAAAGAAGAAAGCATGCAAATTGTGACGTAATCCATTTAGGTAACAATTATAAACAAACGTACAGGTTGGACCATCTAGTGGTTACTTTTTAAATTTTCTATAGAGATATTCGAAATGAATTTAGACAAGGCTCAGACACTTTTTTAATATCATTCCCGAGAAGATCATGCGCAACTCAGACGTCAACACTAGAGGGACGACCTTCCTCAAGCCTGTGCAATTGCTCGCATTTGTCGATGACATTGACATCGTAGGAAGAACACAATTGGCTGTCAGCTGGGTGAGCATCGAGAAGGAAGGAAGTGGTTACGATGACTATTCCTGTGAATGAGGGTAAGATGAAGAACACCTTGTTTGTGATAGACGCCCTGGACAAAACGTCACGATGGACAGATATATTTTTCAAGTAGTGCATGTCATTTATTTAATACATGCACTAATATATTTTGCGTGAAGTATGGAACAAAGGGTGTTCCATTTGAATTTTGCGCAATTTAATAGCACAGTGATGCCAACGTGAACATAACATGACAGCTGGCATTTCGGGGTTAGTAATAATGGAGTGCTATACGAAAGAGAAACGCATTTCCATTGTAGGACAGTATGATGAAGGTTTGTTAGCTATAATTGGCAATTTTCGTACAAAGTCAACTTCAGTGATGAAGCTCATTTTCATCTTGATGGAATCGTCAAAAGTGTCGAAACAAATGCATCCACAACGCGTGACTGTTTCATGCGGATTGTGGGCTGGTGACATTATCAGTATTCTTCAAAAATGCGGATGATCCAGCAGTGACCTTGACACGATAATCCAGTTGGTTTTGCCTAAATTGCAAGATATGGATGTGACCAAAATGTGGTTTCAACAAAACGGCCATATATCAGAGAAACAGTTCAATTACTGAATGAGTCACTTCCTAATCGTGTAATCGGCCGTTTTTGCGATCAGAATTGGATATCCAGATATTAACGTCATTGGACATTTTTCTTTGGGATTTCTTGAAGTCAAACAAGCCCACGATCACCAACGCCTTGAAAAAGGAAATTGGGAGATGTATTAATGAAATTCAGACACATTCATGCGAACGGTCACAGAAAATTTCAATAAAGTACCAACTTGCCAGCAAAGCGTGCTATTCCAAACATATCCGCAATCTGTATAATCTATGAATCAATAAAAAATGTAAACTCAACATCATCATCATCATCTTCTGAACCGTATGATCCACTACAGGGTTCGCGGGGTAATGTACGCACGAGAAATCTGCAGACCACTGGATCCTCTGCCATCGACTCTAAGTCCAACTCATCAGGAGCCTTGTCCAAGCGCAACCGGACGAGTTTTCGGACTTGGTCCAACCACCACCTCGTCCTGGGTCTGTCAAGCGGTCGCCTACCTGATGAAATCACATTCAAGGCACGCATCGGAAGTCGTGATGACGAGGGCATTCGTGCCACATGACCAATCCATCGAAGCATTGCCCTTTCTGTTCGAAAAAGCAGCTGCTCTACATTGAGTTCCTTGCGCACTGCCGTGTTTTTTACCCTATCCCGTCGAGTAACACCCACAACAGCACGAAGAAATATCATATCGACAGCTTGTATTCGCGATCTTATTCTTTCGGTCATTACCCAAATTTCAAGACCATAGGTGAGAGTTGGAACAAATACTGAATTGAAAACCGCTAACTTGGCTTTGACACCAAGATCGGCCTTCCTGATTACAGATCTTCCAATTTGTTTCAAAATTGAGCCAGCTTGGCCAATCCTCAGCATTTCTCCTCCCATCACTAGTGAAAAAGACCCCGAGATAATTGAACTTCTCCACCTGCTTCATTGGGACTCCACTAACATGTATAGTGCATTGAACAGGCGTTATGGAAATTACCATAACCCTGTTTTGTCCAAACCTTTATCTCAGCATATGCACATACGGCAACAAACCTATCGAGTGCGCGCTGGAGTTCCGTCTGGGAGGATGGGAGGATCTGAGGATAACTAAGTAATCTGCAAAAATGTACCCTCAACTCTCCCAATGTGAAACATTTCTCGCCTCGGCAGAGCTGCAGCATCCAGTCCACATATGTATATAATGAAAATTAGAGGTGACAAGACGCACGCAAAATCTCAACAATGCTTACCTAAAGCGTCATAATTAGCAATTTTAAATTGTTTTTCTGCGAATCAATCATTCTCTTTGCGCTGAGAACGCAATACACAATGAGGCAGACGCGATCCACAAATTTACGACCAGAAAATTCGCAAATTCTACCAGTAGCTCTGTACTATTGAGAAATTTCCATGTGAATGAAGTGTCAGAGTTTGCGAAGTTTGCAGTTAGTGCTTTCGATGTTGATTCCTCGTTTGCTCACACCGGGCCACAAAAACAATGCATCGACATTTCATTCCGCTGTCTGGATCATTTTAAGTGCGATAAAAAGCATTTGATGTGTCGGGCTGAGTCGAATCGAAGCTGAGTAGACAGCAGCCTAGCCGGTGGAAGTCGTCCAAAGCTACCCAAAACCCCAAAGGCAGTCAGCTGCTTCTGCAGACTCCAATATGCCAGCAAAAGTTGCAGCTGGTCCTCATAGACAATACTGGGTAGTGTCTTGGAAGTACTACGTTATGAGTTAAGATTTAGTCTACTATGTTATGGGGTTTAGTTCCTTGGAGACTACGTAAGGCATTACATTTGTCTAGAATTTGATATCGGCCTGAATAAGATGAGCACACCGCAGTACCTGAAGAGGATTATTGTCAGCTACTTTACCAACAGGAAACTGAGATACCAGACTGACGATGGTACTAAATACTACGACGTCTCTGCAGGCGTTCCACAGGGTTCAGTCCTTGGACCCCTCCTGTGGAACTTAATGTACGACGGAGTACTGAGACTAAAGCTGCCACATGGAGTCAAGGTCATCGGCTTTGCTGACGACATCGCAGTCATGACGGTGGCCAAGCACATCCACGAGGTGGAAACCGCCGCAAACGATCAGGATCAAAAATTGGCTGGAATCCTCCGACCTTGAACTGGCTGACCACAAGACAGAGGCTGTTTTAATAACCAGCCGAAAGACTGTGGAATATGCAAACTTCCGGGTTGGCTCCCAGCTAATTAGATCCAAGGAATCACTGAAATACCTAGGAGTGATGCTCGACAACCGACTTAATTTCAAAAAGCATGTCGAATACTGCAGCAGGAAAGCTTCAAAGATGCAGGCAGCACTTTCTGGTATGCTGCCAAACATAGGAGGACCCGGATACCCAAGAAGGATTCTGCTTTCCAGAGTGGTAAGTTCAATTCTCCTATATGCTGCGCCAGTCTGGTCGAGTGCTCTCTCTATAAAGGAGACGGCTAAGAAGCTCTCGTCACCATACAGGCTCTGCGCCATAAGAACAATCAGCGGCTTCCGGACAAATTCGGACGAAGCTGCCTGTGTGATTGCGGGTATGGTCCCCATCGACATTCTCGCAAATGAGATGCATAGGGTCTACCCAAGGCGATCGACGAACTGGCCAGAGACTGTCGTAAACAGGATAAGGAAGGAAGAAAGAGCAGCCTCAATGACAATGTGGCAAGCCAGATGGGACACCTCAAACAAAGGTAGATGGACTCACAGACTGATTCCAACAATCGAAACGTGGACAAAGAGAGCAAGCGGAAACTGCAACTTCCACCTTACGCAGTTTCTGTCGAGCCACGGGGTCTATCGAAAGTATCTCCATAGGTTCGGGCACGATAGCTCTCCCCTTTGTCCAGAATGTGAGGACTCTGAAGAAGACGCAGAACACACGACTTTCCACTGCAGCGATTTGAAGGGACAAGAATAAACGTACCAACACCGGAGCTCCTAGTCGGTCATATAACGGAGTCAGCCGAGAAGTGGGAGGAAATCTGTTCCTTCATATCAAACTTGCAGATCGAGCTAAGAAGGCTTGAAAGAGTAAGGCGAGCCGAACAGGCAAACACAGTCAATTCAGCTTGAGTCGCTAACCAGCCCCGCGAAGTAATACCTAACCGCAGTTCCGCGGGGAGAGTGGTAGAAGAGTGCAGGGTGTGGGTTAGTACGTGGGCGTATTCCCGAAATCGAGAACTTGGGTTTGCGAATCGTGCATGCTAATGGCACGGGCTATTAGTATCTTTCGAAGATTGCCACATCCATGGACGTAACCAAAAAAAAAAAAAAAATATCGGCTGTGTATTCATTGGCGAAGTCCAACGCCTACGGTGAACGGTGTTGATTTAGCACCATTATCATGAACACAGCCACTACAGTTTGTGTATAGAGACTGATTACCATTAATCCATACTAAATGTAAGCTTTCCAATTAAAGATCTGCATTTTCTATCAAATTCTATTACAGTTTCCGTGAATTATGGCACCCTTTATACCTAGTATCGAGTATACTGTATTCTTTTTAAAGTACAGGGCATAAAATATAACTTTGGACTCTGTCCCAAATCAAGAATTATTTGCTGACACGATGTTTCGTCGATTTTTCTAATTTTTAAAGCAGAAAATTTTTTTCCGATGATCTGTCATTGAACCACCATCGATCCACGAAGCTACATCGACAATCGACATATAATTGGGTGTCGTTTACAAGCAGAATTCGTGAAAGAAATCGAGAGTGAATTCATACTTCCCAAAAGGGCTATACTGACGTGGGCTCAAAGATGATTACAGGCTTCTTGCTTGTCCCAACATACTCGCCGAATAACGTTCTTGAGGCCGTTCATGCAATTCATTGATTTGGCATATGCATACAACGATATGCTCCACACTATATTGTCATGCTAACTGCCGATTAAGCGACCGTGAAGGCGATAGCAATCAGACCCGAGTCAGATGTCGCGAAGACTGCTGGGTCCATGCCCGCAGATATGTACATTAACGCCTGATTAACCTGTGCGACTTAAGGAGAAGATCCTAAGAGATGAGCGGAGACCATGGCCTCGGACCGACAAACCAAAAACCAGCAAGCACAATCAGGTCATCTTCGCCTGAAAAGCCACGCCATGAAAATAGGTCTCACTAATGTAAGCATATGTATACAGGAACCGTGGCGATGAAGCATAACATGAGGACACCCGTCACTATGTGTCATTAGTGTGGCCATCGCTGATTATGTGAGTTCGTTAAATTTGCTGTCACACTGTTCGGCTGCGGAATCTGCTTAAAACAACTCGTTAAACTTATATAAAGAGCCGCGGTATACACAACACGATTATGTACAGACGTTATGTACTTAATTTGCGGCAACGCAAAACGGAACAACTTTCGTCGGAGCAAACAAAACCACATTTCATAAATTTATCACTCGATGTTATGATGATACACAGACGGCATGCGGTGCGGCGCGCGGTGTCGGCAGCAGCAGCAGCAGCACCAGCCATCACCAGAGGCGACATTCACAGCGACAACAATAAAATTGTGTGCGTGTTACCTGAAGCTGGATTTTGCAAATTTATGGATGGCTGGCTAGCCCACGGCGTGGCGCACGACCCACCGCTATGCGGCACACAAGGTTTTCACTTCGAGAGCTAACATCATCTCCAGCATCATGATACTCAGAGAAATGGGATGTTATGTATACGATGCGAGTACGAAGTACGAACGCGCAAACCGCATCCCTAACGTCGTGTTTCGGTGGACTAGTTCACTCACGGCTGGATGGTCGAATAGATGGATGGAAGCGGTTTTGTGCCATCAAATAGTCATAACAATCAGAACGGGTAAACGGAGACTTCAGTGCGCCACAACGAATTGAGTTTCATGTGAAATGCGTTTTGCTAGCGGTAGCGCAACGCATTGTGACAATGATAGCCATTGGGCGGAGTTAGTTGCAATAAAGGGCAGCACGCTTGTGTATGCAGTCGGAGTCGAATATTGTTTGCTGGGGGAATCAATAAGTGCAGTGATGTGCGAGAGTTTTCTATCACTTGCACTATGGTTTATTGGTTGAACATTTTTGGCTGCGATTTTGACATTTTTCTAAAGGGATGACCCAAATTCGGCGAAGAAAAAGTTTGGAGAGAAATAAAAAGTGAGGTTGTGTGTGGAACAGCATACCGTTATCGAGAAAATGACATTAACTCTCGTTAAATTCTGCCATCCGCGTTTTAAAACTGGCTGAATGCTCTTCCGCAAGCCGTGGCTGGTCATTGCGGGTTAGACATAAAAAAAAGTATAGTACCTAAAGTTCGATAACTGGAGCATATCACGTTGCGCTAAATTTGACCGATGACATGTCTTATGTTGGCTTTGACAGCCGCTGTGAATTGTCCATTAATTGCATAGACGTCCTACTTCAGAACACCGCACTAGAAAAAGTCGAACGCGAAATGACTATGCCCTCGAACGCTCGTGCTTTTCCAAAGTGGCTGTGAGCTGTATGGCACGGAGCACCGTCCTCTGGAAAGCATATCTTGCTAATGTCCATATCATCCTATTCAGGCCAAAAGATGTTGCTAGTCATAGACCTACAGCGCTAGCCGTTGGCGTAGATGGCCTGCCCAACGTCGTTCTCAAAAGAATATGTATCGATGACGCCGCCAGCCCGAAATCCACAATCAAATCCACGCGAAAGAGTGACGTTTTCCGGATTCATTGGACGCTCATGGATCTCATGTGGATTGGTATCGTCCCAAATTCGACAATTTTGTTTGGTTGACGTACCCGTTCATCCAGAAATCGTCCAGTAATGGGCGAAACACGCGGTTTGTTGCCTGAACAGAACGCCCATTTTGTACAGAGGCTAGCATACCTAGGTGTTACGGGAGCAATTTCTACCAGCCCAACCGCGGGCTTTGAGGTACTAATAAATCTTCTATCACTCGACCTCTCAATCTTCTGCGGCAAATAGTGCCATGACAAGCATTCAATCTAAATACTGGCCCTCAAGCCCTAGTGGGCATGATAGTGTACTGAACAGATTACAAATTGAACAGTCCGTGAGCGACTATATACCCCCGTTCCTCGACTTTGAAATACCATTCGGATATTATTTCCCGACGAGGGAGGAGTGGATCACAAGGAAACTCATCAATAATTCGACCATGCATGTATATACTGATGGATCGAAGATGCAGGTGCGAGGATTTTTTTTCCGAATTGTTAAACATTCACTGCTCTATCAGGAGTATGGCAGTAATTTTCAAGCGGAGTTCCCGACAGTCAAAGAAGCGGCCAGAATGATATCAATGTTGGAAATACCACCGGCTGATATTACCATTCTAATGCACAGTCAAGCGACCATTAAAGCAATTTCGGCAATAGAAATCAAGTCCAAGACGGTCGCGAGCTGCCGCGAAGAACTCAAAGTTCTCAGTACGCAACACTCGATCCTAGGTCATGGCACTGAGGCAGCAGATGAACTTGCCAGAAAAGGGGCCGAAATCGACCCATCCCAGGCAATCGAATGGTTTCAACCGCCGCTGGCAGATGTCAGGAAAAATTTGGATGATAGAATTCTAAAACTAGCGAGCAAGAGGTGGAACACTATAACCACCTGCAAGACTACTCGGATGTTATGGCCTAATATCAATAGAACTGAAACCGACAAACACCTTCAATGTGGCAAAAGGCTGTTAAGGATGGTAGTCGGCGATCTAACGGGACAAAACTATCTGAAGTATCACGAAACAGAAATGGAACTATCCCATGACTACATGCGCAGAGGATGCGGCGATGTACAAGAAAAGAGGGAGGACACTCCTTACTATCTCTGCTACTGCCACAGCCTCTGCCAACTGAGATGATGGGACCATGGGAGAATTCTTCTTCCACGACCTGCAAGAACTTAATACCATCCAACTATCCCACTTTTTCAATTTCATTAGGATGTCGGGCTGAACGAAGAAAGGACTCCATAAACTTCAACGTCTCGATGAGTACGATAAGGGTATAAGAAGGAACACATTCCCCCTATAGGCACAATGGGTCCACTTAAGTGAGACGTGCTCCAGCGCGTGTACCCACAACACTATCCTATCCTATCATTTGCACGTGTTGTTGAATTCTATGTCCGGTCGTGTTGATTTACAAAACAGACTGAACAAATGACAGCCAGTTTGACAGATGTAGTTCCAACAATATGGCCGCTATCAACTGACAATGTTCTGATTGAAAGACCCTTTATCT
This sequence comes from Eristalis pertinax, assembly GCA_907269125.1. Lineage (NCBI taxonomy): Eukaryota > Metazoa > Arthropoda > Insecta > Diptera > Syrphidae > Eristalis > Eristalis pertinax. The sequence goes on along the minus strand of OU026145.1, from coordinate 110,262,880 downwards.
GAATCCGATAGCTCGAACCGATAAGTAAAACATTAGAGCTAATTCTTGCTGAAATTTCGGTTCGGATATATGGTCCTGCCTGCGAGGAGGTTGAATGGAGGCGAACACATGACTGCGAATTTTACTAGCTGTATAAAAGTGCTAAATCCATCGACTGCACTGGCCTGGTCAGATCGAGCAATGCTCCAGGTCTTCGAATCCGATAATCCTAGTTCGTGAAGGAGAGGAAAACCGAATCTCCGGTATAAAGACCAAGTTAACGCGGACGCAAGACAACTTGGTCTTGATGCAGGTCCAGACCCTGCATGGGTCGCTGATCTGATAACTAAGTAAGTAGGTCTTAATCCCTTTCCTTTAAGCAAAAGTTTCGTTGGATTCGAGCCACTTTGACTTAACCCAACGTATATAAGTGCCATAACACCTTTAGACATAAAACAGTAGGTGCCAGGCATGACAGGGCAATATCACGCAAGTTATGAACATGCGATCTGGGATGTAATAGGTGTTGGAATTGGATTCGTGTTGTGTCTGGGATGGGAATTAGTGCGAAAATTTAAAGAATGACGATTTGGGTCGCATATGGGACATAACTCGTAAGCGTAATTCCTAGAGTATACCAGTATAGACCCGTTGTGTTACCACTCTGATCTGGTCGATTTTATACTGCAAGCCAGTTGGCTGACGCTAAGCTGCTTAGTTCGGCCGTAGGTTGTTGAAGAATTAGGGCCTTATGTGACTTTGACTTCGGGAGGAGAGCACGCTGCAATGGCAGAGAACGAGAACGAGACTATTGTGCTCGTCCTCCTCCTCGTCTTCTTCAGACGTCGTTGCAAGACAGGCCTAATCTTAAAGATTGAGTTTCAATGGCGGAGGGTTGCGAGCGTTTCGATCTTCAAAAGATGTCTTGCAGTAGCGATAGGCATGGATGACAGATGTCTATCTGGAAAGAAAAAAGTACTAGTGGCTTTTCTATCAAGTCTGTCCGCTTCTTAATTTTCTGGAATGTCACAGTGTCCCGGTAACCACATACAGGGTGGGCCAACTAGTTGTTTTTTTTTAAATCCTAGGTTATTTTGACACTGACAGCTGTTTCCCGCCCGAAATCTTGACAGAAAGGTTGTATCATACATCCGCGGAACGAAATGAGTCGCTTTACGCTTGAACAGCGTTTGGATATATTGAAAACTTATTTCCAAAGTGAATGCTGTGCGTTTTTGGAAAAGAAAAAGTCTTGGTCGAAATGAAGCATCCACCGCCACTGATGTACCAAGTTTGCGCAAAAAGTTCGTGAGACTGATATGCTAGTGGACATTGGACAACACTCATGGTACCCGTCATCGTAGGCTGCGCATAGATGAGACAGTGCCTGCTGTGGCATTCTTCGAAAATGAGGCTGGGAACAACGTTTCGGTCAACGGTGCAACGGTGGGTGTTCCGGAGCCATGTTAACTGACTTTTTTTTTGCTGAAATTGAAGACATGGATTTGGACGACCTCTGGTTCATGCAGGTTGGCGTGTCATGTCACACATCCCATGCCACAATCGATCTTTTGACCACAAAATTCCCAAATAGTGGCGATGTCAATTGACCGAGTCGGAGCTGTGATTTGACATCTTTGGACATTATTTTTTTGCGGGGAACTGTGAAGGACTGATATTATGCCAACAATCCGGAAACGATTCAAGCAATTAAGGCCAAAATCATTCAAACAATCTGTGTGCTACAGCCTGAAACCATCAACAAGGTCTTGGAAAATTGGAATGACAGAATGCACTACTGTGAAGCCAACCGAGGCAGCCTATTAAACGACGATGTATTTCGTAATTAATGGGAATGTTCATTCTTATTAATAAAGCCATAATACATAGAACAAATTTGAAGTTGTTCATTTTATTGCATTTTTAAAAAGAAACTTGTATTTGGCCCACCCTGTGCATAAGTAAGATACTGAAATACACGGTCTTCTCATGATGGAAGCAGTTGATGGAAGTCATTGAGTAAAAGTAACCAAAAAAGTTGACTGCATCCAGAGATTTAATCGTCGCCAGCATTCCGATGAACATATGTTTTTTAGCCACGACAAAACCCCTGTCTCCGCTTGAAAGACGCTTCGGTGATATGTTAGTCGAGATGATTACGGGTCCTTAGACTAGACATCAACGAAGGTCCAGCTGTGCACTTTTATTCGATTTCTGTGTCCTTCCGACTATATTTGGGCAAAGGGCCATTGAGCTTCTAATGCTCCACAGGAACATCGATTTCAATAAAGACTACTTAATTCCGTTCGGATACATTTTAAATTTAAATCGCTCTTTAGTCAGTGAACCATGCCGAGGTTGGTAACGAGACAATGTCAAAGACAAAGTCGCAGACGCATTAAACATTCATTCATCATTTGAATTCAAAAGAAACACATTAACATATTCGGGTTTATCGAATATCAAGGGAACTCATTTGTGACCACACACAAATTCGATTATTTTCCATAAATTATTGGATGTTGTGTGGAATTAAGCGTTGATCTTCCGACATCCGATACCCAGCTGTTTTGTTCTCTTCAAACATCGAATCGACATATTGTGCGTTGATAATATCGGGTGATGAACACAATTTATTGCGTGCCCTTATGCTAGATCGTTGTTGTTTTCTTCGTGGACATATAATAGAGAATATTTAAATATGCCTTGGTCAGCAATGAAGTGGTCTTGGGTTCTGTCTGAAAATAATTAATTAGACGAGATGGCGAAGTGGTTGAATGGGTTGACTGTTATGCAGATTGTTCGTAGTTGGATTTTGAACTCTGGTCCAATCGGGTTCAAGAAATTTCTCAAGCAGATTGTAACTGATTTCCACCTCTCTTGTCCTTAAACACTTGACAGCGTTTCTTTATAAGGTCTTCTCGCACCAATCAGAAATCGCCATTTGCATAACTTCGCGATTAACTTTCAAAATTTGTTGATTAATTGTCAATAAGCCACTTAAATTCGTGGGTGGATAAGGAAGGGGATCAGTTGTGACGTTGGATATCGCTCTAAGAGTTGATTTCTGGTCTCAAGTCAGAATATACAAGGTGAATGGGGTATTTCATTTCATTTATTGATTTTTATCGCTGCACATTAAGAATATATTATTCTTTTACTAGAACAGGAACATTATGAATATAATACATGACTTTCAGTGACATGCTTGAAATTAATTGATATCAAATGATTTCAATTATAATTAAGAATAGTGTAGATTTGCAAAGATTTTTTCAACGGTTGCGCACAAATGCACAGAGAAAATATAAATACAAACAATTTTTAGAAATTATTTTAGTTCGAATGGGAGAAATATGTGCTTATTATGTTTCTTTATAAAAATTACATTTTTTCGATTGAAAGCAATATAAGACATGATAGCAAATCGTTTTGGAAATTTATTAACATCAAAAGGAAATCGGTTGGAATACCTAATTTAATGCATTTTAAAGAAGAAGAATCCGATAACATACTCGTACATGCTGCTCTTGAACTTTTTTCAATCTACTTTTACTGATTCAAATTGTAATGTTACAAGCAATAGTATTTGTAATTTAGTAGACATTGGATCGCTATCGTTAGATTCGACTGATATCAGTCATTCTCTTACAAACTTAAAGCCAATCTTTAATTGTGGAGAGGATGGAATACCATCAGTCTTATACTTAAATACTGTGCTGACTCTCTCTCCTATCCTCTGTTACTTATTTTCAACCGTTCTCTTTTAGAAGGAGTTTTTCTTGATGAATGGAAAAGAGCTTTTTTTAGTTCCGATTCATAAATCGGGCTCAAAAAAGAACGTTGAAAACTATAGAGGAATCTGCAAACTTTCAGCGATTCCAAAATTGTTTGAGAGTATGGCGAAGAGAAAACTAGACTTCATAATTAAAGAACACAGTTCGGATGCGCAACATGGCTTTCTATCTGGACGTTCTACGTCAACAAATCTGTCAATCTACTCATCCTTCGTGATAAATGAGATGGAAAATATCAAGCAAGTTGATGCAATCTTTAGTGAATTTAGCAAAGCTTTCGACTCTGTTAACCATTCAGCGTTAATTAATAAGCTTGAAAACTTTGCATTTCACTCTGAGTTTCTCCGTTGGGTATCATCTTTTCTTATAAATCGCACACTGAGAGTAAATATTGGAAATTCTTTATCCAAACTAATAAAGTGTTACTCAGGGGTTCCGCAGGGAAGTCATCTTGACCCCTTACTTTTTAAAATCTTCATTGACGACATTATTTGTTCAATTAAACACAGTAAATGCTTACTATTCGCCGATGATATGAAAATATATAAGAGTATTAAAGATGTTAATGACAGCTTATTACTTCCATCTGATTTAGATAATATCTCCGAATGGTGCAATAAAAACAGTCTAACTCTTAATTTTCAGAAATGTCTTTCAAACTCATTCACTAAATCAGCCTTTCCCATTGAATATAACTACTCCATTGGATCTGCTAACCTTTCTGAAGTGAAAAGTGTTAAAGACCTAGGAGTACAGCTGAACTCTTCTTTTTCACTCAACACACATATAAGCGAATTCTGCAGTTGGCTTCATTAAGTTGGCTTCTGTACGTCTCTTTGGTCAGACCCCTTCTTCAATATGCGGTAGTTGTATGGAATCCTAGTTTTGCCACATACACTGAGCGCATTGAAAAGGTCCAAGAACGATTTATAAAATTTATTTTTCCAAAATGCAATGGAATTGTCATCCAAATTATGTAGAGAGATGTCAATTGTTTGGTATAAAATCCTTAATAACTAGACGTACTGTTTATGAAGTAATGTTTGTTACTGATATTTTATCCAATCGTATAAAATGTTCATATCTTTTGTCATTACTTCAAATCTATTTGCCCACTAGGCCACTCCGTACTCGACATATACTGCTTGAAAATTTTCATAACACTGAATACGTAAGAAATGAACCACTTACAAGAGTAATTAGGGTTTTCAATGAGTTCTCACAAAATCTTGAATCATCTGATACTAGAATGCATTTCAAAATACAGTTACTGTTTACTTTTTAAGATTTTGTTAATTAAAAAGGGTGATTGTTTAGCTATTATCTTTTTGGCAACACTGGTTTAAACAGCTGACGCACGTTTCGTGTTTTGTTTCACTGTCAAACATCTCATCAGTTTGGTCTATAATTTAACCATGAATCGTCTTACAAACGAACAACGCTTGCAAATTATTGAATTTTATTATCAAAATGCGTGCTCTGTTAAGAAAGTTCATCGCGCGCTTCTTCCATTTTATGGTCAGCTCATTTTTGGCTCAATGGGTACGTAAATAAGCAGAATTGTCGATTTTGGAGTGAATATCAGCCAGAAGCATTGCAAGAGCTACCAATGCATCCAGAAAAAGTCACAGTTTGGTGCGGTTTATGGGCTGGTGGCATCATTGGACCGTTCTTCTTCAAAGATGATGCGAATCGTAACGTAACTGTGAATGGTGAGCGCTACCGTGAGATGATATCCAACTTTTTTTTGCTCAAAATGCAAGAGCTTGACTTGCATGAGATGTGGCTTCAACAAGCCGCCGTGCCACATGCCACACAGCACGCGCAACAATGGACTTATTGAGGGGCGAGTTCAGTGAACATTTTATTTCACGTTCGGGACCGGTCAATTGGCCGCCTAGATCGTGCGATTTAACGCTTTTAGACTATTTCTTGTGGGGCTATGTTAAAGCTCATGTCTATACAGACAAGCCTGCTTCAATTGACGCATTGGAAGACAACATTGAAGCATTTATTCGTGAGATACCGGCCGAAATGTTGGAAAGAGTATGCCAAAATTGGACTAAGCGGATGGATCATTCGAGGCGCAGTCAAGGTCAACATTAGCATGAAATAATCTTCAAACATTGGATTATATGGACCGTACTATCGATTCAAATAAAGGTTTCATGCATTTTTCTGAATTTTATGTGTTTTTTTTTTTTGAAAAACTTTCCTATAGCCTTTAAAAAATCACCCTTTATGTGAATCGAAAGAGGTGGGCCGTGAAAAGTATTCCTTGTCGTCCCAGGAATCGAACCTAGACAGGTAGGTCCAAGTGCAAACATACCGTACGCGTTGTGGCCGCGTTGATTGCTCTTGTCAATTTTTGGGAAGAAGAATAATCGCAGTCAGCGAACAACTCAGATCGATATGTCAAGATTGTCACTATGAGTGCTCTACCAAGTTTTAATTTCACGTTGACAGGGAGAATATATTTGCTTATTGACAATCCTCTTTGGGAAGTATATACCTTGGACACTACGCAATCAATGTGGTCAGTCCTTGCACATAATTCCAATGTTTTTTACACAGGTGACATATTCAATTGCGGTTGAGTTAAGTTCTATTGGCGGGAAATTGGATAAGGAAGGCGATTGTTTGGAGAACTGAATTAATTTGGTTTTGTCAGGATTGAGTATTGGACAATTTTCGGTAGCCCAATTAGCACTAGAGTACAAATCCTCGTTTATTTTAGCAACTGAGTCTTCAACCATACCAAGCGGAAAGCTTAAGTAGATTTGAACATCAGGAAAACACCATTGGAAGGTAATTTATAAGCATTGAAAATAATAACTGACCGAGAATGGAACCTTGAGGAACACCACAGCGTACATCACAAAAATATAACAGTTTTGATTTATGGAAAACAGCTTGGACTCGATTAGTAAGATACGAGAGAATTAATTTATTAGTGGGATTACAGAAATTGACCTGTGTGGACAGTTTATGGCCGAGTATCGTTGGGTCAACAAAGTCAAATGCTTTTGAAAAGTCAAGTGAGGTTAGTATGGTTGTTTTGTCTTCGTCAATAGCGCTTCGTATGTCGTCCGTTATTTTTAACAAGGCTGGGACACAGCTATGTCCTTTGCGAAAACCTGCTTGTAATGGGCTTAGGAGATTGTGTCGCTCTATGTAATCTTTGATGTCTCAAATAACAACAGATTCTAAAACTTTCGATAAAAACGAAAGAATTGCAATAGGTCGATATTCGGGTGGATTGGTTGTCTTGGGTATATGGATTATCTGAGCTATCCTCCACAGTGTAGGGTACGTCGATGTCATGATTATTGTGTTAATAATATGAGTGACGTGGGGAATATTGTGGGAAGCAAAAACTTTAATGAAGTCAGGTATAGAGTGAATAGGGTAAACTGCACACGATAAAGCAGCAGCTGACTCGATTTGAGGCTGAAGGTAATCTGCCACATGGCCCTTATTCTATCAGAGCTTACCTAATGCTGTCCAGTGAGAAATTCTATTATTCGGGTGCTAGAGACGTCTTGTCTTAATTCAAAGAATAACAGAGTCTCTTTACAAAAAATGTCCCATACAAGAAGACGAACATCATTCGGGTGGAAGACTGCCGAATCGAGGTGTTTCGTAGACACTTTGTCGTCCGATCTACGGAGCTTGATGTTCCCGGTAACCGGTAAGGTGCCCGACTTAATTTCCTCAAAAACTTTTCTATTATTTTTTTATTTATATAGAACTGTGAGCCGCTTGTGCACCATGCCATGTGAGGGAGAATACTTTTTCTTATTATGCCGGTCTCTACCAGGGGATCCTTTATAGTTTCGGTAGTAGTCCGTGGCGTTGGGTGTCTCCTACTCCAACGCAGTTGAACCTCGGTGTCTGGGTTCGATACCCAATACGACCACTTTCGATCTCTTTCGAGTCACTGACAATGTTCAAAGAACTGTTTGGAAAAAGCTTCTCGAACTTGTCCGTTCTCAGCCAGAATATAACTGTAGGTCCCTTCCATTCGTGAGAGAATAATAGCGCGCCCAACACGAATGGTTGCTGAGAAACTAGACCCTGGCCATCTACGGACTGTAGCGCCACACACATTATATTATTATGGTTGTCCGTCCATCGATCCGACATGTCTGTCACACACTTATAACTGCAACCTTTACGAAGGGATTCACATGACACTTTGGAGTAAGAAGCTTTGGGCCGTGATATCAATTATTGATATGCTTCCATATGTATATATGCGAAGTTGGGGTGAACATTGAAATGTTGCCGCAGCCTATAGAATAAGGGTATACAGTGGCGAGCAAAATTGAATACATGTTTTCAGGTTTTATAGTTTTGCATCAATCAAATTGTTTTCTTCTGACTGTGTATCAAACATGTATTTATCATTTCAATAAAGTAAGGACTTCATTTCGGAGATATCAAGATTGAAAGTGGATCCAAACTCTCCCATTTCGAAGCCAAATTTCCTACTCTACTTTCTTGCCGTATGTACAGATGCTGGGATGAAGATTAATGTCGACAAATCAGAGGTTATGGTAGTTTCCAGAACGCCTGTTCAATGCACTCTACATAATTAGTGGAATCCCACTGAAGCAAGTGGATAAGTTCAAGTATCTCGGGGTCTTTTTCACGAGTGATGGGAGGAGAAATGATGAGGATTGGCCAAGCTGGCTCAATTTTGAAACAGCTTGAATGATCTCTAATCAGGAAGGCCGAGCTTGGTGTCAAAGCCAAGTTAGCGGTTTTCAAATCAGTATTTGTTCCAACAGAAATTTGGATAATGACCGAATAAGATCCCGAATGCAAGCTGCCGACATGATATTTCTTCGTTCTCTTGTGGGAGTTTCTCGGCGGGATAGGGTGAGAACACGACAGTACACGAGGAACTCAAAATTGAGTAGCTGCTTCTTCGAACGGAAAGGGATATGCTGCGATGGTTTGATAACGTGACACGATAGTCCTCATCATCACGACTTCCGAGGCGTACCTTGAATGCGATTTCATCAGGCTTGGCAGAACCATGATGAGGTGGTTGGACCAAGTCAAAAAAAGTGTATCCGTGCATTTCCCCAGCTACCCCTGTAGTTGATCGAGCGGGTCAGAAAGTGAAGATGATGATGATGATCGCAATTATCGATGACCACAGCGTCATTTTTTGGTTGCCTACGGAGCCTTTGAGGAGCGATCAATATTCTGGCAAGAGGTGTTCTTGTTGTCGCCGAAACACACATATTCGCCGCAGTAAGCGCCGCAATAAAGATTTTTAAGCACATTTTAAGATATCGCAGATTTCAAACTTAATTTCCACACGAAGTGGAGACGGTCACGTTCATTGCATCCGCCAAGCACGCAACAACAACTTACACACAATAGACATGGTTAGCGATTGATTGTTTGAACAGTCGTTGAAGGGTTGAAGGATAGCGACAAATGGTTGACTGTACTTGAAAAGTTATTTTCCATTTTGGCCAAATCTCACAAAGAAAGTTCTTTCGATCACGAACGTCATCTGGCATCAAAATCACTGACCTACCGAACCGCCCTCTTAGGATTCCCAAGTGGGGGTAAAAGTCAGTCGCTGTCTTGTAGCCGCTGGCACGCTTGTTAGTTTCCAACAACATGAGGCCGGCGATTTTACAACCGGTTGTCCTCCATCACTTGTCTATTTATGTCAAATCGATACAGATTACCCTTCTAAGTGGTGACACATCTGGGAAAAGCCCAGTCACCGTCGCTCGGCTATTGTTCCTCGTCTTCTTTGTGTAGCGTTGCAGGCCGTGATGGACATGTGTCTTAACCGGTTATTATTCGCACGCAATTGAAATGCTTACATGATTTATGATTTTGTCAAGTTTCTTTCCTTAAGCGATGGGTTCCGGAAGCTAAGCAACGAATCCTTTTACAATTTTGTCGTTCTTTTGGTTGTTTGCTCAAGCTTTTCGCTTAACTATTGCGTATTGTTAACGATTCACAGAATTACTGCGTACAAATATGAATTTGGAATACAATACATTTAATGAGGCGTTTCTTAACTTGCTTTGCACGTTAAGGTCGACATCTCTATTTGGAATGCCAACAAATCTGTCGAACTACGTACAAATACGAACAATAGTCGAGAAACAAGAATTACGTGTGCTTTGGGACAAGGCAAGCATTGTCTCGTGATCAGAACAGCACGGCAGTGAATCACTAGTGTTCTCTTTGCTTAAGTGGTGATAGGACCGATATCGTAGTCAGTTTCTAAAATAAACTGATTTTGTTATATTGTGGTTTGCAAATATTTAATAATTACATTGCAATGGAAATATGAGACACTAATGAACAGTCACTGAAATCTACTGGATTTGGCTCTAAAAGACAAAACCTCTTCTTGTTGTCTGGCAACTTGAAGAGCAATGAACTGCAAATCAAGGGGACAACTCAAGAGAGAATGCCGTAGATTGATATGGCTACCGAATACACGCCCAGTATCCACGCCAACATTAGTTTAAGTTGTTGACTGCTGCTGCAGCAGTAGTAGGCCCGTTGTGATACAAGGCGGATCGAAAACCCTATTCCGCAAACCAGCTAGTGCTTTTGATAAAGCAGAGGGGTTGACTGATATTGATATTTTTTAGTTCTGTCAAGTTGTTGAAGTAATAGGCGTCCAAATGACGCTTTCTACGTGTGGAGAGAGCATTGCAATTACATTGGAGATGTGTAATGTTGCTACCTCTTCTTCACAGAAGTCATTAAAATAAAGGCCTAGTCCGAAAGCGTGCGTGCAAATGGCACAATGCCCGTAGCACCATGGTACCCTCTTTTATCGAGTTCGTCCGCTTCACAATTTTCTGAAAAACGCTACAGTGATTTGGTAGTCGGAATCACAGTTGGATGTTTAAATCCTTAGAGTCGACACCTGCTCCTACACCATCTGTGAAGATTCGCAGACGACTGATGATCAGACTCCCAATAAGTTCTTGGGGGATGGTGATAGAGAAGTTTTTCTCGAAAAGTAGCCTGGGTGTCAGGAGGTCAGTGTCTTCAGGTTAGGACCTATAACAATTTAGAATAGTGGAGTGTCCGAATCGGAGTTGCTTCCACATGTTTAGCGATTTCAGCTTTATCGCCGAGCAGACAGCAGATAGTCTACCGAATAAATCTATCGGCGGAAGGTTAAGGAGTGTGTTCAGGACTTCGGAAGGGCTTGTCCTTAGCGCTTCACTGATGCATACACAGGATATCCATTGCACTTTTTCGAGCGGTTTGCAATTGATGTTTATGATTAAAGTGGTTTAGCGGATCCACTTGATGTCATTCAAAGTAGTTCTTCGATCAGTTGTCAGCAATTGGTTTTTCAAAGCATGACTTAATTTATCTTTCAGTTGAATTAATAATGTTTTAGCAACGATAGCTACCAATATAGAGATTTTAAAAGCCTGTGCTACGAATAATTAGTCTATTTTATGCAATCTGTCGAAGAACAAGTAGCGTTCTATCAACAGCAAATATCCTTGCTTTACAATAAGCCTATTCGCTTAACCTGCCCAAGTTATTTAATTTGGGAAAAAATAGGGGAAACAATTCGATATTTGGATCAAAAAGCATCGGCGGTGCATCTCAGCTGGTGTAAAATGAATTTGACATTTTCGTGAAATAAATCGAGTTCGAGAGTCGCATCCAAGTTTTTTGCATCGATGTCGCGTTGTATCGTTCTCCGACAATGACTCCGATCTCAGATTCCAAATTCGATGGGCGAGAGATTTTCGTGCGAACACTATGCCGGATTTTGTAAGTGACTGGCTTTTTTGACAATTCTACTGGCTTCGTAGTTTGTACTGTACAACCGAAGTGCCGTCGATATAACATCCAAGCGTTGATGATGGTCACTCATATCGCACATGTGGTTGGCGTTGTGTCAATTTGCGTGATTTGATGCGGAAGCGACATCGACCCAATCACGCATCCATTAGATCGACGCCGCCCATGTATTTGTTGTATTCTTGTATGACGTTGGGGCACTCAGCTGATTCCACCGATTTAGACTCATTGTTGAAGCTGGAACTATTATCGCTGTCGTTTCATCGGTCGATAAATATGGCTTGATTCCAGCTATCGTGGAAGCCATTTTCACAACTTTGTTTTTCGTTCCATGCGACTGTGGAAACATCGATGCCGTAGCACGAAGCCACATATTCGCTGCTGTCACCACGATTGTCGAACTTTTGAGAAAGTTTGCACTTTGGAATGCGCTGGCCGCGAATCGTTCCAAGCGAGTACAAGCCTTGAGCGCGAAGGTAAACAAGTCGTGGATTGGATGTGTCGCGATTAATTCGTAGAGCAGCTTCAATGTCAAATTCTAGATCTATGTCGCTGTCGTCTCCGGAAAAGTCGCTGGCTTCACTATCGGACCATGCTTGTTGATTCACGTGCGCTACCCACTCTTCTTCGTTGAGAAAATCGATTTTGCGCGGCATTTTAAATAACACTTTTTACAAACTTACAAACTTTTTACATACACACGTACACGGTATTATTTTAAAAACTCAATTCACTTAAAAATGTCTTAGATTTATCATCGGCGACGGACAATTCCAAAGTAGACTCTTAACTCTTTTTTAGCTTACTATCTGTAAACCTACGCTACATCTTTGTAATGAGTGCAGCGTTGCAAACAACGAAGGTGCGTTTGTTTACTGCACAATGCTTCCGGTCCCGATTCCGAAGGTCGACGTTTTATTGGGCGTTGAAGGTCTGACCATATATACGCTGTCCTTATGTTATCTCACAATTAACATATTTTATGGCGTAACTGCCCAGAATGTCATTTTTGGCACGAACTAAAAATCCCAAAAAAATTATGAAATTTTGTTTAATTTTTTTATTTTGGACACCTGCTTCACTTTCTAGACACAATAATGAATACTGAAATAATTTTTGAGGATTCGACCGATTTCCTAGATATATTTATGTGTGAATATCGCAAATTTACAACAAATGCATATCGTCGTCCGGCGCAGTTTGGAATATTTTTGTTGAACAAACTTTTGTTCAAAGAGTGCGTACCGAAATGGACCAGTGGGCATTAAAGGGTTAGAACTAAAAGATTCAATCCTCAATCACCTCATTGGTTAAAAGGTAATATTCTTCAACTGATACATGCATGTGATTCTGCCTATCGAAAATGGAAAAAGTATAGTCTGCAAGAATATCTTCTTGCCTATTGTCCCCTACGCTACAAACTTGTCGCGAAAATAAGGACTGCCAAAACTGAGTTTTATTCCAGTAAGCTGGACATACCTGCATCTAGTAAAACTCTCTGGAAACAGATTCGTAAACTTGGGTTATGCAAGAAAAATTCCCCAACCACTGATGGTCTTGATTTCGATAAGTTGTATGCCAACTTCAACACAGCATCCGGTTCCCCTTCAATAAAGCATCGAATCGACCCAAGTACTCATCAGTACGCATCAGATCATGAAGATGCCTTTTATTTCCAAAGAGTTTATCCTTCAGATGGTGTTTTTGCAATGCAGTCTATCAAATCTAATTCTATGGGCGTTGACAACTTATGTCAATAATGTATTAAATTGTTACTGCCGTATATTTCAAAGTACTTAACACACATACTGAATTGTTGCTTAACCACCTCAACTTTCCCATCCGAATGGAAAAATGTTAAACTAGTCCATATACCAAAAAAATATATAAAGACACCTTGTTAAATACCGACCAATAGTCTTAATGTCCAAAGCTTTTGAAATGTTGGTCTTGCATCAAATGAGCAATTGTTTAACAAGGAAAAACTTACTAAGCAACAGTCAGTTTGGCTTTCGTCCTAAGAGGAGCTGTCACACTGCGCTTTTACTAGTAGTTGAAGAAATCCGGCAAGACTTAGACAAAAGTAACGCAACTCATCTAACTCTACTCGATTTCTCTAAAGCCTTACAGTCAACATGTGGCGGCAGGTGGCGTTGTGGGTATGTGCGTCGACTCCAACGCACTTGGACTTACCTGTCTAGGTTCGATTCCGGCTATGACAAGAAATACTTTTCACGGCTCCACCTCTTTCGAGTCACTGACAATGCTCAAAGAGTAGAGACTGTCTAGAAAAAGCTTCTCAAACTTGGCCGTTCGGAGTCGACATAAAACTGTAGGTCCCTTCCACTCGTGACAGAACAATAGCACGCACAACACGAGTGGTGCTAGGCGAGAGTGCTAGGCCCTGGCCCTCTACGGGCTGTAGCGCCACCCATATTACTATATTATATTACTTACAGTCAACCATTCGATCTTGTGCAATAAGCTGCAGTATAACTTTGGTTTTTCTTCCCCGTCTACTAAGCTAATACAGTACAAACTCGATTTAAGCAACTAATTGCAGTTAAGGCAGTGGCAATAGTCAAGGTTGTTGCACTTACCGGGTCACAATTTTTTAAATAAGAAACGCATTTTTGGCCCCGAAAACAAATCGTTAGTGTTGAACACATGTTTTTTCCAAACCAGAATACGAAAGTTTGAGTTTGAGAAATTGGATATTTTTGGATTTTTCAAGACGGCCAACTCTTTCATTTTTGTAGATTAAAATGTCCTCTAGTCCCTATTATTCTCTTTGGCCCATTGTGAGCATTTGTTGTAAAACAAATTCTGTTTTAACTTTTGATAGAGGGCGGACAGCTTCACTTTCGTTTGTGCTCCCAAATTTCTGTCGGGTCCTCACAATTTGCAGAGGCCTCAAGCCAATCATTGATTTCTTCATTCAAGATTTTCTGAACAAACGAAGACACAAATTAAGTAATGTCTAGATCCAAGAAATCCGATTGTAAAATAACGACAGAAATGACGAACAAATTCGAGAAGATGAAAGATGAAAAATGAAGTGAAAAACAGATGAATAAACACAAGAAGTTGCACTGATCGTGGTACCTTTTTTGAAAAGCTGCAATTATAGAGTCAAGACGTGTGACGTTTTCGATGTTACGAAAATCGAGGAGTGGAAAAAGTCAGTACAATTGTACTGTTTTCGATACAATCGCTCATGCTTTTGTGCACAAGTACACTTCCATCAAATTCAGTAGATTTTACATTTCGACGTTATTGGATTTCACACATGATACACAGAATACAAGCTAACCGATTTCCGACCCATATTTATTTTTCATTTGGTTGTTGTGCGATCGTATTTGCAGATCCAATTTCGCGTCTTTTAGAAGCGGTGGAACAAATTTGTGCGTTATTGGTTGCAATATTTGGTGGCAATGTAAATAATAATAAGAAGCGAGAAAAAAAATGCAGAAAGTGAAGTGAAACTCTTGTGTTTGCTCTAAACACTTCACTAAGTACAAATATGCGCGTAATTTGAAACACGAACTGCTTAATTATTGCCCTAAAAATTCAAGAAATGATGGTTGAAAGAAAATCCGATTTTGAACTAGAAGTCGATGGCCATACCAGGACATTGTCGTAAGATTGTGGTTTGTCAGAAGAACTAACTTGCTTCCATTTCAGAGAGGCCTTTCGAATGCAGTTTGGAGCTGAATGCCTTACCTCCCGAGTGAATCAGGATATGTTAGATTTGTTCTTTGGTGTAATGCGTGGCAAAGAAGGTTTATATGACCATCCGAGCTCACTTGAGATCCAATACCGTTTACGTTCCTATTTAGTCGGAAGGAATGAAGGATTAACATCTGGTGGTACAATCGTCAAATCGGTTATTGAAAGAGAAGCCGAAATGGGTGTTCAGGTCGAAAATGATCCGGTCAGTATCAACAGCTGGATGGCGCAGTTCGTTGAGTGCCTGTCCCTGATTAGAAGGGTTCCCGGTGCGAATCTCAGTGATATCAAAGTTTAAACGCTTTTATCGAGTTTTTTAAATTTGTTCCAGTCACCATTTGCCGTTGGTATCAAATTAACGACACTATCAATGGAGTTGTAGATCAGTGGTAGTAGTCTGACTATGGGTATCACAATGGACCAACATGTTCCAAGTGTGCTGGTGATTTCGCTGGCAGCCCAACTGCCTAAGACATGATGGCGTATAGCTCATCTCCATGGAGGCTAGCAATTTGTAGTCCATTTCACTGGACTGAACCACACTGATAGAGACCTCTTAGGCTAGAAATATGCATCTTCAGGTGTTTACATAAAATGACAAGCAAGAGACAATTGACGAACATGGTCGAAGTGTGTTTGCGAATTCGCTCGCAGTCCACTCACCTAACCTAACCTAAGTGGTATGAAATGTTCGTCAATACACGGTATATTTGCACTAAACCTTAGTAAATTCTTCTAAAGCTTACATTCTGGTTCCGAACTCAAGTTCCTGGTCTTAAAATCAAAACAACTCTCCTACAAGTTCTACATGTCTTAAGCATTGCCTCAGACCTGGGCTCTAATCGCGTAATTTTTCAGACGACTATCGTCCACCCGATTCTCTTTAGTGATATCGTCGATGATTTGCTTCATGTAAGACCATCATTATTGTCTCGCCTATCCCTTATTTTGTATACAGTTTGTATAATTCATATGCGTCCTATCACTCTGAAATCGTCACAAAAGTGAAGAACAAGATATACATAATTATTCTCATTTTGTAAGAAAACGATACTAAAATAGCTATCGCCAAAAATCAGTCGCCAAAACGATAGTAACTGACACTTTACAGTTTAAGTGAAGCAGGCCAAACGATATCTTTTAGGCGCTATCGTTTTTTTATGCTTACATGAAGCGAAACTATCGTCGACACGCTAGCGAGGGACGATTGTCGCGTTACGCGACTAGAGCCCTGGAAAGACTCAAGCTGCAGAACTGTGTACAGTATTCATTCGTTTTCAGCATTGTCCATGCCTCAACCAGGACTGGAATAAGGAAGTGCTTTATTACTTCATTCTCATGGATCCAAAGAAACAGAGGTAAAAGACCAAGTCTGCCTTTCCTTTGATATCGGACGTTGATATCCGGCGTCCATACTTCCGTCTCAAGGGCATCAAATGCCTAATTGGTGGCTCACTTAATTCGATCATTCGATCAATCAAGTCAATGTCAACTGCGTGTGCTAAAAGCAATACAGGCTTCCAAGAGATACCACCAACAAGGCTCTTCAGCCAACGCGATCTTTGTCTGGTGTGCGCCACCTTAGCGCGGGCGTCCTCTATTGCGTTGCTTTACAGACTCTAAATAGAAGATTCTACGGGCCGGAGTTGTCCATGCGCAGGACCCAGCCACCTTAGGCGTTGGATTCGTAGGCGCTAGGCAGACTCATGCCGCTGCACAGTCAGTAGGGTTGGTGATTGAATCTTCTCCTCCAGATTCATGACCAAAGATCAAACTCAGAACTTTACTCTCGAAGAGACTCTTGACCTATTCATCTGCTTTTGAGATTGTCCATGCCTCCGCGCTGAAAAGCAGAACTGGGATGATGAGTGTCATATATTTATATAGTCTGTTTGATTTTTGGAAAGACGCCTCGCTTACGAAATGCCTCTTGAACCCAAAGAAAAAGCGATTGGCAACAATTATTCTGCGTATGATCTCACTGTTCACTGCGTAGTCTGTCCAAGACATCGATGTTATATGTCCTTTCTTGAGGACAGTCTAAGCTTGATATTCCCCTCATTCACCGTCAGACCCATTTTTGCCAGCAACCGCCTCATTGACGGCTCGCTGGGATCAGAACCTTTAGACCTTCAAAATAACCTACTTTTCTCAAAAGCATTTTCTTAAAGAAAAGAAAGACAGCACCTCTGCCTTCTTGTTCCTCTCCTCAATTGTCTCAATTTTTCGCAATCTTCAATCAGCAGCTCTGATTACAATCGTGACTGCAAATGCGAGACCCTATAGCGTCGCAACAGAAACGAGGACAAGATCACAAAGAAGAGGTGATCAAGTGAAAATGATTCGACTAGGCAAGTTGTTGTTTTGTTTTTTTTTTTTTTTCATTCCCTCTCAAGATAATAATTAATAAAAAAAAAAAACAAATCTCATCAATGTCGACCCTGCGGTCGGTTGATGGTTGCTCTCTGGTCACCGCCACCGCCGCCGGTTTCCGATGACGCAGCTTCGAGTGGTCTTTTTTGCTTGTTCCAATTTCAGTGTAAAAACGAAAAATCAGAACACTTCCCTCATATCTCACCAGCTTTTTGCGGTAAACAAACAATAGCCGCCCAACGCTCAGAACAATATCCAATGCCGAGTATTCGAACGTGAGCAACGCGCATAAGCCGAGCTGATGATTATGGGGATCGCCGTGCGCAGTGGTTTCTATTTATTATGATGTTTTGTTTTTCCTAGTAATAGACACTCTTTATGAATATTTTAGAAAGTCTAAACCAGTTGACGTTATGCTGTGTATATCGCATGTGCATGTGCATGTGTACCGCCATGCAATGTGATCGCCAACAGACACGATCCGAGGGTGTGTGTGTGGATCGTTAGAAGTTTCTCTGATTGCAATGAAATTGAATCACGAAAGTAATCGCAGTGGCTGTCGAATAGATTATCACAGCCGGAGAGTAGATCTTGGCCGCTTCCGCGTCGACACATACGCACGTGGGTATTTACATACTCGCTCGGGTAATTGAAAAGCGAGAATGCGCACTTGGGCCCCTTCCGAGTGAAGATCTTTAATTTTCTAGAATTTCTTCAACAGACGGCGCGGCGTGGTTCCTGTTCGTTTATTTCAGTCGTTCTTCATCTCCGCTTTGCATGCGGTACTCGAATGTGCTGCTGGGTTAAATCTGCGCGAAATGAAGTAAAAGCGAGAATTAAGGTCAACAAGTACTCGTAGATGCATAGAAAAGAATCGGAAGCCGTTTCAGATTGCTGCAGAGGAGATGGAAGTGTGACGAGTCGGTTTTTCGACTCGAGGAGAAAGTGCTAAGTGGCTCTCGAGATGGGCTCACAGATATTGATTCTGGAACTCATCGAGAACTGGAATATTGCATTTGTTTCACGTAGTTTTGGGTAAAAGCGGAATTGTTTGCACATCTCTTGTAATTGCAGCGCCCAAGGAACCCTGCTTATGGTGAAAGTGGATCATGCAAGAAGAAGTGTTGCACATTAAATATCGCGTAATTTTGAAACTGTCAGCATTCAAGTATCTTTCCGATGATTTCTGGTGAGTACATCCGACGAGGACATTGCATGCTGTTCGCCGCTTACTCGCACAAAGCCCTGGGATAGGTAAATATGGGCGCCCTGACGTCCCTGACTCACTAAAGCCAACGTGTTCGGTCCGATGCATAAAGGAGACGTTTTACTACCGTGAGACCTTCCTGTTCCTAAAACCACGCAGATGCAGCGACATCGTTGCACGTTCTCAACGGGTTAGGGTGGGAGCTTTTATGCCGATCGAAGAACAAGTGACTGGAGCTGGTCTAAAGATCATTGAGGAAAAAACGATGAACAAAACGGAAAAAAATGCTACTGACCAAGAATCGTCCCGTCACAAAGCACCATCAGTGATGAGGACCGTCATCGATGAAAGGTAGCTATGCCTTGACCTTATTGCAGGCCTGACTGAGGTTTAACGGGGGTAACGGGGGTCAAATCGCAGCTCCGTCGGGGCTAATTGATATCGCTAAGACGGCTGATAACACGATTTGGGAATTTGGTGAGCAAAATATCGATTGTGGAATGGGCTGTGTGCCATGGCGCACTATCCTACATGAACCAGAGGTCGTCTAAATCCATGTCTTCAATTTCAGTAAAAAAAAAAGTCGGTTAACATGACTCTGTAACGCCCAATATTCACCGAAACGTAGTACCAAGCCTCGTTTTCAAAGAAGGCTCTCATCTGTGCGCACCGTACGACGGGTCAAATGGTAGCAATTACCGATTTTTGTTGAAGACATCAGTATAATCCGTTTTTTCTATGTTTTAACTTTGTGCAGAGTTTTAAAAATGTATCCCCATGTAGCCACCTCGGGGTGTTATTTATTACCTTCTTCCAGAATCCGTTGAGACATTTTGCGCTCAGCTGCGCCATACAACCCCATACAATTTTTTTTTGTGAGTTAACATCGCTCAAATAATTAACGATTATTTATCTATGTACCAATACAACTCGGCTGCTCTAAAGAAGAAGAATGTAGAACATTGGGATTTCTCCCTTGAATTCTTGGATTCGATCATTTGAATGACAAGCAAGATCACTGGAAGAGATAATAGTTTAGTTGCGAACAAGATAAGCCACACTCAAAAACGATTTCGGGATGAAATGAGACTGCTAGTTGACATGCCAAAGCAAGTAGCAGGCAATACGAATGATGGTAACACAGAGCGAACATTGTTTAGAAACGTTGAGATGAGCGCGGCTTTAACAGGCATCAGCATTGATTTGATCTACCATTTATGAATGTTTATTGAAGCAATATCGTGTGAATATGCAATTGATGGAGACCAGTTTTTGCCATCATCATCATCATCTTCTGACCCGCTTGATCCACTAAAGGGGTCGCGGGGGTAAACCACGCACGAGAGATCTCCGGGCAACTCGATCCTCCGCCATCAACTCCTACACATCAGGAGCAATGCCCAAGCGTAACCCGGCGAGTTTTTGGACTTGGTCTAACCACCTCGTCCTGGGTCTGCCAAGCGGTCGCCTACCTGATGGAATCGCATTCAACGCCCGTCTCGGAAGTCATGATGATGGGGACATTCGTGCCACGTTTGAAGAAGCAGTTGCTTAATGTTGAGTTCCTCGCGAACTGCCGTGTTTCTCACCTTATCCCAGCGCGTAATTCCCACAACAGCACGATGAAATCTCATCTAAGCACCTTGCACTCGCGATCTTATTCTTTCGGTCATTACCTAAATTTCATGACCATAGGTGAGAGTTGGAACAAATACTGAGTTGAAAACCGCTAACTTTGCTTTGACACCAAGCTCGACCTACCTGATTACAGAACTACCAAGCTGTGTCAAAACTGACCCAGCTTGACCAATCCTACAGGAAGGCTCAGCATTACTCCTTCCATCACTCGTGAAAAAGACCCCGAGATACTTAAACTTCTCCACCTGCTTCAATGGGACTCCACTAACATGCAGAGTGCATTGATGCCGCTTGCCTCTTGATGAGAAGTTTAAGAATTTTGAAATTCCCCTAATGTGACTGCCTTTTTGACATTCCACATAAGTGCGACGACAACGTTTAAAAAGAATCTCCTCACCCACTTCTAGTTAAAGCCAGGTATTCACAGGGGACTCCCCCTAAGTCGAATTCTCACGGGATATCAAAATCAGTTCGAGTTAGAGGATGGTTTTTTGTGTGGAAAATTGAGGGAAATGCCAAAATATTGCAAACATGTTTCGAATTAGAGAGAAATTCTACAAAGGGAGACTTCGACTTAAGGAGAGTTCACTGTATTAGAGTTGAATGCGAATAGTTGCGCTAATTTCAAGTAAACAATATTCGAAATAGTTTAGATCGAATTTTAGATTTAGTATTTTTACACAAAGAAGTAAACTTTATAATATCAGAAGCCTTGAATGTGATTGATTCGAATAAAATTCATCACAAGGCCTTACTTTTGGATTTTAAATTGTTTTGTTACGGAAATTGTAGTAATAACAGTACCGGCTTAATTTATAAATTCGCTAAGACCAATTTTGTTGCACTGAATGAGTACCTAAATGAATTCAATTGGGATGACTTGTTGGATTCCCCCAATTTGAAAGGTAACTATGATATATTTATGAATAAAATTAATTCTGGTTTAGAGTCATTTGTTCCTAAAACGCGTCATAGAAATCGATTTAGAATTCCATGGAC
The DNA here is from genome assembly GCA_907269125.1 of Eristalis pertinax. Taxonomy (NCBI): domain Eukaryota; kingdom Metazoa; phylum Arthropoda; class Insecta; order Diptera; family Syrphidae; genus Eristalis; species Eristalis pertinax. The sequence goes on along the minus strand of OU026145.1, from coordinate 110,241,331 downwards.
AAACAAAAGCTTAGTAAATCTACGAAATGTTAAAAGAAAAGCATATTCAAACTATGTTTCAAATAAAACGAGTTTAAATCGTGAACGACTTTTGAGATTCAGGAAAGAATATGAGTTCTTGAATAGATTTTTATATAAACAATACATCTTGTCTGTAGAAACTTCGGTAAGGAGCAATGGTGCATCATTTTGGAATTACGTTAATTCAAAAAGAAATTCCTTGGGCTTGCCCAAGAGAATGGTATTTGGTAACGTAACTTCAACAAACTTGGATGAAACCTGTGACCTATTTGCCAACTTTTTTGAGTCTGTCTATAATGGATCTCCGGTCCGGACAACGATGCACCATTACTCTAATATACCCGAGGTTCTGGATATAGGTGTATTGGAATTTACGGATCAGGATGTAATAAATGCCTTAACTAATCTTAAAGTAAATTACAGCCCAGGCACCGAAGGGGTCCCGGCTGGTATTTTAAAAAAAAGTTGGAATTCGCTTTATCGTCCCCTAAGAATTATCTTTAATCAATCCCTAAAAATGGGTGAATTTTTAAATGAATGGAAGTATTCTTTTTTGACGCCTATATACAAATCTTGGTATATAATTGGAATATCTCCTAAAATAGTTTTTATTTTTACGTATTCAGTTTTTCTTTACAATGGGAAGAGGTAAGCATTGCACTGAAGTTCGATTTATACTCTACGCCAAGACGGTAAAAAACCAGTTGAAATAGCCTAAATATTGAAGTTCTCCAGAAATATGGTTTATAACGGTTTATAAACTTGTGAGACGACCGGATACTCTTAAACCGCAACAGAAATCAACGCCCAAGACCAAGAAAAACCACTGTTCTGATGGATAGAAATATTTTCTAGTAAATAGTTTGAAAATACTCTCAGAAATAATATGGAATTAGTCCCGAAGGTCCGCAAGACCGACATGTAGGAGAGAGGGGAGAGCGGAGAGCGCCCTGCAGTATACCTACCGCAAGCAGTTCGCTCATAAAGCCAACGAGAAGCGTGTTGATCGAGCCGAGCTTGAAGCCACTAAAGCGTCTAAAGAGCACAGGAATGCAGCAAGAAATGCAAAAATGCCTGAAAATTACGCCTATGAAGACCAGGAACCACGTTTTTTTAACTGGGTGACACTCTTATTTAGAAACTATTGCACTTATCAATAAGAACCAAACGGCATTTTGCTCTTAAAATTAGGTCTATGGTCGGTACTACAACCAAAAATATTCATTGCTATTTAAAAAAGTTACAAGCAATTAAAAGTGAACGAAATGGTAACAAAAACTGAAAAGTTCGCCATTTTTTTTTTTTGTGAAAATGTTTCATTGTAGTGGGCGATAGCCAACGTGATACAGAATAAGAAACCGTTTTGATTTTTGCTTTCAGATGATTCGTTGTTGAGTTATCGTGTCACCCACCAACAAAAGGGTCGTGTTTCAGAAGCCAGTTCAGGAGCCGCGACGTAAAAAAAATTTGTTCAATTAGTATTTTTATGTCTTCTAACATATAAAAACTTTGATTTATTAATATTTTTTGTAATATAAATAAAATTTGTTTCAAAAACACGTTTTTTGGAGGAACCTGGCCCTAAGTCATCTCGCGAGATATGCAATGAAATCAGGGAATAAATTGGCTTAAACATGTCAAGTCGATCCATTAGAATGAGATTAAATGAAGCTGGCATACTTTTTTTCAGAAAAAAATATAAAAAAGCGTTCAACATTTGCAAGAACTAACCAAAATAAGGACACGTAATTTAGGAAAAAAAAGGTACCATGGAGTAATGAGACAAAGTTGAATAGAATTGGGCAGACGAAAAAACATTTGTCCATCACCCAATAAGTAGAGCCTTGGATCCCAAAAACCCAAAAAACGATTTAGCATGGTGGGGGTAAAGTTATGCTGTGGGGTACATTTTCTTGGCATGGAATTGGACCTATTGTAAAGATCAATGGCAAAATGGACAAATTCCAGTATTAAGATATACTGAAGACTGCAATGGAGCCCTATACTTCGAGTCAATGCCAGTAAATTGAATCTACGTATGAATCTACAATGACGCAACGCACTTAGCTAAAGTGGTAAAAGAATGTTTTCTGCGGGAAAGTATAGACGTTCTTGGCCAGCTCAAGCCCCGATCTTAAATCAAGTCCTTTAACATCAAATGGGTGAATTTTTGAATGAATGGAAGTATTCTTTTCTGACGCCTATATATAAAAGCGGTTTAAGGCAAAAAGTAGAAAACTATCGACCAATATCCAAGCTTTCATCGATACCAAAGTTATTTGAAAGTATTGTAAAAGAAAAATTATATTTCATGGTAAAAGAAATTATTTCTAATAACCAGCATGGCTTTATGCAGGGCAGGTCATGTACAACTAATTTATCATTATTTTCAAATTACATTTACACAAATTTAGAAAATCAATTACAAGTTGATGTACTTTACACCGATTTCTCGAAAGCCTTCGATAAAGTACATCACACTTTGCTTTTAAACAAGCTAAAGTCTTTGGGATTCCATTCGTCAATGTTAGAGTGGTTTTCCAATTACTTAAAGGACAGAAAGCATTTGGTAATGATCGAAAGTTTTAGATCTCGAGTAAAAAAAGTTACATCGGGCGTTCCACAAGGTAGCCATATGGGGCCATTACTCTTTCTATTGTTTATAAACGATGTTCACGAAATTTTCAAATATTATAAAATCCTAACATTCGCAGACGACTTTAAATTGTATTTATCTATAAATAGTTTAACTGATTGTAATAATTTCCAATTGGATATGCATGCACTAGGGGAATGGTGCAAGCACAATGGACTAGAGCTGAATATTCAAAAATGTAATATCTTTACGGCATATCGAATTACATCCTCGATTGTCTATGATTATTTCATAAATGATCATAGACTAAGTCGCCTAGAAGAGGTTAAAGATCTGGGTGTAATTTTTGATACTAACTTAAATTTTGCATCACATTATGATTATACAATTGCGAAGTCTAATGCTATGTTATGTTTTCTGAAAAGAAATAGTAGAGATTTTCGGGAGATAATCAGTCTTAAATCCATCTTTTGATCGTTAGTCAGACCGTATTTAGAATATTCTTCCATCATTTGGGATTCCCCATATGATACACAAGAACTCAGATTCGAAAGAGTACAAAAAAATTTCACGAGATATGCTGTCCGTAAATTGTATTCCTTCGAAGAACTCCCTAAATATGACGATAAATGTAAAATAATAAGCTTGCAAACCTTAAATTTCAGGCGTAAGGCAGCCTCAGCCATGTTCATCCGCGATATTATTAATTGCCGTGTAAATTCACCAGATTTACTTTTTCTCATGAATATATATGCTCCCCAAAGATCTCTTCGGATGAGACTATACGATAAGAGGCATAGAACCAACTATGGTTGTAATGAACCTATTACAAGGTGTATGAACACTTTTAATGAACTTTGCAACGAAATTGATTTTAGCTTGTCTCTATTGGAGTTTAAAAAATTGATCCATGCACTGTGCTATAATTAATACTGTTTATTTGATGTAATCTGTGAGATGCAAAATCGGTAGATGATCCTTAGTCGCGCAGCAAAATCTGCTGTGTACAGCGATACTGAGAGTTAACACTTAGAGAACGTAGTGTTTTGTGTGCTCTGTGATGGAAAATATAAAATTGTTGATGTTGTGATCAGCACTACGTTATCATTACACCGTCGATTTTCACTTCCATCGAATAAACAGGCAAACATAGCAATTACGACACTCATCGACGTTACCACGTGACATGATGAAATTGGCAAACAAATGGGTACTCTCATGCATTCATTTCTATTTAAGTCACAAAGGCCGACTGGACAAGGAAACAATAGTCATTTGGGGGCTTACCTTTCCAGCAGTCCCAGAGAGGTAAACTACAACAGCACCACACAATTCAGCCGGGGTTTTATGGTTCCGAATGATTTAATGGCGGGGAGTGACTACGACGATTCTTTGATTCACGTAGTTCCACAAGGCACCTATTCACAACCGCTTGATCATAATCTAGACAGACTTTATAAAGGAGTGAATCAACAAGCATATCCCTCCACTTCTTCAAAAGCCCCAAGAAAAATGTCACTATCACCCAACGACGTCGACTCCGATCGATGAACATTGCCTGAAATCGAATTGCCCTCGCCCAGATAAGTTTTCGTGGTTTGAAGAACTTTCACAATTTCATGAAACAGCGTTCTTCCACATCCGGTAGTATCTGTGACCCAGTGATAAGAATAGACGTCAACTGCTCGTTGAGACGGATGCTATAATTTAATTACAAAACTCATAGTTCAGACATAGTTCAGACCAGTCGTGCACGACTAATTTCACGTCACCTTTCACCATTCGCGGGGCAATAATAATCCCGCCAAAACTCATAAAATGCAATCATTGTTCAAACTTCCTAGACAGTCGACAGCCAACGGGCCAACTCATAAATGCCGAGTATGCCTTCACTCAGTGTGCGTGTCTCTTCCGTATTGAAATTCATCAAACGACATTAAAATCTGATCTTCGCATAGCAACAGCAGGCTAACAGCGAAAAACGTGCTCATCGCTGAGTATTTTTTACCACGTGGTCAGCCTCGGTTACAGCGCAGTCCGATGACTGATGTCTAATTGCTTTGCAAGGAACGCATACGATTAGAGATTGAATCGAGAGCTAATTCAGAGGACTGTTTGGTCGGCAGAGAGTGGCACACACTTTGGTCAGAATTCAGAAGTGTTTCTCTCGACAAATGTTTATCAACATGTTCTTGTCTGAGGAACACTCCCCCGCCACACGAGCAAATGGTGTTAATTATTTTTTTATTTATTTATTCTCGTCACTGTCTGTTGTTCTCCTTCAAAAGTTTTCGTTTTTTTTGCCGTTTTTTTGTTTATTTGCGATTTTAACCTCGCCTCGTGTCAAGTTTACCATAATTATCTGAAAGATACTACGGCCTCGGTTTGATTGTGTTTGAATGCGTAGCCACAGCAACAAACACACGCACCCATCCAAAAAAAAAAATCCATTGATTACGATGAATTGCGAAAATATGAGAGCACAGCCTTTCGTACAATGACTCACACGCTGTGTTTGTCGTTTGACTGGTGCTGCTTAATTTATTTACGAACATTTGATTAATCTTCGGGAACACATCCGCCAGAAATTCGCAAGAAATGCCTTAGAAAGGAAATTTATGCTCGGAGTGAGTGATTGGCTTGCGTCTACACGAAATGGGGGTTGCTTCTGCTGAAAGGGTTGCGCTGACCGAGGGAGTGGGCCGTCATCCCCATGAGAGGGGGGGTGGGAAAATCGATCGTTATCTAATAACGCTGTCGACTTTCGGTTACATAGCTGCACGTTCTGCATGTAATGTAACGATTTCCATGTTCGTTGTTTTTTTTCCTTCTCATTCTACTTCGAGTCAATATTGATTTCGTTTACTTTGTTGCGCAGTGCCCGAGAGTGTGTGAAGGGATTGGGGGCAATTTTAATTCCAACGATGATGGAGTATTTCACAATAGACTCGAGTGCTTTAGATACTAACGGGGAACGAGTTGAACTTAATGAAATTGTGGGTTACCATGTTGGAGGGCTCTTTCGACTATTGAAGGCGATGAGAGTCGTCATTCGAGAATCGATTTTTGAACTAAAATTAAGCCGGAGATATGTCTTGTTTAGCTCGTGTGTCCATGCGACCAGTAGGTGAGTCCCTCCTTAGTGTACTGTGTGAGCATTTGGCTTTTTTGTATAGATCGGAGATGGGTGCGACTTATCGAAAGTCGAATTTAAGTGGATTGTCTGGTGGAGCATGGCTGCTTCATTCCATATCGTCTCATTTCTGACGTATTTTTCTCTGGAATCCGTATCAGCATTGCATACATTATTCGTGATGAAGACAAGTTCAAAAGAGAACCTCGCTCAACTCTTATGAGGACCTCGTCGAGCAGAAATCTTAAGAAAATGATCCGACACTGGTATTTTCCGTGACAGAAATAATTGCGTACTGAACGGCATGTGTGTAGGCTGGCCGTGGCGAAATCGGTCTGTGCGTCAACTCCTACTCACTTGAGCTTACGGTGTCTACAAAGTACGGATATAACAAAATGCTCAATAAGTACTTCCTGTCTAGAAAAAGCTACTTGGCCGTACTAATACCAAAAGGTGTCAGCATCCGCCACCACCTAGATGAAGCTAAATAATTGGGTTTTATCCTAGATAGAAAATGTCTCTGGATCAAATACATCGAATCGAAAATTGCGAAGGCGCAGTCAGTTGTAAGGGAATTCCCGGCAAGTCTTGGGGTCTATTGCCAAACAGATCCGTTTGGATCTGCACTGTTATGACAAGATCCTTTCTCTCCTATGCATCATAACTGCTGCTTTCACTAAGCTTAAAAAAACAGTCTGTCTCGGCTGCATAGAGGCCTTCCTTAGTACGCCTAGCTCAGATTTTGATGCAGTTCCATATTTTATATTTCATATTTTTTTAACCAGTATTACTTACAATAGGAAGACTATAGAAATCTTATAAAATAATTGCAAACTTTAAGAAAAGTTAAGCCGAGTATAAAAATAAAACCGTATCTGCGTCTTAACATAGCGCACATTAGAAGTTAAGAGCGTAAATGAATTCAGAAATTTAATAATAATAACAATAACAATCAAAATTAAGACTAAAATAACCATTTGTTTGAATTATATGGCCAAGTAAGCAGAGACAGATGCTTTGAATCTGCTCGCACTAGTGATCCCTCTCAGATGCGCTGGTAGAGAATTCCACAGCCTAGTGGCCTGAACAAAAAACTGGCGTTCTGACTGAAGGCTTGAATATCTCGGTTGGATTATCATTAAAGATCTTGTTGATTGGAAGAATGTAATCTTTTCGAACAGATATTCAGGCTGCCCAGATCGTATTAAGTTGTTTAGAAAGCAAAGCCGTCTGATTTTTAATAAGTTTTCGAAGGAATATCCCGTAATTTGTATTGAAAATCTTGAAACATGGTCTCTTTTTCTTAAATTGAAGACGAACCTAGCAATATTATTGTAAACTACAATTAGTTTTTTCATACTCTTATAATCAGGCTTGCAGAATATCCCACAGCCGCATAACAATACCGGTAGAAGTAGGGATTTTGCTAACAACAAATTTATCTTCATTGGCAGAAAATGCTGCGTGACCCAGAGCCTGCGAAGTCCACCGTAAACTTTAGCAATAGTTCTATCAATATGATTGTCCCAAGGTACGATTGAAGATTGTTCCAAGATTTCTTGCAGTAGTAGCCCACTCAATGGGGATACCATTGAGGAGAACACGTGGTAAACAAGTAAGGTCGAAAGCCTTGTTATATATAGCAACTATCTTCGAATTTTTCGTATTAAGACGCAGGTCTTCTCTTAATGACCAATCATAAATTCGAGATAATAAAATCATCGTTCATATAATTAATTGCACTATCCATTTGGTGGCCCGTGGCATTGTGGGTATGTGCGTCGACTCCTTCGCACTTGGACCTACCTGTCTAGGTTCGATACCTGGTACAACAAGAAATACTTTTCACGGCCCCATCTCTTTCGAGTCACTGACAATGCTCAAATAGTAACTGTCTAGAAAAAGCTTCTCAAACTTGGCCGTTCGGAGTCGCCATAAAACTGTAGGTCCTTTCCACTCGTGATAGAACAATAGCACGCACAACACGAGTGGTTGCTGAGAAGCTAGGCCCTGGCCATCTACGGGCTGTAGCGCCACCCATATTATTATATTATCCATTTCATTAAGCCGTCGACTTAGAAAAATTTAACGTCGTCGTCCCTCTGCGATTGTAGTCGAATCTTCACGCTAGCGCCTTTGTGGAGGGCGACAACATTAGACTGCACAGTTAGGTACATTTGCTTTGATTTACCAAGCGGAAACCTATGCGATCCTAGTCTCCACGACCTACATTGGAAAGAACAGTTGTAAAGGGCGCGATATTTGTGTCTGTGGCGAAAGCCAAACTGTGCTTAAGGTCTTGGTCAATCCTTTAACTGCTTCCAGGACAGTTCAGGAATGCAAGTATTCTCTGAATTTGATAGGCAGTCTATATTTGCTAAGACTTGCCTGGATCCCGGGACACCATGGGATCACAGAAAATGAGATCACCGATGAACTTGCCAGCCTCTCTGGACCAGAACCTGCACTGGGACTGGGTTAGGTTGGAGTGGGCTGCCAGCGAAATCGCGCTTATACCATGTTGATCCATTGTGATACCCATAGTCAGAGTCAGAAATAAGAGAGCAAGGAGATATCCAACTTCGGCGAGAATTTCCCCTAGTCCACACCGGAGAGAAATGTGAGAGTAGTGGAACTCCCTTGTATATCACACATACTCTTACAAAAACCATGGATCCACCACAATATGGCGGCCGATTCGTGGATTTTGTGGGATAATGGCGGCAGATTCGTGGATTTTGTGGGAAATCGTCGGCAGATTCATGTACTATTGTTCGGAGGGTGTTCAAAAGGTGACACCCTTTTTTTAAGAGCACAGATAATACTTGGGTGAATAAAAATGTAATGCTATTTAAATAATACATGTGAATCTATTTACAGGAATATTTTGAATCAATTTAATTCTTCAAAGTAATATATAGGCGATCAGTTTGCAGTTGTATATCATTCATGAATTGTGAAAACTCATGAATTTCAATTTCATAATTGTTCAGAAAAATGTCTAAATAATGCAACTAAAACTAACTCATGAAAATGGTTGTCAAAATTTGGAATAAACTTCCATCACATTTCTTTAAAAAACTAAAATGACCAAAAAAGTTATTTTTTTAAATGATTCATGCAAATTTTTCAATATTATTATTATTAGTACTTTTACACAAGTTTCGCGTGAATGCATTTATGTTTTATTCATACATGTGCAGAAATAAATATGTACATTAAGTAATGTATTCATTAATTTCACCCTTTTTTAATAAATTAATGTATTCATTAATTTCACCCTAGTGCTTCAGATAGTAATTCCCAAAAATGGAAGCTTAATAAATCTGCTTCATGAACATACGCTTTGTTCGTTTGCTTACCCCTCCTTTCTGTGTTGAAAATTTAACACCAAAATTTGAAAAAAGTTCAGTAACGAGCGAATTTTTAAATAAGAACTCTAATTCACCCCAATACTACGGTTGGGGAAGGGTGTCAGCTGTTTACTAGCTGTTCGTAAGAGCTCACATGTATTCACAGACAGGGGAGAAAAAGCGTATAAAAAACGCTGTCAGATGAAATCAAGGGGCAAGAGAGGTAGAAGTTGGATATCTCCTTGCTCTCTTATTTCTGGTCAGAGTACTACCACTGATCTACAACTCCAGTGATAGTGCCGTTAATTTGATCCCAAATCAAATTTACCAAATTTAAAAACCAGATAAAAGCATTTTAAAATTGATTTCACTGGTATTCGAAACGGGGACCTCTGTAACCAGGGGCAGGGACTCAACCGACTTCGCCATCCAGCTGTCTGCCCTCGGACTACCTGTGTCCATGGTTAGGGCTTTCATCGATGGTTGGTACTCTCGAGAGTACAAACGGAGGCGGCATGACTCTCCAGGTTGTACTAATCTCTTGGGTGAAAGTACTGCAGACTACTTACCTTCGCCAAACATCTAAATATGCTTGGGCTAAACGATCAAACCCTCTGCGACGCTTATGGAGAAGGCGACGACACTGCACAGCACTTCCTCTGCTAAGGTCCCGCCTATGTTCGGATTAGGTACGAGCTGATGATGTAGGCTCCTCATCACAGAAGCGTCTGCTTCCAGTACATTTAGGTTGCTGCCTGGTAGTAGAGACCAGTTTTTTTTGAGTCTGAGAGCTCTAGCGCAAAAATCAACAGACAAGAATAAAAACTGACAGCCCTATAAAATGGATCCAATTCTAATTGAAAAGCCGACAATACGGAGTTACCTTCAGACCGTCTGTCTCCAAGCCCATCAAAGTCACTTCGGGCGTACCACAAGGTAGCCATCTCGGTCCATTAATTTTCCTACTTACCATCAACGATGTTGACCGTATTATCAACGATGATGACTGAAAATCTTTTCGTTCAACTCCTCTCCATCAGACTCCTACTCTCTTCAAGATGACTTAAATAGCTTTTCGGTTTGGTGTCAAAAAAAAAATCTTCAACTTAACGTCAGCAAATGTCAATCGGACCGCATCGAACTAGTTAGCCACTTCAGCATCATCTTTACGCGACTTAGGCGTAATCTGTGATCGTGAGCTCAACTTTCGTTCCCATATTGACAATATTATAAGCAGAGCAAATTCTGCACTTGGCTTGTCAAACGCTGGTCAAAAGAATTTTCGAGTCCCTATGTCACAAAATTCTATAGGCCGATGGCATGTAAATTCAGTCCCTTCCAGTAGTCGGCCGCCGCACAAAATTTAAAAAAAAATATTTATTTTAAATAAAAACTGTGGAGGCCGACATAAGAGTGCTTCTTCTAAGGTCGGCCGCCCTGGCTGACTAGTGAAGATTGTTTTTTTTGGTTAGCTAACGATGAATATAACTTCAGCTATGATTAATTTTTGCTACAATTTGTAAGTTTTCTTCTTTATTTTTAGTTGTGGGACCCCTGTTGATGAAACGAAAGAATGGACGACAGACTTTAGGAGACGAATTTCAATTTTTTAGATTTAAAAATTGTAGTCGGCTCAAATTAACGGCTTAAAAAAGCCTACTACTAAGGTTTGATCAAAAATGGAGAAATCTGAAGGGCTGTCAAAACGTGCTTTCCATAAGTACTTAGTAGAGGCACTTAATGAGGCCTTGAAAAATATGAGGAGGAAAATTGGACAATAATGAAAGCAAGCAAGGAATTCTTGGTAGACTGGCTTTTGAAGTTAGCAAAATGTGAATTTCTACATAAATCAACCGACCTGCTAAACACGGAATGCAAACGGAAAAGAAAGTTCCATTTCGACTCTTTTGTGCTGATGATCTTTTGATCTCCATTGACCAGTCTGGTACTCTTTCTTTCGACCAATCTGATACCTCATCCATTGACCAACCTGCAACCAAGGGTCATTTATCACGTCATTCATCTACTTCCTTAGGAAAATCAAACTGGATTGTGCATAGGCAGGTTTTGCTAACAAAAAAATATAACGTTTTAAGCTTTGAAACTCTTGTAGATCGGCGCACATCATCAGCCACAGGAATCACTCCTGCCTTTCAAAAGCACCTGTTTTATCCTGCATTACCAAACCTGCTCGTGCAAAACCATCAGCCAGCATCTCCTCGCTGGCCGGAAAGAACTTTTTCGCGGAGAAAGATGAAGAAAAACCAAAAAAAGTTAAGTAACAAGATCTGCGAAGACAAAATAGGGAAAATAAACGTTTAGAAGCCAAAAATAATAAAACGAAGAAAATAAAAAAGAAAATAATGCCATGTTCACAATGTGAACAGAAGTTGAAGACAATAACTTGAAGAACGTCGGGTGCGATTCGTGTCCCAAATGGTTTCACCGTAAATGCGCACGATTTAATGAAAGAGAGCATGAAATATTTATCTGCGGAAAAAAGGTTTGGACCTTAATTTTTTACTTACGTTTTTAAAGCTTTAATTTTCTCTCGACGGTTGTACCTTTTATATGTTATTAAAAAACGCATATGAGTGTAGTGATTTAGTTAAGTTGTTGAAGTTTTCTGAAGTCATTGTCTTGTTTTCTTTTTTGAAAGCTAAGTAACTAAGCGCAATTTAATTTGAGTAAATGGTGAAGTAAATGAGTTAAAAAATAAAGGGCCGATGTTGAATGTGAACCACACCTAAACGTCAAGTATTTTTCTGCATTTCATTTGACATTTCTCAATTTCAGACTAACTCAATTTGAACCATGGAAAGATACAAAATCGAGCAACGCGTTAAAGTTATTCAGGCTTATTATGAAAATGGGCGTTCAAATCAAAATGCATATCGTGCACTTCGTGATTTTTTCGGTCAATTTAATCGTCCAAATGTGCGTACAATCGGAAAAATCGTGCAAAAATTTGAGCGGGTCTGTAGGATATGTGAAAACACCAGTGCATGCTCATACAGCTCATACTGCTGCTGTTCGCGATAGTGTGGCTGAAGAGCCGTCCACCTCAACTCGTCGTCGTGCCCAACAATTGCACCTCTCACGCTCATCGTTGATGAACATTATGCATAGACTTGCATTTACACGCTTACAAGGTGCAATTGACTCAAGAACTAAAGCCACTTGACCATTTCAAGCGTCGTCAATGGTCAGAATGGTGGCAAGAAGTGGCAACAGTGGAGGATCAAGTTTCGAAGAAAATCATCTTCAGTGATGAGGCACATTTTCACCTCAGTGGATTCGTCAATAACCAGAACTGCCGCATTTGGTCGAATGATAATCCAAGAGTGATTGTCGAAAAATCAATGCATCCACAAAGAGTGACTGTTTGGTGCGGTTTATGGGCTGGCGGCATCATCGGGCCGTATTTTTCACAAAATGATGCCGGTCAGTCAGCTACTGTGAATGGTGTTCGCTATCGTGAAATGATAACGAAATTTTTATGGCCCGAATTGGAAGATATGAATGTGGACGATATGTGGTTTCAACAGGACGGTTCCACTTGCCACACAGCTAACGAAACAATGGCTCTTTTGCGCGACAAATTCAATGGCCGTGTTATCTCACGTGGTGGCGATGTCAATTGGCCGCCAAGATCATGTGATTTGACACCGTTGGATTTTTTCTTTTGGGGTTATTTGAAAGAAAAGGTGTACGTCGATAAGCCAGCAACAATTCAAGAGCTAAAGGATGAGATAATTCGGCACATTAACGGCATAGAACCTCAATTATGCTTCAGCGTCATCGAAAATTTGGACCAACGGCTGGAGGTGCGCCGCCGAGGTCGCGGCGATCATTTGGCCGATATTCTGTTCTATACATTATTGAACCATACTAATATTATCATAAAAAAAGAAATGACAATAATTTAATGTTTTTTCCTGTTTTTTTTTCAAAATCAACATCGGCCCTTAAAATTTAACCACAATTTATATTAAAGTTGAAAAATTAACTTTTAACCTTTGTTGCAATAGTGAAAGTCTGGATGTAAAAACTCGGCCCTACTTAGCCGACTTAGCTTAACCGACTTCGGAGGAAAAGCAGGCCGACTTCTGAGAAAAGGGAGGCCGACTACTCAAAAATGAGTTCTTCATGAACATTTTGTGAATAATTTGTTTTTGGTTGTAAATATTTAGAAATGATTAATAGCCTATTCTTAACAATAATCACGGGTTTATTTTTATAAAAATTTACGCAAATTACGCGTAAAAAATATGTTAATAGGCCGACTACTGGCTCCATCACTCTACATCACCTTCGTCAGACCCATTCCCGAATATGCCAGCCAAGTATGGTCACCTCATTTCGCGGTTCAAATACGTCGTATCGCAGCTGTTCAGCGTAGGTTTCTACATTCCGCTCTTCGTCATCTTTCCTAGACTGACAGAACCAACTTGCCTCCTTGCTCTGATTGTCTTAAACATATTCGACTTGAGTCCCTCGAAAACCGTCGCAAAATTGCCGATCTGCTCATCCTCCAACTAATTACTTGTAATACAGACGGACCAGCACTTGAATTTGTGTCTCTTAGCGTCAACCCCTACAATCTAAGGTCCTCAGCCCTCTTCCGCATTATACCACATCGGACTAATTACTGCCTCAACTCACCGGTATCAAGAATGTTATGCTTGGCTAACACTATGGAATACTCTTTCGATTTTGTAGCAAAACCTCACTTCGAAACCACCTCCAGTCTCGTTCTTTCCTACCCTAGTGCTGGCTTTCTCTCTGTATCATCTAGGTTAAGCATTTGTTTAATTTGTTTAAGTTTGTCGCTTGTGTTGAGCCCTCTATCACTAAATTAGTTTTGACCAAACATAAAGACATCAGATATCGCTTCTCTCCGATTGCGGCAACATTGCCACGCAGAACGTATCTAATCTAATGATTCATCAAACGATGTAATCAACAAGATGCGTGAGTATCAACATTGAGAACTACTGAATCACATGTACCAGGTTATGAACCTGAGCTGATAGTCAAGTTACTACAAAGTTACCACGAAAATATTCGAAATCTCACTCGGATGATGTCGTGGGCACTACAAGTAAAATATGGATAAAAGAGAAACTACATCGGCGATTGGAATATGCCCTGTATTTGAACAGTTTCCCTCTCAAATCACCGATTTCGAGTCGCCCTAGGCACTCAGTGTGTACAAAATGGACACAACAACTCCAGCCCCATTTGGTAAGGAACCCCATGTGGATTAATTATCGTACTGCCTTCAAAGTCTTGAACGACCGAAGGCCCCTTTTAACCTCAAATAATGTACACAAGCAATAATTGTTATCTCAAGGCCCAAACATGTGCGTGCCAGCAGCTCAAATAGAACTCGAATGCACATTCAAAAAGAAATTAAGTGGGGCCTTATCAGACCATAACCATAATTCCCTCTCAAATTCAATCCAACACACACACACGCTCCCATATAAACCAATCTAATCCACCCGATAACCCTGACCTTCACTCTCTGCTGCGCTCCATGGTGTACAGGCAATTGTAAAGAAAACGCATTTCCATCTCTTGAGCAGTGTTTCTCTTTTCGCCCAGAATCTCAATCATTTACAAGATTAAGTCTGTTGTCAAAAGGGGGCTTTCCCTCTCCCTCGGTCTACGTGACAACAGCGGACTCAATCACTCACCTTCGAGTCCGATTCAACTGTCTGTTGATAACTACTCGTACAAGCGACTCGTTAAGTTTACGAGTCTTCACATTATGCGCATAACCTCAAAGAAAACGTACATAATGGCGGTTGTGTGTTTTCTTTTGGGGAGCCTTTCATATTTTTTTTTTTTTGTTTTTGACCTTCTATCCGAAAATGTTTTCAATTCACAGTCGGGTACGAAACAGGCCCATTTTGACAAGTACAACAACAGCGGTACTTGTTCCGCTTCAGTGCGCCTGCAACACGGTGTCACATGCGCCCCTGCTTTGACAGGTGCGGTCTCAAATGACGGGCCAGGCTACACGATGAACGACGTACATATGTACGTGCGTCGCGCATAATCAGTCTTAAGTGGGTCCCTCGATTTTGACTTTTGTAAAAGCAACGCAAAAACACGGATTAATGCTTTTTTTTCCCAGAGATCCGTATTCGTTGTCGTTTCACGGATCCGTTTTTGTGTTTATTGATTTCTCAGGCGAGTGCTGCTGAAACAAAAAAGAGCCAAGACATCACAGCACAACGGCAATGAGATTAAGTAAGCAGTTAGTGTTCAACTGGTTTTTCTTTCTCTCTTGTCTTTCTCTTCAGTTTCTTTCTTTTTTTTTTCTCATTTCTTCCTCCTTCGCGTCTTCAGCTGTCTTCCCACTCGGGGCCTTTGTTATGTACACCATGTTTATTCATCGGCTGAATGGCATTTACTTCTGGTAAGTTTGAAATTACTTCGCAACACCTCGGCCGGAGTGGAGAGTTTCAAAATCCGAATTTGGGGTGATTTTGACATGCAGTTTTTTTTATTTATTTTCTGTTGGCGGTTGTAAAATTTGGAACAAACACGAAATCAAATGCGGAATGTGGACATTTTGCTGTGGAATGGAGCGTGTTGTCATCTGTCGATGTGATTTGCTTTTTGGCTAAATATCATATATTGTGCTTTGTGTACGTCTGTCCGTCTGTTTTTTTTTTTTGTTCGATATTGAAGCAGTGAATGGAGACATAAAATGTGAGCAATTGACGCCGTGTGGAATAATTTCGGTTTGAACTTCGCGTTCGGTTTTCAGATGATTTGGTGATTGCAGGCACGTTGCTTTCATTCGGTCGTAATGGCTGTTGATTGGACACTTCGAAATGTCATTATTGCTGGGGAGTGAGCCAGCGGTGCGGTCTTCAGCTGTCAAAATAAATGCGTTCGTTCGAAACCTTCGGATCGGCGTGGGAGAATGGGAGCAATGAGAATGGCGTTTGACCTAATGATCTAGTGGTAAATGAGACAATTGATTACAATCGAGGTTTTGGGAATTTAGTTCAAAAAAAAGAAGCATGATCACTTGTGGCTCATTAACAGTGATTTAAAAGCTTACTTTCCCATCATCTAGCAGAACTTTCAGCTGCATTGGTACACACTCAGTGGTCCTCCAATTGCGTCAAGAACAAAACCTACCACATGAATTGCGATCAATTTACAAACATTTCTTCCTGAACAGGTCCTCAATCCTACTTTGGCTTGTGGGGCATGTGGAACTGATGCACCTTGCACCTTGAGAAGACAAAGGCGGACAAAAACGGACAAAGGCGAAATTTATTACACTTATCGTGTGTTCAAAGCGTGTTTGAATGAATTTTTGTCGAATTTGTACCCAGAAGCTTGCAGTTCTCAGCACCACAACATTGGCTTTAGCACCCTGATTCCGGATTGGTTATTTTGGCACAGACAACAGATCAGTCTGCAGCTCAATTGCCTCATCACCAAAAAAGGCGCCATGCTTAAAAAAACAGCGTGCCATTAGAAACGCAGAGTTCCAGCTTAATCAGATCCTAAAAAACCAACTCTGACAGCCGAACAGACAAGGACAAAGAAACGTTTCGCTGGGCGAGCAATATTTCGGCGGATGTAGCAAGCAAACCTGTATGAGGTATGCCAGCACGTTGTCAGAAGACGACTTGTAATCCTGGCAATACTAAAAGGTGATTTTTTAGCTATTATCTTTTTGGCAACACTGGTTTAAACAGCTGACGCACGTTTCGTGTTTTGTTTTACTGTCAAACATCTTCAGTTTGGTCTATAATTTAACCATGAATCGTCTTGTCAAACGAACAACGCTTGCAAATTATTGAATTTTATTATCAAAATGCGTGCTCTGGTAAGAATGTTCATCGCGCGCTTCTTCCATTTTATGGTCAGTTAAAATTGTGTTCAGCGACGAAGCTCGTTTTTGGCTCAATGGGTACGTAAATAAGCAGAATTGTCGATTTTGGAGTCAATATCAGCCAGAAGCATTGCAAGAGCTACCAATGCATCCAGAAAAAGTCACAGTTTGGTGCGGTTTATGGGCTGGTGGCATCATTGGACCGTTCTTCTTCAAAGATGATGCGAATCGTAACGTAACTGTGAATGGTGAGCGCTACCGTGAGATGATATCCAACTTGTTTTTGCCCAAAATGCAAGAGCTTGACTTGCATGAGATGTGGCTTCAACAAGACGGTGCCACATGCCGCACAGCACGCGCAACAATGGACTTATTGAGGGGCGAGTTCGGTGAACATTTTATTTCACGTTCGGGACCGGTCAATTGGCCGCCTAGATCGTGCGATTTAACGCCTTTAGACTATTTTTTGTGGGGCTATGTTAAAGCTCATGTCTATACAGACAAGCCCGCTTCAATTGACGCATTGGAAGACAACATTGAAGCATTTATTCGTGAGATACCGACCGAAATGTTGGAAAGCCAAATGCCAAAATTGGACTAAGCGGATGGACCATTTGAGGCGCAGTCAAGGTCAACATTTCCATGAAATAATCTTCAAACAATAAATTATATGAACCGTACTATCGATTCAAATAAAGATTTCATGCATTTTTCTGAATTTTAAGTGTTTTTTTTGACAAACTTTCCTATAGCTTTTAAAAAATCACCGTTTACTACCGGCAAGAAGTGAAGATCGACTGATAACCAGTGGGCAAAAGCCAGTAGCTTTCGAACGAGGCTCACAAGACACCTAAGAAGCATCGACCACTTAGCGGCTGTAAGCCAATAGCTAACGCAGGCGACATAGCCCTAGTCGTAAAAGGCAAATGTCTTTACACTATTAGAGATATTATGGAGAATTCAGTAAATAAGCTAGAAAAGACATAAAGAGCAGGTCTAGATGTAAACCTGTCTAAATCTGAGCGCGTACTTTTCACTATCTTTTTGTGATCATAACAGACTCTATGGACTGTAACGCCACCCATATTATATGATTTTTAATAATAAACAGTAAACTTAGCTGGACGCTGTACATCTTTGGAACCACCTACCTCCACAGGTTACGTCTAATGTCGAATATAGAAAAATTTCCCTGAAGAGACCACTCGACGGATTCCAGCAGGTACTTCTTAGGTATCAGTTAGTTCCCCTGGCTAACGAGGAATCGTTGTATCATCCAAACAGGATCTAAGTGTGTCATAAGCACACAACTGCTTCAGCTGTGACAACCATTCTTACCTTACCTAACCTATACTTTATTCACGGATACTGGGCAATATGGTCCTAAGGACTAACAGCATTGAGACTCAAATCACTCCGACTGCGGTCCGAACTCAACATCGGCCACTCAACCATTCTAAAGGAATTCAACTTCCTTCCTAGCGACACTGACCGCCTAATACCCCAGGCTATCTTCGAATTCCATTCCCTCCAGATCGGACTGGATGTCTGATAGGCAGACGTTGGATGATCCTCTGCGTATTTTTACAGACGGATCGAAGACAAACGTGCGGGTGTCTATTCCCAAGACCTCAACATTGCTATCTCTTTGAAGCTTCCTGATCACTGTAGCGTTTTTCAGGCAGAAACCATAGCGATTAAAGAGACGTTGTCATCCCTGGACAATGTCATGTTTAACCCAAAAACATCCCTCAATTGCAGGCTGTCTCTTAACGAGATGGCTGGGCATTTTAACATTCACCTCATGTGGGTGCCGGGACACTGTGACATACCAGGCAACTGCAAAGCCGGGTATGATCCAACCTCCCCCCTATCAATGGCAGGGGTAACACCTTCCATGCCGATCGCTACAGCCTACCATCTTTTAAAGATTCATACAATAAAAACCACCAATAACAAATGGCTAGAAGGCACCACCTGCCTTAAAACAAAAGAAATCTGGTCATCACTTAACCTAAAACGGTCACTCCGTCTACTTAGACTCAGCAAACACTCACTAAGGACTCTCATATGAGTCATAAACGGGCACTGTGCAATTGGCACTCATGCTCGCAGGATGGGTGCCCCATATAATGATTTCTGCAGAAGCTGCATGGATGAAGAGGAGGTAGAAAACACTCATCGCCTACTCTGCTCGTGCAGTGCTCTGGCTAGTTGTAGGTTCCTACACCTAGGGGCCTACTATTTCGAGCTTAACAGCGCCAGCATCGGCCAGCTAAATCGCTTCACTACAAGCACCAACTGGTTCCGATGTTAGGAGAAGTCAATCCGCGTGGTATCACAATGGGCCTACTCTGGCCCCCTTAGCAGTCAGCCACTACAACCTTACCTAACCTACTGCCACATGGAGTCAAGGTCATCGGCTTTGCTGACGACATCGCAGTCATGACGGTGGCCAAGCACATCCACGAGGTGGAAACCGCCGCAAACGATCAGGATCAAAAATTGGCTGGAATCCTCCGACCTTGAACTGGCTGACCACAAGACAGAGGCTGTTTTAATAACCAGCCGAAAGACTGTGGAATATGCAAACTTCCGGGTTGGCTCCCAGCTAATTAGATCCAAGGAATCACTGAAATACCTAGGAGTGATGCTCGACAACCGACTTAATTTCAAAAAGCATGTCGAATACTGCAGCAGGAAAGCGTCAAAGATGCAGGCAGCATCTTTGCATCTTTGCATCTCAGCATCTCAGCATCTTGTATGGAGGACCGGATACCCAAGAAGGATTCTGCTTTCCAGAGTGGTAAGTTCAATTCTCCTATATGCTGCGCCAGTCTGGTCGAGTGCTCTCTCTATAAAGGAGACGGCTAAGAAGCTCTCGTCACCATACAGGCTCTGCGCCATAAGAACAATCAGCGGCTTCCGGACAAATTCGGACGAAGCTGCCTGTGTGATTGCGGGTATGGTCCCCATCGACATTCTCGCAAATGAGATGCATAGGGTCTACCTAAGGCGATCGACGAACCGGCCAGAGACTGGCGTAAACAGGATAAGGAAGGAAGAAAGAGCAGCCTCAATGACAATGTGGCAAGCCAGATGGGACACCTCAAACAAAGGTAGATGGACTCACAGACTGATTCCAACAATCGAAACGTGGACAAAGAGAGCAAGCGGAAACTGCAACTTTCACCTTACGCAGTTTCTGTCGGGCCACGGGGTCTATCGAAAGTATCTCCATAGGTTCGGGCACGATAGCTCTCCCCTTTGTCCAGAATGTGAGGACTCTGAAGAAGACGCAGAACACACGACTTTCCACTGCAGACGATTTAAAGGGACAAGAATAAACCTACCAACACCGGAGCTCCTAGTCGGTAGTATGACGGAGTCAGCCGAGAAGTGGGAGGAAATCTGTTCCTTCATATCAAACTTGCAGATCGAGCTAAGAAGGCTGGAAAGAGTAAGGCGAGCCGAACAGGCAAACACAGTCGATCCAGCTTGAGTCGCTAACCAGCCCCGCGAAGTAATACCTAACGGCAGTTCCGCGGGGAGAGTGGTAGAAGAGTGCAGGCTGTGCGAATCGTGCATGCTAACGGCACGGGCTATTAGTATCTTTCGAAGACCTAAGGACTAGCAGCAGTGCATTCCAGTCCATTAAGGATGGAAGGCAATTGTAAAGGGTGGTTAAATTTTAAGGGCCGATGTTGATTTTGAATAAAACACAAATTATTTAGGAAATTATTGTCATTTCTTTTTATTACGATAATATTGGTATCGACCAAATGGTCGCCGCGACCTCGGCGGCACACCCCCATCCGATGGTCCAAATTTTCGATGACGCTGAAGCATAATTGAGGTTCTATGCCCTTAATGTGCCGAATTATCTCATCCTTTAGCCAGTTTTGAATTGTTGCTGGCTTATCGACGTACACCTTTTCTTTCAAATAACCCCAAAGAAAAAAATCCAACGGTGTCAAATCACATGATCTTGGCGGCCAATTGACATCGCCACCACGTGAGATAACACGGCCATTGAATTTGTCGCGCAAAAGAGCCATTGTTTTGTTAGCTGTATGGCAAGTGGCACCGTCCTGTTGCAACCACATATCGTCCACATTCATATCTTCCAATTTGGGCCATAAAAAGTTCGTTATCATTTCACGATAGCGAACTCCATTCACAGTAGCTGCCTGAACGGCATCATTTTGTGAAAAATACGGCCCGATGATGCCGCCAGCCCATAAACCGCACCAAACAGTCACTCTTTGTGGATGCATTGATTTTTCGACAATCACTCTTGGATTATCATTCGCCCAAATGCGGCAACTCTGCTTATTGACGAATCCACTGAGGTGAAAATGTGCCTCATCACTGAAGATGATTTTCTTCGAAACTTGATCCTCCACTGTTGCCATTTCTTGCCACCATTCATTCAAATCCATACGCACCGCACCACCCTTCCTCGATTTTGAAGACAACTATTTGAATGACTTCTCACAAAATTTATATTTATTTTCTGTCAGCTGGGATCTGGGAAGCCAGTCATTCTGTGTCAGCTGACAAGACAAAATCCAATCAAATACAGTTTGACAGGGAGATGAGTTAAGAGTAAATAAGAAGAAGAAAATAAAAAAAAATAAATAAATAAATAAAAAAAATCGAAATATCACCAGGCGCCCAGAACTCATATTTTCGCAGTAGGTATACGACGCTGACGTCATACCTTTTTTTGTTTTTTAAATTTCGACGAGACTATGAGGGCCCCGCGCGCCTATTTTCCTGAATATTTGACAGCTACATATTAGGGCCCCGAGGGGGGGTCCTCATAGTCTCGTCGAAATTTAAAAAAAAAAGTGTATGAGATTTGTCTCGGATACCTACTGCGAAAATTGGACTCCTGGGCGCCTGTTGATATTTAGATTTTTTTAATTTTTTTTCTAAGTTTTTTATTTTCTTCTTCTTATTTACTCTTAACTCATCTCGCTGTCATCTCAAAAAATGTCAATGGGGGACTGTGTTTGATTGGATTTCGTCTTGTCAGCTGACACAGAAGTCATTCAAATAATTGTTTTTAAAATCGATGGAAAGGTGGTGCGTGTCAATTTGAAACTCGCTGGTCTTCTCCAGGATTTGCCTTAGTTTGAAGATTTGGTTTTAAGTCGGAAGGGGTGCAAAAGCTTTAGACGTTCACACAAATCTTGTAGGCGACGTTGGGAGCAGGTCTACAGGCCTCTGTAGTTGTTACCAGAAATAAATGAGTAAAGAGATACACAACTTCTGCCATTTTTACCTCCAGTCCACAACGGAGAAAAGTGTGGGAAGACTAGTGGAATTCCCTTGCATTTCACACATACTTTTACAACGTTAGTCGATTCGTGAATTTTCGTGGCGTCAGATTCATGAATTTTGTGGAAAATTCGTGAATATGCCCACGAACATTTACTATTATTCGGAGGGTGTTCAAAAGATTACTCATATTTTTAAGAGGGCATATATTTGTAATAGAGGATTTGCGTGAATAAAAATATAATGCTGCGCTCTATTTACGGGAGTACTTTGCATCAATTTAAATCTTCAGAGATTTATATAGCTGATTTATATCCCACAGTTGGCAAATTAGCCTTCATTTATGAATTGTGAAAACTTATGGATTTAAATTAGATAATTTGTTAAAAACAATGGCAACAACTATACCTAAGCGAATTTTCAAATAAGAACTCTAACTCGCCTCACTACTTCGGTTGGGGAAAGGTATCAGCTGTTGGTCAGCTGTTAGCAAGAGCTCACACGTCTTCACAGACTGTGGACGACAGCGTATAAAAAACGCTGTCAGATGAAATCAAGGGACAAGAAAGGAAGAAGTTGAATATCCCTTAACTCATTTATTTCTGATTGTTACAATAGGTAGGATCGTATTTTTTGTGGAGCCGATATTAAAGTCATCGAACATGCTTTCGTCTTGCCAAATTCTGGTACATGATCCCTAGTAGAACATCGCCCCTAGCCTTGAAGAGCGACCATCGGCTTTGTTGTTCATCAGCTTTTTAAGGCCAGGTTCCTCCATAAAAACGTGTTTTTTTCAAACTAATTTTATTTATGAATATATAAATTTATTTAATTGGCGGCTCCTAAAATGGCTGCTGAAACATATCCCTTTTGTTGGTGGGTGACACGATAACTCAACAACGAATCATCTGAAAGCAAAAATCAAAACGGTTTCTTATTCTGTATCACATTGGCTATGGTCGGTACTACAATGCAACATTTTCACCAAAAAAAACAACAAAATGGCGGTTTTTTACCCTTTCCCTTTCCACCAGACGAGTGACGACGCTTGAAATGGTCAAGAGGCTTTAGTTCTTGAGTCAATTGCACCTTGTAAGCGTGTAAATGCAAGTCTTTATGCATAATGTTCATCAACGATGAGCGTGAGAGGTGCAATTGTTGGGCACGACGACGAGTTGAGGTGGACGGCTCTTCAGCCACACTATCGCGAACAGCAGCAATATTTTCTGCAGTACGAGCTGTATGAGCATGCACTGGTGTTTTCACATCTCCTACAGACCCGGTTTGCTCAAATTTTTGCACATTTGGACGATTAAATTGACGAAGTGCACGATATGCATTTTGATTTGAACGCCCATTTTCATAATAAGCCTGAATAACTTTAACGCGTTGCTCGATTGTGTATCTTTCCATGGTTCACATTGAGTTAGTCTGAAATTGAGAAATGTCAAATGAAATGCAGAAAAAAACTTGACGTTTAGGTGTGGTTCACATTCAACATCGGCCCTTAAAATTTAACCATTAACCATTTAGCTCAAACTGGGAAAATTGTATTTCCAGACGGACTTCACGAGGAAACCATACATTCGGAGTTCTGCTTTAATTGTTCAGGAAACTGTCGTGGTCATATGCGGCATCTCCAAGGTCTCATCGGTTAATCGGTTTATTGGACGTGGAAAACCATTGACCTGAGACGACCAATTCGTTCGATTTATCAGTTCTGTCAGTCTTGAAACGACAAAACAGGTCTCTCTGAGTCGTGTGTCTTCGGTTGCCATTTACCATTAAATACAATCATTTTTGAATATTAATTTCCGACACTTAAAACGGCTTTACACAAGAAAATATTTTCTGTTTTTCCAAAAGAAAATTATTTTTAAATCAGACACATGTCAGACACACAAACATTTGTTTTTGCAAAAAAAAAAAATATATATCCAAATGCTTTCGTGCCAATGTGTCAGTCATGTCAACAGAGGCAAATATTCGCACATAAAAACAAAAAAAATCTTAGAAACAGTTGATCGCAGACATTTCCTGTCCCAGTTTTTTGCGCATGATATTATCGCCTCAAAGCATTTCTTTGCTCCGCGAAATTCGAATGTCAATGACACAGGTGATGTAAGAAAAATTATACAAACAAAACAAAAAAAAAAATTCATTTGGTTTTTGCTTTTAATTTCAGATGCAGATGATTGTGTGAATAATTAGGAATTGGTAAGCACCCCATTGAGATGCTTGTGATCTGATTAAATGAATCAGCTGCAGACAGTTACTCTTGTCATGGCAGAGATATTTTTTTCCCTGAAATGCAGCTACACTCATCGCACACACTGTGCATCAAGTGGCGACGGAGGGAGAAATCTGATCGCTGATCATGAACGCATAGGGAACAGATGGCAAGTGCACTTCAACTACAATTTTGCCAAATGGTTTCTGCTTCAAGAGGAAGGCAGTTCTCATGGATTTTAGGAGGAACACACAGCCATATGGTGCGAGATGTTGAATAGAATTTTCGAAGAAGAAAAACTCTATTGGCATCGGGGCTATCAAGGATAAACAGGGGCATAGTTTGTGACACTGACAGCTGTTTCCCGCTCGAAACCTCGAAAGAATGTCAGTTTTTTACACTTGAATAAGGTTGGGAAATATTGAAAACTTATTGCCAAAGTGAGTTTTTTTTGAAAAGAAGACGTTTTTGCCGAAATGAAGCACCCACCGCGACTGTTGTACGCAAGTTTGTGGACAAAATTCGTGAGAGTGGTATGGCAGTGGACAACACTCATGGTCTCCGTCGTCGAACTTTGCGTACAGATGAAAATGTGGCTGCTGAGGCTTTCTTCGAAAATGAGGCTGGGAACAACGTTTCGGTCAACGGTGGGCTTCTGTAATGCCCACCGTTGACCGAAACGTTGTTCCCAGCCTTAATTTTGTTGTTGTTCCCACGTTAATCGACTTTATTTTTTACTGAAATTTAAGACATGGACTTGGGTGACCTCTGATTTATGCAATTTGGTGCGCCATGCCACACAGCTGATGCCACAATCCATCTTGTGAGCACCAATTTCCCAAATCGTGTTATCAGCCGTCTTGGCGATGTCGATCGGCCGCCTCGGAACTGTGATTTGACGCCCTTTGGACGGTTTTTTGTGGGGAACCCTGAAGGATCGATGCTATGCCAACAATCTGGATATGATTCAAGCACTGATTCAAGGCCAATATCATCCAAGCAATCCGTGAGCTACAGCCCGAAACCATCAACAAGGTTTTGGAAAATTGGGGTGACAGAATCGGCTATCTATCGGCCACTTAATGGGAATGTTTTTTCCTTACTGACGAAGCCATAATACATAGAAAAAATTTAATTTCGTTCATTTTATTGCATTTTTAAAAAGAAACTTGTATTTGGTCCACCCTGTACATACAGCTGGAGAACAAGCTGTGCAGAATACAGTCAGGACCCGGCACATTCCGACAGTTCCACCAGATCATCGTTTAGAGGAAGAAGCTGCCACAAACACTGAAAACAAGCGAAGGAGACGTAGCACACAGCAGCGAAGACAGCAGAAGGCAACCGTCACCGCCTGAAGATCCAAAAGTTGTCAACACCTGCGTCAAAGTACTTGAGAATCCATCTGGACCAGAAGTCAGCTTCAACGATGTCATCAACGCCAACCCAGCAGACTACCCGCTAGGAAGACCTCACAACGGTCGAATAAATCATGGGAATTAGTCAACGTAGCACAACGAGAAAGGCGAACCGCAGTCGACAAAATCTCAAATTTCGTACAGAAGCAAGTGCTAAGAAGGAGCACCATGCTCTTCAACATTGCTCTTCAACATTTACACGGCAGATCATCGACAGGGACCGTCGAAAGCTCCATATACACAAGAAGCTTTACGACGAAGCACGCATCATCCCCTTGCAAAAGTACATGTTGACCTCTTCGGAAAGCAGCTTCTAGACATCAGCAACCATCCTACCAAGGGAATCAGGAACCTGAGAAACACACTCACTTGGACAATGCTGCCTCAAGGCGCTAAATCTGCTAAGCTAGCAAAACTTTTCAACAACATCTGCATGGCTTCTACCAGAGCAGCTCTGAATAACGCGCATTATGCTGAGCATTGGAAAACTTTCCTCGAATCCGTGCAACCCCCGGTCAATTCATCAGAAAGGTATTCAAGTAGGGGATAAATAGAGCTCTGATCAACTGGACAGAGGACAAACATATTCCTCCTCATAACCAACTCTGTTTCAAAGCGGAGCATGGCACTATTCATGTCGCGTCGAAATTGAAAGTGTCGGATATGCAATGAAACAAGAGAAAGAAACAATGTACGGGTGCCATCCTGACTGACCTGGAGAAGGCTTTTCACGCCGTATGGTTACAATGACTTCTCTACGAGTTCAATCGGCTATGCATTAGCAAACCACAGCTGCACCTACTGTGTAACATGCTCATCAGCTAAAGGTTCATCGTCAAAAATGACAAAGTGGCTTGGAATGTCCTCAATAAAGGACACGACACAGAATGGGGAGCTATAACTTCGAGGCAGTGACTTCATCCACCTCCACTCCGCAGTGAACAGTGCAGAGATCACAAGCGGAATAACTCTTGCCAATCGACTCAAAAGTTCAGCTGTACAGCTCAGTGGCATTGACACTCTCTAAAGCGGATGGACAAGTCCTTGGTTTCTTAGAGGAAAAAGTTCTGCGTGTGATCTTTGGCCTAGTATGTGTTGATGGCATTTGGAGGAGAAGTTTCAACGAACTGTACGAGCTGTTGTACAGCAACATAACCCGAGACAGTCGCCTGCGGATCCAACGTGGCTGGAAGGTGGCTGGAATATGCAGACCACGTGTATATTGTAGGCCTGAATCGAGGAGTATTCGATTCCGAGCCTGTGGGTCAACGCGGAGGTATGATATTGACCATGGTGAAAGGAATATAAGGTGTGCTGGATAGTTCTATTGAGACCCAGTTCCGTCATCGGGGGAATTTGTATGTCAACAGAAACTTAAAGGCGGAAACAAACAAACATTTTTCACACACTAAAAAAACGCATTTCTTTTCAATATTTCAACTACTCATTATGGTTTCTGCCAACTTTTACAGCACATTGTTGAGTTTTCTATATGATACCAATTATAAATGAATTTACTCATTTCATCTCACATCAATTTGGATATAATTAATGTTTTCCATTCTTAATTTTT
Source organism: Eristalis pertinax (assembly GCA_907269125.1). Taxonomy (NCBI): domain Eukaryota; kingdom Metazoa; phylum Arthropoda; class Insecta; order Diptera; family Syrphidae; genus Eristalis; species Eristalis pertinax. The sequence goes on along the minus strand of OU026145.1, from coordinate 110,213,851 downwards.
TTAAATATGGAATTTAATTGTGATGCTGTCTTAAGCAGTACATGTGTCCAGTGTCAAAAACGGACCCTGAGTGACGTCACCGAAGAAAAAGATGGCGGTTTTGACAAGCTGTCCAGCTCATATTCCTTCCGCCATGGATACTGACTTTCTGTCAAGATTTCGAGCGGGAAACAGCTGTCAGTGTCTAAATAATGTATGATTTAAAAAAACAAACCACTAGATGGCCAACGGACGGATGTACGAAATTTAAAGGGGATGAAGAAGTTCTTCGAAAGAGAAAAGCTTTGTGTGCGGTAATTGGTCCACAACAGTGGATGATCCAAATAACATGACTATCCAGATAGGAGGGCGTACCCACGGTCATTAGAGGCCTCGATATGTGCATCCAGTTCATAGAGATAAGAACGTTTTTAACGTCTAGCGCAATAGATCCTCTTTCCCCATCTCCATCTATCTCCTTGGATGGCATCCCTTATCAATTTGACCACAGATTCTATGGCGTCGACCGGTCTTTCCTGAAGCCATTCATTCTCCTGGTCACACGTATATTATTTGTGTTTTTATTTGCATTTTCTCGAAGCAATAGCTTGCGCACTTAGAGAAGTCCCTGACTAGCTCGTAGTTCTACAAGCATTTTGTGACAGTTAGGCCAGGTCATCGAAGTTGTGCCTCCATTCCTGACCCAATTTAGCCGCTTCAAATCCAATGCCAGCTACCGACCGACGTATCATGTCGATGTCAATCCTGTGTGCTGGCAGTTGTACGGATCGGTTGCAATAGGATCAATTCACGAAGTTTCACTTGACGTGTTTAATCTTTGCTTATAGCCCAGGTCTATTGGCATCAAAACCGTAGGGAAACTACCAATTTCAACCCAGAAGAAGAAGATTAAACAACGATTCCTTGAACTGCATTGTGCCAGTTTGTTGAGTCGGTAATTCTAATGAATTCCGTGATTATACTTTCCACAGAACCTTTGGAGCAGCTCTACACCAGCTTAGGCTGTCGATTTACATCCCTCAGCCCTCCATCAACAATCCATCGCATGGCTAAAATTAACTATAATTGGTATCTGACTAGCAAATTGTTGGAACGGTCATTGTTCCACAATGCAGACCTTCATGTCATTTCTTCGAACTTATAACACCCCCCCCCCCCCCCCCCCCCCAACGAACATCAGCTTCGAAGTCGTATTTGATCGTCAGTTTTGCACGTTGCAACGTATGAGCACTTCTAATGCGTACGGCACTCTAGCATGGTTGCTGCACGTTAATAAAGCTGTTACATGGAATGAATAAATACAATCGAGTGTCGTGACCACAACAAGGTCACGTTTCTATGCGCTGAGCAATCTGTGCTCGGTTTGTTTAGCATCGGGCCGATGTTTTATTGCTTGTCAGAGACACAGTTCACATGAGCGTGTGTCTACCCTCGCAGTTGTGTTAATAAATAATTAATAACATTCATTTATTTCGAAACAGCCATTTTTTCTTCTATTTTCTCGGAGAAAATCCGTTTTCATATGTCTCTTGCGTCAGCGTAGAAAATTGTAATGCAAGTGGAGGAGAATAAATTAGAAATTAATTGTGATTTGTGGGTCGCTCGGTAAATTGCAGAGCAATTGGCTGCCGGCAGAGATCCTGGTGTCGCCAGTGGAAGTCGCAGCAGCATGCAAAGATGGTTGAGGGTTTTGGTTAAAGAATGGAGTGGAAAATTGGGAAGTCATTCGACATGGACTAGCCACTTTAGGCGGTAGACCTGCAGACCCACCGACAATGACCATATTTGTAGAAGAAGCACCTAGAAGCACCTTCGTCCACGCGGTAATAAAATGCATACAGAAACAGAAACGTAGCTCCAGTAAATTGTAAGGAATCAGGTCACCTAAGGGAGTTGCCTGCAATGGGAGCCTTTCACTGTAGTTCGTGGTTCATCATTGTCTTCCATTCCCAAACCAATCATACTCGACCACACGTCATGTTGTCGATCGACTAGTCTTCTCATGCGATTGCGATATATTCCACGTCTCCACGTGAAGCGGAAATGGCATGATCAAGGCCTTGTACAAAGCTAAAGACCCAATTACCTCTTCAGCTTAAAGAAACAACAATTGCTAAGAGTCAATCTGCTATCGGTGTGTGAGCTAAATACTGGCGCGGTGGATGAACTTGCTTCCGGTTGAGTGACTTAGGTGCAGCGCCTGTCCTCACAAGGCCGAAAGCACTCAGCCAAGAAAGGTCGATTGGTTTCATTCACGAATTCAATCCACGGTAACAAATTGGAACTTTCCAAAAGACGAAGTGGTAGGCACTTTGCTGAAGTCGGGGACTGAAGCTACCAGGGTACATATAATTCCGACTCAGTTGTAAGTACGATCGGTCGTTAAAATGACTTCAGTGTGCAAGCAATTCGTGGAACCGTGGAACTCTTATGGACCTTAAACCACCAACCAGACAAAGATTGCTGGGAAATGAAGAAAACATAGTCGCCGTGTCGTCTAGAAAGATCCAGAAATGTTGATTCGACAATCACCAGCTGAATTGGGCATCGCCAGCGACACAACGTCATGTTGAATTTAGACCTACATCCGTATAAGAATATGTAAGAATTGAACGTCGAGAGTCGACGCGTAAGATTGCTGATTGGGTGCTGGCTCGGCGCACAGTCGTCGATTTAGGGTCATTAGCTGGACTTAAATCGTATATAACTTTTCTTTTGTTTTTCTCGTTGGAAATATGTTTTAAAATCAATTTTAAATCATTTCCATAACTTCAGGGGGTGGTACCTGGTGATGTCGGGTTGGTAGATGTCTCAAATCGCTTATTTTTTGATCTGAAGATATCCACATGTTGTGAATCACATCAGTATTTGTCTTTCTTGAAAATACGCTTCGAAAAATTTTGTAATCCTTTTGACGAGCTTCTAATACATCTTCCGAAAGCTTTCCGATGGAGATTGGAAAAATTTCAAAGACGTCAGCACCGTGCAACAGAATTTTGTAGACACTTACTGGCATTCTGTAAAAAATTATATTTGGAAACAAATAATTTTGCCGTGTCCAAACAATAAGTTCGGAATTTCATGGTATCCACTTTCAAACCTGATGTCAATGTCCTCAACACAATTGAAAACCGTTCTACCAGTCTTGTGTCCAAGCCTACTATTTCAGCTGGATCCTTAAAAAATGTTCGGGCCGTGTTGCCGTCATTCGAATTTCCTCCACCTTGCTTTGGAAAATCTACTAAGATTCCCAATTTAGATCTAAGTTCATTTTGGAAAAACTCTTTTCTATTTTGACTGCCAGTTTCTCTTCAGCTCTTCCAGCCTGCCAGCTTTCATTTTCAATTATGTAAGATATATGTAGCAGTGCTTGCATAAATCTTATATGAACATGCAGAGTTTGTAAGCTTTATGAATAGGCAGTGGTATCGGGAGGTTTTTGTAAGAAAAGCTCGAGATTTTTCATCTCCTTAAGGGATGCCTTGTATATATAGCAAACTGAGCTAGCCCTGCTCTCCATAACAGCATTGCATGTTTTGCCGTCTACCATTGTCACAAAGTATGGTAAACTAAAACAGTTTTGTCATTAATGGTTACCCTTGTGACCCCTCAGTTATAAGGGCTAGGGCTTCTACAGATGTATGTGGAAGGACCCTAAGAATTGGAACGTCAAATTACAATGTCACATTCATTCTGTAATAAGTCAGCTACCAGCGAAGACGCTAACACAACGCGCACTACTTTTTTTAATTCATTTTATGTCCTTCTTTTTTTTACAAGTTGAATTGCTTAAATAATAAATTGATAAGATTTAACCTGGCGTTTTACATGTATATGGTTTGACCGTATTCGATATCTCAGGTTTTTTAAGCCTTTTAATTGTTTTCGGAGAATTCTCGACAATCCTTTTAACAACTTCCGCTTTAGAACGGCTTCCTTCTATTCTTAGCTTAGACTCAACAGCAAATGATAATTCTTCGGCCGATCTTTCCATAAGATTTTGAATTTTTCGTTTTTTGGCTCTGCTTGCACACTGCTGGCATTCTTTTTCAGGTCGTCCTTGCCTAGAAGTTGTTGGCATATGCACCTCAGGGAATGGAATTTGGAACTCTTCGCGAAGCCACCACTCTTAAGCTTTTCAAAATCATTATAGTGATATTTTCTTCCCTTTGTACTTTTTGTAAAGACGTGATACAAAAATTTTGCTATACTCGAAGCATTTTTTATGATCAGCTTCATCAAGAACAGATATTACATTTTTTGACATCACGTACTGTAAAACAGCAGTTGCACAAACCGTTACTGATGCCTTGAAAAGATGTTCACTCCGAATATATGAACAAAAATTCTGCCCGTAGAGGAAATTGTCGCCCTGAAATGGACGTATTGGTAACTGTAAGGGAAGAATAAAGTATATTGCACTGAGTGTCGGCACTTAAGTTTTACATTATTTAAAAGTAATAATACAACCTTTAAATGATCAATGTTTTGAGGTTGTACTCGGCTGTACTTTTTTTAATGGACCAACAAATAAAAAAAGAGTTGGCTTGTCTTTTGTAAAAAAAAAAGTACCACCGCATTTAGTTCATAGCGACTAAATCGTTCCTACTATATTAATAAAAATACACTCAATTTAAAAGTACTTACCAACAGCATATTCTTGCATTTTTGCTTCAAATATTTTTTTTTTTGTACTTATGTCCAGCTACGATGTTCTAAATCGACAACTGTGCGGCCACTGTGCGGCGGAACATAATCCACAAGTGTGCGATCAAGCATCCACAAAGATTGACTGCTTGGTGCGTTAGATAGTGGTATCATCCGGCCTTGTTTCTTTCGAACTGAGGAAGGAGACACCATTGTCGTAATTGGTACCAGGTAGCCAAGCTCGATATATACCAACAAGATAGAGCTACGTGTCATACAAGCGACGCAACGCTTAAAGTTGCGAAGAATAAGTTTTTCCATCGCCATTATGCCGCTTGTCACCCTTCGATTATAGTTTTTGGGGCTTCGTCAAGTCCTTAATCTACCCTAAAAACCACATTGGATGAGCTCGAGGCCAACATGTCATCTCATCTTCGGGGGCCCGCATGATCCATTAAAGCGGTCAAGGAGGAAAAGCACGCACGAGAGATATGCAGGCCACTCGATCCTCCGCCATCGTCTCTAACTCATCAGGAGTTTCGCCCAATCGCAACCGGCGAATTTGGTCCAATCTTCTCGTCCTGGGTCTGCCAAGTGGTCGCCTACCTGATGGAATCCCATTCAAGGCACGCTTCGGAAGACGTGATGACGAGGACATTCGTGCTAAACCATCGAAGTATAGCCCTTTCCGTGCGAAGAAGCAGCTGCTCTACATTGAGTTCCTCGCAACAAATCTGCAAAAAGAAGATGAGAGAGATCAACTCTCCTAATGTGAAAACATTCCTCGCCTCGGATGCGCTGCAACATCCAGTCCATACACACAATTGAAAGCAGAGCTGACAAGACGCAACCTTTACCTGATGTCAGGTATACTCCGAGTATACTGCTATACTCGACTGGCTTGCTTACACTCGAATCAACAACAAAATAACTGCTGGGAAAGTTCAGACATTACGAATGTTGAATGAGTGCCTGCTGACGGCATTTTGTCGATGCAGAGATTGCCAGAATCCGGAAGAGTTTTGCGAAAACAAAACACGCACGTATGCTCAGTAAGGAGTGTCGATCGCTGCGATGAAACTAAATCATATGCATATCGAGCAGGCAACGCCTCTTCCGTCTAATTGCATTCCGATTGCTCGTGCCACCATCAGTCTGGATTGTCTCTCATTTGTCTACATCGAAAGCAGCAAATTGTCGAACATTTAAGTGCGTGCTTCCGCCGATAGTCGTATCTATCAGTCACAAGTCCAGAGATAAGATTCCCACTGATTGAGCCTCGATTCGAGCAGTATCTCCGCCTCGCACCCATTATAGTTGCTGTCATTTCCACGCCTCACTTCCTGAAACAACGCAAATGGCCAGCAGTTAAAATAATTTGCCATTTATCTAAATTTGATACTGATGTAGCGATTAAGTTGCCTGCCACACATTAAGTAATTAGCTTGTCACACTTACATAGACGTCAGAACTATCAGCGGCGAAACGGGACAATGAGCTGGGCTATTCAAATGACTTGCGACCACATGACATTTTAATTGCGAATCAAGATCGAGTGCTAAATTGAGTATCAGTGACGTCAAATGCTCACTTAGTCACTTGGTGACGCTGCTGCCCACTTACACCTTGTTTACATGCAGAAATTAGACAGACAATTGGTTTCGTTCCTGCTTGCGGTTCAGTAGTAAATAAACGAGTCGTCGCGAAGCGATGTCTATGAGTGATACGACAAGAGCGGTGGTGTTGAAACAAGTAGCTGCCGCAAGGTTTTTCAATTCAAAAGTGTTGACATTGGAAACTGACTGAAGATGCGATGATGGTGACCTTGTGTGGTATTTGACGTGACATGTGGCAGTTTGGTTATGAGACAAGTTTGGGGCGCCAATGGGTGGGCAATGGACTACAGGGTGTTTTCTGCTTTTCGAAGTGCACAGCAAAATCAAGCACCGTAATTTCGTTTTCGAATGTCATCCTTAAGCATGAAGGTTGTGTTTGACAATGGACTACAGGGTGTTTTCCGCTTTTCGAAGTGCACAGCAAAATCAAGCTCTTTCAAGCACCGTAATTTCGTTTTCGAATATTATCCTTAAGCATGAAGCGTGGGTTTGGTTTTACTTCAAGGTTATCAAATCATGGGATAGGCAACCTTTTAATAGGGTACGACTGGGAAAATATTCCTTGAGCTGTCTGTGATCTGACACCGTCTTGATGTCTTCCTTGACACTCTCACCAACAAAACTGGCGGTTGTCCGTTTCCAATTTTAAGCTCACTCTGAATGATTGCGGTCGCATTGTGGAGCCTTACGGAGATCAAAGGAAAGGAAAGACTGGACATAATCATGCCAATTCGCCTCAAGCTCAATCTTTTTCAAATAAGCCGCTAAACTGTCCGCGGAAGAACTTGAGGAATACGATAATTTGGAAAAATCAAATTAACGACTTTGGTTCCACGACGAGAGATCTATGGACAGCATGACATCTTTTCCAGTAATCATAGCTTACTTCTCAGTCCGATTTTCTATACAGTGTCTGAGCCTGAATCAATATTGCCATCCATTGTTGTCTTCCAGATATCGAGACCAAGCTGCCTTACATCCATGTTGTCTTGGCATTTACACCGGATATCCGGTTTCCTCTCCTTATCGGACTAGGAACCTCGGCTTCGAAGACCCTCGTAGCTGGAGAATTGATGTTCATGTGCTGAATGTAGCCGAGATAGTGTAGTCGACGGATTTCTACCTTTTGGGACTTCCTTCACTTCTTGGTACAGGTCGTAGAGTTCGCTGTTATATCTGCTTCTCCATTCACCTTCCTCGCCGACAAGAATGTTGACAAATTATTTTGACAGCTGTCCACTCTAGTTTTCAAACATCAACTTGAGGCAAAGAACCTACTTTGAGCAAAAACACATTCAAATCAAATTGAGTATTCCCTTTAACGAAAACACTTCTCAATACTGTTCACTCGGAGTGTTCCCTTAGTTTTTATTCATACCACCCTTGACTGCTTCTAGTGGCATGTGCACCTCCTTTGAAAGCGAGCACTGAAGGCAGATTCCTGCCTTGCCACTTCATCGGTCTTCTCACGTCCGTTAGAATGGTATGTCATTGGACCTGGAATCCAGATAACGAACATTTCGAGCTGGCCTTCTAACGACGCTAGCTCAGCCCGCCATTCACTGTACTAGTTTTCAATCTGAAGTAAAGGAGGTAATAGCTTTGATGGCTGCTTGGCTATCAACCCATATGGGAACCTTGTGCTTTGGCAAGATATTTGGGTGTATTTTGACTTGATGATACGATTTCAGAATTGCGAATAGTTCCTCCGGAAATGCACTGGAATTGTACGGTAATCTGTAGGCTTTGTAAATTTGAGAGACGGGTAAGGGAAAAGTTGTGTATTTTGATTTTTGTGGTGTAGAGCATCAGTTCCGTTTTGCATGAGTTCATACCTAGGCCGCAGTTTGTAGCCGAGGTGATTACTTTACTGTAAGCACCCTCCATGGATGAGGTAGAAATAGAATATTATTGCCATCTGCTCTGAAATTGTGTAGTTCTACTACGACTGTAGACACTAGTGTCAGTTTTTTCGGTTAATGATTACAATGGAACTAATATGACTCCTTAATTCAATCGCGGTTATGCTAGTAACCTGGTAGGAAGGGAAGGATATCTACCTTGGCACTGTGAAACTAGTCAAGAGCCTACGTCATGTGTTAAGGTTTTTGCTACTTCACGGCAGTATGCAATAGCCGACGATCGCGACTAAATGCAAAGGTGGCACTAACATCTAGCAACAGGACTTATGCCACTTAAGACTGGTTATGACTTCGTCACGGTTGTCCTAGTTGAATTTTGTATCATTATTCTATTACTTCGCTCATTGAATTGAAGAGATCGGAGTGTGTCACAAAAGCCATTAGTTCGACCATATCTAAATATCTATTTATACTATCTATCTGTTGGTCTAGAGTTTGAGTGCTGCCTTCAGAAATTTGACAACATCTCTAGATGGTATTTCTTGAAAGTAACATGGAAAGTTAGGAATGTTCTGTTTGATCAAGGCTTGGGCAGTCTATTAACATGTGTTCCATAGTGTTTTCAGCTTGGCCGCAATGCTTGCAGAATTCTGTCTTGGTGATACCCATTTTACGGAGGTGGTAATAACATGCTCCGTGTAATGTTAGTGCTCCACATAGCACTCTTAGGTCAGCCCTTTTAAACCTTCTTTGGCTCGTTTGGGATTATAGTTTTGTTCCATGAGTGTCTGATACCCTTCTGGTTGTTCATTAAACTCATTTGTTTAGAAGGAAATTTGTGTGATTTTATTGAACTTATTAAAGGGAGATGTCCCAATGAAGGTTATAGCAGCTGCCCTGGCGTGTATGTCAGCCTTTTCGTAGTCTTCATGGCCTGGCACCCAAATCAGTTTCAGTCTATTATTTTCTGACAGTGTGCTCAGTGTTTTGTGACATTCCCAGACAGTCTTGGAGTTAAATGTGTACCACCTTAGGTACTTAAGGACCACTTGGCTGTCTGAGAATATATATATTTCAATATTAGTGGGTTTTCTGTCGCTAATTCGATGCGCAGCTTCGTTGATTGCAAACAGTTCAGCCTGAAATTTTGTTGTTTCAAGTTTGACTCACTGGTTATGCGATCACTTACTCGGGTTAACTCCCAAATTTTGTCTACAATTGTCATTAGTTTACTTAGATTAACAAGAATTATTTAAGTTTAAAGATATATTTAGTGACATTTTATATTTAGGAAAATAAATTATGCCATTTTTAACATGCCGAGGAATTTGATCTCGTCAATTGGGCCCTCTTCGAGTTTGACATGTACGAGGACATGTAAGATTGTTCACAAACAGTTTTGAGCGTTCACACAAAACGGCAGAGAAGATCTTGTACGCGAAGTTTATAGACTTACCCATTTGTATCCAGCTGCAGGTTTCCACGGGTGGCCATGTTAGACTTGACAACCAACTTAGACTTTATTTATACCACAAAGACGGAATCCTCGTCCAAATCGAATGTAACAATTTGCCGTCGATTACCAGTCCCGCAAATGAGATTCTTGCCAAATCTGAGTATCGTTTGCAGCTCTATTGTCAGTTTTCCATTTCCCTCCCCGTTGGGAGTTATGTGTGAGATTGAGATACTAAAGAAAGGCACTTAATTGAATGTGGATTTATAGTTGGAGGCAGATTAAAAAAAGGTTATGGGGCACTGAGCGGGCTAAGGAGGAGATTGAGAGGTGCCAATATATCCAAAGGATATAAAGTTTTTATTGCTCGGAACGAAGTACAAATGTCAACGGAATCAACAAAGCCACGAATGAATCCGAGTTGGCTACTGCACTTGAACTGCCTGCTCGTTTGACGAATTTGGAAAATGCTTCTCACATGTTTAAAATCCCTTCTGGAACTTCGAGAGTCTTTGCTAGAATTTTTAAAGGATAATCATAAGACCCATCTTTTCAGATGTATGCTCTTTGTTCATTTCCAGAAAGGCAACACCGTCGCGCCAATTGTGTTGCTACAAACATTGCACAATGCATTCCCACTCTTCTCACAAATGCGAGTACAATGGCACTTTTCGGCAGCAGGATGCCAATGAGACCTTTGTGAAGTTCTCCGTTTATTTATTGCAATCACCAAAGCAGATGTCGGCGTGTCTCAATCTATTATTGCACACACATAACTCCCAAATTGGATGGTACTTTATTTTAACCCGGCTGAGGTTGTCACTGCCGCCGTTGGCCATAATTGTTTGACTGATCCGGCGCCGTCTCAATTCAAAGGTTTCGATATGGCCTCAGAAGAATAGAGCAGAGTTCCGAATATGTTGTAGTTTCCTTCTGTTTGAGAGCACTTCTTTGGGGCTTCAAGGGTTGTCACTGCTGCGGTGGCCATGTTCGGCCATGTTCCATGCACAATTGAACCATAATGATTCACAACTGCGTCGTTTGTTTCCATTTTAAAGCCAGGTTTGCTCAAACCTCGTGGAATGGTGCCTTGTAAACAGCACTACTTGGCATACTCTTTCGTAGGATTGACTTGACGATTGAAACTTACAGATTTGTTTTGGAGAAAGTTGGTGCGAAGTTGTCCACTCTATTGCCCATCTAGTGGCCCGAATTTGAGATATAATATAAATTTGCAGAGCACCAAATTCTTGATTGATGCCCAAGTTCACCCCCTAACGTAGCGGCACACAAAGAAGAGGCAGACTACGGGCATTCATCGCACTACGCACTACATTACTGACCCTGATTGAAGGCAGAGCTTTGCGTCGAGTCCAACAATAGTTTTGAAAAATCGTTGCCTTAATGATGGGAGCCCGACTTCGGCAAGTAAGTTTATAACTGGTGTGCCTGGGAACGAACCTAGGCTTGTAGTTTTAAGCTTGTTTTGTCTCATCCCTTTTATTGACGCTACTTTTTGGGGTGGACCGGGACCCCAACCAACAAGCCGCTCCTAGCCGGCTCGAGTTTCGTTCGTCAAGCTGGTCGTTATCTACTAGGGTGCTTTGCCACCTTAGACGCGGGTGGCCCCACACGATCGGAGTCGCTTGTAAATTCGGATTACATACCACGACGACGATTTCCTTGACGCATAAGAGTAAATAACCGCTTCAAATATTGGCTCCAATCATGTCGCAGCAACTAGTCCATCTTTTGACTCTAGCTTGACTTCAAGCTCAGATTTTGCAGTGATCCCAAATTGAGATATCCGCCCAATTAATAGGCCTTGTCAAAAAATTGGCATGTGAAACTGGAAACAGTTAGAAGTTCAACACAACGCGAACCTTAATTTATTCGAGAATTACATTTCTCGCTTCATGGCATTAATCTTGATGATGCCGATTAAAAGAGTCCCCGGGCCGGTACACAATCAATCAGCATCAACATGCTAATGCCAGCAGGAGTGACAAACAAATTTCCGACACTCCCCACGTGGTTCCAACTGATGTTTTTTTTTTCTTTATCATTTTATCGCGTATCTCTTTACAGAATCATTTAATTTATTACCTCTTTTTTTTCTCCGTATCTCTATGTATGTCCGCCTGTGTGATTAAGGAGCACAGACAAAAAAATATATTATAATGTTGTTTACGCATTTTTACCCGACCCAGCTCAGTCCATACGCGACCAACGACGACGACGACGCAGGAATTAATTCAATTTAATGCGATTCCCTCTCCTTTGGTTCCGTTCTTCTGCTTTTGCCAAATTTGAGAGCAAAAATAGAATGAAAAAGCCACGCTAGAAATGGCGATTGTAGAAGAGACACTGTATAATCACAGCCCTATACATTCGCAAGTCATGCTAAAGTGTGTGTGTGTGTGGTGGGGGCGGGGAGGGGAGGGAAAGAAGAGGGAGACTACCATCAACGAAAAAAAAAAATATGAATATCAAAGCATGTTCTTGTGAAAGAATTTTTTGTCAAAACGTAAGCGAATTTCCTAACTGCGTAGTTTCGCTGGTTTGTTTACGAAAGAAAGCAAAAAAAAAAAGAAATATATGCGAAAGCTGACAGAAAAAATGAAAGAAAAAAAAAAAATACCCCGATCCAGCTAAATTGTCGATTACTGGGTACAGATAAACACGTATCTGTGTGCGGATGGTTGTGCGACTTTATTTATTTCGTTTGGTGGCACAGACGCACAAACATACTACATTTTGTACATATTTTGAAGTGGTTCATTTTGGTCGAGAGTAAATTCTTTAAAAGTTTATTGCTTTTTTTTTCCTGCATTTGAATGGGATTCACTTTGGGTCTTTCATTTGTTGATGGGTCCTAGTTTCGTAATAACGCCAAGAGGGAAAAAAAAATGCGCAAATATTTTATTGGATATGCTCATCAGGGCACATAAACATAAACACTTTAATTTGTTGAAACATCACGCGGTGGGGAGCGGGGGACTTCGATGGAAATTTTATTTTTATTTCTTGTTTTGGTCGAATTTGGGGGTTTATCTGCGTTGTTTGGGGTCTTTTTTTTTTTTTTTTTTTTTTTTATAATTTGCGCGCGCTCAAGGGATTGCTAATACCCTTAAGTGTCCGGGGTCAAGACACAGCACGGGCCGAAGGTATAGAGGGAGAAAGGGAGAGGAGGTACCTGTGCACATTGGTCTTAAATATCTGCGGATTGTAGTCTGTGGGAAATATAGGGTTGGGAAGAGTATTCCAAATTCGCGTAGTACGGCTGAAGAACGAGTCTCTAAATTTAACTGTGCGTCCGAAAGTAGGCTTAAGGGTAAACTGATGAGCATTCCTGGCGAGACGAGTATTGCGGGTGAATTCATGGAGAGGAGGAATGCAGTTGGCTAGCTCACTTGAGCATCGTTTGTTGAAATAGCGATAAAATACTGACAAAGAAGAAACGGTACGTCGATGTTCGAGCGAGTCTAATGACTTTGCGACGTTGTTGTCTCCTATAAGTTTTATCGCTCGCTTTTGGATTCTATCTAGTAGGTGCAGGGTGGTCTTTGGGGCACCAGACCAGATATGAGCGTTGTACTCAAGCTTGGGGCGGATATACGCCTTATAAATGAAAGCCAAATCAGAGGGGGTGAAATATTTCTTGCATCGATTAAGGAAACCTAAACATTTCGCAGCATTTTTGGCGACCTCAAATATGTGATCGTTCCAACTAAGTGTTCTGTTGATACACATACCAAGGATGGAAAGCTTTCCGGTTTTATCGACACAAGCACCATTCATGGATAATGGCTGATTAACAAGGGTTCGCTTGAGTGACAGCAGACAGCATTGAGTTTTAGAAGCATTGAATTCCACTCTGTTGTTGTTTCCCCAGTTAATTATGCTGTCAAGATCGGAATTCAATGAGCTTAACATACGCTGCCGTTCCAATTCTACGGCCGAAGGGCAGGGTCGTGAGTCTCGGAACGAATATGAAAAGCTGAGGGTGCTGTCATCAGCGAAGGAATGGATTGGATTAGAAGTAGCAGACAAGAGATCATTAATAAAAATGAGAAAGAGTGTCGGAGACAGAACAGAGCCTTGGGGTACACCAGCATTTATTTGGTGGATATCAGACTTGAACCCATCCAAAACAACTTGAATTGAACGGTTCGAAAGGTAATTTCTAATCCATAGAAGAAGAGATTCATCGATACCATATGCACGCATTTTCGACAAAAGAGCTTGATGCCAAACTCTGTCAAATGCCTTAGAAATATCAAGTGCAACGATCTTGTTTTCACCTGCATTATGCAAAGATGTGTTCCACTTTTCGGTGAGATAAGCTATCAAATCACCAGTGGACCTGTTACTACGGAAACCGTACTGCCGGTCATTAAGAAGCTTCCGCGATTCAAGATATTTCATAAGCTGACGATTTATCAGCGTTTCCATGACCTTAGAAAGAAGGGACGTAAGTGCTATGGGTCGGTACGAGGTGGGTGACGAAGATTCGCCCTTTTTAGGGACGGGCTGGACAAATGCTGTTTTCCATCTGCTCGGAAAGAGACCTAAAGAGTAGGATAGATGAAAAAGCTTACGCAATGGTTTTGCCAGCGCAGAAGAACACCTCTTCAGAAGTATAGGGGGAATACCATCCGGGCCAGCGGATTTGTGCACGTCGAGATCTTTAAGTACTCTTGCAACTGTACGAGTGCGGAAATGGATTTTTCCCATGGTGAAATCAACGCTCTCAAGTACAGGTGGAGACATATTGGAATCTGGCAATGTTGAGCTGGCTGCAAAATGCGCCGCAAGCAGATTGGCTTTGTCTAAAGAGCTGACAGCTGGAATGTCATTGTAAATGAGCGTGGGAATTGAAGACGAGGTGGAATTCTTTATGTTTTTTACAAATGACCAAAAGTTTTTGCTACCTTTGGGACATTGAAGCACTTTTTGCCTCAACTTTTGATCATAGGAGAATTTCACACGTCTGATAGTTGCATTGCAGTCATTTCTGGCCCGTTTAAACTTATTCCGGTTTTCCTCAGTAGGGTTGGCTTTGTATGCCCGGAAATTCAACTCTCTCAACCTGATAGCCTCTTTACAGCTCGAGTCATACCATGCATTTTCTTTGGGCTTGATACTTTTCACTCTATGCGGAATGAAGGATCTCATGCCCAGCAGAAGAATGTTTGTGATCATATCAGCAGCGGCATCCACGTCACTATCGAGGAAGCATAATGACCAGTTAAAATTCCGAAAGAAATTGTTGAGTCCGCTCCAATCGGCTTTCTCGTACAGCCATACTGTTCTTTTAGGAATTTGTTCTCTAACTGTGTGTGGTGATAACGAGAAATTAGCTGATATGACACAATGGTCAGACGAGCCTAGAGGCGACAGTATGTCAACAGAATATTTATCAGGGTGAGAGGTGAGAAACAGGTCCAGGGTGTTGGCGGAATGATCTGCGATGTCAGGTATTCGTGTGGGCTCATTTACTAGCTGAGTCAGATTGTTTAGCTCAGCAAAGATTTCGACATACCTTCCTTCGGGTGTTGTCTGGCCTGAATGTCGAAGCCAATTAGAATTGTGTACATTGAAATCGCCCGCAATGGCAATTTCAGTGCGAGGATACAGGGATACAATTCTTGAGATGGAATCGGATAGCGCATCAAATTCGTTAAAAGTTGAATTGCTATCCAAGTTTGGACTTCTGTAAATAAAACAGTAGTGGATTAAATGCTTACGGACATGGATTTTTAACCACAGAAAATTAAATTCCGGATTGGAGCAGTGGCCATATTGTGGTTGAATTTGGTAAGCTACATCACTACGCACGTAGATGGCGAGACCGCGGTGAAAAAAGAAAAGAGGCACCAAGCTATATCCGGGCAGGGTCAAATCCGATAATTCGGTATTCTCACCTACCTGTGTTTCGCTTAGTGCCAAGACAGCTGGTTTATATAAAAACAAGTGGACATACACAGCGAAGAGATTCACTCTTAGCCCACGAACATTGCACACATCAACCCTAAAGTTTTCCATAGAAAACAAGACGGAGATATAAAATTACCAAACTCCGACTGCGTGTGGTACGGCAGAGGTCTGCGTGGGTATCTGCGTTATCGCAGAGGTGTTTCGATTTGGAACTCGGAACATAAGTGGTAAACATGGCACCTTTCACACTTATGGGCTACTTATGGACTAAAATGTGCGTTCTTTTTTAGTAGCCGTGAACTTTAAATTGACAAGGTTGCTTTCTATGACAGCTGGTGTGACAGTTCTCGGTTGTTTTGAGTTAGTTTTATTTGACAATTCATGCACATAGGAGCAATGTTCACAAACTGTTCAAATTTCTTTTGAAAAACATGGTTCGATTCGAGAAGCTCATACTAAAGCCATTGTCGAAACACTATTACATCCAGAAAGAGTCATTGATTACCGGGCCCTAAACCCATGGACAGTTAGGCAACCGCCTAGATGTGAACTAATGTATGCAGCGGCCGGGGAGAGTGCAATAACTTTGCCGCCAATAATTGATAACGGTTTTTTGTAGAGCGACTAGGTACACTGCTGTGCAAAATAATAAACACAGCTGGTCGAAAAATCGAATAATGGTTATTAAAGCCAAAACAACCGTTTTATACTTGGATAGTTATTTTTTTCTTATTCTACATTAATTTTACTTAAAAAAAAAAGACAATAGATATTTTTATAAATTAAATAAACAAATAACTTCAACACTTTTATCTGTGCAAAAAAATAAGCACATTTAACAAAAAACGAAAATATTTACACAAAACAATGAACATATTGAAGCTAGTAACCAAGTATTAATAGAATTACATAAGAATGTAAATTATTATTATTAATATTTCGTTGTACTTCCCTTCAGCTTCAAAACAGCCTCGCATCTACGAGGCATTGAGTCGACCAGTTTCCGGCATAACGATGTCGGTATTTTACACCAAATTTTCTTTACAATTTCCCATAGTTCGAATCTGTTTCTCGGTTTAGATGCTTCATTTAACCTTCTTTTGACATATCCCCAAAGATTCTCAATGGGATTTAGGTCTGGGGATTGTGCTGGCCATTCAAGAACTCTAACATTTTTATCAGTAAACCACTTTTTCGTCACTTTGGCGGTGTGCTTAGGATCGTTGTCCTGTTCAAACTGCCAAAGTAGGGGTAAGTTGTCATCTGCATATGGATACATGATTGTCTCTAAGATTTCCACAAATTTTTCCTTTGTTAGAATATCTTCGATCCAATGAATGGGACCAATACCGTAATAAGAAAAGCATACCCAGACCATGATGTTTCCACCACCATGTTTCACTGTTTTAACCATAAACCTGGGGTCAAATTGCATACCGGTTGGCCTTCTCACATATTTTTTTGATGCATCCGTCCCAAATAAATTAATTTTTGTCTCATCAGAGTAAAGTACGTTTCGCCATTTTTCAGGTAGTCCCTTGCAATTTACTTCCGCAAACTTAATACGATCCTTGATATTTTTCCTTGATAGAAGCGGACACTTTTTTGGCTGTAAAGCTTACAAATTATGTTCTATCAACCTTCTTCTAACTATTGGGGAATCGATGTTTAAGTTTAAGGCTGTCTTGATTTGTTTTGATGTTATAAACGGCTCCTAACTATTTGAAGGTCGGTTTTCAAAGTTGTCTTGCGCTTTCGACCACGAGTTTTTTCCGAATAATTAAATTTCAGAGCATTTCTGACCATTCCTACGGAACGAGAAACATCTTTGGCAATAGCTCTCAGTGATTGCCCTTCATTTCTTAGCTGGTTTATAATTTTTCTTAGCTCTGGTGAGCAATGCTTATTCCGACAAATTTTTCTTCAAATACACTAACAATTGCAACTGTCAAATCTATTCTTTTAATAATACTTTTATTACTTACAATGTAAAAGTGGAAAAAAAGATAACGTCTAAAAATCGTAGCTTGAAAAGTCTTGTGTACTTATTTTTTGCACATGTAAATATGGACTTACTTCCACAAATAGCTCAGAACTACTGAAGTAAACAAACTAGAGGCATCTGTTTGCTCTTATTTTAACCGTTATTCAGATCCAACCAAAAATAATACCAGATCAAGCGTCTGCATCAGCACTCAGAGTGTTAGACAGAGCGAGAGGGAATAATGACCAGGTGTGCTTATTATTTTGCACAGCAGTGTAGGTCGGTAGGTAGGGTGACTGCATGACTGCTTTAGAAGTCATGCTCACTTAGACCATCCGGTCCTGTCCCGTTTGGCTTTGTGTCCAAAACCCATTTACCTTTTGAGTTATTCCCTCTTGGGATTTTTGTATTCCTCTTGGGATGTGTTGGCCATGTGTGATTTCTTCTGGCCTCTTTTATAGCAATTTAGAGGCTTTACGAAATTGTAGTAAGTCCTTTGGATCAATTTGAATGAGATCCTCAAGGTAGTTGAAGTAGTACTCGCCTAGTAGTAATTTTTGTTTCCGCAAGGGAGGACATGTTCCGTGGTAGCGTAGTATTGTTTCCTTTTCTTCTTCATCCATGTAAGCTACATGTAAGCTACATGAAGAAGTCGTTATAAGATGCCCCCAGTCTTCTGGCATGGCTGCCTATAAGACTGTGGCCAGTTAGCACCCCTATCACTCTACTCAAAAATTCCTGTCTAGCTCTAGGAGGTAATGTAGAGGGGCTAAAAACAATAATTTCTTACTATGGTAGGGGTGGTACATATCGCCATGTTTAGGAGGTAGGAACAATTTTACAAAAATATTACTCAAAATGAAAAAAAAAAAAAATTAACGAACGACGGCAACACTTACAATGAAAGTCAGAAACCTGTTTTTTAATCCGAAATTTAAATTATATTATTTATGTTAATAGTTTTATGAAAAATTCGCTTGCAAACTTAATACAGTGCAGTCTCTATTTTTGCAGCTTCTATTTCTGCAACGCTCGATACATAGAGTTTTACATATGTAAACGAGTTTTTTTTAAAATATGTATTCAGGAATTTGAATTTCGGTTTTTTTCTTTTAAATTGCCCTACCTTCTCAACGGGGCGAGGTATACCGTTGTCATTTTTTCGCTTCAAAGTTATCGTACTCGTGCTCAGCGGCCCCTCTGCCCAGGGGCTTAAATCACAACCCGGCTCTCCGGGAGTTTAGCTCGCTCCCCACTGTGTAGAAAGTCAATAGTTCAGAGACACCTTCAAGCCTCGGATACGGATGACCCTACTGCTGACGACCATGGACAATGATTTTCGGTTTTGCACGTGAAGAGAACTTGCGGAGGAACTAGAAGCCTACAAGGCAGACACCACCTCAAGCCAGGAGATGCAATGGGATGGGCCGGGGAAAAACGCCAAGCTGAGCAAATAATACATCTTCGCTGGCGTCATCGGAAAACACAGTCTGCATGACAACACGTCTAGAAAACGGACTCATGTGATGATTGATTTTGTGACGTTCCGAAACCTTTCTGTAGGCAGTACGCGGTGACCTCACCTCAACATATTCAAAGGGATTTGGTGGACCGCCGATTATTCAACCGTCAACCAGATTAAGTGCATTGGGATCGGCGCCAGACACTGGTTAAGTGTTCCCGATGTTCGAACAAAACGAGGATCCAACATCGATTCGGATCATTTCCTTGTTGTTGCCGGATATTGAGGGAAGAACGGAGTGGAGAAAGAACACCAAGGTTTGACGTCCGAGAGCTACAATCGAAATGGACCGTGTGATCATTGCCGATCTAGTCTTTCTGAAAATCTCTGTAAGTTCGACGCCGCCTGAAGAAACAGTCGAAGAAGATTGGAATCGTTTTCAAGAAGCACGACAAGCCCAAGATGTTACGATGGCGTTATGCGTGCGAATTGAAAGACCGTTCTCACTCTAATGTCTCTTTATTATCGTTTTTAGTTATAATATCGTTTTTAGTACACTTATTTAGAGCGCTTTTTCCAGGGATGCCCGGGAATTAACGTTCTGAAGCTCTAGGGGATGTTCGTCGGTTGACACAGGGAAACTGGAAGCCTACAAAGCAACGCTGCAACAAACGAGAGCAGTTCGTGAGCTCTACGAACAGAAACGAAGGGAATAACCCCGGCTTCTCGGAAGGAAAAAGAAAGAGCACGTGGCGATCGCAGACATGGTGAGGTATTACGGCAGGAATGATGTGCGAAAGTTCTACCAATTTAACAACCATCCAATAGAAGAATCCTGTCAGAAGGAATAGGTAGTAGTAGAGTTGCAATAAGTACTGACGATCTGGAAAGATCACTTCTGTCGACTGTTAAGCGACGATGAAGACACGAATACCGCTATCAGACAGAATGTTCCACGCCACACAATGAACGAAAATAGAAGAGAATTCCGTTCCTCGACCTAGACGAAGTTAAGACAGCTATATCATGACTAAAGTGGAATAAAGCTGCCGGTGCAGGTCTACGTGAACTCTCTTAAATCAGCTAGAGATGAGCTAGTAGGGTTCATAAAATCGGAAAGCATGCCCGATCAGTCGAATTTCAGTATCGTTTGACCGATCCACAAGACCTTTGACTGCGTCTCCTAAACATCGAATAAAGCACCGACATCGATCTTTTCTGCCTTTTTGTGTGAGCGGCTGAAACCCTTCCTTAAGGATCAGTATCAGGGCGGAGAAATCGACTAACGACCACATCATCAAACTACGGCAGATCCTGGAAAAAAGACCGAAAAAAAGCAGATCGACACTCACCACCTTTTCGTCGATTTCAAGGCCTTACATAGAGACGAGCTTTTCAACGCCATGTCTAGTTTTGACATGCCTGCAGGTTGACGATGGAGAATTCTCGCAGCTCCAATAAGGTTGGTAATGAACTCACCGAGACCTTCAATGTCAAAAAAAAGTCTTAAACAAGGCGACGCGCTGTCATGTAACTTCTTTAACATAATTCTTGAGAAGATTGTGGAGAATTCACACGCCAACGCAAGAGGCGATCTTCCGAAGGTCTCCACAATTCGTAGCGTACACGATGGCATTGATGTGATTGGTCGAGCACAGAGATCATTCAATGAAGCGTATGCTGTTTTCTTAATCCATTTTGCCCTTCGACTGCAAAAGAATGAGTGCTTCACCTTTTGACATGCACTGGATTCCATAGTCCAATACATTATTATTGTTATTATTGTTGACGCTATGTTGCACTGCAAACTCTAGATCTGTTGTGTCCCCTTTTCACACCTTTGCTCTCTTAAAAGTTCCCCTCCCATGCAGCTCTTTTCAGAGTTGTATTGAATGTTATTTGCTGCTAATGCGCGAAGTTTTATCCTAGAGTATTACCTCCAAGCCAGTTTCCTGTAGGAGTGGCTTTAATTCTTCCTCTGAAATCAAGTACTTGCCCAGATATCTTTGCCTTCAGATATCCCAGTACGTGTTCTGGAATTTCATTAGATTCTCCACAGAACCTGTAGAGACCTTCTTCTGATATCCCTAGTTGCTTTAGGTGCTCCTTGAGTCTGCAGTGACCTGTTAGGAAGCCTTTTAGGATTCTGAGGTTGTTCTTGCTCATCTTGATACACTCAAGGTTTCTGTTCAATTCCTTCCATTCTCTGAATTCTTCTCCGAGGACATGGTCTCCTACATCAGAGAATGGTTCAGGCCTTGTGAAGGGTTCCAATGCTCCTTTCTTTGCTAGGAAGTCGCCCATTTTATTGCCTTCTATCCCCTTACGGCCAGGAATCCAGCACAGTCTTACTCTGTTTCTCCTACTCAGCTCTTTAAGCTTCTGTAGAAGCTTGGATTTGTTGACGTAGGCGTGTACTGCCAACATGGCGGCATGACTCTCCGACATAATTACTATTAACGCATCTGTCTATGCCAAATATTTCTGCTTGGGAGATGCTGGTAATTTTGCCCATGTATTCGAAATATTTTGTCCGTGGACCAAATACCCGCTGCTCCTGTTCCTTCATCAGTTCTTGATCCATCATTTTACCGTATTGCTGCTCAGTCTGTGTACTATGGATTTAATCCTATTTGGTGCTGAGCTCAATGGTAAACTTCTTTTGGAAATTGAATTTCCTAATCACGTCATTCTTCGGAATGGCCAAGAGTGGTAACTTTATG
This sequence comes from Eristalis pertinax, assembly GCA_907269125.1. Lineage (NCBI taxonomy): Eukaryota > Metazoa > Arthropoda > Insecta > Diptera > Syrphidae > Eristalis > Eristalis pertinax. The sequence continues at coordinate 110,192,164 of OU026145.1, read as the reverse complement.
ACTAATAATAATAATAAAATTATAATATGGGTGGCGCTACAACCCATAGAGGGCCAGGGCCTTGCTTCTCAGCAGCCACTCGTGTTGTGCGTGCTATTGTTCTATCACGAGTGGAAGGGACCTACAGTTTTATGCCGACTCCGAACGGCCAAGTTTGAGAAGCTTTTTCTAGACAGTTATACTCTTTGAGCATTGTCAGTGACTCGAAAGAGGTGGGGCCGTGAAAATTATTTCTTGTCGTACCAGGAATCGAACCCAGACAGGTAGGTCCATGTGCGTAGGAGTCGACGCACATACGGGCCACCTTTATGACTAGTGCATACAATTTTCCAATCCCTTGTTTTGCCATTCTCATGATTGTTTTGCTTGTACAGTCTGCAACCACTAGATGCACGGCAGTCAGCTCGAATAGCACATCCATGGCAGGAGTTGGGCAGGTACTCATAATACACAGGCATGACAACCTTTGGTTCTTTTCGACCATGCTATTGCACTTCTTAGAATGCCTGCACTTCCACAGAATTTTTCCTCCAAGCTCCAGCAAATCAGCTCGCGTCGCTGGTTACCACTTCTGTGTGCTTTTCCCAGACGAGTTTGCTATCCAAGACTACTACTCCTAAGTATTTGACTTCGCTTACTGGAACCAGTTTTGTACCCGACAGACTTATTGGCCTTAGTCGTTACAGTTTTCGTTTTCTTGTGAAATGTTTATGGTGGTTTTGCTGGATTTAGGTTTAGCCCGGCCGACAAGCACCATTCCCAACTTATTGTTAGTCCCCATTTTATGAGGTCGGTCATTTTGTTTGCTTTCTATCCCTTTATGGCAATGTATCCAGCAGTCCAGTGTTACTCTGTTGCTCCTATTCAACTCTTAAGGCTTCTGTAGGCATTTCCACACTAGCTTGCATCTTTCCTCTGGCTAGGCTTTCTGTCGTTGGTGGTCCTGGGCAGGCTGCTTCGAGTCATCAAGACCTAGCTGTCTTGCGTCCGCGATCACTTGGTCTTTTTACCGGAGATTCGGTCTTCCATTCCTTCTCGAGCAGGGTTTTCTAGCTGCAGCTTTGGTGTCTATGCGATTGATGTGAGCGAACCAGTGTTGTCAACGGATTTGTTGCCTTCCGGACTACATCCACATCTTGGTACAACTTGTAGAGTTCGCGGTTCGCTGCGAAACGGAACAATATCGAACAGCATTGTAGCCTTTGATTAACCTTAACTCGGTCTTTCCCCTGCGTCATAGAGCAAGACTGAATGGCAAGGGTGGGACGATAAGACATCCAACATCGCCTCACAAGAGCAACCTTCATAATTCAGTCTCATGTCCTCGAGTCTGACCCTGAACACTGCTCTTCTAATGTCTTTTCTGGCGCTGCCAGTACCTCGAAATGCTCACAGCCGCCCATTATGACAGTCTCGCCGAGTCCTCATTCTCCCTTTCGCAGCTCTAAGCTCACATATTGTCCAGCACTCCTATTGACTCGCCAGCAATCTACCCAAATCATCCAATTTTGTCGAAGGGACAAACACAAAATACACGCATTTCTAAATTAAGAAAATGACTCTGCTCCGATCCCAGTGTGTACAATGTACATACTTTCCAACAAGTACATATGTACATCTGAAATTTGCCGTATGTTTCAAATCAGAAACAGAAGCAGAAACGATGACTCAACATGTTTTGTTTGCAGCCAATTAACGCGTTACCAAATCGTTCAATCCGATATGATACACGAAACTACGCAATTTCCATGCGGCTGCTATCTATCTATGCGAGCATTACAAGAACAGTAATTAGCTATCTAATCTATTGGAGTGCCGCGGCGGACTGTAGGTACAAGTGTGTACATACAGCACGCGTTTGTAGGTTTGTATGCTTAAACGCACACTGCGCAGTTCTTTGTTCGCACAATTGGTAAACAAGAAAAAAGAATGAAACAAGCTCCGAATGGAAACTATTTCAGATACGAGTATCGCGAGTGTACAGAAAAAAAAAACGATAATTGTAAACATTGCCAGTGAAAGTGTTGTTTTTTTTTTGAATTTCTCAGAAGTCCGGAGGGAGTGGGATTCTCATCTAACTCGTCGTCCACTCTGCCTGGTCGTTAAGATTTTTTTTTTTTGAATGAATCAGAGCTCCATTGAAGTTTTACGAAGGAACACCTAAAGTGGGTGCTCTGCTGCACGAGTTTCGTATGAATTTACATTCGTTTTTTTTATGGTAGAGTGGGCAACTCTTGAGATCGGGTCTCCTGGGCCACCACATCCACTTGTTCTTCGGCTTTTGCTACAGTCCGTGAAGCAGCCGGGTATCAGTCAACAAGCCTCTCCAACTAGAACGGTCTTGTGCTAGGCGTCTCTAGTTTCATAGGATCAGCTGACTGAGGTGCTTGCTGGCTGGGCACCCCACCGGAGGAGATTCGTTTATCGCTTTGGTTGGAGTCGAAGATTGTCTCGTCCGAGGTCTTGGAGCCCATTCGCCCTACATAACTTAGCCATCTGAGACAAGAGACTCGAATTCGTTTGACCAGGACGATGTCACGTCATCGAAAAGTTCGTCGTTCAGTCTCCTCCTTAAAACACCGTCAGTCATCAGTCTATACAAGCCCGAAGGGACTAGCGTAAAATCTCTTGAAGAATCTCTTCCTGCGTTTTTGATTTTGTTTTTGTCGGAGGTTTTTGAACACTAAACTGGAGCACTTAGACTCAAAAACTGGCATGCGGTAACCTACGTTTCGGGAATTTCTTGGTGTTCCGAAGGAGTACCATCAGGCGCTTCTGTGATGAGGAGCCTACGTCATCAGCTCCCACCTCATCGGTACCAAGGGCGGGATAGTGGCAGAGGAAGTGCTCTGCAGTGTCGTCGTCTTTTCCACAGGCGTCGCAGAGAGTTTCATAGCTTAGTGCAAATACATTTAGGTTTTGGCGAACTTGAAGTCGTCTGCAGTCTTTTCTGTCAAGAGATAACAAGAATGTCGCGGATTTCTTACAGATTTGATGGCAGAGCATGCGCTTGATTTGTCTACTCGTGGAGAGTAATGCCATGTCCGGATGTGCTCTCGAGAGGTCCAATGGAAGCCCTAGCAGTTTCAGGTCCTAATAGTACCTCCTCTGATCATTGTCTAGCAAGTAAATGTGCGATCTCATTTCCCGGGATCCCGTGGTGGCCCAAGTCTTAGTGAATTTAAACTGACGATCAAATTCAGAGAAAAAAACTTGCATTCCTGGACTATCCTGGAAGCGGTTACAGGGTTGAGGCAGCGCTTAAGCACGGCTTGGTTGTAGCTTCAGACACAATTACTTGCTTTTTGATACTTGTCTACACTTCTGCGGCATACATCAGGACTGAGACTGTCAAGGTTTCGATAACCTTCGAGAGAGGACTTTATTCTTCATTTCCTTCTAAATCTTAAAACGCAGCGATTGCCAAGAGTAATCAACCGTTTTATATCTGCGGTGGTGTCATTACCTGAGTTTACTCCGGCGCCTAGTCAGACCAAGTCATGTACTGCCTCAGGGCTTGACCGATTGTGTAGACACCGTCTACTTCGTCGTCTACTCACCGCAAGTCTTATCTTAGCCGCTTCCTTCTTGATGTCCACAAATGCCCAGCTGACAACCCTTACAAACATCATAGCAATTGCACAGACTTGTGGAATACCCTCAATCCTCTAGTGTTTTTAGTCATTTCAGTCGAATGACAGCCGTCGCTTTATCTAATTCCTTTTGTGACTCCACTACCCTATTCCATGTGATCTGCCCAGCCATGACGGAGATAGAGCGAGTCTGTCACATTGAATCAGATTATCACGAAAAGCAGAGCGATAGGACTGCCTGACGTCTGACGAAGTGCGCTTTTTTCCAAAAATTCGTCTCACAACATAGCAACGATGTTCACAGTGACAGCCATGTGACAATTGAGAGTTGATTTGTTGTCAGCATATATCAGGTACTAGAGAGACTAGCCGACTTCACAGCTGATTGATCCCTTGTCCATCGACGAATTTGAGAGACGTTTAGAAATTTATTCACGAACATCGGATGGCTGTTCACGAAACAATGTTAATAGCATTCTCTGAATGGTCCGATGGGTTTGATATAAAAACTGCTGAACAAAAATGTTAATTGACAAGAGAGGTAGAAGTCGGTTTGTGTACTTCAGTAATATCGCCCTTGAACGGACAGTAATGGTGTCCGTTTAAGGGAAATGAAAGAACACGTTGAAAACATATGTCCGTCTAAGGGAGGTGTCCGCAGTGGGTGCACAGTACTCTATTTATGGTTTAGTATTAGTATGTTTTTGCCATTTTACAGGGTGACCCGATAAGAAAGAAATTAAAATCAATTTAAATAACGTAACAACGGTGGGAAATATAAAATTGATTCTCGACTTATTTTGAAGCTACATTCGTGCAATTATGCACCTCATTCAAATGGCCACTTCGGCTGGCAGTGCTTCAACTGATCGGTCTATTTGCTGATGACTCGGTCCAAAAATGTACGGCGTTTTTCGGAAATATCGTCTCTATTGCTGGCATAAATCTCGCCCCGGCTCGGCTCGGCATATTAGCGTTGAGTGTGGACTATGGACAGAGAAAATATTGGAATGACCAATTGATGAACGCTCCCCACGTGGTCTGTATGGCATGTAGCGTCATTTTGTTGGAGCAACAGTTCAGATATATCGAGTTTGCCGAGCACTGACCACAGAAAACATTGCCCTTTATCTACGGCCATTGACGGTAACGGTGTCTCCTTCCTCATTTCGAAAGAAATATGGCCTAAAAATGCCATGCCATAGTCATCAATGATTTGGTAAACGCTATAGGAACGATGACAACTTTTATTAGCTACCTAGTCAAGCACGAGAATTGCTACTGGTTCTGGCCAGCTCAAATAAAAATCATGTGTGAAGACGTCATAACGACCGTAAAAATGTACTGTTTAGTAGTCATCATGGACTGGGTCATTGTATCTTGAAAGATGAGACAGGCCAGATGGCTGAGGATTTGTAACTGCAAATCGTTGCATCATGTGGACGGCACATGCCACACAAATGAAGAAGACAAATTATGCGCATCTCTTTTCGCGAAACGGACGAGTAATATGGTGTCCAAGGTCAAGTTCTATGATCATTCTGAAGGATTTGTTGCGGGGGAATATGGGGTGGGTGTGAAGGGTTGTCGTGTCGGTTCTGTTCCAGAACGAAGAACTTTCTTAACTTACGGTTCACCTCTCTGTCAGGACTTACTCTGCGAGCCTTTTTTTTCAATTAATTTTTTATTTTCAATTTCAAATCAACATTGGTTATAAATTTCCGCGAAGCCTTACTGGCTTTTCTGCAGAATGTTGTGCTTCTAACATTGATAACTGAGATTAAGTAAGCTTAGTTTAATAAACATTCAATAAAAGTTTACGAAAAAATTCATAAATTTTAATAAATTAATAAATTTAATTTCAATTGATGGGATTTCGATTTAATAGAAAGTCTTTTAAGATTTTTTTTCGAGTTTTAAAATTTCTAATTTGTCTAAGCTCTTGCGGAATTGTGTTGAGAGCTTCAGGAACACTGCATTTCAACTCTCTTCTTCCATAGTTATTGTAAAACCGAGGTTCTTGGAGCATACCTTGTGCACGTCTTCTTGTATTTATCGCATGGTTAATTGGTGTGGTGAATCGTCGATCGTCTTGGTATTCTAATATGAGCGTCATTTTGAAGATGTCTTCCACTTGAAGAACATTAAACCTTTGTCGCTCAGCAAAATTTCGATGAGAAGGTACATTTATTTTTGTGAGTGCAACATTTTGCAGTTTTTGTAACTTTCTTATATGTGTGGCTGATGAATTACCCCATGCCAGTATTCCATATCTCAGTTTAGATTCCACTAGCGCAAAGTACACATTCCTTAGAACTGATGTTGGTGCATGGTACTGCAGATGGGTTAGTGCGTATAGTGCTCCCTTAATACTCGATCGTAATTGATCAATATGCTTATCCCATAAGAAATGACTGTCAATTGTTACTCCTAGATACTTGTAACTTTCTACTATATCTATAGGACAGCTAGTAGAGGTACGACAGGAGTCATTCCTACAGTATATTTGCTGTTCGGTAGCCTTGAATTGCGGGTTTCTGATGTGCATAATTTTTGTTTTCGAAGCGTTAATCACTAATCCGTTATCATGACACCATTTCACTGCATCATCAAACTCCTCCTGCATAATTGATGTTGCCGTATCCAAAGATCTGTGTCGCACTACTATCGCCGTGTCGTCTGCATACGCGAATGGGATGGCCTGTTTGAATACTTTTAACAACTCGTTGGTGTATAAAATGAAGAGGAGCGGACCCAATTTTGAACCTTGAGGGACTCCATATTGCACGCGTTTCTTTTGGCTATATGTCTGGTTGATTTTGACACAGAATTGTCTGTTGTTTAAGTATTCTCTTAGCCAGTCTGCCATCAGACCTCTTATTCCAATGTTTTCAAGTGCTTCTATTAGTTTATCATGGTTCAGTGTGTCAAAAGCCTTGCTGAAATCAACGAACAGCACAAGTATATGGCAGCTTTTGTTTAGGCCTTCGTTAACACAATTGGCAAATTCTCCTAAAAGTTTACAAGTGCTTTTATTTTTCTGAAAGCCGTACTGGCTTGTATGTATGATAGAATTTTTATCTATGAAATCTTGAAGTCTCTTTGTTACTACCTCTTCAAGGCACTTTTCAATTATCGGCAATATTGATATAGGCCTGTAATTGCTGAGCTCGCTTTTGATACCTCCTTTATATATTGGCCTGACTACAGCTGTTTTCAAAGTTGCAGGAATTTTTGCTTGATTTAAGCTAAGGTTAACGAATTTGCACAGCATTGGCGTAAATATGCCCGAGTGTCTTTTTATATCAACGGCTCTTAATCCGTCGAAGCCTGGCGATTTTTTATCACTGAGTGAATGAATGATGTCGGTACTGATGCCTTGTGTACAGTTTTCCGCGATACCTAGGTAGACGAATGTCTCAAAGCTTAATCTGTCCATTGGGATGCTTTTTTAAAACAGTATACACTTAGACCTTCCCGCATTCGTCGTCTGAATCATTTTAGACGCTTTCTTCGTCTACCAGCAAGCATTTCACTGACCACTCGCTTTCTTCGACTAAGCAATGTCGACAACGCATTCTAACAGCTGAACGGACTTCTGGAAGATTATGATTATCAAGCGGTGGCCGCTGAGTGTTTCAAGAATGATTTTGAAGAATCCATCTTATCTTATACATCATTATGCTGCAGTGTTCGCATCTGAACTAGCTGGAGCAGAAGACCGAAACTCCGAAACTCCGAAAGCAGGGAAAATTGGCCTTCGTGCTTGGCCACTGCCATCTGTGTCAAGGGCGGAAGGGAGCATTAGCTCAAGCCCAGTTCCTGCGCGGGTTGTTGGTAAGCAATTAGTTGTCTTCTCTTCTCGAAATCATTTGCTTAACTTGTTGCCAAGCCACACAAAGCAACCGCTTGTCGTGTCTCGAAATACAAGTCTGGGACCTTGTCTGGGGTCAAGCATTTCAACTCAAACCTGTCTGTTGTCCCATGGCAGAGATTTCACAAGTCTTCTGCAACAGACGCCAGAAGATAGCGCGCAACATTCATGGTGAACTTTGCTGCTAACGAAATGATGAAATATCTGACAGATCTCTGTCCGCCGATCTGACGAAAACGTTACGATTCAGTTGAAAACAAAATCAGCCGAACTTGAAAATCTCACATCGGCTGCCTTCTGATTCATGACATCAAATTTGCTTCGACTCTAGCACTCATGACCCATGGAGCGATTTCCATCTGCTCGCTGGCATACGTGACAAAGCACAGACGATGAGCATACGAACGCAATGAAATTCAAACAAAGAAACCACCACACACGCGGTCGGAAAAAAACCACCGCACCGCACAGCTAGTCCATGAGTCACACGAGTAGCTGTGCGCGGCTTGGTCTACCAACGGCAAGTTAATCACAATCACAGACCATCGCTGATCTTCATGTGACTTTCGACACTCGGCACGGCGGTGGTTTGCTCTCGATCGTTGTCGGAATGGGGAGTGGCGGCCTTCGACCGTTTCAAGGATGCGCGAAGAGATCTTCCAAGTCCTTGAGAACAAAAAAAACACACACACTTCACAATGCCCGTCCAAAGGGGACCAGTGTACTTGCGTGTACTTCAGAACAGCTGTGCCAAGGGCTGGCAGGTAGAGTAACCATTAACGAACGGAAGTAAACACGAGAACGGAAACGATCGGTGAGTATCGATTTAAAGTGCTACAGACGTAGCAGCAGTGTAGAATGTCGTTCTTTTGATGAATGCGGTATGAGCGGCATGACGGTAGCCCATGTGCGGCGACTCCAAGTCGGAAGTCACAAATTAACATACATGCTTGCTTGCTTTGATCTGCTGGCGACCCATGCATCGTGTTAAAAGAAGATGTTTCTTCCTCTTCCTGCATTCGCCTAGAGGGGACGCTGGCAAGCCAGTGGAGGAGAATTTCAATTTCTGACACTTGTAATTAGAGGCGACAGCTGTCTTCGCTTGGAGTTCATTCGTTTCTGCAAAAACTGATGGTGGATTGTTCGTTCGATAACGTTGGGGTTCCAAAACTCAAATAAGCCCTAGATTCTGATCAGTGTCAAATAAATTGTTCGGCTTATAAGCAAACGTCACCATTGCTTAGTTGGTTTCAAAGCGGTGTGCCCGCCTGTGCGCTGTTAAAAAGCTTTGTGACTGCTTAAGGACGTCTACGAAACTGATGCCGCACACAAGCGGGGAAGGAGCTCGGTTAACTTGCCGTGCGTGATAGGAGGTAGTTGGCTAAAGATTGATGGAGAGGCTTGATGGCTGAGTCTCACACCGGAATGTAGCGCCAGCAGAAGAAATAATAATAATAATAATATGGGCGGCGCTACAGCCCGTAGAGGGCCAGGGCCTAGCTTTTCAGCTATTGTTCTATCACGGGACCTACAGTTTTATGCCGACTCTGAACGGCCAAGTTTTAGAAGCTTTTTCTAGACAGTTATACTCTTTTGGGCATTGCCAGCGACTCGAAAGAGGTGGGGCCGTGAAAAGTATTTCTTGTCGTACCAGGAATTGAACCTAGACAGGTAGGTCCAAGTGCGTGGGAGTCGACACACATACCCACAACGCCAGGGGCCACCACAAGAGAAGACGCAGAAGAAAACGTCTCCAAAATTGGACGGAAAATGCACTGGTTCTAACACTACCCTGGAGCACTCAGACTCAAAAAACTGGTAGATTGTACTACCAGGCAACAACCCACTTTTGCGGGGAGTTGTGGGTCTTCCGGAGACGCTTCTGTGATGGGAGCCTACATCAACGGCTCTCACCTTATCTGCGCCGGAAAATTGGTGGCGGATCCGAGCAAAGGTGGGACAGTAGCAGAGGAAGTGCTCTGCAGTGTCGTCGGCTTCTCCACAGGCGTCGCAGAGGGTTTCATAGCTTACGCCAAGCACATCCACTATTCGAAGGAGGGTCGAAAGAGGGCCTCTCAAAACCGAACCGCGAATCAAATCGAACATGTGCTCATTTAGGCAAGACATTCGCCAAACAACATTCCGTCTATCTTCTATTTGTTTCCTAATAGCAGCAGAGCTCAACTGAGCTCGAAGAGTTTCGATATTAGACGCCAGATATCACACAAGATGGCCAGATCACGTGAAGAGGAAGTAAGTGACACACTTTCCCACGTAGACGCCGAATCTCGACGACATATAGTTGAATTGCGGGATCAGCCATCAAGCTAGGATTTCTGCAAGCCAAAACTGACCAAAAAGTAGAACAGCTTGTAAACGACAATACATAGGCAAGCAGTGCTGCGCCACAAAAATAGAAGGCAGCGCGCTAGAGGCTTGATGCTGAATAAGGTGCTCCAATGTCAAGAGAAAAGTTCCCTCGAGGCTAGTGACAAATATAAAATACGGATCTCCTACAAGAATGCCTGGGCATCCAAGCACCCATGCTCTTCGCAACTGTGGGCACTTCCAGCACCTTCTTAACGAGCATGACCACGGTAGGGTGATAGGGAACGAAGGAATCTAAATTCAAACCGATTACAATCTCCTTTCGTAGAGCACTCGAAGTCAGCGCAATTGACGTCTCGAAAAGCAACAATATTCCTCGACCTATGCTTAGGATTCTTTTCTAAGCAGCGACCATCCCTGCCTACACCCTTTTGCAGTTGAACACCCACTTTGCGATCAACTAATCATATACCAGCAAGTGGTTCGTAACTAGTGGCTACGGAATACGATCACTGATCTTGTCAGAAAGGAGACTCTGCACACAAGCAGGCGTTTTGCAAATTATCCAGCAAATCAGGTAAGCCCACAAAATTGCCTCAGCTACATAACGAGATCGGATTGCAACCGGATCAGCGACGAAGTCAAAGCTATGTTTTTAATTCGATCGCATCTGTGATGGCCAAACACCCCACAAGCAATAGCTGTCGTTCTGCCCTTCCGAGTCACTCCAGCCCTTCATTCATGATCGCATCGTCAACTTACCGAGTCAGACCGCCCCCCAAGTGCCAAGCGCACTCTCCACGTCAATTACGTGTCTCTTACAAGGATCACAGGAGTAACATTTCAACCAGAACCTGCTCTTCCCTCGGCGTCGTCATCTCTATTATTCCACTTGAATACCTCCCCATTCAAGTATCGACTTCCTCTCGAACCCTAGCGTCATACGATCTGCCGATCATTCATGTACGAAAACCCTTAAGGCCTGAACAAAAACAAACTCCGATCAGCTGCTCTCCACTGCTACAAAGAAGCAAAGAAAAAAAAACTGGTTCCACACTGCCAACGCTGTGGTTCCCCCATATGCAGCAGTTGATCGCGCGTATGCTTGTCAAGATCGTTCGCAGAAACAAAAGAAACACTGTGTGCACGCACACACATTGCACAGCCGTGGATCGGCTGGAAAAAAAAGGGAACGGATGTTGAAGATGATGTCTTACCCCCAAGACCTCTTCCACTCGAATTCTCAGCAAAATGGTACTGCGTCCGTGGTTTTTACGGCGAATTGCACATCCGACTCTGGGAGCCCTGCAGGTCCGCCGTGCGTGTGGTGGCCATCTGCGCTCGAAAGAGGAACACAAAATGTGATTAAGGGAAGCATATTCAATTCGAAATCGATTTTCGAACGCAAATTGCTTGGGAACGCGTCGAATTGGACGGTCGCTAGTAGGGGACAGGAATGTGTGTCATGCCTGACATAGGGGATAATAGGGGCGCCCTTGCGGACTGATGGATGGAAATGCGTTTCGATTAATTGATCAGCGGATATGCCAGGGAGGGTGAGGAGTTTTCCCCCTTTGCCGTCTAACTTCCCCTCGGCACGGTGCCGCGTCGTTTAAGGGTCACGAGAAATGAGGGTTCCTCGGGTTCACAACTATCCGGTGGGTTATGCATTTATTGTGTTTATCAATGTTTGCCTATCAAATGAATGTGCGCTGGTTCGGGATAAAGGCGGTTGACAGTTGTGCCAGTGGAAGGGAGACACTTTTGTAACGGAAAAAAAAAAAAAAAAACAAAATAAAGGCGAACACATGCTGGGCGAGTGGATGTCTATTTCACATGATGAACGGTTGAACAAATCGAGTTTTTATGAGTAACGGACGTTCGTTGTTCGATAAGGGAGCGTGGAATTTTCCCAAATGACCCTAACGTTGGCGGGTGTTGGGATGCAAATTAAATTAAATTGCTTTTAACGGTTTTTTTTAATCAATGTCCAAGCGACTTTAATTGTAGGACTTTGCTTGGTCTGGGAGACGATCATTGAAGCGTCTGTAGGAGTGCCCCTTACGCATTCACGCATGTTGCTTCAGACTCTGAGAGCTGAGTTGCTCGATGGCAGCTATTATTTTTTTGATAAATACAGGAAGTTTGAGTTTATGACTGTTCTTGAACCGGGCGCACTGTTTGAGAAAACTCCGATGGATGTCTGCTTTCGGCAATGTAGCCGCATATGTACCTGTATTTTATCATGAGCTTAACACTCTGCCTCTGTGAAAGGGTGTAACAATTGTTTATTCTTACAAAAGCAGTCAAGCCTGGCATTTGAACTGGGAAACGGGTAATTCTTAGCACTTTCTTGGTGATTTTTTAACCGCTTGGTTTTCAAATGTGAAAAGAAACAGAAAAAAATTAAAAAAATGAATACAGTTTTCATTTAAGTTTCTAAATCAATGCTTGCCATTTAGTTTTTAAAGATTATTTCATGTACATGTTCACCACGACTTAATTTTAGGTTGTCCATTCGAAGAGTCCATTTTTCAGTCATTTTTTAAAGGGTTTTGGTTGGTACCTCGCTAACAACACGTTTAATGTTATCCTCTAAGGCTGGAATTGCCTCATATCACACACATATCGGCACAGACGACTGGTTTGAAGTATCCACATAAGAAGCCGTTCCAAACGATGCTCACTGAACACATTTCTCAATTGATCCATGCATTGGCGTGTTGTTTGGCATTCTTGCTGGAAGCACATGTCGATCAAGTTCAGCTCGTGCATTTTGGGCGAAAAAAAGTGCGAAATTATGGAACAATAGTGGGGGCCACTGACGGTAACGATGTGAACATCGACGAATGGACGATACTCATTGACACAGCAACAATCTTTTCCTCTGTACGCAGTCTACGCATACGGTTTAATGTCTAGTAGCGTGAAATTAGTGCGAAATTTGGTCATTTATAGCTTGAATGACTGGATCAGTATTCAGTCTATTATAAAATGGTAACATTTTCACAGAACACAAATTTGTCTAATAAAATTCAATAACTTGTATGCGTCTTCACATGATCTATGCGATGGCTGGCAATTAAAACTGAGTACGTTTGACTTTCAATCAACCGTCAATCAGATTGACCATATTGCGATAGTCGCAAGGCACTCCTCCAGTATCATAGATGTCCGAACGTTCCGAGGCGCCAACATTGATTCGGACCACCACCTTGTTGTAGCCAAGGTAAGGCTGCGGATATGCCGAACACCGCCAAGACAAAGAAATACTGTGAGGAAGTTCAACGTCAGCCGGCTACAATCGCAAGAGATTGCCAAATCCTTTTCCGATCGTTTCTCCCTTAACCTCTTAAGAAATCCTACGCCGCCAACATCAAGTATTGAAGACCAGTGGCAGCATTGTCAAAAAGCCATCAGAGATGCCGCCTCTGATGTGTTGGGTTTCAATCCGCCACCACAACGAAACCCCTGGTTTGACAACGAGTGTCGGCAGGCGAATGCAGCCAAGCAAGAAGCATACAAAGCGGCACTGCAAAGAAGGACAAGAGCTGCTCGGGAGCTGTACGAGCAGAAGAGGAGAGACGAACACCGGCTTCTCAGGAGAAAAAAGAAGGAGCATGAGAAGCGCGCGATCGGCAGAATAGAGGGATATTACTGCAGGAATGAGGTGAGGAAGTTTTACCAAAGGGTAAAGTTAACCAGTCAAGGTTACAAAGTCCGAACCGAAGCCTGTAAGGATGATCAAGGGAACATCGTAGTAGAGTCACAGTCGATGCTGAGGATATGGAAAAACCATTTCTGCAGACTGTATAACGGCGACGAAGAACCAAATCCCGCTTTCAGGCAGAACGAACCATTCAACCCCAATGAAAGGGACGACGAAGATCAACAATTCCGTCCACCCGACCCGGATGAAGTGAGGATTGCCATATCTAAACTGAAATCCAACAAGGCTGCGGGAGCTGACGGCCTATCCGCCGAGCTTTTTAAAGCCGCAGGCGATGATTTGGTAAGGAGCATGCACCAACTCATCTGTAAAATATGGTCGGAGGAAAACATGCCCGATGAATGGAACCTCAGCATTGTTTGCCCGATCCATAAAAAAGGAGACCCTTTGAACTGCGTCAACTACAGAGGCATCAGTCTCCTAAGTATCGCATATAAAATCTTATCTGCCGTACTGTGTGAACGCCTAAAGCCATTCGTCAACAACCTGGTCGGTCCATACCAGTGTGGCTTTAGGACAGGAAAATCCACCATCGACCAAATATTCACACTACGGCAGATTTTGGAGAAAACCCAAGAGCAACAAATCGATACCCACCACCTTTTCATCGATTTTAAGGCCGCGTATGATAGCATCTATAGAAACGATGTCTAGTTCTGGCATCCCTACCAAACTCGTCCGTTTGTGTAGGATGACAATGGAGAATGCACGCTGCTCCATCAAGGTCGGTAAAGACCTAACCGAGACCTTTGATGTCAAAAAAGGATTCAGACAAGGCGACGCGCTGTCATGCGACTTTTTCAACATCGTTCTTGAACGAATTGTTCAAAACTCGAACGCCAACACCAGAGGAACAATCTTTCAGAAGTCCGTCCAACTACTCGCATATGCCGACGATATTGACATTACCGGAAGAACGCAGCGTGATGTCAATGGCGCTTTTGTGGGTATTGCAACGGAGGCCGCGAAGATGGGTTTAGCGGTAAACGAGGGTAAGACCAAGTATATGCGAGAAACGGCAACGAGAAATGGCACCCAACACCGACGTCTCAGCAGACAGATATAACTTTGAGGTAGTCAAAAACTTCGTCTACCTAGGCACCGCTATAAACTCAGACAATGACACCAGCGCTGAAATCAAACGAAGAATAACCCTTGCCAATCGCTGCTTCTTTGGGCTAAGAAAGCAACTGGTAAACAAAGCCCTCTCTCGAACAACCAAGGTAACGCTCTACAAGACCTTAATCGTCCCAGTCCTGCTATATGGCGCGGAGGCATGGACTTTGTCAAAAGCGGATAAAGCTGCTCTCGGTTGCTTCGATAGGAAAATTCTTCGTGTGATTTTCGGTCCCGTCTGCATAGATGGTGAGTGAAGGAGGAGATATAATGACGAACTATACGGGCTGTTTAGCGACATCGACTAAGCCAGAACAGTGAAGATCCAACGATTGAGGTGGCTAGGTCATGTAGAGCGGATGGAAACCAATGCTCCGAACCGAAAAGTCTTCGAATCCACTCCCCAAGGGGCGGCGCAGTAGAGGAAGACCGCGACTCAGGTGGCGCACGCAAGTGGAAAGGGACCTCAAACAACTATGCGTGCGAAACTGGAGACAGCTGGATAAAGATCGAGCTGGCTGGAGACGCTTGTTGGTTGAGGCCCAGGTCCACCCCGGACTGTAGCGCCACCTTAAGTAAGTAAGTAAGTACGTTTGACTTTGACACATTTCACGATTCACATATGAACTGTCAAAAATAAAACACTGAAGAGCCGAACACCAACAAAATTGGTTGTTAGAATGCTTTAGTGTTTAGAAGTAGGAATGGATAATGATATCACAGCTTCCCCAGTTTTGCTATCATTATTACTTCTGTTACTTTCCAATCAGTGATCACCCTACCAACGATTAGCAATTCGATCGCTGTAGACTTGTGTGTAGATGCGTTGAGGCTGTCGATTTTGAGTTCAATTCATCACATGAGCTACTTTCATAATTCGCGTTCCCATCAGCCACTAGCAGTGTTCAGAGAGTATACGTGTCTAGAAAAAGCTTCTTAAAATTTTTTGTTCTAAAAACAATACAACGATGGGCCCGGCTCGTGGTAGAATAATAGCACAAACAAGACGCGTTGTTGTTGCAAGGCGCTAGCATAGCCAGCCATATTGTATTAGTCGACTCCGACGCACTTGAACCTCGGTGTCAAGGTTCGAATTCCAGTACTTTTCACGGCCCCATCGCATAAAGATTCACAAACATTTTCATTCAGCCTGCCAGTGGTGACATACTGTTCTGTGAGACCGGGTGTGTTAAAAAATTCGAATAACATTATTCTCCATTATTGTTTTTTGTTGCAATTTCGAGTAGCTGCCGCATTGCACGTCACAACATTTAGTTCGCGACGAAACTACATACTTAGTGAGCCCACGTTGTGTATTTTTTTTACTAACCCGGTGCGTGAGGCCGTGTGTCTCCGTGTATGTAAGATTAATTTTTTATTATTCGCTTATTTTACCGAGTTTATTATATTTTTTTTTATTTATATTGTTTCATTATTTATACTATTAAATGGCGGGAAAATGGAAAATGCTATTTTTTACCTAGTGTAAACACGTTCTTGACAAACTGTACACTTCAACGATGCAAGTCGGAACATATTGCCCGCAAAATCGTGTCGCCGAATATACGTCGCTCCAGCCGAGAGCCTACCCGAAAATTCGATATTCGGCTAAATCACTATTCATCGCCATGATACACATAATACAAGGTAATATGGTCCTGTGTGGCCCGTGGCGTTATGGGTATGTGCGTCGACTCTTACGCACTTGGACCTACCTGTCTAGGTTCGATTCCTGGTACGACAAGAAATACTTTTCACGGCCCCACCTCGTTCGAGTCACTGACAATGCTCAAAGAGTATAACTGTCTAGAAAAAGCTTCTCAACGTGGCCGTTCGGAGTCGGCATAAAACTGTAGGTCCCTTCCACTCGTGATAGAACAATAGCACGCACAACATGAGTGGTTGCTGAGAAGCTAGGCCCTTGCACTCTACGGGCTGTAGCGCCACCCATATATATATGGTCCCGCCTCTTATTTTTGTTCAAACAGTAAAAAAGCAACTTTTCCACTGAAGATCTATGGCCAGAAGACAATATTTAAAGTATTGTGCTAAAAATGCGGTTGGGTCAACAATGCAACTTACTTCCCTTTCAGAGAGGCATTTTGTTAATCATTAGGAAACTGATTTTGCTTTTCGAATGCCTGATAGAGAAGTTCAAGGCGGAGTATATCTAAATCGTTTCGGCTAAATCGGGATATGTTAGAGATGTTTTTTGATGTGATACGTGCCAAATGAGGTCTTTATGAACATACAAGTTAAAATATCGTTAACGTTCCAAATTTAGTCTATAGAAATTAAGGATAAACATCAGTTGGTACAAACGAGGAATGATTTGTTGAACGAAAAACCGATGTGGGAGCTGGTGTTCAGGCCAAAGATTACTGCAGATCTTCTTCCCCATTAAGTTACTGCAGAAGATCACGCATAAAGTGAGGATGAGGACGCAGAAGCCGTGATGGAAGACAATGACGATATGAGGTACGACGCTCTGCAGTACCACCTCCTGAATAGTTTTAATGCATATGTGGATAGTATTCTAAATACCTGCAGAGTGAATGTGAAGGTGGTAGTTGCGATGTCAAAAATGCACAACGCTCTAGAAGGCCAATTGTCGAAAATGTCGATAAAATCATGAAAATCGTCGAGTCTGACCGCCAAGCATTGTCCAGGAGATAGACCTTCTACAAAACACCACACAGTTTGGATACAAAAAGAAGCTCACGAGTAAACCACGTGAACCTCTTGGGCAGAATTTCCATCTGCGCAGCACTGCTGAATCGCAACAACATCTACCCATTTGTGATGCGCATGGTAACTTGTGACGAAAAGCGAGTCGCTTATGACAGAGCCAAAAGCGGTCGTGGTCGAATCATGGTGAATCGACGCAAACGGTGGCCAAGCCAGAATTGACGGCCAGCAAGGTCTTGCTGTGTGTTTGCTTGACAGGGATTGACAGGGAATCATCTAGTATGAGTTGATCTACGGCAAAACTCCTCATTTGGAGATGTGTTGTCAACAATTGCAACGTCTGAAGGAAGCAATCGCTCAGAAGCGGTCATAGGAGAGGAATTGTGCTCCATCAGGCCATACCTATCGATAGCGACGCACCGGACGCTGCGTGATCTTGGTTAGGAGGTCTTTATGCATCCATCTTATAGTTCGGACCTAACACCAAGTGATTACCACCTACTCTTGTCCATGGCGAACGATTTTGCTTGTGAAAAGTTCGCGTTCAAGAGAGGCTTGTGACTTGTGGCAAGACTCTCTCAGTTTTTTGCCAGTATTGACGATAACGGCATTACCATCAAAATGGCAACATATAACCCAACAAAATGGCAAATTTTTGACTTAAATCGGACTAAATTGTCGGTCTGGTCCAATTACACACGCAAGCAATGCATGTTATTTCAATGGTCCATGGTCCGATTAGCAGGTGTCCCGATTATAGAGGGAAATTTATATGAGAAATAGCAGGGAGTGCATAACGTCCGGTCCAAATAGTTTTACTGTACACGGGCAGCATTAATGTATTGTGTTGAGAAACTCTAGATATTTTCTTGAAGGTTGCTTGCATCATTTCGAGACGGCACTCATTTAGATTTAGGCAACATTCTAAGCATTCAATGATGGCAATCAACTTGGGTTATTTTGTTGATAAATTACAGAAATCATCGTCAGAGCTAAGGTTTGTCCTGCTTCCACGATACAACTGCTGCCGCCAGTCCTTTATCACTCTGTAAAGATGTGTCCAGTTTAATTTGTGGTATATTTCGGAAACACACACACTAGGTACAATCGTCCATGGCGTTGTGATGTTCCCTTAAACCCGCTGCTTGTGAGAAGCATAATCTCCCTGAAAACCATTTGTCCCCTCTCGAATCTTCTCTTCGACGTGGTAGATCCCAGTTCGTATCAGCCGACCGGGACTAGAACAGGATTAGGTGCACCTGCAAAGCCATGTGAGGAAGTGCACTTTTCCCTTAATGGATTCTGCTGAATGCCCATTTTGCAGTGCTAAGCATATGATGTACCTAAGGATGTACATATATTATTTCAATCGATGTACATACGTCGCATATATCAGATACAACCTTTCCAGTAATTTTTATTGCAAAGAAATACCTGCGAAAATGACAACCCATTCAGACGGTTCATGGTTGTAAACATTTGTAAACAAACGCTGGTTGATTGTCGATTGTCAACACTTAATCCTCACAGTTGCCGTGCAAAGGACCTTCAGACCTGATCCGTATCCACAGTCCCGACAGTAGGATTTACCAATGATTTATTGACGATAATAAAACAATGCCACAGGTGAAAGCGAATTTGCATAACAGTCCGCAGGCAGAGCGCGCACCGGCACACCGAGACCGCATGTAAATATAATTCCAAGACGTCAGAGAACGTGGTGCGGTTCATTAGTGACCGCTTGTGTGGAATTAATAAGTGAAAGATGTGAGAAGACAAGAAGCTGCTGCTTTAATGTTTGTGCATAAATGGATACCGGGATCGAACGAGTTAAAACATGTTTCTATTCTCTTGTGTGCAGTGGCAACCGATTGATTATTACTATTGAAAATCAGTTCTTCAGAATTGCTGACCAAGAGCTTAGTAAATAGGGTGGGCCAAATACAAGCTTCTTTTTAAGAATGCAATAAAATTAACAAAACTAATTTTTTCGATTGATTATGGCTTGATTAGTGAGAACAAACATACCCATTAATTATGAAATACAACGTCGTTCAAGTGACTGCCTCGGCCGGCTTCGTAGTAGAGCATTCTGTTACCCCAATTTTCCAAGACCTTGTTGATGGTTTCGGGCTGTAGACCTTAAGTACTTGAATCGTTTCTGGATTGTTGGCATAACGTCGATCCCTCTCGGTTCTTCAAAAAGGGGTCAGTTCGCAGCTTCGAGGCGGCCAATTGAAATCGCCAAGATGACTGATAACACGATTTGGGAATTTGGTGCGCAAGAGATCGATTGCGGCATTCATTTTTTTTTTTTAAATTTTACATTCATTTTTATTGACTGAAATTCATAACATAACTTAAATACTAGACAAAAATGCTTAAAACTAGTTGAACGAACAGCACTCTAAGCTAAACTTAATCTTAAACTATGTCTATCGACTTAACCTAACCTAAGAATACATATGCATGTGCTTAATATTATATGACTTTAACTGAACAATTTAAAATTAAGGAAACTTTCAAAAAACTTAATAACAGAGCTGAGTTTATTTAAAACCTATTGCTAACTTACATACTACCTTAAAATAACTTAAACTATCTTAAGCTAAACATACATACATATATACATGTATATACAGCTATGGACATATAAATGGCACATTTTTTTATTTGTTTTTTCTTATTCAATATTATCGAAAATGTTGTTATTAAAAGGCAGATGTTTGGGTTTTTCCAAAGGTTTATAATTCATCTTCAATAATAAAGTAAAATTAAGTTTTAATTCATTAATAGTTTTAAAACAAAAAAAAAAATTATAAAAAAGAAAAAAATTAACAAGCAATACTAAAAAAATAAATGAGCTGGACATATAAATGGCACAACCTGGAAAAAAGAGAAAAAAATCGTGTTAAAATTTCATTTGTTGATTTTTGGAGTGCACAAACATTTAAATAATTAGAATTTTGTGCTGCAGCCTTTGTGTTTGATGACAGCTCCACACCTGCGACCCATACTCTCCACGAGTTTTTGGCATCTTCCTTTGGGTATGGCATACCAAGCTTTCTGTGTAGCAGACCAAAGATCATTCATATTTCTATAATTTTCCTTAGCCACTTCAAGTTTGACTTCATTCCACAAGTTCTCTATAGGATAGCCCTGACTTAGGCTCTGCGCTGGCCAATCCAAAACGTCGATCTTTTCCTCATTAAACCAAGTTTTAACCACCTTGGAGGAGTGTTTGGGGTCATTGTCCTGCATTAGTGTCCACTTAATTGGCATGAAATCGAAGGCATATGGTTCCATACGGTTTTTCAAAATATCCATATATTTAAACTTGTCCATTTTGCCATTGATCTTTATAAGATGCCAAAAAAATGCACCCCAGACCATAATGTTTCCACCTCCGTGCTTTACAGTCTTCTGGGTGAACCTTGGATTATGCTGTTGGCATTTAGGACGATGGACAAACGTTCTACCATCTGGTCCTATTCTATTTATTTTCGTTTCATCACTCCATAAAATTTTTTTCCAAAAATTGATGGGTTTCTCGTGATGGGTTTTGGCGAAGGTTAATCGTTTCTCAATATTTTTTTTTTGACAGTAGTGGCTTTTTCCTGGACATGCGCCCAAACAAATTTGCCTCGTTTAATCGTCTTCTGACAAGCCTGCTGGGTATTTCTAAGCCCAATTTTTGATCAATATCGGATGCTATCTGCCGTGATGACTTAAATGGATCCTTTTTCGACGTTCTTACTATGGCAGCATCCGTACGCACATCAGTTTTTTTAGGCCTCGGCTTCCGAATTTTCAATTTGGTCAACCAATCCTGATTCTTTGTGCATGAATTAATTGCATTGTACACTTTTTTTCGCGCGAACAGTGCAGAAGTTTATCAATTTCCGCCACTTTTTTGCCTTCTTTATGCATTTCCCATATTATCCGTCTTTCCTCAACCGTGGTATGCTTTCCCGATCCCATTTTCAAATAATTTTCGGTCTAAAATACTCTTGATAAATTATTTTTACACTACCCAATATCTGAGGTGACTCTGATTGAAAGTTACGCGAGTACTGCATATACTAGGAAATGTGCCATTTATGTGTCCACTTAAAATCGGCATTGTCTCCGCGAAACTGATAACGGTAAATAAAAAGCAGAACAAGACGGAACATTTGTTCGCCTCACATAACACAGCTATTGTAGGAAAATTTGCTGAGTGCAAAAAACCGAACATTTTAATTAACTTTTAATTGAAAAATTTCAACATTTAATCGAAATCGAATTTTGTGCCATTTGTATGTCCATAGCTGTATAATACTATACGCACATATATATATATGTATATGTACTTAAACTATTTACAAGGATATACGTTTTTTTTTTTTACATATATACACCTTATAAAACTACCTTAACTACTACCTAAGATACGTAGGTGGGCCATAGGTTGCAGCTGATCTGATCCGCTGCTAGACAGAGACCGACTGCGCCCTATAAGGGGATCTTTACTACCATTTCTCTAACCCGGGTCTGAGGGGTTTTACGAAGGAGTTCCTTCACTCCCTAGCCACCAGAATTTTCGATGTTGCATTGCAACATCTCGCAAATCTCGCCTTGATACCGCCGAACTGAATCCGAAAGAGACCTTCCTCGGCTCGTTGTGCGACGGAACGGTCGTGGTTGAGTCGCCCATCCACAGTTGAACGGGCGATGTGGAAGAGGAGCGGTACCGTATTTTCATTTTGTATCAGACAGTGCTTATCAAAATGGAGGAATGCTTCTGGGACGAAGCCATTATGACGTACCCTTTCATGGTACTGAGAATTGGGGTAGTAAGCCCTAGAGATCAGGTTATTGGCCGAGTTCATCGCTCTGGCAGTATGGCCTCGAATCAGTTTCAACAGGAAATTGTCCACTCGTATCAGGTTCGCCCTGTTGTATAAAACCTCATTGGAGTAGAATTTTTGGTACTGGGACTCTGGTGTTCTGTAAAGGCGAAGGCAAGCCCTAAGACAAGCCCTCTCAAACACCCGAATCTTTTCCATCAAGCTTGCACTCACGTTGAACCACACGGGACAGCCATAGGTGAGCATTGGCCGGATGAGGGCCATGTAGCAGATCACTTTCACCCTCGCATCGAGTTGGCTGTTGTAAAACAGTCTCTTTGTAAGAGCGAAAGCGCCTCGGGCTCGGGCTAGAGCAGCATTTACCTGTTTGTTAAAATATAGATAATGATCTAGCCAGATCCCCAGGTATCTGACTACAGTCCTTTGCGCCAGTGGTTGCCCGTGACGCCCAACAATTGAGAACTTTCGCCAATTCTTTTTTGTATCCGCCGAAGCCTTATACAACGGGGTCCTGAACAGTATGGTTTCCGACTTCTGAAAGTTGATATTCAACTTCCAGTCATCGCAACTTCTCATGAATGAGTCGAAGTCACCCTGCGCGAGAGTAGTGATGTCCTCGATCTTTTTACCTGATCTGTACACAATCAAGTCGTCGGCGTACGCAATTACGTGAGGAAGAGAACTTATCAGATCGCTCAAGACAATGTTGAACAGGATCGGCGAATTGACGGCACCCTGTTGGAGACCATTATTTACTTCAAAGATACCTGCAGAAGTCACATTGCCATTCTTGGCGACGAACCTTCTACCGGTGAGCATGTTAAACAGAAGGTACAGCAGTGGTTTACTGATGCCTAGCCCATTGAGCTTGTAAAAAAGTCCTTCTAACCATACGGTGTCGAAGGCCTTCTCCAGGTCAATCAGGCAGGCACCCGTACATTGTTTCTGGCTCTTGTTCAATTGGATCTCCGACACCAGTTTCGACGCGGCATGAATAGTATCATGCCGCGCTTTGTAACCGGATTGGTTATCCGGGATTATATGTTTGTCCTCTGTCCAGTTGGTCAGAGCTCTATTTATCACCTTCTCGAATACCTTGCTGATGTTCGGAAGGAGACTAATTTGGTAACGTAACTTCAACAAACTTGGATGAAACCTGTGACCTATTTGCCAACTTTTTTGAGTCTGTCTATAATGGGTCTCCGGTCCAGACAACGATTAACCATTACTCTAATATGCCCGAGGTTTTGGATATAGGTGTATTGGAATTTACGGATCAGGATGTAATAAATGCCTTAACTAATCTTAAAGTAAATTACAGCCCAGGCACCGAAGGGGTCCCGGCTGGTATTTTAAAAAAAAGTTGGAATTCGCTTTATCGTCCACTAAGAATTATCTTTAATCAATCCCTAAAAATGGGTGAATTTTTAAATGAATGGAAGTATTCTTTTCTGACGCCTATATATAAAAGCGGTTTAAGGCAAAAAGTAGAAACAATATCCAAGCTTTCATCGATACCAAAGTTATTTGAAAGTATTGTAAAAGAAAAATTATATTTCATGGTAAAAGAAATTATTTCTAATAACCAGCATGGCTTTATTTGTACAACTAATTTATCATTATTTTCAAATTACATTTATACAAATTTAGAAAATCAATTACAAGTTGATGTACTTTACACCGATTTCTCGAAAGCCTTCGATAAAGTACATCACACTTTGCTTTTAAACAAACTAAAGTCTTTGGGATTCCATTCGTCAATGTTAGAGTGGTTTTCCAATTACTTAAAGGACAGGAAGCAATTGGTAATGATCGATAGTTTTAGATCTCGAGTAAAAAAAGTTACATCGGGCGTTACACAAGGTAGCCATATGGGGCCATTACTCTTTCTATTGTTTATAAATGATGTTCACGAAATTTTCAAATATTGTAAAATTCTAACATTCGCAGACGACTTTAAATTGTATTTATCTGTTAATAGTTTAACTGATTGTAATAATTTGCAATTGGATATACATGCACTAGTGGAATGGTGCAAGCACAATGGACTAGAGCTGAATATTCAAAAATGTAATATCTTTACGGCATATCGAATTACATCCCCGATTGTCTATGATTATTTCATAAATGATCATAGACTTAGTCGCCTAGAAGAGGTTAAAGATCTAGTCTAATGCTATGTTATGTTTTCTGAAAAGAAATAGTAGAGATTTTCGGGAGATAATCAGTCTTAAATCCATCTTTTGTTCGTTAGTCAGACCGTATTTAGAATATTCTTCCATCATTTGGGATTCCCCATATGATACACAAGAACTCAGATTCGAAAGAGTACAAAAGAATTTCACGAGATATGCTGTCCGTAAATTGTATTCCTGCGAAGAACTCCCTAAAGGCTTGCAAACCTTAAGTTTCAGGCGTAAGGCAGCGTCAGCCATGTTGGCCCGTGGAGTTGTGGGTATGTGCGTCGACACCTACGCACTTGGACCTACCTGTCTAGGTTCGATTCCTGGAATGATAATAAATACTATTCACGGCCCCACCTCTTTCGAGTCACTGACAATGCTCAAAGAGTATAACTGTCTAGAAAACTCTGTGATGGAAAAAAAAAAAAAAAAAATTGACCGGAGGTTGCACGGATTCGAAGAATCTTCACCTCGCTTGGATATGGGTTCCACAATCACAGTTTTCCAATGCTCCGGATAATGTGCATTATTCAGAGCATTCGCGGCATAGGCTGTGTGGCATGTCGCGCCATATGGCATGAACCAGGGGTCAGCCAAATTCTTAAATTGTAGTAAAACTAAAGTCGATTAACATGTAACGCCCACCGTTGACGGAAACCTTGCTCCCAGCCTCATATTCGAAGAAGGCCACAGTAGGTTTCATCTGTGCGCACCGTACGACGACGGGGAGCATGATTGTTGTCCACTAGCATACCAGTCTCACGAACTTTCTGCACAAAATTGCGTACAGCAGTCGGGGCCGGTGCTTCATTTCGGCCAAAACTTCGCACTGTTTGGGCTACACTCACTTGGGAAATAAGTTTTCAATATTTCCCAACGTTGTTCAAGCGTAATGCGACTCTTTTCATTCCGCGGAGGTGTGATACTGACTTTCTGTCATGATTTCTAGCGGGAAACAGCTGTCGGTGTCAAAATAACCTATAATTAAAAAAAAGCCACTAGATGGCGCACCCTTCATTTTATGAGAATCCCACTGTAACATATGTCTTCTAATGCTAACCAGTATGTCCGAAATTAAGTATAATGCATAGGAACTAGGAAGTGTTATGGTATACGCCGTGACTGATCCATACACCCCTCGTTCCATCCAAGGCTCCCAAGTGCCACGGCGACGTTTCTTTTTGATCTATTCTCACGGGGACAGTTCAGTTCAATACATTACACAATTAGTGTCATTATCATTGTATTGTTGTCCTTAGTGTCAAATTAGATTTGTTAATTCCCAAAAGTGACACTGGCCCAAGGTTACAGAATCACTTCCAGTGGCAACGTCTCGGCTGAGCTTTTTTTTCCGAAAAATCCGACACGATATAATTTTGCTTTGCCCCACACGCATTTTATTTCACATACTCGTACATGTAACAGTAGCAAATTTAATTCAACGTCGCGACGTGAATTAATGGCGTGGTTGCCAATTTTGGTTGCCAAAACCAAAAGCGAGCGATGACGTGGCCAGAAAACTGTTTGTGTTTAAGTGCCAAAAATAATTTGTCCCAATAAAGTCCACACAAGCTAAATCTACACAGTTTACATATTCGGTAGGTGCATTGATTCGCTCGTGAATGACCGCGGAATTCCATGGCCCGAATGCGTCAATTTTGGTCCGTAATGAAGTCATTCGTGTAAACGATGGCAACGAATTGGATTATTTCAATTTGATTAAATTGCATTTCATTTCGCAATGCGGACGGTTGTTCTCGATGTTTGTGGTCTGGCTGGAAATTCACTGATCACTTGGGGGGCTGGGGCGAAGTAAACAGTCGAGGGGAAAATAATAAAAAAATCAGGAAAATTGTTTGTTTAAGGATATGACTGCTCTTAGCTAAGGAGAGCTTCAATTGCCATTGCCGCATGTTTACGACGAAAATTCTATCCATCAAAGGAACTCAGGAACAGAGCACTGCCTGCTAGGATCAGCGGCTCTGCTACATGCCGCTTCCGGCTTCGTTCAGGATCATAGGTAAGATTATCTTTCCTTCGAAAACAAACGACACGGCAAACAAATACGGACATTTTATAAAAACGCCAAAAGCCTGCCCTGAGGCTTTAGAAAAGGCACGCAGGCTCTTCGAAATTGTTAGGGTAATCTCGTTACTGACCCGCCGGAAATAGTGCATTTGTTTAAGCAGCACTTCCAACAGCTGCTTAATGGGTCTAACCAAGAGAGAGTGGTGGGTTAGGTTAGGTAAGAGTGATTGTAACAGATTGTACCAACAGTTGTGACTCACTTAGATCCTGTTTGGATCCATTGTGATATCACTAGCCGGTGATTGATACACTCATTTCTCGTTAGCCATGGAAACTAACTGACACCTAAGAAGTACCTGCTTGTATCCAAGTGGTCCTTTCAGGTAGTGTCCACTTCATTACTGTGGATTAGCCAGTGAGTTTTTCTAATGAATTTAGCTATAGATGTATGTACGTACATGAATGCACTAAAATTATAGTATTACTTGATATATAAGTCAATTTATATATACAACCAGAGCTTCACCCCGATACCGAGAACATATTGAACGCAATTTGTAAGTTCTCAATTTTTTTTGTATTTGGCATATCTTCTAGGCTTTTCTTTGGGCTCAAGAGGCAATTGAGTAGTAGAGCTCTCTCTCGAAGGACCAAGCTAACACTACATAAGACCCTCATCATCCCTGTCCTGCTCTATGGCGCAGAAGCCTGGACAGTCTCAAGAGCAGATGAAGAAGTCCTTGGTCTTTTCGAGAGAAAAATTCTGCGTTCCATCTTTGGTCCAGTTTGCGGTGATGGTTTTTAGAGAAGAAAATTCAACCGTTCATTGTAGGCGCCGGAGGCTCATGTCGCTGTACAGTCCGTATAACTACACGCGTCTACGGATTCTACGGATTCAACGCCTAAGATGACAGGCTCATGAAGAGCGCATGGACAACACTGCTCCAGCCCGAAGAGTCTTCGACTCCGAACCAGTGGGACAACGGAAAAGAGGACGCCCACGGAACCGATGGCGCACACAAGTGGAGCAGGACCTCAACCAACTTGGTGCGCGAAATTGGAGGCAGCCGGCTAAAGATCATGCCAGCTGCAGAAGCCTGTTGATTGAAGCCCAGGTTCACCGCGGATTGTAGCGTCACTAGAAGAAGAAGAAGATTTCTTGTGGGCTACTAAATAGATAGTCGCCTAGCTTACTTTTCCTTGTTCTTGCAAGTGCTGGACAGGTGCCGAGGTAGTGTAGCGTGGTTTCTACTTCTATCCCATCTCTGCAGTTACCTCTGATGATCCCTACGACCTTACTGATTATATTTCTGTTTAGAGTTAGGAGTGTACTTGTATTTTTCGGATTAAAGACTATAATTGCCTCGAGTCCAGTTCCATCCATCTCCGATTGGTGATATTTCTGTATTTAACATGGTATTTATTACTTGAATTAAGGGATAGGGGTCTCCGGATTAGTTGCCAGAGAGAGTGATAGGAAATCAGGAAATCCCAACTTCAGCCGATGCAGTAGTCATTCCACCTAACTTTGAAGAAGTCGGCACAGCCACTACAAAGCTGAACAAAGCCGCAGGCCAGGGGCGACATTCTGATAGGGAGCATGTACCAGATCATCTGCAGACTTTGGCAAGACGAAAGCATGCCCGACTTCCAATCGTCAGCTCCATATGCCCCATCCAAAAAAATGACGATCTTACCCCTTTCAACTATAGAGGTATGTCTCTGATCAACGTCGCGTACAAGATCCGCTCCAGCGTATTGTGTAAACGTCTAAAGACATTTTGCATTGCACTAATCGGAACATGGCTGAGCGGCTTCCTGCCCAGAAAATCGACTATAGGCCAAATTTTGACACTAAGGCTAATCCTGGAGAAGACCAGCGAGTTTCAAATCGATACGCACCACCTTTTCATCGTCTTTAAAGCCACATACGACAGCGTTCACCGAAAGGAGCTATTCGATGCGATGGCCTAATTCGGGATCCCGGGAACACTGATGCGGTTGTGTCGCACCACGCGATGAAGAGTGCCGTTCGGTTCAAAACCTGCCCCGGATTTCAGCAAGTAGATGGGCTATCGTATGATTTCTTCAATCTGGTACTGGTGAAGAAGAGTGCGGCGGGCAGCTGTAAACACGGAAAACTCTATGTTCAGTCCAACTGTTGGGTTACGCAGATGACATCGACATCGTCGTGCGTTCTCTAAGTGCCATAGTGAAAGCTTTTACGGCGATTGGAGAAGAGACGAAGCCAGCTGGTCTTAAAATCAATGAGGATAATACGAAATATATGCTGGCGAGCAAGAAACGATCCGCCGCAGACTTACTTATTTACTTAAGGTAGCGCTACATTCCGGGGTGGACCTGGGTATCAACCAACAAGCGTCTCCAGCCAGCTCGATCTTTAGCTAGCTGCCTCCAGTTTCGCACGCATAGTTGGTTGAGGTCCATTTCCACTTGCGTACGCCACCTGATTTGCGGTCTACTTCTAATGCGTCGTCCCTCGGGTGTGGATTCGAAGACTTTTCAGAATGAAGAGCATTGGTTTCCAAGCCATCTCAATCGTCGGACCTTCACTCCTCTGGTTAAGTCGATGTCGCTGAACAACTCGTACAGTTCGTTGTTATCTCCTCCACTCATCATCTATGCAGAGGGGATCGAAAATCAGGCGAAGAATTTTCCTCTCAAAGCAACCAAGAGTACCTTCATCCGCTTTTGGAAAAGTCCATGCCTCTGCGCCATATAGCAGGACTGGAACGATTAAGGTAATGATCCGACGCACACCTTGGACAATCGACAGCGTCAATTTCGAGGTAGTGAAGGATTTCGTCTACTTCCTGGCCAACGTGTACTCCACGAATGACATCTTAGTGGAGATCTGACATAGAATCGCTCTTGCCAACCGGTGCTACTTCTGTTTGTCAAAACAACTGGGCTCAAAACTCCTGACTCGAAGGACCAAAATCATGCTCTACAAAACTCTTATTTTGCCAGTCCTGCTTTATGGTGTCGGAAGCTGGAAGCTTAGCAAAACTGCAGTGCTGATTCTTGGCACCTTCGAAAGAAAACTTCTACGTCGGATATATGGTCCCGTCTGCGAGGAAGTCGATTGGATGAGAAGACATAACCGCGAACTCTACGAGCTGTGCCAGAATGTGGATGTAGTCCGGAGGGCAAACATTCGGTCGACTACACCGGCTCGGCCACATCGAGCGCATGGACACCAACGCCCCAGTTAAGACGGTCTTCGAATCCGAGCCTCCTGGTTCAAGAAGGTGAGGAAGACCGAACCTCCGGTACAAGGACCAAGTCATCGCGAACGAAAGACAGCTTCAGCGCAGAAGCAGTGTGCCGTCAACGATGAAAGGCAGCAGTATCTCCGGCTCCGACCCTCCTTGGGTCGCAGACCTGCTAAGTAGGATACTCTGTCACGGATCGTCATCAGAGGCCTGGGTGCTAACTTAAAGAAGAAGCTTTGGATGTCAAGCAATTAGAGACCATCCATTTGAGGACGATCGCAGATACGGTGGCCCATTCGGAAGGACTTCAACCAGCTTAGACGTCGTCACTGGAGACTACTGACTGGAACCTGGTTGGGGGTCAGGTCCACTTCTGACTGGTACAAATGAGAGCAGCTTTTCTTTCCCTGGTCATAACCACATATCAAGCTAGATAGGTTGATCTGGCTCGAGAATGCTCTTAGACTATGTGCATTGTGCAACACTTGTTAAGTCATTTATTCCTTGAGCAACTCGCATTTCCTTGTTTTCCGAAATGTAGCTCGGCAACATCTGTCTCTGATCTAGATCTCAAGTCACCATTATTCATACTTATCGCACGTCGTCGAAAATTCGGTAAACGTCACAGAGACTAGTATTTCGACAACACTTGACTAAACCAAATGAAATTTCTGACAGTCGCCAGGCATTATCGATTTGTCACATTCCAACAGAACTCAACTTATATGAGAGAGACCTTCCTTGTTCCTTCAGTGCCTTCCATCTGGCACTGTTTAATTGCCTCATAAATTCCGTTCACTCAACAAAATCGGCTGCGATGTCTCCATTGGATGTTACCCAAAACAGGCATTTGAGTACGGTCATCTTATCCAGAGTGGAACGACACACTGATACTAGTTTGGAGATTAGAGAAACCAGTTCCAGGCCCTAGATGGTTGATTCCAAAAGCGGATATTTCATTCCACCTTATTCTTCTTATTGAGAAATCCCAGATCGGAATTAGGGTTTCGAAGGGTGTACCAGGAATCCATGGTGTGGGGGAAACAAGGTGTGCTGGACCTCTATCATGGTCCGTTTTTGACACTGGACAGATGTGTTTCTTTTCATCACAATTCACTTTCGAATTGATGTAAGATGAAAGGCTTAGTATGCACCGAAAGGCTGTGGAAGGTATAATGAGCAGGGACATATTGAAAAGAAAATCATTCATTCATTTTGTGTTTAAATGTGTACAAAAATGTTAATCATTTTAAAATAATTATCATCCTTCCACAACTTTAAAGACTTGTCTCTAATTGTTTTCGTGTTGAGATACCCTTTTATTAGGACTTTTGCAAAATTTTAAAGTCCGGCTACACAATCACTCTAACCTCCATATGTGGAGTAACCAATTGATTGGCCAATTGAGTGAAATAAACTTACGACGCTTGTCGCTTTGCTATGCTGGCCGCAAATTGTTATATATATAATAAACGAAGTCAAACCAGCAACATCCAATATATATGCAAAACATAGCCAATGGCCATCGATTGGTTCCACGTTTGCAGGAATATTTCACGCTTACAAGGTAATGCGTAACAGATCGACTGTTGCTGTACGAAATATCAAAAAGAATTTTTATGCCTCCAAGTTGAACACTTCACTTCCATCAAAGCAACTTTGGAATAATCTACGTAGCATTGGAGTTTCCGACAACAAACTAAATGGTAAATGAAGTTGACCCAGATTTTCTAAACAATTTCTTTCTTGAAAGTCAATCTGAGTATGGTTTCAATTTTAATGAAGATCCTTCTTATTTCCCTGAGCCGACTCAGAGGAAGGAAATTCAAGATGATCGAAGGAGTCAAATCTAAAGATGGGGTGTTGCTTTCCAATGAGGCGGACATCTTGGGCAGCTGGAGCGAGCACTTTTCGGAGCTGTTCAATCCCGAACAGGGCACTGAGGATGACAGACCCGTAGTCTTGAGTGGGGCGGAGAATAGTCCAACGGTGGAGGAAGTCATTTTGTCGATTGAATCGCTAAAAATTGGCAAATCCGCCGGTGTGGATGAAATCCGGCCAGAAATGCTTAAGGCAATGGGTAAAAAGGGAATTTTATGGCTCTCTCGTGTCATTAAAGTGGCCTGGGAACGCGGTGAGACACCTGGCGATTGGCAAACTGAGGTGATTGTCCCACTTTTCAAGAAGGGGAACAAAAGAGATTGCTCCAACTACAGGGGCATATCTCTATTAAGTATCCCCGGGAAAGTCTATGCTAAGGTGGTGGAAGCGCGTTCTACAGCTATGGTCGAGCCCAGGATAGGGGATGAACAGTGCGGCTTTCGTCCCGGCAAAAGTACCAGTACCACTTGCGAAGGCTTGGGAGTATATGTAACCCATCTACAGTCGTTTTGTAGATTTGGGAAATGCATATGACCGAGTCACTCGAAGTAAACTCTGGGGTGTCCTGCAGGAGTATGGGATTGATGGTCCTCTTCTGAGGGCCATTCAGTCCAGAGATGAAGTATTAAAGAGATAGTCAACTTCTACCTCTCTTGCCCCTTGATTTCATCTGACAGCGTTTTTTATAAAATTTTTATAAAACGTTCACATACAGTGTCTGTGAATACGATTCATCAGAGAGCAACTGCAGGCTGCTCTAAAGCCTTAAGAAGTGTGCGTGAAAATAAAGTAGTATGCGTGCCTTTAGAGCAAATCAGAGATAGGCGAGGGTTTTTTTTTGTAAAGACCCAAACCCGAGTTGGACATCTCTTTACTACTTCATCTCTGATTCAGTCTCCACACACAAACTATAGCAGCTGTGTTGGGGTAAACGGTGCTAAATCAACACCTTTCACCGTGGGCGTTGGACTTCGCCAAGGGTGTGTCTTGTCACCTCTCCTTTTCATTGTATATATGAACTGGATGTTGCGGCGCAGCCGAGGTGAGGAATGTTTCACATTGGGAGAGTTGAGGTCATCTTCTTTTTGCAGATGACTTGGTTATCCTCACATCCTCCCAGACGGAACTCCAACGCGCACTCGATAGGTTTTTGGCCGTATGTGCTGATGCTGGAATGAGGGTTAACTTGGACAAATCGGAGGTTATGGTCATTTTCAGAACGCCTTTTCAATGCACTCTGCATGTCCCATTGAAGCAGGTGGAGAAGTTTAAGTATCTCGTGGTCTTTTTCACGAGTGATGGAAGGAGTAATGCTGAGCCTTCCTGTAGGATGGGTCAAGCTGGGTCAGTTTTGACACAGCTTGGTAGTTCTGTAATCAGGAAGGCCGAGCTTGGTGTCAAAGCAAAGTTAGGGGTTTTCAACTCAGTATTTGTTCCAACTCTCACCTATGGTCATGAAATTTTTGTAATGATCGAGAGAACAAGATCGCGAGTGCAAGCTACTGAGATGAGATTTCTTCGTGCTGTTGTGGGAATTACTCGCCGGGATAGGGTAAGAAACACGGCAGTGCGCGAGGAACTCAACATTGAGCAGCTGCTTCTTCGAACGGAAAGGGCTATGCTTCGGTGGTTTGGTCACGTGGCACGAATGTCCCCATCATCGCGACTTCCGAGGCGGGCGTTGAATGCGATTCCATCAGGTAGGCGACCGCTTGGCAGACCCAGGACGAGGTGGTTGGACCAAGTCCAAAAACTCGCCGGGTTACGCTTGGGCATTGCTCCTGATGAATTAGAGTCGATGGCGGAGGATTGAGTTGCCTGGAGATCTCTCGTGCGTGGTTTACTCTCGCGACCCCTTTAGTGGATCATGCGGGTCAGAAGATGATGATGATGATGATGAAATTGAAATTGAAATATCCGGAGATCATTTGGTCCATTGTGTCAACACTTCTCTTATTGGCATTATAGTACAATAAGATTAGCCGAGTTCATAAACGGCGGCAGCCCTGCACGATTTGCGTTCTTAAATGTAAATAAACTGCATTGCCTTTGCATGACAGCAGTCAGCAACTGCGTTCATAAAAGCAAAGCGACAGTCAAACTGCCATCAAGTTGGCAGTGATTTTTGTTTAGTTGCAGCATTGCAGGGAAACCGAAAGGTGGCCTTTTTCATGCGAAAATGGTTCATAAAAACATCCCGAAATTCTCCTATTATTTTAAGGAAATTTCTGTTATTTAAAAGCGCCGCCTTTTTCCTTCGTGTTTTTTTTTTTTTTGCACAATATTTTGTTCGGCAACACAATTTAACGTCACTCACTTTTGTATCGCCTATTGATGTTTCGTTTATGAATATTTTTTTGACAATGCTGACCTGCTGCAAACTCGGGCAACAGTATTTGTATTCATAAATGCATTGGGAACATATTTTGTGCAGTGCAGGGCGAACAATGTTGCAATTATGAACTCAGCCATTGATTCGCAAGTTTTTTCTTGGTCGGTAGCACAGGTATACGCTTCTGTCGACAAGTTCTTCTTGAACATTCATCTCATCATCATCAACATTAACATCATTATCATCGGAATCCGTTTCCGTCTCATCGACTTCTAACTCGACCTCAATATCAGGCGCATCAGCAGCATCATTATCCAGCACATTATCTGCATCATCATCAGCAAATTGATAATCTTCGTCAGTAAAATCTTCCGCCAACAATGTCGCTATGTGTTCTGCATTTAGCCGTCCAGATCTGTTTGCCCGATTCAAAACTATATCACTTTGTTCCACCATTTTTCACTACACAAGCACCAACAATAATAATTAATTTATAATGAATACACTGATTTACTTATAAGTATGATAAACTATATTTTTCGCGTTCGTCTTCAGACTCGTGCTTTCCGTTTGAGATTTATCCTAATATGTATGTATGTAAGTATGTTCCCACTAGATGAAATTAAGAAATTGCCCAATTTCCCATACAACGAACCAATTTCGAATTTGAAGTTTATGCTGCAATATTGGTCTTCCTTCTCTTCAAGAACGAGTCATGTGTTAACTTGTGGCTTATTTCTTTTTCCTGACATAGTTTCTATTGCAGACTTCTTCTTGCAATTACTGTGTCTCAGTTAGTCGTCAGATATTTGCTTGTCACACTACGGGTACATCTCTTGAAAGCTCTTTGATTTAGCGGTTATAGCTTCTCCTCTTTCCTACTTTTTTCCCTAAGCCCTTCCTCGAACAACCAAAGTATAATATATATATTATATTTCCATAAGACCTGAATCGTCCCAGTCCTGCTAAATGGCACAGATGCATGGACTTTATCAAAAACGGAAGTCAAAAGCGGAGCTTGTTTTGAGAAGAACATTCTTTCTGTGATTTTCGGTCCCGCCTGCATAGATGGTGAGTGGAGGAGAAGATATAACAGCGAACTGTACGAGCTGTTCAGCGACATCGACTTAACCAGAAGAGTGAAGGAAAGTCTTCGAATCCACCGCCGAGAGACGGTGCAGTAGAGAAAGACCGCGACTCAGGTGGTGCACGCAAGCGGGAGGGGACCAGAGGCGAAACTAGAGGCAACTAGCTAAAGATCGAGCTGGCTGGAGACGCTTGTTGGTTGAGGCCCAGGTCCACCTCGGACTGTAGTGCCACCTTAAGTGTACTATTCTGCGCACTATTCTGCGTTGAGGTCTGTCTGCTTAAAATCTTGTTTTGAAATTATTCGGTTCAACGTGAATTTCAAAGTGCAACTGGACAGATCTCAAACGATTTCCCTGGGATCGTGAATTAAGGCTCGGTCTTTTAGACCTTCGGACGATGAATGCTGTCAAAAAAAATAGATTGAACCCGATCAACATGTGTTGCGTATTGCCTTGGCTTATTTTGAAATGTTGTCATCTCCCGATTACCAAGACGGTAGTTTGTTGGCTAGGGGCATGTATGAAAAATCTAGGAAAGATGTTCTTGAATTTGGTGAAAGACATAAAGAGTGGGCCAAATACAAGTTTTTTTTTTAAAATGCAATAAAATGAACAAAATTACATTTTGTCCATGGATTATGGCTTTATTAGTAAGCACAAACATTCCCATTCATTATGAAATGCAACGTCGTTCATGTGTCTGCCTCAGCTGGCTTCGCAGTAGCGCATAGGTCACGAATTGCTTGGATGATATCGGCCTTAAGTGCTTGAATCGTTTCCGAACAGTTGGCATAACATCGGCCCTTCACGGTACGCCACAAAAAAAAGTCCTAAGGGGTCCAATTGTAGCTCCGAGGCGGCCAATTGACAACGTCAAGACGGCTGATAACATGATTTGAGAAAAAGATCGATAGTGATATGGGCTGTATTGCATGGCGCGCCATCCTGCAACAACCGGAGGTCGTACAAATCCGCGTCTTCAATTTATGTAAAAAAAAATCGGTTAACATGGCTCTGTAACGCCTTCAGTTGACCGACTTAACGTTCGAAGAAGGCCACAGCAGCCACATGCCCATATGTGCGCACTGTACGTCGACGGGGACCAGTCTCAAGAATCTTTTGCACAAGCTTGCATACAGCAGTCGCGGTGGTTGCTTGATTTTGGCCAAAACTTCTTCTTTTCAAAAAACCCAGGCTGAGTTCGTAGACGTCAAAAAATGCACATCGCGTGAGCATCACTGCCTTTGTGATGCTATGCAATGATTTCTTGACGTTGCGATGCATCACGATAATCTGTGTTTGCCCAGCGGCTGCTTTCATATGACGTTTTAGAACGCGATGCATTGCATCATTGCCAAATGTTTGCAATTAAGGGACGCTTTACGTTGCAGTACTGCGCTCGTACTGCGTTTACGAACTCAGCCGCACTGCTAGGGAATGGGAATACACAGCACACTAAGATAATAAATACAGTTTCCTGTTCTAAACAACATCCTTTGTTATTTTGGACCTTTTTTACCTCTTTACTAAGAACTGCCATCTTGAGGGAAGTACGTAGGAATCAAGTACAAAATGTGTCTGAAAAATCGGATTCATTTACTAACACCCACGAAAAACACCTTAAAAGCAAGATCACTTAATTGAATTGGAAGTAGAAAGCGATCCCTTTAAGTGTTCAACAAAAGAGCACAAATTGCTAACCAGTTCAAGGACTGTGAGGAGCCGATAAGTGGGGTTAAACCCTTCATGAAGAGCTCTCAGAAATGTTGCACAACTGAGAAAAAATGTTAAGCAAAGGGAGATGTTTGCTGATCAGAGTAAAACTTGGTCCGGCGAAAAGGCAATTAAAAAGGGGCGAAAACTCAAGATCAGACATCAGACGTAATTGTGAGACGTCCAACGCAGAATGGCTATATCGGTGCACCAGGAAGACTATCAAGCATAGTGCTGGTAACGTTATGTAATGGGCATGCATTTTTCATGGCTGTACAGTACTGTTTTCCTAACTATGAGGCAGATGATCGGGAACATGATCCCTACTTGAAAACCTCCGACAGGTCTGTGCTCCAACGAAAGACCATCTCTGCCAGCAGTCATCGACAGCTATGTTGAATTATTTCGTCGACTCCGCACAAATTTACTGCCGGCAAATGAGCATACATCCATTCCAAAGCAGAGACGGCTCCTCACCACAGATCAAAGGGACGCAATCCATCACGTCTCGGCATCATCGCTCACCCATGGTCCAGGTATACAGTGATTCTCCGTCAGACAAGTGCTTTCACTTCCTCATTTCGTTGCTTTTGTCCTTCTGGCTGTGTTTTAAACTACAAACTTCTGCAAGACAAAAAAAACCTTTTAACCAGCCGTCAGCAGCGCAAACAACAAACCAAACCTTTCTCTCATTCCAAAGCATTCGAACCGGATCCGTGTTGCCCGATGTTTATGCGTTATCGCATAACGATGAGAATTCCCCATCAATACATGCCTTCATGTGGACACACTTTCCGTCGCAATCGATTGTTTTTTTGCAACCATGCCAAATGGCAACAATCATCATTATTTCCCTCCGCTTTGTTCGTTCCGATAATAACAATAAAAGGGTTTACTTCACAGAACTCCACGATAGCAGCACAACAAAGGCCGACGTTAATCATGCGCAGCATAAGACAACAGCAGAACGATCGTCGAGAAATACCCAACCCAGCTTTTGCTGAGGGCACAGCAGAAAAAGGTAAACCGAAAGGGAACCACCAGCAGATGTTCTGACGAGCATACAAACGGACACGGGGTGTCTACAGATGGAAGGTTCTACAGGAAAAAATAAAAGAATAATGTACGTCATAACTGTAACTAGTCGAATTCGGGGGAATTTTCGACTTCCTCCCGGAGCTGAGTCGAACAAAGCAAAAATAAAATGAAAGAAGAAAAATGTTTTTCGGCAGTTTATTGCCATTTGATGGCGTTTTTTTTTTTTATTTTTTTGTTGCGAGTGAATCCGGTTTGCACGGGAATTTAATCGATCGATGGAAGATCGTTTATTTCCTTTTCTGCTCGATGGAACATCGACGCACAAAAACACCGACGCCAGCAAGTTGGCTGGTAAACATGGACAACATTAAATATCGAGAAATGGCCAGCATCGATTCACGATAAAACGATTGACATCATACATGCTGATTAAGTTCGATGAAGACACTTAATGACCGGTTAGAAATGCAATTTTGTGGGAAGGTAATGCTGGATTCATGGGCTATAAGCACAGCAGAAGAGCTGATCTAAAACAAGCCAATCTAAACTTGAAAACTAATGCTTACCCTAGATGGTAGACAGAGAAAGGCAGGACTAGGGTGGGAAAGAACTAGACTGGGCGTGGCTTCGAAGTGAGATTTTGCTGAGGTGGAAATCGAAAGGGTATTCCATAGTGTTAGCCAAGCATAGCATCCTTGATCCCGGTGAGTTGAAGCAGTAATTAGTCCGATGTGGCAGAATGCGGAAGAGGCTGAGGACCTTAGATTGTAGGGGTCTACGCTTAGAAACTCAAATTCAAGAAGTGCGGTGCTGTCTGTGTTACAAGTAATTAGTTGGTGGAGGAAGAGTAGATCGGCAATTTTGCGACGGTTTTCGAGGGACTCAGGGTGATCGGACTAAGGAGGCAAGTTGGTTATGTCAGTCTAGGAAAGATGACGAAGAGCCAAACGTAGAAACCTACGGTAAACAGCTTCGATACGACGAATGTGGACCGCAAAATGAGGTGACCGTACTTGGCTGGCATATTCGAGAATAGGTCTAACGAAGGTGATGTATAAAGATTTTGATGAGAGATGCGCGATGAGAGTCTGCGGAGATATGGTCAACATCGTTGATGGTACGTACGAAAATTAATAAACCGATGTGGCTGACGTTGTGGTACGCCCGAAGTGTCTTTGATAGGTTTGGAGACAGACGGTCGCCTACCCGATGGAATCGCATTCCAGGATCGCCTAGGAAGTCATGACGATGGCGACATTCGTGTCACTTGACCAAACCATCGAAGCATAGCCCTTTCCGTTCGAAGGAGCTCAACGTTGACATCCTAGCGCAGTGGCGTGTTTGTCGCCCTATCACGGCGAGTAACTCCCACAACAGCAGGAAGAAATATCATCTCGGCAGCTTGTATTTGCGATCTCATTCTTTAGTTAATTACCCAAATTCTTCGACCATAGGTGAGAGTTAAAAATCGCTAATTTGGCTTTGACATCAAGCTCGGCCTTCTTTACTGAGACCTTCCAAGCTTTTTCAAAATTGATTCAACCTCGGCCAATGCTACAGGAAGGCTGAGGAACACAGGTGTCTCACTGATAACATTTTTAGACTCCTAAAAACTACCTTTTAATGGGTATTTTTTAATCTTGTACAAACCATGCCGTGAATGCAACGACACCGCGACCAGGATAGATCTATTGTATCGGAGGGTTGTACTACGTACTACTTCCCTCATGAAAGCTAGTAAGTCTTTAGTAGTGGAGTTTTTTAAACCCACTGAAGTGAGTATCTCCTTATTGAAGATACGTTTCCTTAACCATATTAGTGCCGGACATTCGCACAAAATGTGCTCAGAAGTTGCATCCTCTTCGAGTCAGAGCCGAAAGACCTTGTCTTGACACAGGTTTCAATTGTTAAGGTGGCAGTTCTGGCCACAATGGCCCGTAAGAAAGCTTGTTAGCAATCTGAAGTTTCCTTTGTTAAGATTGATTATTTGCTTATATGTATAAGGGCTAAGGGCTAAGGCTGCTTCTTTGGGCTAAGAAAGCAACTGGTAAACAAAGCCCTCTCTCGAACAACCAAGATAACGCTCTACAAGAGCGTAATCGTCCCAGTCCTGCTATATGGCGCGGAGGCATGGACTTTGTCAAAAGCGGATGAAGCTGCCCTTGGTTGCTTCGAGAGGAAAATTCTTCGTGTGATTTTCGGTCCCGTCTGCATAGACGGTGAGTGGAGGAGGAGATATAATGACGAACTATACGGGCTGTTCAGCGACATCGACTTAGCCAGAAGAGTGAAGATCCAAAGACTGAGATGGCTAGGTCATGTAGAGCGGATGGAAACCAATACTCCGGCCCGAAAAGTCTTCGAATCCACCCCCGAGGGACGGGCGCAGTAGAGGAAGACCGCGACTCAGGTGGCGCACGCAAGTGGAAAGGGACCTCAACCAACTATGCGTGCGAAACTGGAGACAGCTAGCTAAAGATCGAGCTGGCTGGAGACGCTTGTTGGTTGAGGCCCAGGTCCACCGTCCACCCCGGACTGTAGCGCCACCTTAAGCAAGTAAATAAGGGCTAAGACCATGACCATATGTCCACTGGTCTAGGCGAAGTTTTGTTTTTCCATTCCTTAATCAGAGTTGTGACTGCTGTCCAATTGACATCACAGTACGGTTTAGGACCGATGTATGCAGATTCCGAGACAGCCCTAGCGAACTCATCTGCGGATTCGTTGCCTGTCCAGGGACCCACTCAAGTTTG
Source organism: Eristalis pertinax (assembly GCA_907269125.1). Classification (NCBI taxonomy): domain Eukaryota; kingdom Metazoa; phylum Arthropoda; class Insecta; order Diptera; family Syrphidae; genus Eristalis; species Eristalis pertinax. The sequence goes on along the minus strand of OU026145.1, from coordinate 110,151,733 downwards.
AATTTGTTGTACCTGGCAAGGGATTGCGACATTTGACTGTTTTGGAGTCTAAAAGGTTAGACGAGAGTGCCTTTAGTGCTGCTTGACTGTCTGAGAATATTAGTATAATAGTCCCCTTAATGCCTTTGTGGAGGAATTGTCTGGTGCAGACCTCGATGGCGTGGATTTCCGCTTGAAACACTGTAGGATACGACCCCATTGGTACGGACATCCTTGTGTTGGGTTCAAAGACTCATGCTTCTACTCCGAATTCCATCTTTGATCCGTCTGTGGAGCATACTAGGCCTTTAGGGTCTTGTACTGGGACACCACTGGACCAGCTTGCGCGGTCCAATATTTCAACTTCGAAAAGCCTTCCGAAACAGTGTTGCCTGACCATTATATCCGGCCTTGTAAAGGGTGGTTAAATTTTAAGGGCCGGTATTGATTTTGGATAAAACACAAATTATTTAGGAAATTATTGTCATTTCTTTTTATTATGATAATATTGGTATGGTTCAATAATGTATAGAACAAAATATCGGCCAAATGGTCACCGCGACCTCGGCGGCACACCTCCAGCCGATGGTCCAAATTTTCGATGGCGCTGAAGCATAATTGAGGTTCTATGCCGTTAATGTGCCGAATTGTCTCATCCTTTAGCTCTTGAATTGTTGCTGGCGACGTACACCTTTTCTTTCAAATAGCCAATTGACATCGCCACCACGTGAGATAACACGGCCATTGAATGTGGCGCGCAAAAGAGCCGTTGTTTCGTTAGCTGTGTGGCAAGTGGCACCGTCCTGTTGAAACCACATATCGTCCACATTCATATCTTCCAATTCGGGCCATAAAAAGTTCGTTATCATTTCACGATAGCGAACACCATTCACAGTAGCTGCCTGACCGGCATCATTTTGTGAAAAATACGGCCCGATGATGCCGCCAGCCCATAAACCGCACCAAACAGTCACTCTTTGTGGGTGCATTGGTTTTTCGACAGTCACTCTTGGACTATCATTCGCCTAAATGCTTCTGCTTATTAACGAATCCACTGAGGTGAAAATGTGCTTCATCACAGAAGATGATTTTCTTCGAAAATGTATCATCCACTGTTGCCATTTCTTGCCACCATTCTGACCAGTGACGACGCTTGAAATGGTCAAGAGGCTTTAGTTCTTGAGTCAATTGCACCTTGTAAGCGTGTAAATGTAAGTCTTTATGCATAATGTTCATCAACGACGAGCGTGAGAGGTGCAATTGTTGGGCACGACGACGAGTTGAGGTGGACGGCTCTTCAGCAACACTATCGCGAACAGCAGCAGTATGAGCTGTATGAGCATGCACTGGTGTTTTCACATCTCCTACAGACCCGGTTTGCTCAAATTTTTGCACGATTTTTCCGATTGTACGCACATTTGGACGATTAAATTGACCGAAAAAATCACGAAGTGCACGATATGCATTTTGATTTGAACGCCCATTTTCATAATAAGCCTGAATAACTTTAACGCGTTGCTCGATTTTGTATCTTTTCATGGTTCAAATTGAGTTAGTCTGAAATTGAGAAATGTCAAATGAAATGCAGAAAAAAACTTGACGTTTAGGTGTGGTTCACATTCAACATCGGCCCTTAAAATTTTACCACCCTTTACAAAACATATTCCGAGGACCTATTAAGTTACCAGATTTATAATTATACTCAAGCTTCAGTTTGATGGCATATCTAGCAGCTGTCTTCCTAATGAAGATTGGTAAGAGAGTTAGCCCGACTGTAGCTTCTAGAGCTGTTTTGGTGCAGGTGCACATGGCACCTGTTATTCCAAGTCAATCAATATGTTGTAGTTTCTGCAACATATTTGCCGTCGTTAGTTGGAATGTTTTGGGCCACCAAACAATGGCCGCATGGGTACAACTAATGAATGATTTTGGGAGAGAGACCCCAAGTCCTGCCGTGCAGACGTCTACTGGCCCATAGTGCTCTGGTAACACGCTCTATGGCCGACTTAATATGTCCGTTCCAGTTAAGTCGTTTATCTAGGAATACTTCCAGATTTTTGACCTCGCTGGAATGTGTTAGTGTTGTATTGTTGATTATTATGGATCCAAGGTTGACTCGTGTGCTCCTTGAGGAGGACACTAGAACTGTCTTACAGGGATTGATAGATAATCTTTAGGTGTTACACCAAGACAGGACTTGCATTAGTGTCTTATGCATAACTGTCATTTCGTGCATTCCTCTAATATTAATCGCCGTAACGTGCAGTGGGTAACCAGATCTATGAAAATCTGATAATAATTTGTGGATAACTAAAGACCATTGCGGTGGTGATAAAAGTAGACGATGGAGTTTTGAGCGGTAAGCTCCTCCCCAGCACCCTAAACCATATTGAAGTCTAGAGTGGAATATGCCGAAGTCTGCAATCTACGGAGATGATACAAGCCACGGGTAGAGGAACAAAGATACTGCTTCAAGTTCGCATTGTGGTAAGACGAATTCATCTTCTGATCAATAATAATGCCTAAATGCTTGTAGTATCAATTTTGAAACAACTAGGCAGCATCACAATCTCAGGGTAGTCTCAGGGTTGAGCACAAGGTTCAAAAGGGTAGGAAAGTCGTATGCAATACCAAGATCGTCAGCAAAGGCCGTAACTTTACCCGCAAAAGTCTGAAGAAGGAATTGATGTGGATTTGGAAAAGAATTGTGCCTAAAACAGATCCCTGAGGTACCCCAAGATTGATTGTTCTAAAACTACAGAAAGAGTTCCCAACCGTTACCTTTTGCCTTCTATCCTTCAGCTAAGAAGCTAGCCATTTATAAATAAGTCCCCGAAAAGCAGCCCTATACAGTTTGCTCAACTATGATTAATCATGTCAAAAGCCTTTTTTATGTCTACAAACAGGCCGGCACAACCTTTTTTTCGAATCCAGGCATTTATTTATTGGAGAACAGAAGGTCATAAGTGCATCTTCAGTGGAGAGTCCTTCCGGATAATGGAAGTGCACTGAAAAATTGAGGTCTTTTCAGAAAACGTACATAAATAGAAGAGAGCAGTGAGAATGTTGAGAGTAATTTGTTGTTTTTTTCTTTTATTTCCCTCTTAAAAAAACTGGTAGAACGTCAGTACATTTTAAACTATTGTGTAATATGCAACTGGATATACCTAAGTTTAAGAGAAAAGCCAGAATGTAGACTATATTAAAAGAGATGTGCTTCAATAAGCAATTGGGTAAATCATCATCACCACAGGAATGCGATTGACTAAGTGTGTTGATTATGGATACAATTTCAATCCTATCATCAGCACATACGGCCACAAACCTATGGAGTGCGCGCTAGAGTTCCATCTGGGAGGATGTCAGGGCAACTAAGTCATCTTCAGAAGAAAGAAAATTATGTGAATGGAGACTGAATGGCCTTCAAAAGAGGATTGATGGTCTCTCCTCCTGAATACATCAGGAATGTGAGATTGATGGTCCTCTTTTGAGGGTCATTCAGTCCTATGCATACACGACTAAATTTTAAGCGGTTCATATAAAGAGTAAAATGTTGAGCCACTTTTTCGGTGTATATTGGTTTGCTATCTCGGTAATAATACGCATAATGTTGTCTTCCAAAGCTGTAATTGATGCTGACTTAGCGGCATAAACGAGATTGATTGATTTAACGTGTCCCTATAAATATCCTTTTGGTAGTTTTGTTCAAAAAATAATACATTTAATCGGTTTTAGAGTTTTTTAAGCGTTTAAATCTGTTCACTATGAAATGGCAACGCTAACTGAGCATGTTTGGGCACGAGTCATGCGTGAACTGTCAAAAATAGAACACTGAACAACGAAACAGCAAACACATTACATGACCGGCCCAAGAACTGAACATTGGGTAACACCAGAATGAATGAAGGGCAATGAATAGGAATAAAACCACGGACAATGCTGCATTAATTTTAAATTTATTTCAAATATACATAAGGACATCGTTCCAAACAGAATCAAATGCTTTATCGGTGTCAAATAGTGTCACGTACAGCACGCGATGGCATGTCTGTTTTGCAAGGTCTTCTCAAGAATGACAGAGTCACATCACAATACGTCGCACAGTGGTTCCATTTGTATGGGAAGTGCGGTCAAAACTCTAAATTTAACTGATGGAAAGTAAATTAAATAATTAAAAAGGTGATTTATTTTAAATATTATTTTATTTTGCAAAGAATTATTTGAATAAATTTAAAATTTCTTAGGACTTAGGATTTTTTTTTAAATTTCTTTTGTTAGAAAGTAAATGGTCTGAAGTCAGCAGTAATCTGTTTAACAAATCGGTGTTTGTTGATATCCTTGATATTTTTCTCGTGTTTTTTGAACGAAAAAACTTGACATCTTTATGTTTAGCTTCAGCTGCCTCCTCCGTAAATTGACCTATAGGTAGTGTGGAATGTTTCACGATTTGTCCTCCATGAATTAGAACCTTGTGCACTGAAGCTGGCAATGGGTACCAAGGGTATTCTGTAACATTGCATAACAGCTTGCCAACTTGCTCTTTGAGCAGTTGGAAGATATCATCCGCTTCGAGCGGTGCGGCGATCTTTAATAGTTTGGATTGATTTTTTTCTCCTTTCGGTGTGAAGGAGAAGAACTGCGTCGTCGAACGCGATAGACACGTCTTAAGAGCTTTGTGATGCTCTATGGTCTTACAGCGGATAGAGTATTTTTCAAATCCTTTATTTTTCTTAATGCTAAAATTGCCACTACCTATGGCCCGCCTACATACCTGTGCAGTTTGTATAATATCCGTCTTGAACAAGTTGATGGGTGGCACTTTCTCGTTCTTTTTTGGCTGCTGTTGTTGCTGGTGTACTGCTGCCTGCTGTTTTTGTTGTTGGGCTGCTATCTGTTGCGTCTGCTTTTTTTGTTGTGCTGCTGAATGGTGATGTTGCTGAACTGTTGCCTGATGTTGCTTCTGTTTCTGCTGTGTTGCTACGTGCAGATGTTGTTGAGCTGCTGGCTGTTTCAGCTGTTGTGTTGCAGACTTCTGTTGCTGCAAAGCAGCTGCATGTTGTTGCTGCTTCAGCTGTTGTGTTGTTTTTTGCTGTTGTTGCTGTTGCTTTTGTGGCTGGGTTGGCTTTGCCAGCTGTTGATGTTGTTGCCTGAGCCCTTGTAGCTCTAGCTCATCCTCGATCCTTCTTCTTTCAAGGTTACTTGCCCGAAGTGCTCTAATTTCTTGAAGGAGTTTGTCAGTTTCCTCCTGCAAATTAGAGACTTTGTCTTCTTTGGCACGAATTATTGCCTCTACTTCTTCCTGTGTCGGAGGGCATCGATTCAAAGCTATTACTGCTAATAGCGAACCGCCCTTTCCTCCCGTCAGATACATAGGAGTACCCGTCATCATCTGTTTCGCCCTCGGCTGCCGTCTCATTAGATGACGTAGCTGCAGCGCTTTCTCCCTCCTGCCGTCTTTCTAGTGACGTGTCAGTGAGGCGACGTTTTGCACTTTTGGAGATGCACTTCTTTCTCCTCCTCTTCGACGTGCCTTCTTGGGACACCGTTGGTTGGTGGCGTGACACTTCGGTCTTCGGTTGATGTTCCCCGACCGTTCCTCGGCGATCGGGCTGCCCGTTCCCCTCCATTCTAGGGACTCACGTACTTAGTTGAAGAAAAAAAAGAAAAACTGTCCGCCCCCACTGGGCTTCGAACCCGTGCCCCTATGCGTCACGGCTGTTGACACTACTTGTTCGGCCAAGTACTTGCTGCGGATCCTCGTACCAATTACACTACTTCACTTTTCTTGATTATCACTTGCTTTTACTTTAAATTAGTCGAAACACGTCTGCACTGTTCAATGATCTGTGAACGACTGAACTTAAAAAAAAAAAAAAAAAAAAAAATGTATTTATGTCTATATACATGATTTTGTATAGATTTTTATACAAGACGTATGTATATATATGTAGTGTAGGTAATAAGTTAGTTTGTAAGTCTAGTTAAGTTTTATTTAGTTTTAATTTTATTTTAAGGTAGAATTTAAGTTAGAGTAATTTTCACACAAATGTTCAGTTAATAAGTTTTTTCAATTTTTCTTATAACATATTTTTTAAATATAATAGTTTTTTTTAAATATTATAAACAATATTTGTTAGGTTAAGTCGAAAGACATAGTTTAAGATTAAGTTTAGCTTAGAGTGCCCGCCGAGGGCCAGTAAGTTTAAATATAAAATATAATATCACTGTTCGTCCCAGCTAGTTTTAAGCATTTTTGTCTAGTAGATAAGTTTGTAATGAATTATAAAAATAAAAATGAAATTAAAAAAAAACGTTTTTAAAATAACAGCACATCTTTCGATAATCGATTGCTTTACACCAGATATTTTGGAAGATACAGATGGATATTTTGCAAAAAATCTTCGGGCAGTATTGCCATCATTTGAATTCCCTCCACCTTGTCTCGGCTTGTCAACTATCAACCCAATCTTCTTAAATTCTCCTTGGACACGTTTTTTTTGTGCGTCCGAATTATGTTTTTCATTGCTTCCTATGCTCCATTTTTTGAAATCCAACCGATAAGCTAAATGAATGAAGATAATAGTATGTTTTTTTTTCTTTGAGCAAGCCTCCCACCTTCTTTGAAAGGATTTACAGAGGTTACTTATCTTCTTTTCGCTTGAATCTAAAAAAAAAGGTGAAAATCAGTGTTTTACTTCGGATCAAAATTTTAAGGTTTGCGCCAATCTGCGCTCAAAAAGCTATACATATTCTGAAAGAAGAAAAATAGCTCTAAATTTTGATGTATAAATTATAACCGGCATTTATCGGCACTTGATGTGTTTTTCTTTAGAAAAACACGAAAAATTAAAAAAAAACACACAAATCATGCCTCAGTTCCAATGAAGGTAAAAAAAAAAACTTCAGAAAACCATTGAAATCCCTTCGTTATATATTGTTTTACTATTCGCATCAACTTTTTTCCAAAATTAACTTTAAACAATCTACTAAAATTGATTGATGCTGAGTCCTGTTTTCAGATTTTTTTTAACTGCGAAAAACACTCAACTTTGTGATGCGACTGACAACCAACAACTAATTTTAAATCAAAAATCTTACTGTCACTTAACTGTCCCGTTATCATAGATAATTACTGCATTAAAAAAAACAATTTGATTAACTTTGAAATTTTGACTTTTGGCCTATGGGAGGAACCACTGTGCGTCGCCTTGCCGGAAACTTGTTTTTTTTTGAAGAACTTAGTGAATTCGATGTCGACCGTGATAGAGCAGGGACAGCTGTCGATCGTCAATGCGCAGAACTTGAGAAATTTGTGTGAAAAAAGTGGTCTATGCTGAAGACACTCTCTGCACTCATCCATTGATATGTGGATGGGATAGGCGCAAACCCTATTGAGATTCTCGCGGCGGGCATGTGTCCTCCGTCTGTGTTTGGAAATACCAACCTCAGTAGCCTCATCTCATCTCCTCACATCTGTCACTTTATTCTCGCCTAACCCGCATGCTTCACCGACTGTTTATTAGAGCAAATGTTCCTCTTTATGGCACCAAATGGGACGAGGAATGGTCAACATATGCAGAAAACAAAGTTCATATGACCAGAAAATCAATGCCGCACGAAGAAGAAGCACGTTGTCAACCGCCATTTGAAGCCGAGAAGTGCATGTATTAAAATTGTTTATCGGATTCAATCCACCTGTTGGCAAATATCAGACTGATGGAAAAACAACTAGTCTCCTTGGAATTCTCTCCAGAGCACATTTCTTGTTAAAAATTTGTACCGGAAATTCGATCCATGAACGCATTATCTTACCTGATCGTAGTCCAACCTGAACCCACACGAAGAAGACAAAGGGGCTTAGGGAGAAAAGGAAACAAAATCCTTTTCGCTGCACGATCGCTATTGTTACACATCGTTATTGTCCAGAAATCACATTCAACCATTCAAGGCTTGGGTCTTATTTCGTTGATACAGGTGCCCTTGCAAAAAAAAAAAAAGTGCGGCATTTTGGATTATGGATGATGTTTCCTAGCAAAAAGGTGCAGTAACCTGACTATGATCGAACGATCACTTGAGGTGGGTAAACGTTCGGAGTTCAACCTGTCAGAGCCACAAGAAGGATGACTGTCATCGGAGGTCACAGCACACCGAAGAGTAATTGAACGAGAGACCCTTGGGGTTGTTTATGTCCCCGACAATGGAGGACAATGTGTGCTGATATTGCGACACAACCATTGATGAAGTGGCAAGGACAAAGAAGTACATATACGAGGAATCACACAAGACAGTGAGGGAAAGGCAAGGATCGGCTTGGAAGAAAGAAGGAGAAAGAACTGCTGCAGCGGCGAAGTTAAGAGGGATTTGTGCAAGTATATTGATGGTTTCTCAATTTGGGGTTCGAATAAGTGGGACAAAGAGAAGATCTATTTTTGGATTGCCGAACCTTTTGAACAATGATATCGATTTCACGTAGACTCTGCCCTGTATTGCGGCTTCATCAGTTGCGTGATGGAATAGTTGAATTACGCCGATGACACTATGGTTCTATGGTGAATCCATAACTTATTTGAACGCCTTTCAGGTATAATTTTTAATTATGAACATTTAATTGCAATATGTCCTCGCACACAAACTTCAGGAATTACTTAGTTACTTACTTATCAGGCCGGCGACCCATGGAGGGTCCGAGGCTGAGCAATTGCCGCCTTCCATCGTTGACGGTCCTGGCCATGCTGCTTCCAGTCATCAAGACCAAGCTGTATTGCATCCGCGATTACTCGGTCTTTATACCGGAGATTCGGTCTTCCCTTTCTTTCTCGAACTAATAGGCTCGGAATCAAAGACCCTCTTTGCTGGAGCATTGTTGTCCATGCGCCCGATGTGGACGAGCCAGTGTAGTCGACGGATTTTTGCCTTCTAGACTACATCCAAATCTTGGTACAGCTTGTAGAGTTCGCGGTTATGTCTTCTCCTGCATTCGCCTTCCTCGCAGACGGGACCATATATCCGTCGTAGAACTTTTCTTTCGAAGGTACCAAGAATCAGCTCTGCAGTTTTGCATCGTCCAGCTTTCGGCTCCATAGAGCAGGACTGGCAAAGTAAGAGTTTTGTAGAGGATGATTTTGGTCCTTCGAGTCAGGAGTTTTGAGCCAAGTTGTTTGGACAAACCGAAGTAGCACCGGTTGCCAAGGGCGATTCTACGACGGATCTCCACTGTGATGTCGTTTGTGGAGTTCACATTTGTCCCGAGGTAGACAAACTCCTTTACTACCTCGAAATTGTAGCTGTCGATCGTGAAGTTTTGTCCAAGGTGGTGTGTGACGAAACGTTTTTTGGTCGACAGCATATATTTCGTTTTGTCCTCATTGACCTTGTGACCAGTTCGTTTCGCCTGTTCTTCAATCGCCGTAAAAGCCTCCACTATGGCACGTTGAGAACGCGCGACGATGTCGATGTCATCTGCGTACCCCAACAGTTGGACCGACTTGTAGAAGATAGTGCCTTCCGTGTTTACAGCTGCCCTCCGCACTATCTTCTCCAGTACCAGATTGAAGAAATCACACGACAGCGCATCTCCTTGCCGAAATCCAGTGCAAGTTTCAAACGGCTCGGAAATCCTTGAGCCGAACTGCACGGTGCATCGCGTATGTGTTGTGCGTGGTGCGACTCAACCGGATCAGTTTTGCCCGGGATCCCGAATTCGGCCATCGCATCGAATAGCTCCTTAAAACTTCAGGAATTACTTACTTCAGGAATTAAAGTGAAAAAAAAAACAGCTACAGATATGTACAGGGTGGGCCATCTAGTGGTTTTTTTTTAAATCATACGTTATTTTGACACTGACAGCTGTTTCCCGCAGGAAATATTGACAGGAATTCAGTATAATACCTCCGCAGTCCGCGGAAAGTATTTTTGGCGACCCCTATTAAACACTACTTTGGCATGATGACCGAAACTAGCGAAACTTAATGCAAAAATCAAAGTCGTACGAATGACAACAGTTTGGTATCAAACGACAGGTATTAACGTTCCGCAAAAAAAAACATTTCATGGAAACGATATTTACCGTTATGTGATATCGCAAACAGCAAAAATGTTTAAGCAAGAGAAAAATGTGAAACATTAGTTGCATTATGTGACATTATGTAGTCATCGTGTTCGTGTGAAGTAAGTGGCAACGCTATCCTTCTGTTTTTTTTTTTTAATTTCGTGATTGTTATATAAGAAATCTTTTTGGTAATTTCGAATCTTATACCTCAGCAAATGGTAGAAATTCCCGATTTGCTTGAAGGCCTTCGAATTATCGGTTTTTTTTCATATTGTAACTTTGTGCAGAGTTTTCAAAATGTATCCGCATGTAGCCAGACTATATTCTTCCAGAAACCGTTAAGACATTTTGCGCTCAGATGCGAACCCTATACAACTTTTTTTGAGTTAACACCGCCAACAATACAACTCCGATGCTCTATAGAAGCATTAATGTTCAACTGTACAACAACTGGGATTTCTCCCTTCCATTCTTGGATTCGATAATTTGAATGGCAAGCAAGATCACGGGAAGAGTAAGAAGTTTAGTTGCGAACAATATAAGCCACACTCCAAAACGATTTCGGGATGAAATGAGACTGCTAGTTGACATGCGAAAGCAAGTAGTAGGCAATACGAATGATGGTAACACAGCGCGAACATTTTATTAGAAACGTTGAGATGAGCGCGGATGTAACAGGCATCAGCAATGATCTGATCTACCATTTCTGAATGTTACTCGAAGCATTATCGAGTGATTATGAAATTAATGGAGACAAGTTTGCAAACTATGCCAATGAAACAAAAAACATATGTCTAGCGCACTACGCATGGTGCATACGTAAACTTCTGATACACTCAAAAGATATAATTCAAGCCTGCATACTGCCACTTGGTCGATTGTCCGCTGATGCCCAAGAAGCGAGCATTACGGAATACAAACGATTCCGAGAGCATTTTAGCCGGAAATCGCCGAGAAAAAAATACGAATAGAGATGTATTAAACAGGTTTTGAATATCATCAGATCTATATTTTTCGAGGAGTAGCTCAGTGCCCCATAGAAAAAGGAATCCACTACCTCAAGAATGTGTTGGCCTGTTAAAGGCTCCCGCAGTACGAGTAGCACCACCTAGTAGCAGTTCCGATGAAGACGATAGTGAGAGCGACTAACTTCAAGTCAAGAACACAGTTTAATCAACAAATACACAATTATAGAAATAATTTATTTACGTTTTACTTACAAATGATGAATGTGATGATAGGACGTACAAATAATGTCTTAGTTTCATCAAAATATCTTGGGACTTATTTGAGGTAGTGGTTTGGAGTAAAATAAGTAATTTTCTACTGTCTTTTCTGAACACATTAGTGACGAATTGAACAAAATCAGTTCAGTGGTCTTCTAGTTAGAGACGTTTGAATTCATGAGGTTTATGAAGGATGGATATTGTGGGCTATACGCCCCCTCTCGGTGACCACATATGGCTATAGGTTTTAAAAACTTGATAGAATTACTTTTTTTCCTTCACCGAATAGGAAAATCTATAGTTTAGCTATACCAAGCGCGACAGGAATGAAGTTCCGGTAGACGTGAAAAATAACACACTGTGCGTCGTCCTGAAGTTTTCGGTTTATTTCTGGCAGACTTTACGACATATCCGTCATCGTGCACTGACTGACATGCTTAGCTCTTCTCAACCAGCCACCAACGTCTCAACTCAGCCCTCGCCGTGCCAGCATCGAAGGATGAACTCTGGCGTCTCAATTCTAAGCATTTCCTTTCAAATCGTTCAAGTCTTTCGCAGTACAGTAGTCCAGACGCACAGATGATTTGCTCACAATTTGTCACAAAATACCGGAGAAAAAGAGGCCACATGACCCTGATGACTAGTTCACATCACCAAAACGCTAAGTCTTCCAATAAAGTCAAAATCAACCGTGTTGTGTGGGATGTGGCAACGTCTTGTTGAAACAACTTCTTCGATTTGAGGCTAAAACAATTCGGTGGATATTGACTAAGGCGATGAGAAGAGCTGCTGACGTCTACACTTCCGTGATACCGTCATACCTTCTGCATTGTCAGTCTATCGGGCAGATTTCACAAGTGAGAGTTTTACTGTGCGCAGTGCACGATGTTGTTCAAATTCAACAAGCGTGTATTCGATGGAATTTTGTTCGTTCAATTCTCGGCTGTGTACGTGCACTTACTCTTTTTGGAGATTCGTTTATGACCTATCGCCTGTCACCACTAACGATCCTTGTCACAAATGTCAAGGCAATTGACGCACAGCAGATGTCACTGCAGTCCATCGTTGTTGCTCCCGCTCAATTCACAAGAAACCAGTCCCATTCGGTCGTACGACCTTCAGAAGTCATGTAATGTTGCACCCATGTAATGTTTTTATTACGCCCGTTCTTCAGCGGAAGGAGAAAAAAGAAACCCACACACTTGCCCAGACCCGGATAAGTCCTTCTAGGGAACGGATCGTTTGTGGCGGGCTAACACCCACAAAACCATTAAGTTTATTACGCTGCGTGAAATCGTAAAACCTATCTAATTGTCCGCATTGTTCCAGTATCACCGTTGATTGTCAACAAACGTAGAAATTGTAAGCCAGCAGACAGACCACCTGGCAACCGACAGCCTAATTGACTCATAAATAATCCCCTTTTCCCCCTCGCCACCGCACACCGTGCGGGAACCCTGGGGCCCAGAACAGTGACAACAGTGTGATCTTTCAGGTATCGGGTGTCGCTTTGTTGAAGTGTCTACAATATGGTTTGCGCCATTGTTGAAACGTGATCCTTTCGGGAGGATTTATTCCGTCGAAACCGGTGTGGAACTGACCTGAATCTGTTCTCGGTAAACAGAAAAAAAAACATATAATGCCTCTCAGCAAAAAAAAAAAAAAGAACACCAACAAACTACCGTTCAGACATCGAACCACTTGTAATCAGAAGCCGGAGTTTGCTTCTTTTTTTTTTTCTTGTTTGCCACTTTGCCGAAATAGACTACGTAAGCATTTTTTTTTCTCCTCGTTCTCTCTTATTTTCTTATTTTCTTATTTTTCAAGCGTGACTCTGGCAATATTTAGCAGTCATCTCGACGTCAATAGCGCGGAGACCAAAAAGAAAAAAAAAAAAATGAAGACGAAAACAAGTTAAAAATAAATTGAGTAGAAAAAATAATGAGGAGACAATAAAAAAAAGAAAAAAAATAAAAATAAACAACATTTTTTTGATTGTTGATTTCTGTTCGAAGACCAATTATAGCATTTTATTCAGATTTGAGTGGATGGCGTTCAAAAACACTTTTTTTTTTTTTGCTGCTTCAATCATTTCGCAACTGCGACGCGTGTAGTATCGTCTTCAGTTAGCGTCTAGCGAACACACTCTCGCCGGGGCGCACAAGTGACAAGTGGTTGCCTTCGAGACTGCCTGGGTGTGTGTGTTTCGCAAAAGAATTCTGCTCAAATGTTCATTTAATGAGGTAATAATTTTTATTGATTACCAAATGCATGTGTTTCACTGTGTTTTTTTTTTTTTGGGATTTTTGCTGGGTATTTTGGAATTTGTTTTGTTTTTCGACACGAGGTCGTAGATTTGTGACGAGAGATTGCGTTCGAAATTTACATTTTATTTATATCTCGAATTCGAATTCGATGATGCGGAGAAAATTCCTGTGATTCGGTGTCATGCCAGCGGTCAGTTGTCACCTGTCAAACGGGAAGAAGATGCCGTGGAAATATGCGTCATGTCCGGATGAAATAATGGAGCGTGTTGATGAGGTTCACGAGTATGACGGATCCGGTGTTAATAACATGTCATAAACGTTCGATGTCACTGACTCTCTGCATTCGGTGGTGACAGTAATTTCGGGTGAAATTTGTAGCACGGGAGTGGTAAGTCCTCCTTTTCCTCACATGAAGTTCTTTGGGAGGACAGTGACAGTTCATCAACTTATATAAAAGATGTAAGCGAAAGGAGACGTCGGTCGGCAGTGGCAAGCCTTAGTCCTTACTTCCTTACAGTCCGAGGTGGACCTGGGCTTAGTTTCTACATCAACCACTCGGGTAGTGCTAGCAATATTTCTCTCACTAGTGGTGGGGTGCTGTAGTTTAATGCCGACTCCGAATGGTGCAGCTTGTGACGTTTTTTAGTCTTTAAGCATTCTCTACTCTTTGAGCATTGTCAGTGACTCGAAAGTGGTCGAGCCGTGAATAATGATGGTTGGTTGTGTCGTTGATAGCACCCTCAGAGTAGGAACCAGCTACCCCCGGCGGTCAGTGGAAAGCCGTGTTCCCTCTAAATGCACAGCATTGCCTATAAGTACGCTTGAAATGTGACTACTGAACCTATCAGTGGCGTGGAGTGGAACATTTTAAAAGGTAAGTCGGAAAATATCGGCTCTTTGCCAGGCGTCTTGTCACCTTAACTTTTCATTATATACATATATGGACTGGATGTTGCAGCGCAGCCGAAGCGAGAAATGTTTCACATTGGGAGAGTTGAGGGTAAGTCTAAGTTTTTTGGAAGATGACTTAGTTATCCTCACATCCTGCAAGACGGAACACTGGACAGGTTTGTTGCCGTATGTGCAGATGCTGGGATGAAGGTTAACGTGGACAAATCAGAGGTTATGGTAATTTCCAGAACGCCTGTTCAATGCATTTTACATGTTAGTGGCGTCCCATTGAAGTAAGTGGAGAAGTTCACGTATCTCGGGGTCTTTTTCACGATTGATGGGAGGAGTAATGCTGAGCTTTCTTGTAGGATTGGCAAAGCTGGCTCACTGTTGAAACAGGGTGAAAAACACGGCAGTACGCGATGAGCGGAAAGGGCTTCGATGGTTTGGTCACGTGGCACGAAAGTCCTCAGTATCTCGACTTCCGAGGCGCGCCATGAATGCTTGCAGACCCATGACGAGGTGGTTAGACCAAGTTCAAAAACACACCTGGTTGCACTTGGGAGTAACTACTGATGAGTTAGAGTCGAGTGACCTGGAAATCTGCCGTGTGTGCATAACCCCCGCGACCCCTGTAGTGGATCATGGGTCAATAGATGGTGATGATGAAGTCGGAAGTAATATGTACCTGCAAACGCTTTCTTGAAGCTAATTTTGTATACGTCTATTCACTAAAGGTAAACTTTACAATAAACCTAAAATTCACTCACTCAAAATTACTTTAAGTTATGCATGGCCATGGTGTAAGGAATATAAGGTGTGCTGGACAGCTTGTCAAAACCGCCATCTTTTTGTTTTGTGACGTCACTCAGGGTCCGTTTTTGACACTGGACAGATTATTGCTTAAGCTTGCATGACAATTTAAATATCGTATATTACAAAATTAAGAATGAAAAACAGGAATTTTTTTTTCCATCACAAAGTACACAAAACGCTACGTTCTCTAAGTGTTAACTCTCAATCTACCGATTTTGCATCTCACAGATTACATCAAATAAGCAGTATTAATTATAGCCTAGTGCATGGATCAATTTTTTAAACTCCAATCGAGACAAGCTAAAATCAATTTCGTTGCAAAGTTCATTAAAAGTGTTTATACACCTTGTAATAGGTTCATTACAACCATAGTTGGTTCTATGCCTTTTATCGTTGGTAAATTTCTCATCCGAAGAGATCTTTGGGGAGCATATATAATAATAATATAATATGGGTGGCGCTACAGCCCGTAGAGGGCCAGGACCTAGCTTCTCAGCAACCACTCGTGTTGTGCGTGCTATTGTTGTATCACGAGTGGAAGGGACCTACAGTTTTATGCCGACTCCGAACGGCCAAGTTTGAGAAGCTTTTTCTAGACAGTTATACTCTTTGAGCATTGTCAGTGACTCGAAAGAGGTGGGGCCGTGAATAGTATTTCTTGTCATAGCGGGAATCGAACCTAGACAGGTAGGTCCAAGTGCATAGGTGTCGACGCACATACCCTCAACTCCACGGGCCACCACGGGGAGCATATATATTCATGAGAAAAAGTAAATCTGGTGAATTTACACGGCAATTAATAATATCGCGGATGAACATGGCTGACGCTGCCTTACGCCTGAAACTTAAGGTTTGCAAGCCTATTATTTTACATCTATCGTCATATTTAGGGAGTTCTTCGAAGGAATACAATTTACGGACCGCATATCTCGTGAAATTTTTTTGTACTCTTTCGAATCTGAGTTCTTGTGTATCATATGGGGAATCCCAAATGATGGAAGAATATTCTAAATACGGTCTGACTAACGAACAAAAGATGGATTTAAGACTGATTATCTCCCGAAAATCTCTACTATTTCTTTTCAGAAAACATAACATAGCATTAGACTTCGCAATTGTATAATCATAATGTGATGCAAAATTTAAGTTAGTATCAAAAATTACACCCAGATCTTTAACCTCTTCTAGGCGACTTAGTCCATGATCATTTATGAAATAATCATAGACAATCCGGGACTTGCACCATTCCACTAGTGCATGCATATCCAATTGGAAATTATTACAATCAGTTAAACCATTTATAGATAAATACAATTTAAAGTCGTCTGCGAATGTTAGAATTTTACAATATTTGAAAATTTCGTGAACATCATTTATAAACAATAGAAAGAGTAATGGGCCCATATGGCTACCTTGTGGAACGCCCGATGTAACTTTTATTGAATTGCAAATGGATGTAAAATAAATTTATAGTATAGTGTATATAGTGTGTGAAAAATGTGTGTTTGTTTCCGCCTTTAAGTTTCTGTTGACATACAAATTTCCCCGATGACGTCACGCAGGGTCTCAATAGAACTGTCCACCACACCTCATATTCTTTACACCATGTACAGGGCAATCTGCTAAATTTGTACAAACAGAAATAATCTAAGTGAAATGTGTACATACAAAATTCAGAAATTCGAAAAACGCGTTATTTTTTCTGCATAAGAAAGTGTGTTAGACGGAGATGTGTCACACAGTGAACAACAAAGGGAAAACAAGGAAAGAAAACCAATTTATTCTAACCAGCCACATATTTTGTAACCCCACAGTTTTAGGGTTACGCAGCGCCCAAGAATGATGATCTGCTCCTGTGGCCTATGGAGTATGTGATGTTGCAGAATATGCATGCAATAATGTGTATAGGTTATGCTTATGCGTGGAGCAGTATATAACTATATGAAAGCGGATGACTATTGACTAGAAGGTTGTGGACTTGTGTTGGTGAAATTTATTGCTGACACGCGTCAGATCTAGGAACACACAAAAATATTATGTTTATATGCACATATTAAGATGCATGTTTCTTGTTATATTGATACTGTGTTGAAAGTATAATTTTAAAAGGTAACCCGGTAGGAATCGCCTTATATGGACCCCACGCCACTGGAATCTGTACACATCTTGTTTGGATAGCACATACGAAGATCTGGAAAGTACATACATACATTCCGACTTAACAAATGATTTTACATGTATCCTACTTCAAATGTCAAAGCCGGAAAGCCGGAACGCCTGAACATGCTGTTGCCATATAGCCTTTAAGCTTACATATGTCAGAACCGAACCGAATGCATCCACTTTTGCAAATCAGAAAAAACTAACGAAACTTAACGAAACTGATCGAAACGGCTATAATGGTCGTATTGTCGTCAGTATTCAATTTGAAAAAATGTCAGGGTTTGTCAGAGATGTACAATCTGTGTGGTACTGCAATGCGCTTATATTGATAAAAGGGCGTCATAACCGGCTATAGTTGCAGCATAATGAACAGTCAAAGTGAACGATCACTTTGTGTGGTGGGAAGCTGCATCACCAATCTGCCTAACTGACGTCGAATTGTGTAACATTAAGATTGTAACATATTTTTAACTGAGAAACAGTGAATTTGAGTGTATCAATGTTAAAAAACTGACAAGTTTGTAAGCACTTTCAGTCAAAAGAACCTAACCTTAATAAAATGGAATTTCTCAATAACTGACGTCACTGTTTCAACTTTATTACTCCAACCGTAGGAGTAACAGTCGTGAAGAAACCTTGAACTACTTCGTATGACTTCTCGTGGAGTTAAAGAGGGGATGAGATCCTCCGAAATCCAGGTGGCAGCACAATGGACCTCCCTTGGGCTAAGTGAGTCGCCATTATGATGTCGTATATCTTAGCCACATTCCCGGTACTCAGGTGTGGGAGTAGAACAAAGTATATGCCGTCATAAAACGACCGATGCCATCGTATTGGCCATGACGTTGTAAAAGGTTTTGATGCAGAAAACAACTTCAACGACACAGATGTTGTTAGCATAGCAGATGACAACAATGCGGATTTCAAATCAACGACAGATTCATTGCAGTCCTTGTTAGGAGAAAGGTAAGCGTCCCTAACAGAGCCGTTGAATCACCGCCTTAAGTTATGAGGGATGTCCATGGGTACTGTTTATTCGTGGAAGTATTGTTTTTTACTTCGTTTGTTTACCATTTATGGACAAGTCCTGTCCGGATAAGGATGATTTCTCTTCGTTGAAGCGTTGATGGTCACGTGGCGGATATAGTGGCGGATCCATCCACAACTCCAGGACCTAATGAGTATTATTTTCTTAGTGACAACATCAGTCCTTTTATCCTTCTGGCCCTAGTGTAGCCCATTCAAACTACGATGATCGCATTTACAGACGTGGGTTGGGTTGAAATCTGTAGAGGATACTTAGTCGGTTGTATCGATTGTCGGAAGATGTACACATCTTCTCGTTCTTTAACGACGATGTGATGCACTTGGGTGTAACAATAAAGCGGCTATCGAAGCTGTTCCTTTTTTATGAGCATAGTGAAATATTGGGTATATAAATTAATTCGTGCGGTTTGCTAAGAGATGGCATAACTTCTATTATTCCATTGTTGTCATTCCGTTGGAAAGCTATTGTCATTGTACGTCATTTCAGTACATGTCATAAATTTGAAGCGTAAACAACAATCATTTTTTTTTACTCAAATATGTCGAACTTTGTGCCTGAAAAAGTGTTTTTGCGGGGAGTTCTTCTTGCTGCTGCCGAAAGTCATCGCATTTTCGTCATTTTTGCATCGGATTGTTACTGGTGATGAAAAATGGATCCATTACGACAACCCCAAGCGCCAAAAATCATATGTGAAACCCGGCCAACCATCAAAATCAATGGCAAAGCCGAATATCCATGGCGCGAAGGTAATGCTCGATATTTGGTGGGATCAGAAGGGTGTGCTGTATTATGAGCTGCTAAAACCGGTTGAAACCATCAATGGACAACGCTACCGAACACAATTAATCCGTTTGAAGAGAGCAGTAGCCGAAAAACGGCCGGAATATTCGACCAGACACGAGGCAACAATCTTCCATCACGACAACGCTAGGCCCCACGTTGCTATTCCGGTTAGGAACTATTTGAAAAACAGTGGATGGGAAAATGGGGTAAAACACCTGCCTTATAGCCTAGACCTTGCCCCTTCTGACTACCATTTGTTCCGGTCGATGCACAACGCCCCTCACTGAAATACGGTTCACATCAGAGCAGAATATCAAAAATTGGCTTGATTCATTCTTGGCTGCCAAGCTGGCGCAGTTCGTTTGGGATGGGATCCACAATTTGTCAAAAAGATGGGAAAAAGTCATAGCTTCAGATGGGCAATACTTTGAACAATACTATTGTACAAATTTTGAAAAAAAAAAATCCGCACGAATTAAGTAATGTACCCAAAATATTCTTGCGAAACCCATGCAAATTGCTCATGATCACTCCTTACGACTGGAAACATTAAATTTGACAAATATTAACTGAATCGAAATGTGTGAACAATCAAAGTCTGATCTGTCTACAGTCAGTGTTAACGAATACCGTGATTTGTCCACTTTTCAGACGATAGAAAATATACATAGCACGGGCATGATCTGAAACCGAACGATCTGCCACTGCGTCTAATTCTTAGGTGATCACGATTACCGCAAAATGGTCTTCAGTATCGAAGCTCATTGACACAATATATTTTGTTAATAAACCAAACTGCAGCACTTGGTCCGAAGAGTAACCTCAGGCAATGCAGGAGCTGCTAATGCACCCTGTTTGGTGCAATTTATGGTCGGCTTAATAGAGAGAGACTTGTTTTGTACAATGCCGGATATTATGGTCAGGCAACACTGTTTCGGAAGGCTTTTCGAAGTTGAAATATTGGACCGCGCAAGCTGGTCCAATGGTGTCCCAGCACAAGACCCTAGAAGCCTAGTATGCTCCACAGACGGATCAAAGATGGAATTCGGAGTAGAAGCAAGAGTCTTTGAACACAACACAAGGATGTCCGTACCAATGGGGTCGTATCCTATAGCGTTTCAAGCGGAAATCCACGCCATCGAGATCTGCGCCAGACAATTCCTCAACAAAGGCATTAAGGCGGCTATTATACTAATATTCTCAGACAGTCAAGCAGCACTAAAGGCACTCTCGTCTAACCTTTTAGACTCCAAAACAGTCAAATGTCGCAATCCCTTGCCAGGTACAACAAAGTCAAACTTGAGTGGGTCCCTGGACAGGCAACGAATCCGCAGATGAGCTCGCTAGGGCTGTCTCGGAATCTGCATACATCGGTCCTAAACCGTACTGTAATGTCAATTGGACAGCAGTCACAACTCTGATTAAGGAATGGAAAAACAAAACTTCGCCTAGACCAGTGGACATATGGTCATGGTCTTAGCCCTTATTTACTTGCTTAAGGTGGCGCTACAGTCCGGGGTGGACGGTGGACCTGGGCCTCAACCAACAAGCGTCTCCAGCCAGCTCGATCTTTAGCTAGCTGTCTCCAGTTTCGCACGCATAGTTGGTTGAGGTCCCTTTCCACTTGCGTGCGCCACCTGAGTCGCGGTCTTCCTCGACTGCGCCGCCCCTTGGGGAGTGGATTCGAAGACTTTTCGGTTCGGAGCATTGGTTTCCATCCGCTCTACATGACCTAGCCACCTCAATCGTTGGATCTTCACTCTTCTGGCTTAGTCGATGTCGCTGAACAGCCCGTATAGTTCGTCATTATATCTCCTCCTCCGCTCACCGTCTATGCAGACGGGACCGAAAATCACACGAAGAATTTTCCTCTCGAAGCAACCAAGGGCAGCTTCATCCGCTTTTGACAAAGTCCATGCCTCCGCGCCATATAGCAGGACTGGGACGATTAAGGTCTTGTAGAGCGTTATCTTGGTTGTTCGAGAGAGGGCTTTGTTTACCAGTTGCTTTCTTAGCCCAAAGAAGCAGCCTTAGCCCTTAGCCCTTATACATATAAGGAAATAATCAATCTTTACAAAGAAAACTTCAGATTGCTAACAAGCTTTCTTACGGGCCATTGTGGCCAGAACTACCACCTTAACAATTGAAACCTGTGTCAAGACAAGGTCTTTCGGCTCTGACTCGTAGAGAATGCAACTTCTGAGCACATTTTGTGCGAATGTCCGGCACTAACATGGTTAAGGAAACGTATCTTCTATAAGGAGATACTCACTTCAGTGGGTTCAAAAAACTCCACTTTTAAAGACTTACTAGCTTTCATGAGGGAAGTAGTACGTCTTTTGGGAGCCTCCAGCCGTCCGATACAATAGATCTATCCTGGTCGCGGTATCGTTGCCTTCACGGCACGCTGAATCATTGGCCCTTATTTTTTTAAAACTTACCAACGTTACCGCTATTCGCTACCTGCTATTGTTAAATTTTGTTCGAACCTTTTGTTTGGTCAAAATGGATGAGCTGGAGGAACTGGTTCACATAGAGTTCTAATAAAACGGTGCTTCATGGCACACAGCATGGCAATGGATGGGCCAAGTCAAAATGAGTACCAGTGTCCAGTTTTGAATCGATAAGTTAGCCTACATTGTTCGATTTGAGGCCTTTGATGCGTACACTTGTAACTGAGCTAAGAGGTACACTTTTTGGAGTCCGAGTACACGACTTCGTTGTTTCATACCTTAAAAAAACTGCTTGGGTGTCTCACAAGTCCTATGTGGACTTTTGGACTGTGACCTTATGCCTCCGGACATACAAAGGCAGCCATGACTGTAGAGCCTCTCGATGCGTTGGCTAAGGTACGAAGACGCATAGAGAGTACTCTGGACCAAAAAGAAGATCATTTTCCGAGCAAATTCATACAAAGTAGGAAGTCATAGGTTCAAGGCTTTTTTTTTTTTTTTTGGGTTGCACCAATGGATGTGGAATCTTCTTCAAGATACTGGTAACCCGTGCTGCCAGCATGAACGATGCACGGGATATTATTCTCCTTTGTACTTGCGCCTACGTCCTAAACCACACCTCTGCGCACTTCAACCACTCTCCCCGCGGAACTGCCGGTAGGTATTACTTCGCGGGGCTGGTTAGCAATTATGCTCTATTCTGTAAGGCCGCCTCTTGGGCGCTTCTTAGAGTTTCAGCTCTTCGTAGTGCAATCTGCACGTTAGCTATGAAAGAGCAGACTTCTGTCCAGTCGCTCTCAGATCTCGTCATGTAGCGTACGAGTTCGTCCGGGGTTGGCAAGTTCGCTCTTCGGCGAAGCGTGTGCAATAGAACACTGCATGCTCCGCGTCTTCATTCACGTCTGGACATTCGGGCCACATAGGTGAGTTATCGTGTCTAAACCTGTGAAGGTATTTCCGATAGCCACCATGCCCCGACAGGAACTGTGTAAGATGGAAATTACAGTTCCCTATTTTTCTTTGCGTCCATGATTCAATGGTCGGAATGAGCCTATGGGTCCACCTGCCCTTTGCGGAGCCATACCAAATGGTTTGCCACAGCGTCATCGATGCCGCTCTTTCCTCCGTCTTTACTCTTCTCTGGATCTCGTTTGCGAGTATGTCAATGGGGACCATTCCGGCTAGAACACATGCTGCATCGTCAGAGATGGTTCGGCAGCCGCTAAAGGCTCTGAGTGCGCAGAGCCTGTACTGCGCCGGCAACTACCTCCTGCACTCAGTAATTGCCAGTGCACCAGCCCATATCGGGACGGCGTACAGCAGGACTGAGCTGATCACTCTGGACAACAGGATCCTACGAGCGTATCCAGGACCGCCGATATTCGGGAGCAATCGGGATAGTGCCGCTTGCATCGTCGATGCCTACTTGCTGGCGTCCTCATTGTGGGGTTTGAAGCGAAGTCTATTGTCGATCATGACACCGAGATACTTCAATGATTCCATTGATCTAATTGTCTGATTTCCGATCCGGAAGTTTGCGCACTCCACCTTCATGCGGCTGGTTATTAAGACAGCCTCAGTCCTGTGGGCAGCTATTTCCAGACCGGCAGATTCCAACCAGTCCTTTATTTTCTCAATCGCCTCGTCAGTAGCAGACTCCACCTCGCGGACGTGCTTATTTCCCTTTGGGAGCAGCACCAGATCAAGGCTCACCTTAAAGCCACAGTGTCTACAATGTGCTTTCAGATTTGCTTTAAACATAGATCTTTATCTGATAATTTTTCCACAAGTCGGTAGCTCCGAGATTTTACTTGTAATCGGAGGGACTACGAGAATGAGGAACCATCCCACCCAACGAGCTGATTCATGCAACAAGCCTGCCACTGTCTTCCTTCTTGACACTGATGCTGCCCACTTACCTATAATTCGTACTTAGTTGTCTGGCCTGCTGCCCATGGAGGGTCTGAGCTCGAGCGATAGCTGCTTTCTATGCTTTATAAACCCGGGGCGCGCAGCTTCCATTCCTCAAGTACAAGCTGTCCGCAATGACTTGATCTTTAAACCGGATATTCGATCTTCTTTGACTTCTAGTACCAAGAGGCTCGGATTTGAATACCTGGATCGATGGTGTCCATGTCCGGTGCATTCGACGAATGTTTGCCTTTCGGACTGCGTCCATATCTTTTGTGCCCTCGCTGACATGATCATAAGCACGACGCAACCAACGCGAACCACGAACTCACGCCACAGAGATTTAAATAGTTGTCACTACAAAAAAAAAACGCGTCTTTCCACGAAAAGTTGGCAATCACCGAGATTTTGATGAAATTCTTCTCAAAACCCGAACACACAAGTGCTGCCAAATTCTCTCACTTAATTGCGCTTCACGCAGCATCTCGTTCCTTTAGTTATCCACGCAATTTCGACTTGGCACGATGCATCTGCTGAAAAATGTTTCTTGGCAAAGCACACGAACGCGCGTCTCTTAACGAAGTCAACGAATATGATGGCTCTGGAATTAGTGGCACGCAGCACATAAATCATGGCCTATCACAATAATTACCGAACGAGTTAAACCAGAAGAAACAAACGCCTGTCAACCATTGCTGCAGAAACAGATCTCTTGCAACGTACGCAGCTGTAATTAGATCTTGTTAAACTGTACTTAATTGACACTCTCGCACGGAATGCGTTACAATCTGATGCGTCGTGCAAGTAATCGAGTAATCAGGGATCGCTCAGGAACGAACGGTTATACAATTTTCCTCCTAATTGAGGACAAGCCGCACCGCTGCCCCATCGTCTCCTTAAGTGATGTTATCTTTCTTTTCGTGTCCCCCTGCGGACGATACATTGTTGCAATTATAAACCTTGCGATCATGGCTCCCATGATCTGCGATCTGAACGTCGTCGTCGTCGTCGTCGTGTGGGCATTAGCATACGACTTACGAGTACACTGTTCGTGCAACATTGTCGCTGTACGTCGCTTTCCCTCGTTCGACAAAAAAAAAAAAGAAGATAAATATTATCTCTTAGGGGAGCTATCGAGCATCTTATGGGCGTCGCGGCGGTGGAGGCTACCGTTGGTGTCGTCTTTCTTAAGCATAATGTCTTTTGAGCGTTTTAGCGATGACTTCCGCTACCATAAACATTTCAAAGACGACAACAGATGCCGTGTTTGTGCATTTATTGTGTTTGCAACCCCATACGGTGTGCGCTGTAAACCGGATCCGGCTGATTTGCAGCAATTTTGTATGAAAAAGGAGTGCACTGGGAAACAGATCTCGTTGTTTGGACGTGGTTGGTGCTTATGGATTTTTGAATTCACTAGAAAAACTAGGTGCGTCCAAACTAGAAAGAGTTGAAATTGTGTTGAAAGACACGTACCTACACTCCGATGACGATGTGCACCACATTCTATTACGATTCCAGCAGCAATGGTCTGATATCGACTAAAATCTACAGCTTTTCACTATAGACTACGGGTTTTACATGGCCCGATGTAGGTAGGTAGATTGGAGTGGTTTTTGGAGTCACAGTTAGGCGGAGCCATTGAGCCTTTACCGCAACCAGGTGGTGCTTCAGATGATGCGGTGAAGATGGCTGACCCTGATACTGCTTTGTTCGCCCAGTTTGTTGAAGAACTAGGCGCGACTTCTTCTTCGGAAGGACAGGACGCTGCCATTACAGAGCTTCTCATCCGCGTCTCTGTAAGCTTCTGCGGAAGTCATTACAGAATACGTCTGGTTTTGAGGTGCGAGTTCAAATGGCATAGTGCCCGGCTATGACGCCAATAAGAGTTCTGACTGTGAGAACGTTTAGGATCGAGGACAGAAAAGCCATATTTGTTCCGTGATGTAGACCATCTACGATTCCTTTGACATGTGCGGCAGAATTAGGAGTATGCTCAGGGATGTGGTGATACATAACCATGCCACCTGTTGCACCCTATTGAGCGGCTTGCAGTTGATGTCCTTATCGGGCAGCGCAGTCCACCAGCACGCGACTCCATACAGTCTGACATCAGATATGAATAGCCAATGAACCATGTGAGGCTAGACGTACTGGATGGCGCATTTGGTTGAGTGACTGCTCTTGGTTAGAGGGGTACCCGGTTTGAATCCCAGTGAAAGCAACGCTTTTATCCGTTCTATGGACCAGTTTTGAGTATGAGTGCCTCCTCCAGTCTAGCGTTAAAAAAACACCTTAGACAAAAAAAATGTGAGGCTGCAGTCCCATTTGCTTTCTTTTTACATCAAGATAAAGCCGTGGAGGGCTGGATGTTGGGTTTCCACCTTCATGTCGTGTCATTCAGCATCAGAGGGGTTCCACGTGGTCAAAGGCAGGGATTTTGTGTTTCCAGGTCAAGAGAACTAGCTCCGTCATCTGCGGATCGACATATAAGCCGCATTATCTATATACGACTGTTTAATAACACTGATCGTGGATATGCATTTCTCAGAGGTCGCTATAGCAACAGCAAAGACCTACACCCTCACCATTCCAGGATCGGTAGAAGTTCATTCACCGCTACATTCTACAAGAGTGGGGAGAGCACATCGCGCTGTGGTGTGCCTCAATTAACCGCTCTGCAGATCTTGGTATCAACGAGCTTCCAGCTCAACGCGCTGTTTTTAAGAAGCTGGTAATAAGAACCACTGTGGACTTTTCCATCCCGAGCGAGTGCTAAGGTTCGATGTTTTTAAAAGCTGAATTTCTTATGATCGAGGGATTTTTCTATTAGGCCTACCAACGAGTGAAGTCTTTCTCGGATTTACCCTTGCTCTAGACCGTCATTTTTCTTCCGGTTGCGACCCAATGTCTGACGTGTATGTCAATTATCTTTTCTAATGTCTTAGACATGAGAAAATTTTCCTGCCCGCGATATGAAAACCACGATAATGATGTATTTACAGATTACAGATTACGCATTGCGCATGTCCGCCATGTTTGTTTACTTTTTTGACAGTTTGCCTACATCACAGACGGCAAGAGCATATTATTTCCTTCTGATGAACGTAGAGTTTGGTGTATAATTTCTACTATTCTAGAATCTACAATTCGAAATGGGTACCTACATATGTTACGTCCTTTCTTACGTTGGAGTACAGGATTGTGCTATTATATTACTGTTCCAACCGTAAAACCACAGTCCACAGTGGTACATTCATCCATTGATATTGGAATGCAATATAAATTTAAGCATGACATGAGGTATGATTGCAAGCTTGTTGCAAGAAACTGCAGCCCCTCTAATAGTTCCCGAGTCGCTCGACTCGATTCGAATACAAGTTTGTTCTTTTGGTGTGTTGGTGCCTCAATGAAAATTTTGTTGTGAAGTAACTGATGCAGATAAGGTTACAAGGGGTGGTGGTGTTGATGAAGAACTCATCGAAGTCATAGAGTATAGTTTGGATCGTTGTAGGGAATTAGTTGCTCGAGGTGCTAATGTAACCAGTCCGCCGAGTTTTCTTTTGGTGTCCTCTGATTCTTGATTAACAAAGCATCGGAATGTGATATACAGCTATGGACGGATATGCCTGTGCGAGCGTTGAAAGCACGGTTGAATATATTCCTCAATTACCAAACAATATTCATTAACAAATATGGCAGAATTCAGTTGAAAGATCAAATTGAAGATTTACAACAGGAGATGTAAGTTCATGATTATTTTTATAACTAAATCACAATTGTGCAAGCTAAAGCGGGTGTAATTTACAATCTAAGTTTACTTCGTAAAATCATTAAATTAATTAATTAGGATTATCAAAGCCAACAGTGCAACACCTTGAAGATATTTTTGAAAGGGGCTCGTCTGCAATTGATTTTTTTTAAAAATATCATGACAAAATTATCTTTTATTCAATGCATTGTATATATATTTTTAACACTTTAGAAAATACAAAGGGAATACTAAAATATTATTTCACTTTAAAATAACCCAATTGTGTTGATCTGTATCAATGATTCTCACTACTTGTTCAAAATAATTTTAATAACATCTCCAATCATGCAAAAAGTTGTTATAACATTTTAATAATGCAATTAAGAATATATATAATAAATATATATAATATGATGGCTGGGTGCTGTGGGAATCGGGTAGGCACTGACTGGCGTCAACCTGGCGATGCCCAGTGTTGTAACTTTTTCTACACACCAATTGTGCTTATTTTACCTCCAAGTGGTAGCCATCGGGTACTGGTTGTAGTTCACCCGAGCTCAACTTGCCAAACTTATAAGTGCGACCTCTTGTCCTAGGGGTTACAAAAAAGGAACTGGCCCTCCAGGTTGGGGGTTGTGCCGTCGGGATAACTGCCCGGCCACACAAAAAATTGCTAGTTACGAACCAACAACAAGCCTCGGAAACGGATGATTTTACTGATGACGACCCATGCAAACGATATACGGGCAACGATCTTCGGATTTGTACATGGAATGTAAGGTCCCTTTATAGGCCACGTGCAGCCGAACAACTAGCGGAAGCCCTAGACTGCTGCAAAGCAGATATAACCGCCATCCAAAAAGTGCGATGGGATGGACCCGGCAAAAGAAGGATGAAAAACTGTGATATATACTACGGTGATTGCTACAAACAACAAAAACAGCGCCTATTTGGATGTGGATTTGTCGTTAGAGGCAGACTTAGGCAAGAAGTCCTATCGTTCAGGCCCGTGAACGAGCGCCTCACGACAATTCGCATCCAGGCTAAATTTGCCAACATAAGCCTTATATGCGCACATGCCCCCACAGAGGAGAAAGATGATGACACCAAAGACAGGTTCTATGAGCTCCTGAACAAAACGTATAAGCCGCCTCTGATGTGCTGGGTTTCAATCCGCCACCACAACGAAACCCCTGGTTTGACAACGAGTGTCGGCAGGCGAATGCAGCCAAGCAAGAAGCATACAAAGCGGCACTGCAAAGAAGGACAAGAGCTGCTCGGGAGCTCTACGAGCAGAAGAGCAGAGACGAACACCGGCTTCTCAGGAGAAAAAAGAAGGAGCATGAGAAGCGCGCGATCGGCAGAATAGAGGGATATTACTGCAGGAATGAGGTGAGGAAGTTTTACCAAAGGGTAAAGTTAACCAGTCAAGGTTATAAAGTCCGAACCGAAGCCTGTAAGGATGATCAAGGGAACATCGTAGTAGAGTCACAGTCGATGCTGAGGATATGAAAAAACCATTTCTGCAGACTGTATAACGGCTACGAAGAACCGAATCCCGCTGTCAGGCAGAACGAACCATTCAACCCCAATGAAAGGGACGACGAAGATCAACAATTCCGTCCACCCGACCCGGATGAAGTGAGGATTGCCATATCTAAACTGAAATCCAACAAGGCTGCGGGAGCTGACGGCCTACCCGCCGAGCTTTTTAAAACCGCAGGCGATGATTTGGTAAGGAGCATGCACCAACTCATCTGTAAAATATGGTCGGAGGAAAACATGCCCGATGAATGGCACCTCAGCATTGTTTGCCCGATCCATAAAAAAGGAGACCCTTTGAACTGCGCCAACTACAGAGGCATCAGTCTCCTAAGTATCGCATATAAAATCTTATCTGCCATACTGTGTGAACGCCTAAAGCCATTCGTCAACAACCTGGTCGGTCCATACCAGTGTGGCCTTAGGACAGGAAAATCCACCATCGACCAAATATTCACACTACGGCAGATTTTGGAGAAAACCCAGGAGCAACAAATCGATACCCACCACCTTTTCATCGATTTTAAGGCCGCCTATGATAGCATCTATAGAGACGAGCTATACAGAGCAATGTCTAGTTTTGGCATCCCTACCAAACTCGTCCGTTTGTGTAGGATGACGATGGAGAATGCACGCTGCTCCATCAAGGTCGGTAAAGACCTAACCGAGACCTTTGATGTCAAAAAAGGATTCAGACAAGGCGACGCGCTGTCATGCGACTTTTTCAACATCGTTCTTGAAAGAATTGTTCAAAACTCGAACGCCAACACCAGAGGAACAATCTTTCAGAAGTCCGTCCAACTACTCGCATATGCCGACGATATTGACATTATTGGAAGAACGCAGCGTGATGTCAATGGCGCTTTTGTGGGTATTGCAACGGAGGCCGCGAGGATGGGTTTAGCGGTAAACGAGGGTAAGACCAAGTATATGCTGTCAACGAGAAAGGACACCCAACACCGACGTCTCGGTCAGAACGTCACAGCAGACAGATATAACTTTGAGGTAGTCAAAAACTTCGTCTACCTAGGCACCGCTATAAACTCAGACAATGACACTAGCGCTGAAATCAAACGAAGAATAACCCTTGCCAATCGCTGCTTCTTTGGGCTAAGAAAGCAACTGGTAAACATAGCCCTCTCTCGAACAACCAAGATAACGCTCTACAAGACTTTAATCGTCCCAGTCCTGCTATATGGCGCGGAGGCATGGACTTTGTCAAAAGCGGATGAAGCTGCCCTTGGTTGCTTCGAGAGGAAAATTCTTCGTGTGATTTTCGGTCCCGTCTGCATAGACGGTGAGTGGAGGAGGAGATATAATGACGAACTATACGGGCTGTTCAGCGACATCGACTTAGCCAGAAGAGTGAAGATCCAAAGACTGAGATGGCTAGGTCATGTAGAGCGGATGGAAACCAATACTCCGGCACGAAATGTCTTCGAATCCACCCCCGAGGGATGGCGCAGTCGAGGAAGACTGCGACTCAGGTGGCGCACGCAAGTGGAAAGGGACCTCAACCAACTATGCGTGCGAAACTGGAGACAGCTAGCTAAAGATCGAGCTGGCTGGAGACGCTTGTTGGTTGAGGCCCAGGTCCACCCCGGACTGTAGCGCCACCATAAAAAAAAAAAAAAATAAAAATAAAAAAAAAAAAAGAAAAAAAAAAAAAAAATAAAAAAAAAATTAAAAAAACTTTTTTTTCCTGACACAATTTAAAAAAAAAAACTATTCTTCTTCTTCTAGTGGCACTACAGCCCGGGTGGACCTGGGCCTCAGTCAACAAGCTTCTCCAGCTGGCACGATCTTTAGCCAGTTGTCTCCAATTTCGCGCACCAATTTGGTTGAGGTCCTTCTCCACTTGTTGGCGCCATCGGTTTCGTGGGTCTTCTATTGCGTTGTCCCACTGGTTCGGAGTCGAAGACTCTTCGGGTTGGAGCAGTGTTGTCCATGCGCTCTACATGGCCTAGCCATCTTAGGCGTTGAATGCGTAGAATTCGTAGACGCGTATAGTTATAAGGACTGTACAGCGACATGAGCCTCCGGCGTCTACCATGAGCGGTTGAATCTTCTTCTCCAAAAACCATCAACGCAAACAGGACCAAAGATGGAACGCAGAACTTTTCTCTCGAAAATACCAAGGACTTCTTCATCTGCTCTTGAGACTGTCCAGGCTTCTGCGCCATAGAGCAGGACAGGGATGATGAGGGTCTTATATAGTGTTAGCTTGGTCTTGGCAATAATTATTCTGCGTTGAATCTCGGTACTGATGTTGTTTGTACTGTTTACCTGGGTAGACGAAGTCCTTAACTACCTCGTAGCTGAAGCTGCCTACGGTGACGTTCCAGCCGAGACCTCGATGTTGTGCGTCCTTTCTCGATGACAGCATGCACTTCGTTTTGGCCTCATTCACTGTTCAACCCATTTTTGCAGCCTCCGTTTCAATACCAGCAAACGCTTCATTGACGGCTCGCTGTGTGCGACCAATTACGTCAATGTCGTCCGCGTATGCTAGCAATTGTACTAACTTCTGGAAGATCGTGCCTCTGGTGTTAGCGTTTGACTTTCGCACGATTTTCTCCAGGATAATGTCGTCGCCTTGTCTAAAACCTTTTTTGACATTGAAGATCTCGGAGAGTTCGCTACCGACCTTGATGGAGCGATTTAAAAAAAAAGGAATAAAGACTAATGCAAGAAATAAAACTGTTGTCTTTGTACGGAAATTATTTAGAGCTGTCAATCGGTGTCGCCTGTGACGTAGGCTGCGCAGAACGAACGAACATTGAACTCCTTATTGCGTAATCTTCTATCTCTCATTCCTGATCACCCTCCAGGAATTATGTACAGGGTGGACTATCTAGTGTTTTTTTTTAAATCATATATTATTTTTACACTGACAGCTGTTTCTCGCTCGAAATCTTGACAGAAAGTCAGTATCATACCTCCGCGGAACGAAATGAGTCGCATTACGCTTGAACAACGTTGAAAACTTATTCCCAAAGTGAGTACTGTGTAGCCCATACAGTGCGTTTTTTGAAAAGAAGAAGTTTTGACCGAAATGAAGCATCCACCGCGACTGCTGTACGGAAGCATGTGCAGAAAGTTTGTGAGACTGGTATGCTAGTGGACAACACTCACGGTCCTCGTCGTTGTACGGTGCTCACAAATGAGAATGTAGCTGCTGTGGCCTTCTTCGAAAATGAGGCGGGGAACAACGTTTCGGTCAACGGTGGGCGTTACAGAGCCATGTTAACCGACTTTTTTTCTGATATTGAAGACATGGATTTGGACATGTCTTGGTTGGTTTATGCAGGATGGCGCGCCATGCCAAGCAGCCCAAGCCACAGTCGATCTTTTGCGCACCAAATTCCCAAATCTTGTCATCACCCTTCATGGCGATGTCAATTAGCTGCCTCGGAGCGATTTGACCAACTTGGATATTGTTTTGTGGAGTAGCGTGAAGGACCGATGTTCTGCCAACAACCCGGAAACGATTCAAGCACTTAAGGCCAATATCATCTAAGCAATCCGTGAGCTACAGCCCGAAACCATCAACAAGGTCTTGGGAAATTGGGGTGACAGACCGCGCTACTGCGAAGCCAGCAGATGCAGTTACTTGAAGGACATTGTATTTCATAATTAATGGGAATGTTTGTTCTTACTAATCAAGCTATAATACATGAAAAAAAAATATAATTCTGTTCATTTGATTGCATTTTTAAAAATAAACTTATAGTTGGCCCTTGTATTGACCGACTAGATCGTTCATTTTGAGGACTTTAGACAACTTTGTTTTTGGCCCAACGACAAATTACTCACCTATGTCGATAAACCGATGTCCATTGCACCTTAGAAGCACGACATTACATGGTTTTTTGAGAAATACCAACCAATATCCTCGTCTCTCCGTATGGGTCACTTAACAGGTAGTCTTAATCAACATTTACATGAAACAGTCAATAGAAAGTTGGTTGGTTTAAGTGGCTATCTGATTTGTCTCAAATCGGATACCACACCTAGTAGGCCGTGGTGGTTTGGGTTAGCTAAATCCAGCCTGTGGAGTTTAGGAGTTTGATTATGTTCGATATGTTTTGGTTAGCGATCTCGGAGAGGTCACTAAGGAAGGGTTGGCCAAACGCGATATATCTTTGTTTAGCTAGTGTCGAACAGTCACAGTAAGGCAAACTTTCCTCTGAGTGGGTGTCGAGGCAACTGCGACAGTGTGGGTTGAACGGTATTCCGAGTCTAGCAGCGTGGATGTCTATAGGCTTACAGCCACGACTCTAGCTATTTAGAAGCAATTTCTATTGAGGATGTCATCAGTCCTTCTTTTCGTGTAGGAGGGTCAGGTTTTTCTAGAGACTTTGTACGTGGCTAACCTAGTCCACCTACTACTAGCTAAGAACAGGGGGGCCTACCAACCCAGTGGGGGAGTTGCCGGAAGCTCCTTGCTTGGCCAGTTCGTCGGCAATCTTAATTACCTCTATGTTGCTGTGGCCTGAAACCCAGATTAGAGTGGTATTCCACCTGCTACTGGCCTGTGTGAGTTCCTCCTTACACTGTTGCACAATAGAAAGTAAATGGCAAGCATTTGTTCATCAACTTCATCAAGAATTGATTTTCTAACTGTGATATAGCCTTATTTGCCGACGATACATGTATTTATTCATCCGATTCAACTGGTTTCAGTGCTGAAACTAACTTGCAGTCAGCTATAAATACTTTCGAAGAATATTGTAATTCCTGGAAAATTTAATCTAATACTCCGAAGACCCAAGCTATTTTCTTTACGCGTAAAATAAAAGCTTGTCTCTCGTTCAATATATTCTCGGTATGGGGGTGAAGCTGTGGTTGTATATATAAATTGACTTATTTATCAAGTGATACTATTATTTTAGTGCATTCATGTAAAACTTCATATAAATGTGGTAATTAATTCGCGTTTTATCTCTAGTTAAACAGAATACCCATTTATTGCCGACTTGAGTTCTTCGTCATTCGAAAATCTTTTTCCACGAAGACATTTTTTCAAATCCGGAAACAGGAAATAATCACTAGGGGCAAGGTCTGGACTATAGGGTGGGTGTTGGATTTCTTCGAAACCACAATCTCGCACAGCAGCCTTGGACACTCGCGCCGTGTGAACACACCCGCTGCGAGTTTACCCCGTCTTTTCTTTGTAATTTCCTCCCGCGAATTATGAAAAGATGTTGGTGTGGCGTTGATGGTTTCACCTTTTTTTTGTACTCAATGAGCAAGATTCCCTTTGAGTCCCAAAAAACTGTGGCTATAAGCTTCCCGGCAGACGGAGTGACTTTGAACTTCTTCGGGGGGTCTGTTCCTTTTTTATGCCACTGCATGGACTCTTGTTTGCTTTCAGAGTCATAGTGGTGGACCCATGCTTCGTCACCAGTAACAATTCGATCCATAACACCGTCCGCGTTGTCACTACACATCTCCAAAAGCTCTCTAAAGCATGCGATTCTCACTTTTTTCTGAGGCGCTGTGAGCATTCGTGGCACCCACCTTGCACTGACCTTTGAAAGGTTAAGATGGTCATGAAGCATTCACACTATGCTTCATGACCATCTTAATCTTTCAAAGATCAGTGCAAGGTACCAATTGAAAGCTTGGTGATCTCTGCCATCATTTTCACCTTTATTCGGGCATCCAGAGATAAAACGCGAATTAATAATCACATTTATATGAAATTTTGCATGAATGCACTAAAATAATAGTATTACTTGATAAATAAGTCAATTTATATATACAACTACAGCTTAGCTTCACCCCGATACCGAGAATATATTGAACGCCCGTCGTACTTCCTAGCAAGAACCTCCTACTCAACGACGTTCAGATCGAGTGGAAGTCCAGTATAAAGTATTTAGGTATCTATTTAGATGAACGCTTAACTTTCAATCGGCATGTCCAAGAAATCGATAAAAAAGTGAATATCACGGTGAGGGTCCTCTATCCATTTATTTGCAGAAACTCACAACTGGACATTCACATCAAGTTATTAATTTATAAAGCTATTTTCCAAACCATCATTTTCTATGGATCACTCGTGTGGGGCAAGTGTGGAAAGACTCATCTGCGCAAACTTTAGATAGCTCAAAACAAAGTTTTGAAAATGATTTTCAACTTACCATGGTTTTTTTCTACAGAGATAGTTCATGAAACTACTAACATAGAAATGGTTATACCTAGAATTGAAAAAGTATGCCACAAATATAAGATATCTTGCTTATCATCAGAAAATAACTTGATTTAAAATCTAGCTTCGTAAAAGTTAAGTATTGCACTACTTAAATTATTTATTTATCTATTCAACCATATTTATTTATTTACTTACATATGTGTATTATTTATATATTTATTTACTTATTTATCTATTCATTATTCCTCTATTAATTTATTCACAGATTTATTATTTATTTATTTATTTATTCTTTCATACATTTACTTATTTATCTATTCACATATTTAATTATCTATTTATTTATTTATTTTGTTCTCTGTGAATTATGTGCCATAGTTGTTAAACTTTTGAAATCAAGTTGTAAAGACGCCTCTCTCTAACCTCTAGCGACTCTGAAATCTTTACTGAAGGTTTTTATCGGCTTTTCCTTCAAATTACATGTGTAATATATTATTTAAGAACTTTTATAAATGTTTTAGTAGCAAGGTAATAACATCGAATCTCTGTAAACATGTACAACCATTGTAAAATTTGCTGCCACAATAAATACACAATTATAATAATAATTCATCAAGAATTGTGTACACTTGTACAATTTTCCTGTGTTTTTGTTTGAAACTAAAAATCAAACGTTTAAAAAGTCGCACCCTGTAAGTCAATAACACGATTCAATTGCGCGTTATTACTATTTCTATAACATAGCATTTTCAAATAAACCGCCTGCCAAGTCGCAACCTGAAGTTGGATAAAAGCAACCAGGAACCTTCCACGTGTCTCTTTTATTTCAGAAGATTTAAAAAATATCTGAATATTCAATCAACCTTCGCTGCTACATTTTGTTCGTTCATCATTAAAGATGTGTGCGCTTTTTATGAAGCATCCCGAAACGACTTGATGACCAATTTGCTTCTCGCTCTTTACATGCATTCCAAAAATTCAGTTTTCGACCAGTCTCCGTCCCGCAGCAAGTAATTAAGTGGCGTTAAATCGTTAAATCGCACTGGATTACTACGACTGCTCTGGCTCATTTCACGGGATGATCTCACCGTCCGCTGATGACACCATAATTCGGTCGGCCAGGCAGACTCGTATACACATTCATACGCATTGCAATAAGCTTGCACCAGTCTGTTGGACTTTGATGTCAACCAAATTTGGAAACAACGAATCGATTGTTATTGTAGCTCTAAAACAGGATCTGGCTTTGGCATCATCGCAAAAACAAATCGCTGCCACATGCCAAGTCGGATGAGATATGCTTTCAGATGTGTGCAGTCACTTTTTGAGTGCTCGTCCTGGTCGTCGTAAGAAATGTATTAGAGAAGGAAACAGAAGATGGAGGGATGGGATGATACACATGTACACGAAGAGGATATCAAAAAACATTTCGTACGGCGGGTTCAAAGACAGAACCTTGTGGGATACCCGCGAAACGGAAGCAAAATTAAAATAAAGGAGGGATGCAATGAGGAAGTCTCCGTTTCCGGGGGAAAAGAATATCACTCAGAATCACACGACCAGGAAATTTTAACACGGATTACACTCCGAATGGGTGATGGTCATGCTCCTGCTGCAAATGAAAGCCATCCCTGTTCATTGAATCAGCTTCAAACAGTTCCTTGCCACATACCGCAATCCATCCAAGCGGCCGCATCAGCATTTATGCCTCAACGCGTAACTAGCTCAAATATGTCACACGCTGTGGATGGAAATTGCGGCACTTTCATTTGAGGACGTATCCAGCCAAATGGAATTAAGCCTCATCATTCGGATTAATTTTGTGTACAAAAAAATCGTGATCTCCTTCAATCCTTTGCCGCACGCAATCGGTGAAAGTACGGCGTTGAGTGCGGCAGACTCGGTTCATGTCTTAATTGGATTTGCGTATTAAGCATATCGTACAAGGTCTTTAGGGGAATTGTTGTGATGGGTCTCGAAGTGGACATACTCGAGACTACATTCAGAATTTCGGATCGTTTCAACTATCATTGCGTTGGAGGCTGCTCTATTTAACTTGTCTGCAAAAGGCTTATATTTTTCCATAATCTCCCAGAAGGAGCCTGTTGATGGCAAAGGGCACATTCAATTGTTTTTGTGGCCAAGTGTAACAAACAAATATGTAACCCTGGAATCAATTGGGGTTAAATCTTCCTCACCTCAGTGGCTAACTCCATAAAGTCGGAGGCCCATAAAATATCATGGTGATGGCTTTGAAAGTTGAAAAAAGTAGCCAAATCATGTTAATACATCCCGCTCGCTTCGTAATGAAGTAGTATCGACGATTAGAAGTGCGAAGCGGACCTCCTACTGAAGTAAGCTTGGCAACTGATCACCCGGTAAAGAAAGTGTTGCAACAAATTTGGGAACTTGGCTTGGGAAAACAAAAGCTAAAAACGCCGGATAATCAGCCCTATCTCCGAATCCATACTACAAATAGAAGTTACGTTCGTATCGTAACGAAAAAATACTATCACACAATCCGAACGGAGTCACAATCTAGCAAATCTAGAAAAAGATAACATTCGTATTCCGTGATACCACATTTCGCGAACTTCGAAATTCGTAGCAGATTTTTCACTACGATTCCACTACGAATGAATTCTGTGATACGATGGAATTCGCGATAGGGGTGAATACACACTGCGACCAGTTGAATTTGAACTTCTTAGCCCCAATGAATTGAAAATACTACTTCTGATGATTCACTTATATACCACCAGTCACTGTAGGATGTTGGAGGGCCGTACTTTGACTTCTGAAGACGGGGAAAGAAAGATGTTGTGGAGCTCGTATATCCACCAAATCTAACGCCATGGGACTCGACGAATTGTACTCAAAATTCGTAAAACTGCAGCTTCAATAGATACAAACTATCTTCTATAACCTACACCTTCCTGTAGGTTGTAGCCTCCTGCAATGGAAACAGGCTAATTCCAATCCAAAAGACCAATTTCAATTCTGCATTCCTCTCGAAAGTATTTGAGAAAAGCATCTTATTGCAAATGCAGAAACATCTTTTGAGTAAACAAATCTGGCTTCAGCTCAAAACGCAGCTGTAAAACAGCAGTGTTATTGGTCGATGACAGAATTGACAATGCGTTGCCATTGTGGCTCCTGGGAAATATGTATATATCCACTATTAGGAATATTATTAAGTCAGTCCTTTTCGAACTAGAAGGTCTAGGAGTCAATCCGCAGAAAAAAAGAACTAGTCCTCTTTGCCAGGAAATAGAAAATCCTTGTTCTTGATTCATCTCCCTTGCTTTATCAAAAGCGGTAACTGGTTTGCGAAATTGGATCAACCAGATCCGCGTGGTAACACAACGGGCCTACTCTGATCGAATTGTGACTGCTACCAATCAGCAGTCAGCCACTAATCTAACCTAGCCGAACCTTGGTCGGTGATGATATCAGAAAAGCTGTTGACGATAGTCATGCTACTCGCATTTGATACAGTCAACCATCTCTTTCTTTGCGAAAAACTTAGAAAGTGTATGACTTTTCAATACCCTCCTACTAAGCTTCTTAGTGTTCCTACTTGCAAGGTAGACTGCAAAGAGATGTAGAAGGTGAACGGCTTCATTTTTTTTTTTATCAGTAAAGTGCGAAGTCCCACAAGGATCGATCCTTGGGCCACTACTTTTCTCCTCTCTTACTATATGCCAATGAGCTTCCTGGAGTGACCAAGCATTGCTCAATCCATACGTTTGCTGATGATACACAAATCCACTTGAGCCGCAATGCTTATGAATTACGATATTCAGCATATGTACATACTTATATTCGATTGGTCAACTAAAAATGTTCTACGATTGACCCCGCTATTACGGTTGGCCAATTGAACGTTCGATGTGAGATGTTCTCATTGGCGAACTAACGCATTCAATCAAATACGGTTGGACAGTGCTGCCATAAAAAATAAAAAAAGTGATTAGTAAATGTCAATTCATGAATGTTTGATAGATAATTTGCTTATGTAATAAAAAAAAGTAAACAAAAATGTGATGGCCCGTAGCGTTGTGGGTATGTGCGTCGACTCCTATGCACTTGGACCCACCTGTCTAGGTTCGATTCCTGGTACGACAAGTAATACTTTTCACGGCCCCACCTCTTTCGAGTCACTGACAATGCTCAAAGAGTATAACTGTCTAGAAAAAACTTCTCAAACTTGGACGTTCGAAGTCGGCATAAAACTGTAGGTCCCTTCCACTCGTGATGGAACCGTAGCACGCCCAAGACGAGTGGTTGCTGGGAAGCTAGGCCCTGGCCCTCTACGGGCTGTAGCGCCACCCATATTATTATTATATATATATCGTCAAAATGAACAAAGAATTTCAGCCACTAGTACGGTCCACAGGCCCATATGACAACCAGATAACTAATCATAACGAAGTGAAGCTTTTTGTATGCACACTAGGCAAATTTGTTCAACTTCTTGGTAACTTATGTAAGTTAAACAAAGGAGTTCGTTAATTTACTGAATTTCGTCTGGTATTTCTCTACCATCAAACCGGCAACCCCATACGAGTAGTCGCTGTTTGGGTTCGTATGGTACCGTCACCTTGCATGCACAAAACAAATAAATACACCTTGCCACTCCAGCTATGTTCATTAATAATTCCTCCAGACTTCATGTAGATCCCTGCTATTTGGTGGATTCAAAAAACATGTGCAACCAGAGCGGAAAACCACGAAATGAAATAAAAACCAAAACAATTGTCCCCGTAATTTGAATGCGTTTTTAGGAAATTGTTTTCTCGCGAGACAATAAGTAGAGGCTTATATGCAATTAGCAGGCACCCCAGACAATTACTCGACGTTGGGACTTGGTGGGCTTTGGTGTATCAAGCGAGGGTTTTCCGTAGCCCAATATTCTCAACAAGACTAGCCAAGTTAAAATCGATGTGGAACAGGTGACAGTGGGGGAGTCCTTCGAGTTAGAGGGA
The DNA here is from genome assembly GCA_907269125.1 of Eristalis pertinax. Lineage (NCBI taxonomy): Eukaryota > Metazoa > Arthropoda > Insecta > Diptera > Syrphidae > Eristalis > Eristalis pertinax. Next base: position 110,111,704 of record OU026145.1, on the reverse strand, counting down.
GTGCGACTTAGGGAGAGTCCACTGTATTCTTATATTTCATTTTGATCAGTGCAGACCATTTTGAACGATGTTTTGTGGCTGAACAAATTCAAAATTCGTTCGTGTGACAACAGTTTATTGCATAAAAAGCACTCCATTCGATATCATTTCGTTTGGATCTCCGGGGATACATTTTCAACACGATTGAAAATCTGCAGTCGACTCTCGATAATTTGAAACTTAAGTGACCAGCAACAAATCAAATTACCAAGGTTTCAAAATAGCAAGAGTCCAAAAAAACAGGAAGGAAAAATTCAGGTAAACGAATTCAAACATGTTCATTTTGAAAAGAAGTCCCTTTTTTTCTGTAAATTGAGTGTAATAAATTCTGGATTGTAGTGAGAGCTGGGAAGCAGTTTCTGAGGGCAGTAAGAGAGCTCCTTGCCCTCGCTCGTTTAAAATACTCAAATAAAAAAATTATCGCACCCACTTCAAGTAGACTGGGAACCTACGCATATGGAAATGTATATCATTCGTGTAAACAATCGACATGTCTGTACATGTATGTAAACAAATGAGAGGTCGGTTCATGAAAAACGCCTCGAATTATAGAGAGTAAGAAAGCCCGACTTCCATTTGTTGAATGTCGGCATGTAAGATACTAAATCATATTCCTTTAGCGTGTATTTTTTCAATTTCAAATTACCGAGGGGACCAGCTAATACTGATTTTATTCAATTATATCGAGTATCTTGCAAGGGAAAAAAATACTTCAATATAACCTGTGGTGGCCCGTGGCGTTGTGGGTATGTGCGTCGACTCCTACGCACTTGGACCTACCTGCCTACGTTCGATTCCTGGTACGACAAGAAATACTTTTCACGGCCCCACCTCTTTCGAGTCACTGACAATGCTCAAAGAGTATAACTGTCTGGAAAAAGCTTCTCAAACTTGGCCGTTCGGTGTCGGCATTAAACTGTAGGTCCCTTCCACTCGTGATAGAACAATAGCACGCACAACACGAGTGGTTGCTGAGAAGCTAGGCCCTGGCCCTCTACGGGCTGTAGCGCCACCCATATTATTATTATTAAAGAAGCTTGTCTACCTCTGGGCAAACTTGAACTCCACAAACGACAACACAGTGGAGATCCGTCGTAGAATCGCCCATGGCATCCGGTGCTACTTCGGTTTGTCAAAACAACTGGGTTCACAACTCCTGACTCGAAGGACCAAAATCATGCTCTACAAAACTCTTATTTTGACAGTCCTGCTCTATGGAGCCGAAATCTGGACGCTAAACAAAACTGCATACTTGGTACCTTCGAAAGAAAAAAACCTGCGTCGGATTTATAGTCCCGTCTGCGAGGAAGGCGAATGGAGGCCGTTCGGTGTCGGCATTAAACTGTAGGTCCCTTCCACTCGGGGTAAAACAATAGCACGCACAACGCGAGTGGTTGCTGAGAAGCTAGGCCCTGGCCCTCTAAGGGCTGTAGCGCCACCCATATTATTATTAAACAAAAATGATGAGCAACATAGATTTGAAAAACGTAAACAAACTAAGAATGCTTCGACTGCGCAAAATTATTCGAGACAACTCCAATATCTTGGAACTCCCTGATCATCTGTAAGTCGAAAAAATAATTTGTATTCAAAAAATCTCTCATTTTTTAAGTTTCAAGTCATATTTACGACGTATGTAATAAGTAAGCGTTTCTCTACGTCTTAAACAAATTGGAAGGTCAATTCAAAAATTCGAGCACATCCTCAATTTCTACCATACTGCGATTAGCTTGTGTCCTCCGATTTGTTGCTTGTGGGAGTTATCAGAGCGGCGTATGACGGATTGACTTTGACTTCGGCCTGTCACAATCCTAGGTTTCCGTAGTCCAGCAAGAAGTTATGTGTGCAACATGAACCAGTTTAGACATATCACACGATGACAAGCAAAACGCACGAAACTACTTCTTTTCAACGGCCAGGTTACCGGGAATAATTGGATGTATTGACGGAACCCATATGGGAATCGTTGTTCCGATTGAGTGCGTCATCAATAACTAAAAAGAAAAGGATAATGCATTTTAAACGCTACGATCAGCGCCGGCCCGAGCCATATGAGTGCCCTGTGCAAGATCTACGTTTGGCGCCCCCATTTTGGTGTTTTGGCGGCATAGTTCGTTTTGACATTACACTAGATGTAGACTTTCAATGCGTTTTATTTTATTGAGGTATCCCCGATAGATTTGACCTACCTCGGTAACATACGATTCGATTAGGGATGAGAATGTTGAGTCCAGAAAATGAAGCAAATTACGAAGCAATATGGATAAACTATCATGCCGATTATAGAAAAAGGCGGATTCGTTAAATCCGATCCGCACAGAATAGAGGGATATTACTGCAGGAATGAGGTGAGGAAGTTTTACCAAAGGGTAAAGTTAACCAGTCAAGGTTATAAAGTCCGAACCGACGCCTGTAAGGATGATCAAGGGAACATCGTAGTAGAGTCACAGTCGATGCTGAGGATATGAGGAAAAACCATTTCTGCAGACTGTATAACGGCGACGAAGAACCAAATCCCGCTGTCAGGCAGAACGAACCATTCAACCCCAATGAAAGGGACGACGAAGATCAACAATTCCGTCCACCCGACCCGGATGAAGTGAGGATTGCCATATCTAAACTGAAATCCAACAAGGCTGCGGGAGCTGACGGCCTACCCGCCGACCTTTTTAAACCCGCAGGCGATGATTTGGTAAGGAGCATGCACCAACTCATCTGTAAAATATGGTCGGAGGAAAACATGCCCGATGAATGGAACCTCAGCATTGTTTGCCCGATCCATAAAAAAGGAGACCATTCGATCTGCGCCAATTACAGAGGCATCAGTCTCCTAAGTATCGCATATAAAATCTTATCTGCCATACTGTGTGAACGCCTAAAGCCATTCGTCAACAATATGGTCGGTCCATACCAGTGTGGCTTTAGGACAGGAAAATCCACCATCGACCAAATGTTCACACTACGGCAGATTTTGGAGAAAACCCAAGAGCAACAAATCGATACCCACCACCTTTTCATCGATTTTAAGGCCGCGTATGATAGCATCTATAGAGACGAGCTATACAGAGCAATGTCCAGTTTTGGCATCCCTACCAAACTCGTCCGTTTGTGTAGGATGACGATGGAGAATGCACGCTGCTCCATCAAGGTCGGTAAAGACCTAACCGAGACCTTTGATGTCAAAAAAGGATTCAGACAAGGCGACGCGCTGTCATGCGACTTTTTCAACATCGTTCTTGAAAGAATTGTTCAAAACTCGAACGCCAACACCAGAGGAACAATCTTTCAGAAGTCCGTCCAACTACTCGCATATGCCGACGATATTGACATTATTGGAAGAACGCAGCGTGATGTCAATGGCGCTTTTGTGGGTATTGCAACGGAGGCCGCGAAGATGGGTTTAGCGGTAAACGAGGGTAAGACCAAGTATATGTTGTCAACGAGAAAGGGCACCCAACACCGACGTCTCGGTCAGAACGTCACAGCAGACAGATATAACTTTGAGGTAGTCAAAAACTTCATCTACCTAGGCACCGCTATAAACTCAGACAATGACACCAGCGCTGAAATCAAACGAAGAATAACCCTTGCCAATCGCTGCTTCTTTGGGCTAAGAAAGCAACTGGTAAACAAAGCCCTCTCTCGAACAACCAAGATAACGCTCTACAAGACCTTAATCGTCCCAGTCCTGCTATATGGCGCGGGGGCATGGACTTTGTCAAAAGCGGATGAAGCTGCCCTTGGTTGCTTCGAGAGGAAAATTCTTCGTGTGATTCTCGGTCCCATCTGCATAGACGGTGAGTGAAGGAGGAGATATAATGACGAACTATACGGGCTGTTCAGCGACATCGACTTAGCCAGAAGAGTGAAGATCCAAAGACTGAGATGGCTAGGTCATGTAGAGCGGATGGAAACCAATACTCCGGCCCGAAAAGTCTTCGAATCCACCCCCGAGGGACGGCGCAGTATAGGAAGACCGCGACTCAGGTGGCGCACGCAAGTGGAAAGGGACCTCAACCAACTATGCGTGCGCAAAATTGGAGACAGCTAGCTAAAGATCGAGCTGGCTGGAGACGCTTGTTGGTTGAGGCCCAGGTCCACCCCGGACTGTAGCGCCACCTTAAGTAAGCATCCGCACATCCCCCCTATTATAGAAACCGACGGATGAACCACATTATCGGTCCACAAAACCTCTTTACCGATCCATAGCTATCTTCTGTTTTTTTGAATTTTCATTTTTCAATTGTTCTGAATAATTTGTATCAAAAGTGTGAAATTTGTACATTTGAAGTATATTATGGATGTAATTGGATTTTTTATGGACTTAGAAGGAGAAGAAGATGATTCACGAGAAATTCGTTCGAGAATAACAACTGGGGCCATAAAGTTCGTACAATCATAGAAAGAACTATCGGCGCTTGGAAAAGTTGGTGCCGGTGTTGCTTCGGCACTGCTTAACATACGCATTCATTACAATGTGAATGATGAAGAGTTACAAATACCATAATTAACTTTGTGTTCCCTTAATGTAAGGAGTGTTTTTAGTTCAAATATTTAGCCAAATATGTTTGTCCAGACCCAATTTCTCAACACTTTCCCGTAGATTCTTCTTCAATAAATCAATGTAAGTAATGTGGTTCATTATTCCATCCCTAATACATCCGCCACCGTGTTTCAATGTACATTTCTTTCTTGAAACTCGGTATTTCATTTTCTGTACACAAGAACTTTGCCCTCGCACCCAAAAAGATTGTATTTGCTCTCATCTGCAAACAGTACATTGAACCAGAACGCCAGAGGCTTGTTAACATGGGATCTTGCGAGTTTCAACCTTTCTTTTCTGTTCTTCTTTGCTTCTTTCTAGCTGATCTTGCATGGAAGTCATTGCTTCTAAGGACATTTCTGATTTGATATTTTTTGCCAGCAACGAAACATTTGTTTTTGGATTTTTCCGAAACTCGCGAACGATCCATCTCTCGTTACCGTCGGTCAATTTTCTTGGGCGTCCCGATCTTTGCTTGTTTTCAACCGATTTTTTCTCTTTATATTTTTTAATAATGTAGTGGATGGGATTCGCCCATAGTAGTTTCTGGACAGTGGCCTCAGTCCATGAAGGGCTTCGCCCATAGTAGATTCTCTGCACTGGCCACAGTCCATGAAGGGCCTCTGCAAAATTTCCGCAATATTACTCTTCGTTAATCCTTGTTTAAAGGGATGAATTACAAGGTTCCTTACTTCTGTTGAAGTTTCTTTGTTTTTACGACGCATTTTAGTAGAACATGTTCTACTTGGTCAAAGAAATATTGCGATTTGAACAGCTTTTTTTTTGGCTTTTTTCGAGCTAAATTCTTGTGTGTGAATGGAAATGAATATTTAGCATAGATTTATTTAGTCTTCACAATGCGCCCACAAGCGCTGTGCGTCCTGTGCTTTGGCACATCCTGCACACATGGTGGGGCCGGCCCTGCCTATGATAGTAAGTTTTTCCCTGGAGTTTGGCTTTTGGTTTTTAACGCAAAGTTTTTAGGCATGTGGCCATAAGATGTGTACACGGTATGTTGACTCAAGATATCCTGGATCCACCCTTTGTGTGGACCTGCAGCGATCTTAAGACAGTTATTGAGAGATGGCTTACTAAGATACAGAATTGCAGATCGAAAGACTGTAGAAGAAGAAATAACCTTGCCAACAGATGGAATTCAAGTTCAATCATTTGGGCTAATTTTTCGAAATGATTTTTATTTCACCTCTTGCAGCTGAATAAAATAATAATAATCTGGTTGTCAACCAATCAAATTTGCACAAATCCCGACAGAGAATGTGGATTTAATATTAATTTAAATGCTTTAGCAATTTAAAAGATTATTTTTTTCTTATTTATTTTTAACCAATAAAAGAAATGAAAATGAAGGTGGCTCTACAAGAATACATTGCGAGTTTGTGTATTGATCGATATTTAATGACTTCCAAGTTCTTGCACAAGTCATCGCAATGATGACAGTCCAACAATGACAACTGATTAAAAATTAAACCTTTTTCGGCATGACACATCATCCTCTTATCGTAATTTCTAGAACTAATAAATCTATTTTCCATAAATCGCACAGAAATTGCTTTCGCCGGCCCAATTAGATTGCGGCTTATCAGCCAAAGTCTCTAGCTAGTCTGATAATAACCAGCATCAAATTGAGTGATCTCCGTCACGTACTCATTTGACCCATTTCGGCATACAACTCATTTATGAATCAACTGCTCAGTTGAGCAAGTTTTATCGGCATGGTGTGGGTCATGGGAAGAATTTTTGCAATATTCGTTGCGAAACTACATGTCGGACGAATCAATGTCAGCCGCTATCAGCGACAATCGTACCTTTGTCGCATTTAGGCATTTCTAGGTTTGATTGCGTCTATTTTCCGCACGTTTCTTACTGAAAAATGACACATTTGATACATGTCAGCTAGCTCGGTTGACTTTGAAATTGGTGTATTGTAACGTTGGACGTTCTTAAGCACAAACATGCAGCAATGATGCGATGTCGCCAATGATGGAAATTACATCTTGATTTCTCAAGAAGATCTTCAGAGTGTCTTTAATTCGCTAAAGAACAAAAAGCCAGTGGGAATCGATGGAATACCGAATATTGTGCTCCATCATCTTCCCCCCGAAGCCGTACAGATTTAGACAACACTGTACAACAATGCGCTGAGTAATGCTTATTATCCGGCACACTGGAAAAGAGCTGTGGTGCAACCAATCCCTAAACGGAACAAAGACAAATCTCCGGTCGATCAGTGTTCTTCCTTTGGTTTTTGAAAAGATAGTCATTCGAGTTCTGAAACAATGGGTTGAGGAAAATAAAATCATAACGGACAATCAGTTGGGATTCAGGGCAACTCATAAAATGTGTCTAAAAGACAAAAAACAATACACGGGTGCCTGTCTGATTGACTTGGAGAAGGCGTTCGACACCGTTTGGTTGGAGGTACTCTTCCTTAAGCTGGTCAGGCTGGGCATAAGTTAACCATTGATATACACTATCTATGACATGAGAATAGGCAGAAAGTTCGTCGTGAAAAGTGTCGATGTAACTTCTGCCACGGTCATTGACATACAAAATGGGCTGCAACAGGGAGCGATTGGTTCGCTGATCTTGTTCTCAATATTCACTACAGACCGTATAGGTTCCATGCCACACGATGATCTAGTAGCGTACAGATCAGGTCCGAAGGTGAAAGTAATAAATACCTTGTTGCAACGCGACTTCGAACAAATTTAGCGATTTTGCGACGACTGGAAGTTGATTATCAACCTCCTGAAGTGTGAAACTATCCTTTTCAGGACCCCGCTGTGCATGGCATCATGGGATATGCGCACAAACTGGCGTAAGTTCGGCATTGTTGACCCGCAAGGACGGCCGTTTGGTTGGATCAATATCTGCATTTTGACAAACATGACATTCTGACGAAAGCTAAAAAGGCCTTTGCTGTGGCAAGGCGATTGTTTCATAGCCGCCAACTTGACGCCAGAGTGGAGGTAATCTGCTTCATGAATCTCATCCGGCCTGTTATGGCTTACGGTTGTCCACTGTGGTTCAATGTGAGTCCTTTCCAGATGGAAAATATGAGGTTGTTCGAGAGGTTGTATCGCACACCCGAGTCTGAGTACAAGAAGTTCTATCCTAACGAGGTCCTGTACATCGAGGCAAACTGGAACAGGATAGATAATTTTATTATTAAGCTGATCAGAAGGCATATTGTACGAGCTATGACTTCTCCAACAGTCTGATCATTGCGGCTTACAACCCCAATTTTATGTACCATGAGAGAGTGCGCCTCGCTGGCTTTATTCCTGCCGAAGCGTTTCTCTATCTCGACACAATTGGCCTAATACAGGATCCACAAGGATGTCCTGTCATCTACTATGTCGTACGCCGAACAGTTTAAAGGCGACTCCAATATGAACGGGATGTCGCACGCAGTCACGAGGATCTCCTCCGGTTCAGTAGAGCGATCTCTGCTCGGGACAGGAGAGTCTGCCAAAGAACGGCAATTTTACTGGTGTTTACACCAAAATCAGTCTCTGCCGCGGCTGGCTAACTTACATAGATTTTAAGGCATGTAAGAAAATGAAATGAATTATAAAATAAAAAATGATGCGATGCAACATGAAATAAACCAACAAAGCGGCCAAGGCATTTTCAATTAAGTCCATGCCAAGAAATATGATTAAGTTGTATGTTGACAAGGATCTGGGCCGGAACCTTGCATCTAAATTATAAAAATGGAGTAAGTCTTCGACATCGTCAACTAATTTCACGCATTCTGATGGATGTGGGCGAAGAGCAAATTCAGCATTGTCTTACCTTCAAATAAAAGCTTCAAAATCAAGGTTACACCATTCGCCCCTGGCATCTCTTTGATATATTTGTGCCAGCAGCCAGCACTCCCTGGAGACACCGATCTCTTGGCACTTAAGTAAACCGACTCTCAGGACTCTTATCGGCGTCATAACCGGTCACTGCTCCATTGGAAGTCACGGCTCAATTGGCACCCTGTCTTATAATGACTTCTGCAGAAGCTGTCGAAACGACAAAGAGGAGGTAGCCATTGTGCAACTTTCTGCAAATGTAGCGCCCTCTCCTCCCAGAGGCAAAGTCACTTACTTCTTCAGCAACCTAGGTAAATATATCTAATATTTCCGAAAGCATCAACTGGTTTGCGGAATATGATCAACTAAATCCACGTGGTTGCACAACTGTTGCTTTCTGGCAGTCATCCACTTTAACTGAAGCTAACCTGGCACTAAAAGACGACTGCTGTTTTGCATGAGGCAGCTCTTGCGTTGAGAAACCCAACCCGACATATAACCCAGCGGAAATAACGACCATAGTATCGAACATTCTCACAGTGCAACTAGTCAGGTTATGCAGATATCCTTTGTATGTTGGGTACCGTGGCTTACTGGAATCTCCAGCAATCCTGTATGCGTATACGCCAATTGGCTCCATAATGGCTCTATGGCCGACACTGAGCAAAAATAAATCATCATCATTGATCCGTTTTAGTCGCAAGGATGACGCCGTTGCTTGAGCCCCTGGTTAGAGGGGTCGTGGTTCGAATCCCGGTGAAAGCAAAGTTAATACGCTTTTATCCGGTTTTCATATCTGGTCCAGTCACCATTTGCCGTTGGGATCAAATTAACGACATTATCACTGGAGTTGTTGATCAGTCTGACTATGAGTATCACAATGGACCAATAAGTGTGCTAGTCACATGCTAATATGAGTCTTTAGCGGGCACTGTGCCATAGGTACACATGCATTACATTTGATCTTACCGCATTGCGACTTCTGCTGAAACTGCAGAGATGAGGAAGATATAGAAACTGTTCGACATCTGTTCTGCGAATGCCCAGTCCCAGCAAAGAACAGTTCTAGAGGCAGTTCCTAGGAAAAAAGAAAGAAAGAAGGTCTCACCGTACTTGGGATGGTTTATCCCCTATGAAGAGTAGAATGGACCCAGCACGTTAATCTAAGTGAGACACAACCTTAAGGCCATCAAAGCGCCGATATATTTACTTACCCTATGTGTGTAAAAGTGAATGGGCTTACCAAAGGGAATAATGGTGCCGCCATACCGCCAGGTTATATTTGATATAAGAAGACTCGGGTGCCAGTCCACTATACAAGGTTGTACCTTCTTTAGATCCTGTACACTCCTTGATTGTGCCGCTTCAATAAGTCAGAGGTAAATGGTCAGATTAATATTTAGCTAAATAGCAAAATATGTATATAACCGTGAACTATGGAAAGAGATGTGCTAAAAAATGCTATTATACGTTTTTTGTGCGCATACTCCGAATGGCAAGGATCCGTCAACTAAAATGACTTTGGCACATCTTCTGGTTCTGGGGACGACCAACACTAGCGGGGGTTGAAAGATGAAGTGATCGCGCATGCAAGAAAACTCAATTACTACAAGCAGTGACCGCCTGAGAACTAAGTGAGATCGAACAAGGCACGCCTTTCCATTCAATCAGCAGCATGCTTACTCTATCTGGAGAAATCTAGATCGATGACAAATATATCATCAGTATCTTACTTACTTAAGGTGGCGCTACAGTCCGGGGTGGACCTGGGCCTCAACCAACAAGCGTCTCCAGCCAGCTCGATCTTTAGCTAGCTGTCTCCAATTTTGCGCACGCATAGTTGGTTGAGGTCCCTTTCCACTTGCGTGCGCCACCTGAGTCGCGGTCTTCCTATACTGCGCCGTCCCTCGGGGGTGGATTCGAAGACTTTTCGGGCCGGAGTATTGGTTTCCATCCGCTCTACATGACCTAGCCATCTCAGTCTTTGGATCTTCACTCTTCTGGCTAAGTCGATGTCGCCGATGTCGTGAACAGCCCGTATAGTTCGTCATTATATCTCCTCCTCCACTCACCGTCTATGCAGACGGGACCGAAAATCACACGAAGAATTTTCCTCTCGAAGCAACCAAGGGCAGCTTCATCCGCTTTTGACAAAGTCCATGCCCCCGCGCCATATAGCAGGACTGGGACGATTAAGGTCTTGTAGAGCGTTATCTTGGTTGTTCGAGAGAGGGCTTTGTTTACCAGTTGCTTTCTTAGCCCAAAGAAGCAGCGATTGGAGAGGGTTATTCTTCGTTTGATTTCAGCGCTGGTGTCATTGTCTGAGTTTATAGCGGTGCCTAGGTAGACAAAATTTTGACTACCTCAAAGTTATATCTGTCTGCTGTGACGTTCTGACCGAGACGTCGGTGTTGGGTGCCCCTAAACCCATCTTCGCGGCCTCCGTTGCAATACCCACAAAAGCGCCATTGACATCACGCTGCGTTCTTCCAATAATGTCAATATCGTCGGCATATGCGAGTAGTTGGACGGACTTCTGAAAGATTGTTCCTCTGGTGTTGGCGTTCGAGTTTTCAACAATTCGTTCAAGAACGATGTTGAAAAAGTCGCATGACAGCGCGTCGCCTTGTCTGAATCCTTTTTTGACATCAAAGGTCTCGGTTAGGTCTTTACCGACCTTGATGGAGCAGCGTGCATTCTAAATCGTCATCCTACACAAACGGACGAGTTTGGTAGGGATGCCAGAACTAGACATCGTCTCTATAGATGCTATCATACGCGGCCTTAAAATCGATGAAAAGGTGGTGGGTATCGATTTGTTGCTCTTGGGTTTTCTCCAAAATCTGCCGTAGTGCGAATATTTGGTCGATGGTGGATTTTCCTGTCCTAAAGCCACACTGGTATGGACCGACCAGGTTGTTGACGAATGGCTTTAGGCGTTCACACAGTATGGCAGATAAGATTTTATATGCGATACTTAGGAGACTGATGCCTCTGTAATTGGCGCAGATCGAATGGTCTCCTTTTTTATGGATCGGGCAAACAATGCTGAGGTTCCATTCATCGGGCATGTTTTCCTCCGACCATATTTTACAGATGAGTTGGTGCATGCTCCTTACCAAATCATCGCCTGCGGGTTTAAAAAGGTCGGCGGGTAGGCCGTCAGCTCCCGCAGCCTTGTTGGATTTCAGTTTAGATATGGCAATCCTCACTTCATCCGGGTCGGGTGGACGGAATTGTTGATCTTCGTCGTCCCTTTCATTGGGGTTGAATGGTTCGTTCTGCCTGACAGCGGGATTTGGTTCTTCGTCGCCGTTATACAGTCTGCAGAAATGGTTTTTCCATATCCTCAGCATCGACTGTGACTCTACTACGATGTTCCCTTGATCATCCTTACAGGCTTCGGTTCGGACTTTATAACCTTGACTGGTTAACTTTACCCTTTGGTAAAACTTCCTCACCTCGTTCCTGCTCATGCTCCTTCTTTTTTCTCCTGAGAAGCCGGTGTTCGTCTCTCCTCTTCTGCTCGTAGAGCTCCCGAGCAGCTCTTGTCCTTCTTTGCAGTGCCGCTTTGTATGCTTCTTGCTTGGCTGCATTCGCCTGCCGACACTCGTTGTCAAACCAGGGGTTTCGTTGTGGTGGCGGATTGAAACCCAGCACATCAGAGGCGGCTTATACGTTTTGTTCAGGAGCTCATACAACCTGTCTTTGGTGTCATCATCTTTCTCCTTTGTGGGGGCATGTGCGCATATAAGGCTTATGTTGGCAAATTTAGCCTGGATGCGAATTGTCGTGAGGCGCTCGTTCACGGACCTGAACGATAGGACTTCTTGCCTAAGTCTGCCTCTAACGACAAATCCACATCCAAATAGGCGCTGTTTTTGTTGTTTGTAGCAATCACCGTAGTATATATCACAGTTTTTCATCCTTCTTTTGCCCGGTCCATCCCATCGCACTTCTTGGATGGCGGTTATATCTGCTTTGCAGCAGTCTAGGGCTTCCGCTAGTTGTTCGGCTGCACGTGGCCTATAAAGGGACCTTACATTCCACGTACAAATCCGAAGATCGTTGTCCGTATATCGTTTGCATGGGTCGTCATCAGTAAAATCATCCGTTTCCGAGGCTTGTTGTTGCTTCGTAACTAGCAATTTTTTGTGTGGCCGGGCAGTTACCCCGACGGCACAACCCCCAACCTGGAGGGCCAGTTCCTTTTTTGTAACCCCTAGGACAAGAGGTCGCACTTATAAGTTTGGCAAGTTGAGCTCTGGTGAACTACAACCAGTACCCGATGGCTACCACTTGGAGGTAAAATAAGCATAATTGGTGTGTAGAAAAAGTTACAACACTGGGCATCGCCAGGTTGACGCCAGTCAGTGCCTACCCGATTCCCACCCAGCCACCATATCATCAGTATCACAGTACCATAAATGCGAAATTATGGAGTTCACTTGGCGACTTCTGCGTACCGACGTAGATAGATGTAATTGATGCCCTTAGGGCAAAGTAGAACCACTCTACCGGTACGTGGGTGTTTCAAAATTAAAGAGGTTTGCCGTGGTTCATGACAATCAACCAGTTTTCTCAACAAGTTTTATTAGTGCGTTGACCGGTATTCTGCTTGGTGTGCTTTCCTGTTCCTCTTCGTCGAGGCAGCTACTACAGAAATCATTGGAGAATATGCCTAGTCTTTGTGCGTAAGTGCCTAGTAGGCAGTGCCCGGTGCTTATTCCCACTGCAGTGCTAGTTTTAGATCTCTTTAGAGAGATCACGCGAGATTTCTTATGAGATTTGACAAGTGATCCCTGTCAACCATCTGGCATTGATCTATAACTTGAACCTTCCTACCTTCAAGTTACCTTAGGGGTACCTATGTTACGAGAAAACCCATCCGCTGGCAGTCTAGTGGCGCGTTTAGCAAGTTGATCGGCTTGGCAGTTTCTCAGCATGTCCTTATGGCATGTCATCCACCACAGGCGAATGTTGAACTGTTCGGATATCTCGTTAAGAGATGCACAGCAGTCGGTTACTAAATTGGAGTATATAGAGAACTTTACCAGGGATTTTGTTGCTGCTTGGCTATCAGTAAATATATAGACATCGCGGACGGATATCGCGTTCCAGCTTAGCCAAGACAAAGCTTCAGTCTTCCGAGAACACGCCGCTTCCGTCTTGGGTCCATCTGTGTCGAAATGTATGGTTTTACCAAAGGGTATGGTGGTGTAGTCTAAGTGAATTGAGGTAAGCTTTTGTTCGTATAAGATTTTGGCTTGTCCATAGACGAAATCGCGGAGTAGTAGGAGTAGTTCTAAGGGCTCCACTGATACAGATGCCGTCTTGTCTCTGTACATTCCTTAGTTTGTTGAGGTGGTTACCGACGTTGAGTATGGGACACCACATGACCACTGCGTATAACAGGATGGGTCTTACGACAGCTGTGAAAGGCCAAGTTCCATGTAAGTTTGAATAACCCAGTTGTGACCAATGGCTTTCTTGATCATGTAAATACAAGGCCGTGATCGACTTTCTTATTCTGATTGATGATTTTTTAGCTATTATCTTTTTGGCAACACTGGTTTAAACAGCTGACGCACGTTTCGTGTGTTGTTTCACTGTCAAACATCTTCAGTTTGGTCTATAATTTAACCATGAATCGTCTTACAAACGAACAACGATTGCAAATTATTGAATTTTATTATCAAAATGGGCTCTTGGAAAGTTGGCCGAAGATTCAATTTTTTACCGAAAAATTGTGTTCAGCGACGAAGCTAATTTTTGGCTCAATGGGTACGTAAATAAGCAGAATTGTCGATTTTGCAGTGAATATCAGCCAGAAGCATTGCGAGAGCTACCAATGCATCCAGAAAAAGTCACAGTTCGGTGCGGTTTATGGGCTGGTGGCATCATTGGACCGTACTCCTTCAAAGATGATGCGAATCGTAACGTAACTGTGAATGGTGAGCGCTACCGTGAGACGATATCCAACTTTTTTTTGCCCAAAATGCAAGAGCTTGACTTGCATGACATGTGGTTTCATCAAGACGGTGCCACATGCCACACAGCACGCGCAACAATGTACTTGAATTGAGGGACGAGTTCGGTGAACATTTTATTTCACGTTCGGGGCCGGTCAATTGACCGCCTAGATCGTACGATTTAACGCCTTTAGACTATTTTTTGTGGGGCTATGTTAAAGCTCATGTCTATACAGACAAGCCCGCTTCAATTGACGCATTGGCAGACAACATTGAAGCATTTATTCGTGAGATACCGGCCAAAATGTTGGAACGAGTATGCCAAAATTGGACTAAGCGGATGGACCATTTGAGGCGCAGTCAAGGTCAACATTGCCATGAAATAATCTTCAAACATTAAATTATATGAACCGTACTATCGATTCAAATAAAGATTTCATGCATTTTTCTGAATTTTATGTTTCCTGTAGCATTTAAAAAAATCACTCTTTATAAGGCCGTAATGGCCTTCCTTACTCTTTCTTCTGTGTTGAGCTTCGAGTTCAGTCTGCTGTCTAATATAAGGCCTAGGTATTTCGCCTTATACGAGAACGGAATGCTGCTGCCATTTATTTCCCGGTGAAAAGAACGATTTCAGTCTTTTGAGCGGTGACAACCAGACCATTATAAGTCGCCCAGTGGTTAAGTAGATTGCGATCATGTTGCATTACATCCTTTAAGACTTGGAATATTTTCCTGAGAAAGTTATGATAACATCGTCCGCATAGGCTAAAGTTTTGCAACCCGCCTTCTCCAGCGGCAGTAGTAGCAGTTTATTCATTGCCAAGTTCCAGGTAAGAGGGAATACAGTAGACTCCACTTAAACTATGTATAAGCAACAAGAAATTTACCACTTATTTTTAGGGCATATATCCGAACTTCGTTATATATATGCCCGCTTAATTGCAACAAATTGGTCTATTGTGTTGCCAATAAGCGAAGTCGACTGTAGTACTCTTCCTTGAGATGTTCATCTGAGGAGTTTACCCCAGAAGCATTAATTAATCTACTCGTGAGAGGTTGGTCTATGGGTGTTACAGGCGCCGCTGTTTATACTCCTAGTTCCTCCAGTGCCTGTATAATTGTGTGCGGGTAGATGTTGTTAAAGCCTTCTTCTATGTCAAGGAAAGCGTCCATTGCATGGGCTATGTTGGCTTTGAGGGAGTACTCACCTGCTACTTCAGAAAATCGCACTAGGAAAAGTCGAATGGGGTCAATCGGTGACCAGTTCACATCACCGCCACGTGAGATGACCATGCCTTCGAAGTTGGATTACCAAAAGAAGTTGGTAATCTTCTTCTTCTTCTAGTGGCACTGCAGTCCGGGGTGGACCTGGGCCTCAGTCACCAAGCTTCTCCAGGTGGCACGATCTTTAGCCAACTGTCTCATATTTCGCGCACCAACTTGGATGAGGTACTTCTCCACTTGTTGGCGCCATCGGTTTCGTGGGCGTCCTCTATTGCGTTGTCCCACTGGTTCGGAGTCGAAGACTCTTCGGGCTGGAGCAGTGTTGTCCATGCGCTCTACATGGCCTAGCCATCGTAGGCGTTGAATGAGTAGAATTCGTAGACGCGTATAGTTATAAGGACTGTACAGCGACATGAGCCTCCGGCGTCTACCATGAACGGTTGAATCTTCTTCTCCAAAAACCATCAACGCAAACAGGACCAAAGATGGAACGCAGAACTTTTCTCTCGAAAATACCAAGGACTTCTTCATCTGCTCTTGAGACTGTCCAGGCTTTTGCGCCATAGAGCAGGACAGGGATGATGAGGGTCTTTTATAGTGTTAGCTTGGTCCTTCGAGAGAGAGAGCTCTACTACTCAATTGCCTCTTGAGCCCAAAGAAACATCGGTTGTTGAAAACAATAGTTATTCTGCGTTTAATCTCGGTACTGATGTTGTTTGTACTGTTTACCTGGGAGCTGAGGTAGACGAAGTCCTTAACTACCTCGAAGCTGAAACTGCGTACGGTGACGTTCTGGCCGAGACCTCGATGTTGTGCGTCCTTTCTCGATGACAGCATGCACTTCGTTTTGGCCTCATTCACTGTTCAACACATTTTTGCAGCCTCCGTTTCAATACCAGCAAACGCTTCATTGACGGCTCGCTGTGTTCGACCAATCACGTCAATGTCGTCCGCGTATGCTAGCAATTGTACGAACTTCTGGAAGATCGTGCCTCTGGTGTTAGCGTTTGACTTTCGCACGATTTTCTCCAGGATGATGTTAAAGAAGTCACATGACAGCGCGTCGCTTTGTCTAAAACCTTTTTTGACATTGAAGATCTCGGAGAGTTCGCTACCGACCTTGATGGACCATGCGAGAGTTTTCCATCGTCATCCTGCACAACCTGACGAGTTTGGCAGGAGTGTCAAAACTAGACATGGCGTTTTCTAGCTCGTCTCTATGCACGCTGTCATATGCGGCCTTGAAATCGACGAATAGGTGGTGGGTGTTGATTTGCATCTCTTGGGTTTTTTCCAGGATCTGCCGTAGTGTGAAAATTTGGTCGATGGTGGACTTACCCGGTCGGAAACCGCACTGATACGGACCTATCAGGTTATTGACGAATGGTGTCAGGCGCTCGCATAAAACGGCAGAGAAAATCTTGTAGGCGATGTTTAGGAGGCTTATCGGTAGTTGGTGCAGTTGAATGGGTCTCCTTATTTGTGGAAGTGGTAATCGGTAATCGTCGACCTATATTGCTCACCGTTGACGGCTTGTCCAACGCCGTTCTCAAAGAAATATGGACCAGCCAGCCCAAAATTTGGGATTTTTGGACGCTCTTGGATTGCATGTGGATTGGTATCGTCTCAAATTCGACAATTTTGTTTGCAGCCGTCACAGCCAATTTGACAGGCGTAACTTCAACAACATGACCACTCCATCATCTGTCAAAGTACGGAAGTCCCTATTGGAAGACCATTTACGAGCTCCATTCGTCTAAAGATACATCTCCTCTGTTGCAGATGTGTAACCAGAAAAACATCAACTTACAGTTGCACCATCAACCTCTCCGCGGGGCACTCAGCGTGTTCCAATTTCCTGAAAGCCTCCAAAAGTCTAAATAAAACAGAAAAACAAATGTTTGTTTTTTTTTTTTTGTATTCTTTTTATTTTGTGAATGAATGAGTTTTATTTTTATTTCCTAGCGTTCCTCTTTTACAAAAAAGCTCATGAAGAGTGAACGACACAAAACGATGATAAACATTAAAAGTGAAAAAAAAAGAGAATGCATTTTGAACAGAACTAGCGTCCAGCACACCACAAGGATGACACGGAGGAGGACAGAGGAGTTCCTCGTGAATTTCAATCCGATTCGAGGGCGCGCGTGTTTGGGCCATTTTCATTTGCATTCTGCGTGTGGGTGTGGGTGTGTGTTTGAGTGTAGTTAATTAAAGTAGATAATAATTAATGGTAGATTAATTAATACAAATTAAAAAAATAAGAAAATGCTGCATCGCCTGCTGAAGCGACATCTGGTTACAGCATCGCCGCTGCGCCTCCTCCCCCCACACCCGCTCGGCATCAGGATGGTGGACTTTTAATTAGTGCGAGATGAAGTTGGGGGCGACGACGATGGCTACGATGATGATGCGATGACGATGACGATGAATGATGGTTGTTCTGTTTACATGGGCCTGCCCATGCCCCGGCCGGGTGGCATACCGCCGGCGCCGGAGCTAGGGCTCTTGATTGTCTCATCGACCGAGAGGATCATGCATGCTGCTTCGCTGGCAGCTGTTAGAGCGTTAATTTTAATTATGGACGGTTCCCAGACGCACGCCTCGTAGTTATCGGCGATGTGCTCCTTCATGATGTCCACGCCATACCAGCAGTTGCCTGAGAGGAAAAAAAAAAGAAGAAGAATCCCATGTTAGTCAGAATTTATGGATAAAAGAACAAGTTTCTGAGTAAAACGCACTCGTCTCCAAATAAGGAGCGAGTGTGAAATCAAGATGCAATAAATGGCCATAACACTGTCGACCAACGAGACGGATTTCTGTGCGAAAGGATGCAAAGTGAATGTTCATCGCTTGTTATTCCGCACGCAAACAGCATTTACGAGTTGCTTAGAATAAAATTATCCAAGCGACCACGTTGGACGGACTTGGGCACAAGCTTGAGCTCACTTCGCGACAGACAGAGAATTGGTATTTCTTTTCCCTAATTGTGTGAAAATGCTGAGTGGTCGGTTGTTGGTTAAAGGGTCACTTAGCCGTCCGTCTCTGGCAGTGCTTCGGCTTCATTACCATGCGATTTCAATTCTGCGGAAGTTGAGGCGAATGCTTAATTAAGCAGGGTGAATGGCATTTTGTTGTGGTTGTCGACAGCGTTCAGTGGTGGCCTGTGGGTTTCTTTTTTTCGGCTGTCCCCACAAGTTTGAGCTTTTTCGAATGCAGACATCGCGTCGGTGACTGTTTTGCAGGCCAGTTGATGGTCGCGCGGAGGAAGTGTGAATCACTTGAAGGCTCTCGTATGTCAATTATTTCGAGTGTTAGAATAAATTCACATGCATTTCTGTCTCCTCGATTGTCAGCCGTAATCGATGTCGATGTGGAACACTTCACGATCAATCTTCTGCCTGAATTGTGATGATTTTTGTTCATGACAAGGCATAGTTTATTCATCTTTTCAAAACACGTTCTGCGAGAGCGCAGGAATTCAGGTCAGATTCTTGGAGTCAAGCCAGAAGAAAAGGCAAACAAGCGGGCTAACGCTAGAGACACGATCTTCCGAAAGTTCGTACAGCTGTAGCGTCGGCTGATGACATTGATGGTGAGTGGTGGAACGCAGTGAGCCGTCAATGGCGGCGTCCAAATTTAAATATATGCTGTCTTCGAAGAATGATAGATTGTCAAAATGGGCAGGTGTAGCTACGAGGTGGTCAGGGACGACTCTGTCTATCTCGGTACCGCACAAAGCTAATCGGAGGGGTGACCATCGGTGTTGTTTTTTTTTGTTCTTAAGAAGACATTGAGTAGAACTCTCACTCGAAGGACGACGCTGCCTTGTACCTGTCATGTTCTACGACTTGGATTTCATCAAAAGTGAGAGGTCTGCGACCGATCTTTGATCGTGTTTACTTTGACGGCAAGTGGACAACCACAACGTGTACGACCTGTATAGCAGCTCGGAGTCGCCAACGTCTATGGTGACTAGACGATGTAGCCACGCACCGGGAAATTAGTAACACTCTAATTGCGATTCAGACAGGCCCTGATTCACCCCAGAACTCTGGACAAAGCAGAAGAATAAACGCTGTCCGATTTATCGATAGTAGCTGTGGCCAAAAACTACAACTGGATCTAGCGAAGGTTCGGAATAGGTGGAGCAGCTTGTTGGCTGAAGCCCAGAATTACCACAGTTTGTAGCAGCACACTTAGACAGCGGCCCATACAGAGCAGATGTGTGCGCGTACTTTGCACACTTCGACGACAAGAGGGAACACCGCTGTGAGAAGTTAGAGTGACAGTGCTACTGCGCTATACGCTTCAACAATGACCAGTCTATACCTCGTTCAAGAATGTTTCATCATCGGTCCTAATCATGTCCAGATGACATGGAAATTGCTGCTCCTTAGCTCACGTATGGTAGGTTTCAGGTTACTTGCAGGCGAAATAACCTTCTAGGTATCGCTCAATAAATATTAAGATCGATAGTCTTCCACTCTGAAACAGTCGGACAACACAACAGAGAACGCCCGCTGGTTAGGTGGGCCACCCAAGCGGAGAAGAACCTCGACCAATTTGGTGTCCGAAACTGGAGGCAGCTAGCCAGTGATTGCTTTAGCTTGAGAAGCTTGTTGCTTGTGGCTTAGGTCAATCCCAGACTGTAGCCCATCACGAAGAAGAAGTCGCACCGAAACCAATGTACTCTGCAATCTCTCTGTTTGGTGGACAGCACTAAGCATAGCTGACCACTGAAATGCACTGCTTGCAACAACTGCCCTGCATGTGTTTCAGCGGAGCGTTAAAAACCACTCTGTTGGATGTACTTAACATAATTCACCATATCCCGCCGCTGGACATATTCGCACAGGTCACAAGACGGCAGCCGAACCATGAGACTTCACGAACCTGGCCACGAACCCAGCATCGACTATTCTTCACGAATTCAAATTTCTCCCCAATGGCACCGTTCGATTACTACCCCAAACCATCTTCTAAGTAAAACTTCACTACCAGCAGTCCTTCCACATCGGCTTGGATGGGTAACAATCAGAGGCAGAGCGACCCCTGTGAACGTATACAAACGGCTCGAAGACTGGTGAAAGGATGGGCGTACTGATCTACTCCAAAGACCTGAACATAGCCCTTCCTTGAGACTTCCTAACCTCTGTAGCGTCTTTCAGGCAGAAAGCATAACGACAAAAGAGGCACTTTGTGGCTTAAGAAAAACGTGATACTCAAGAAGATGGACATCACTATCGGTTCGGACAACCAGGCTGCAATAAAGTCCCATTTTCCACTCAAAAACATCCCTCTAAGGTCTAGACAACTAACCACTATAAGGCTCTTAAAACAGATGAAATATGGCCAGAACTCAATCTTAAATGGTCACTTTGTCTGGTCGGAGTAAGCAGACCTGCACTCAGATCACAAGGATAGCGGTATTTTGTTACTCCACACAAGCGACATTAGCCGAAGCTAGATCAAGGCAGTCGAGTATGGGGCTCTTCATACCGGATTTTGAAAGTACACAAGAAGAATCATCAACCTTGAAAATTAATTGTCGGAAGTGTTATAAAGGCTGATTTTTTAGCTATTATCTTTTTGGCAACACTGGTTTAAACAGCTGACGCACGTTTCGTGTGTTGTTTCACTGTCAAACATCTTCAGTTTGGTCTATAATCGTCTTACAAACGAACAACGCTTGCAAATTATTGAATTTTATTATCAAAATGCGTGCTCTGTTAAGAAAGTTCATCGCTCGCTTCTTCCATTTTATGGTCAGTTAAAATTGTGTTCAGCGACGAAGCTCATTTTTGGCTCAATGGGTACGTGTAAATAAGCAGAATTGTCGATTTTGGAGTGAATATCAGCCAGAAGCATTGCAAGAGCTACCAATGCATCCACAAAAAGTCACAGTTTGGTGCGGTTTATGGGCTGGTGGCATCATTGGACCGTACTTCTTCAAAGATGATGCGAATCGTAACGTAACTGTGAATGGTGAGCGCTACCGTGAGATGATATCCAACTTTTTTTTGCCCAAAATGCAAGAGCTTGACTTGCATGACATGTGGTTTCAATAAGACGGTGCCACATGCCACACAGCACGCACAACAATGGACTTATTGAGGGGCGAGTTCGGTGAACATTTTATTTCACGGTCGGGACCGTTCAATTGGCCGCCTAGATCGTGCGACTTAACGCCTTTAGACTAATTTTTGTGGGGCTATGTTAAAGCTCATGTCTATACAGACAAGCCCGCTTCAATTGACGCATTGGCAGACAACATTGAAGCATTTATTCGTGAGATACCGGCCGAAATGTTGGAAAGAGTATGCCAAAATTGGACTAAGCGGATGGCCCCTTTGAGGCGCAGTCAAGGTCAACATTTGCATGAAATAATCTTCAAACATTAAATTATATGAACCGTACTATCGATTCAAATAAAGATTTCATGCATTTTTCTGAATTTTATGTGTTTTTTTTTGAAAAATTTTCCTATAGCTTTTAAAAAATCACCCTTTATTATCAGAGCGAGGTCGATCGGATTTTTTTATGAATCCACAGTTTTGTCTGGATTCACTTGGATTATTTATAGATTACTTTAACTACATATGTGCTGTCAATGATGTGTATCGCCGAGAGGTGTCAGTCTCATAACTCCCATACGTCATGAAATAGCTTCGGCACGAGTGCAATTGGAAGCATTTCCAAGCCTCATTCTACACACAAAGCCTATTTTGTTCAATACAGATTTTTGACCACTAACTCCATGCATTCTTTGAACAGTGCGTCGTGACGTAATGGAAAACGTTTTTACGTTTTCACAACAAGAATACAAAAACATTAGAAGTCAGTTCCAAACCTGTAGTTCCACGGACCATTGCTTCCCGTATATGTACAGCTACACACTACCTAGTCCCTAGTAAACTTCAGATTTCATGTAAATACCCTTTTGTTTGAATTCTTGATAAAATACGAACACAAAAAAAGCTGAAATGCAAAACAAATTTAACCAAAAACGAGCTTGATAGGAAAAAAAGTAGCACCGTAAATCAACTGCCCTGAGGCTCTCCAACAAAACCGAATATTAGTTCGCATTCCCGATTTCCAAGCCACGATAGAGTCCATTGATCTCAAGCCAATTTGAATACGTATCTCATTGGATCACGAAAACATGTGATTCTGGGAAATATGTTGTCTTTGCGAACGGCCATCACATGCATTCGGCCGTTCAATCAATCAAACAATATTTATTACCTCTCCGTCTTGTTGTCACACATCAGGGCAGTGCTGTGCTCTGCGATAAGCATCAATCATGCCCTCAGCTTTATTTTGAATTGCTAATACTTCTCGTTTTGCAATCGATCGCGGACAGGATTGATCAAAGTGGTCTCGCTAAGAGCATTTGCATTTTTGCATGTCAACGTTTTGATGATTAATGTCGCGCTGAGTCGGTCTTGTGGCGTTGCATCGAATGAAGATCGTGCAGTTTTTCTTGGACAGTGGAAAATTCTGATATTGCAATGAGGACGGGAATGGATGTTTTGTGTGGCAAGTCTTCAGATCTTTTCATTTTGTTGCTGATTGACGACGTGGAAGAATGATAAAGGTTGGTCAATTTTTGCTTGTGAAACTTTGTTGGTTTAGGGCTAAGTTCTCACTGGTGTCTAGGATCACAAAAAAAAGGTAGAAGAATTGTAACTCCTATAAACAGGGTGGGCCATCCAGTGATTTTTTTTTAACTGATAGGTTATTTTGACGCTGGCAGCTGTTTCCTGCTCGAAATCTTGACAGAAAGTCTGTGAAATAAAATGAATCGCTTTAAGCTTGAACAACGTTCAAAATTTATTTACAAAGTGAGCGCCATGCAGCCCAAACAATGCGTTTTTTGAAAAGAAGACGATTTGTGAGAAATAAGGCACCCACTGTGACTGCTGTACGCAAGGTTTATACAAAAAGTTCGTCAGACTGGAATCCTAGTGGACCACACTCATGATCCCCGTTGTCATACGGTGCAGATGAGATTGATGCTGCTGTGACCTTCTTCGAAATTGAGGCTAGGAATAAGGTTTCGGTCAACGGTGGGCGTTTCAGAGCCAAGTTAACCAACTTTTTTTTTCTACTAATTCTGAAGACATTGATTTGGACAACTTCTGGTTTATGTAGGATACCGCGCCATGCCACAATCGATAATTTGCACACCAAATTCGCAAATCGTGTTATCAGCCGTCTTGGTGATGTCAATTGGCCGCCTCGGAGCAGCGATTTCACCCTTTTGGACTTTTTTTTTTGTGGGGAACCGCGGAGAGTCGATGTTAGGCTAACAATCCGGAAACGATTCAAGCACTTAAGGCCAATATCATCCAAGCAATGCGTGCTACTGCACGAAACCATCAACAAGGTCTTGAAAAATTGGGCTGACAGAATGCGCTACTGAGCCAGCCACGGCAGCCACTTGAACGACGTTGTATTTCATAATTAATGGGAATGTTTGTTCTTACTAATAAAGCTATAGTACATGGAAAATATTTAATTTTGTTCATTTTATTACATTTTTAAAAAGAATCTTTTAGTTGGCCCACCTTGTACCACTGTTCCACTGCTTTTGGAGACGTGGTCATAAATATGTCGTTTTTAATTTGCAACGACCAACAAATATTCTGCATCAACTTCCACTAAGTTAAATAGCACAACAATCTCAGTCTTATGAGAAGTATATCTTTTAAGAAGAATAGTGTTTCACAGAAACGCGATCGTAGCTGGCAAGTTAGGGTCCTCAGCTATATTTGGGGGCCTATGTACAAAGCCTAGTTATTTCTAGGCTAATGTGAATGACAATGATGAGTTCAACCGCATAACAAACCACTTGTGTAATCTAATCGGCCCGTGCATTGTTGGGCGTGGTTAAGGCCACTTGCACCCAAACGTGTTTGTAAGGTGATAAAGAAAACGCATCTCTGACTACTGGCGGATCACCGATCATTGGACGATCGAAGACCTCGTGGCCAGGCTTCAAAATACCCCACGACAAGTGCGGACTCGCTTGCAAGGCGAGAAATCAAATGCAAAAGGCTCCAGCAAGATCCGGCAGCGTGTTCTACATTTTTTGATAAAGGGACCCATTTCCAGACAATTTTGGTAACCCTCTATGGATTATACAATCGGGTTCATGAGTTGATAATAAAGCGTGGTTAAATTTTAAGGGCCGATGTTGAATGTGAACCACACCTAAACGTCAAGTTTTTTTCTGCATTTCATTTGAAATTTCTCAATTTCAGACTAACTCAATTTGTACCATGGAAAGATACACAATCGAGCAACGCGTTAAAGTTATTCAGGCTTATTATGAAAATGGGCGTTCAAATCAAAATGCATATCGTGCACTTCGTGATGTTTTCGGTCAATTTAATCGTCCAAATGTGCGTACAGTCGGAAAAATCGTGCAAAAATTTGAGCAAACCGGGTCTGTAGGAGATGTGAAAACACCAGTGCATGCTCATACAGCTTATACTGCTGCTGTTCGCGATAGTCTGGCTGAAGAGCCGTCCACCTCAAATCGTCGTCGTGCCCAACAATTGCACCTCTCATGCTCGTCGTTGATGAACATTACGCATAAAGACTTGCATTTACACGCTTACAAGGTGCAATTGACTCAAGAACTAAAGCCTCTTGACCATTTCAAGCGTCGTCAATGGTCAGAATGGTGGCAAGAAATGGCAACAGTGGATGATAAATTTTCGAAGAAAATCATCTTCAGTGATGAGGCACATTTTCACCTTAGTGGATTCGTCAATAAGCAGAATTGCCGCATTTGGGCGAATGATAATCCAAGAGTGATTGTCGAAAAACCAATGCACCCACAAAGAGTGACTGTTTGGTGCATCATCGGGCCGTATTTTTCACAAAATGAGGTCAGGCACCTACTGTGAATGGTGTTCGCTATCGTGAAATGATAACGCACTTTTTATGGCCCGAATTGGAAGATATGAATGTGAACGATATGTGGTTTCAACAGGACGGTGCCACTTGCCACACAGCTAACGAAACAATGGCTCTTTTGCGCGACAAATTCAATGGCCGTGTTATCTCACGTGGTGGCGATGTCAATTGGCCGCCAAGATCATGTGATTTGTTGTGATTTTTTTCTTTGGGGTACGTCGATAAGCCAGCAACAATTCAAGAGCTAAAGGATGAGATAATTCGGCACATTAACGGCATAGAACCTTAATTATGCTCCAGCGTCATCGAAAATTTGGACCATCGGTCGGAGGTGTGCCGCCGAGGTCGCGGCGGCCATTTGGCCGATATTTTGTCCCATACATAATTGAACCATACCAATATTATCATAATAAAAAGAAATGACAATAATTTCCTAAATAATTTTTGTTTTATTCAAAATCAACATCGGCCCTTAAAATTTAACCACCCTTTAAAATACAATGGGCGACATTCTGTGGGAGCTATGACCGTAACTTCGTGCATTGCGTACCGTTGTCCTGCCTTAAGAGGAGCCCTACGGCTCGAACAGTGAAGTTTTATAAGACGGGTATACGCTCTATGAACATTGTCAGTAATTCGAAAGAGAAGAAGCTACTAATCATGGACGTTGTTCGTGCCGGGCATTAAACCTAAGCACTCAGCGTATTAGTCGGCGCACCAACCCACAGTCGATCCATTTAATGGCACACCACACATGTTTTAGAAGTCATCGCCTCTGCCTTTTAGGAGGCAGATAATGTCGATACATTGGTACAAATGTCTTGGCTAGAATGCATATATTTGTGTAAGCTTGAAGTTACTCTTCTAAGAGGCCTAACTAACTTCAAAAGCACACTTCAATCGAAAAAGACGTGGCATTACTTCCATAATCACAGACAAACAGACAGCGATTCCCTTCTGTTTTCACATTTTCATCAACAGTCCCCACCGCCACTCCACCCGTAGATTGTCTCGATCATAAAACATGTTGCCAAAAACAACAGGAACCAAAATTAGCCTCAAACTTATGGCAGTGCGTTTCTAGAAAAAAAAGAATATTTTTACTACCCAAAGTTTGCTTCAGCGCCGTCATCCATCTCTAATGTACGGCCGCCACCACACGCATGGGAAATTCAAAATTACGCACCATCGCACGCCACAAAGCACAAGTAAATAGCTGCCAACCATAAGAGAGTCAAGTCAAAGCAAAAAAAAAAAAAAAGCAAGAAAATCGAATGAAAAATGTTTTCTTTCTTCGAGCTGGTGTGGGGGGTGCGCCACTATTTATAGATACGCTCTTTTTATGCCTTGTTTTTGTTTTGTCTTTCGTAATGAAAGCGAGCAAAACAACCTCGCTCAATGTTGTCAAATTTCACGTCGACCGCGACGTCGTCGTCCGCCGTCTCTCTTGCTTTATTGGAGACTTATGTAAATTCAAAGAAAGAAAAAAAACAACAGATTTGCCGTTTAGTATGTGAAACGCGTTTATTTATTTTTTTTTTCTGTCTAACCTCTTATTCGTTTTTTTTCTTCTTTTTATTATTTATGAGAGTAATTAGCATTTTATGGCTTAGTTCGTTTCGCCCTTTGGCTTGGTGTTTACTCCTGTGACTAGCGCGCTCGGAGCTTACGAAAAGAACGCTTTTGTATCTCTAGCTCCGATGGATGAGCGGAGGTGCGTGTTGTTAAGTTTTCTTTTTTTTTGCGGATGTTTGACTTTATGGATCTCCCTCAAATAGGCACATTTATCGGTAGGTTATATTTATCTCATTTTCAACGCCCTCTCGACACGAGGTTGAATAATATCTCTCTTGTTTGAATAGCACTTCAGACTTGAGGAAAACCCTACTCTGTCTCTGTCCCTGTACACTACCGCTCGGCGGTGTGTGTTGCCACCATTCAGACATCGGTGAGTGTAACACGTAGGAAATAATTGGTATCATTTAAGGTGGAATTTTGTTGACTTAGCAATACAAAATGTTTGCTTGTCGTTTGAGTCGTCAATGCGTCTGTCTTTACGTCTGGCGCAGTCGGAAAGGAAGAGTAATTGACAAGGGACTCTGCAAAATGACCTCATTGAGCTTCGCTTCGTGTTGGGTAATTATTTCTGATGTTACGCTTGAAATGGTGATGTTTTGATAAAAAAAAAATAGTGCACTTTAGCCGAGTGTCTGAATGTACTCTTCATTGTTTCGCTGAAGTGGAGGAGTCTACAGACACCAAACCGTGCCAGTAGGAGACGAGAATCATTTTCTATTTCTGATGCTGTCTGGTGTCTTTGGCTTTCATTTTTTCATACAGTTCCTACTCATTTTCAGACCCTTCTTGAGTCGCAAGCGTGTTAAGTGAGTAAGCATATGTTGCAAACAGGGTGTTCATTTACGTTCCAGGTCGATGATGTTTGGCCTCCATTTTGATTTGAATGACATTTGTCTGTTCGCATTTGACAGTCATGGAAAGACAACAGCTTACAATGCAGCAATGTGTTACGAGGGCTGTTTGATAAGTCAGCGACTTTGACGGATGATGTCGTTCGGATTGCATGGAGAATTTTTTTTGGCGCCTACTTTTTGCGATGTGTACCATTAAGATACAATGAAGACTCTGTTCCCTTCCATAGAAAGGGTGATTTACTAAATTTCGTTGCCGTCTGCGAGCACAAAAGAAACTGAGTGCCCATAACATTCCGCCCAAATCACGGCACAATGGAAGAAATGGTCAACATAGTCCCCGATGTTATTTTGCAGTCAAGTTCCCTGGGGTAGTTAAGATTGGGGGAATTTCAGCTAATACCGTTATTCGAATTCTACATGAAATTCTTATCAAACCTTGGCTTACAATGCGAAGAACGGATTCGGGTGCATATTTTAAAACAGAATTTTTTCAAGAGAATTTTTACGGCGGTGCGTTTTGAAACTTTTGATGAATCCTGGGTTCTAATCGCGTATGACGACAATCGTCTCGCGGTAGCGTTTCGAGTTCGACGATAGTTTCCCTTCATGTAACCATGATAGGAAGCATTTTCTGGTACTTTCAATGCGTTGTCAGTGACTGGAGAATTCAACCAACAACCAGCGTGTAAATCGACGCACCTATCCAACTTTTATGAGTACGTGACATGTTTTACATTTGGGACGACTCATTGGACACAGTTTATGACGACTTCTCAGCACCGCTTCCCTCACTTTGCGATTATGACATCGCCAGATCAGCCTGAAGTCAACTCCATTAGACATCAACTACCATTTTATGTTCACTTTATCGAAATCATTGCCTTACATCGGCCATTTCTCGTAAAAAAAAGTATCTCATTTCAAGCTGTTATCACCTAATGTTGTACAACAGGCTCTACATGACCATTTTGTTTACATGAGCATTGCATTCGCCAACAACAGATACCACACCGGACCGGATTTGGTAAACACAACTTGTTTCGAATACACTGCACAAGTTCAGCACTCTCGATCGGAATACGTAAATGTAAACACATCTTACAACTATCTGCGGAGCCCATATATTCACTCAGCGATCAGCGAAAATCTAGTTGTGAAACCCTCAGCCAATAAATTGACTAAATAATTGCCAACCGACCGCAGATCTGTATCTTTTAGAAAGTCAATTGCAATTCGAAACAAATTGTGTTTGCTCGTACAATCGTACGACCGAAGTGGAGTAACGCGTGAAGGCTGCACAGAGAACATGGCCGTTCGACTCGGGTAATGGATGATGGACACATATTCGTCTAAGAATGGAATGGAGGTGGTGGTTTTGCACATGAGCTCTCAATTAATTTCGCAATTACTCATCGAACGACAGGAGAACAACAGCGGACACGAGGAGAGACACGAGCAGCAGCAAGAAGCATTCCTGTAAGGCGATCTGTGCGATGACGACTCCAAATTGAGTTAATTAACTTCTTAGATGACAAATCGCTTGTGAAATACACACGCTAACGTTGACTCGTTCCACATTTCCAAATCGAGAAGATTGCCAGGCGGTGCTGCTGCTGTTGGTGCCTTTCACGTGGCATCCATTTGGCGTACAATCTCCTTTCATTTTGGCCGTCGTCGTTGTCGTCCCAACACGGAGAGACGAGCATAATTAGATATGGAATATTCTACTTCGTTTTTCGTTTTTTTTTTTTTTGCACCACGATCACGAGTTACATATTATTCTTTCGGATTGCGCTTTTTGCTCGCTCTTCCATTCCTAACACCATTTGCAGCGAACATGCGACGAGCAAGCTCTAGATTTCATAAGTAAAACAAGACCTCCTCCATCCATCTATCTGTCTGGGCTGTCTGCGGGTCTATCTCGGTGCTTGATGTGCGCTGTGCCTCCATTTGAGTTGAGTTAACTAACACAACTCGGGTATCGACAGCAACAGCAGCAGCAGCAGTAACCGATTGGCTGGATTGAGTTGCGCAAAACTTGGTTACTCGAGTGCACTGAACTTTATGCAAGTCAAGCGAATGTAACTGATGCTGCTGCTGATGGCGAAGAGAGCGGTTTCTGGAACCACTACTGGCACACGGCAGAGATACCGAATACCCAAGTGGGACGACGACGACGACGACTACGCGAGGGCCGTTCACCAGAAGACAATGTGAAGCATGGGGAAAGGGAGCTGAACAGAAAAAAAAAAAAAAATTGAACAAAAAATAGCCAACAACAGCATCAGAGAACCGTACCAAAGTTGGCCGTTCTTGTTTTTGTATCGTTTGCCAGCTCGTTTTGTTATCTGGGCCGCAGTTGATGTTGATCTACAACACCACGACAGACACACACAACTGTGTCCAGCACTGAAACTGGTGCTGGTTCACTTCTGGTTTGTGGCAGGTTTTATTTTGTCTTCCTTTCCGTCTCCATTTGGACAAGAACAGCAAAGAGTATTGCTGCGGAGGCGGCACCAGAATTTGAATAAATTGCAGGAAAATGTTTACGCCAATTACCCCAGAATCAGTTATGCCGCCAGATGATGGGGCCACAGACCGAGATAAAGGCCGACATGAGCCGCCTAGGTGTGGGCGCGCTCCGAATGTGAGCCACTGTGTGGGGAGGAATTTCTCTAATTGCAGCAGCAGTGGATGGTGCAATTTGACAGGGAATCGGGAGCCAAATTAGCGGGAATCAATTAGTTCCGTTTTAATTGCTGACTTTTATGTGAGTGATGCACCAGGGGGTTTGATGGGATAATTGGATGATTGAATGCGTTTTGCGGGACGTTCGTTGAGGAGATTTGTCAGTCATCGCTGGCTTTCTGACAGCAGAAGGTATACTCAGCAGATCGTGGTTAGACAACTTTTGACGAAGAAAAGGAGGAGACTTGTGGGGAAGTTCGAGAGAGAGAAAGAGAAAAATCAGGAGAAAATTAAATTTGCCTAGATTAGTTGCGGAAAACTGACACAAAAGTTTTAGAAAAGACACACGAAATGGGAATGTTTTGAGTGAAATTTTCAGAAGTTGAGTACAGTACACCTTCTCACAACCTTCTCACGAGAATAACTTCTATTAAGATATAAAGGCGAAAATGGGATACAAATAAAATGGGACTCAAGTGTCCACCGCGGCTTAGTGCGTTGATTCCCACGATGGGGCAACATCCCAAATTCACGGCTCTATCGTGAAAGCACTCAAAATGTGTATGTACCTGTTAACAAAAAGCTGCTCAAACTTCGCGTTCGGAATCGGCATAAAGCCAAGCACACCGCAGAACTGGTGTTGTGGAAAAAAGCATTAATTGAAGTTTCCCAAGCCTTTAACAAAGTTTGGGACGAAGTGTTAAAACATAAATTGTATCAATTCCTTTGAAGTCCTCTATAGTTTGGGAGCAAATAATCCGCCAGATAAAATCATAACTCTTTCCGGCGCAAAAGTTTACTAAGAAAATCTACCGATTCGCCACAAAAAAAAAAAAAAAGTGAACTTCTAGTGTCAACTTCACAAAAACGCAGTTACTCTCCACTGTAAACAGTTGCAGAAAATATTTTCAACATGTTCAACATAATTAAATTTTGAACCAGTGAGACGGAAAGATTTAAGCAGGGTACCAAATACCCTGAAATCGAAGCCACACAAACTGGAGTACCGCAAGGAAGTGTTCTTGGTCCATTTCTATACTTGGTTTATATTTGTGATATACCGCAGAAAAATATAAGTCATACTTGGCACAGTTGCTGATGATACGGCAATTTTAGTTACAGAAAATGGTCAAAGAGTTAACAATGAAATTTATTGTAATTAATTTATTATTATAATTTAAGGATACAGATTATCTGACGCCCTTTATGGACTTCGAAATAAAACAGAAGACTTTAATCTTTACAAGAGAGGAATGGGACGAAGACAAAGTCTGTAGCCCAGCTGCATGGGAAATCTACACTGACGGGTCAAAATCGGACGAAGGCACGGGATCAGGCATATACGCCAGCTTACCAGAGATCTCCGATGCAATCCTACTACCGAACCACTGCAGTGTATTCCAAGCGGAAGTAACAGCTGTTCAAAAGGCAGCCATCCGACTATCAATGAGCGCAATAGACGGGAGATATATTGTTTCATACATAGACAGTCAGGCGGCCATAAAAGCTCTGGACACACCATCAATAAACGCCGAGATGGTCAAACTCTGCCGTCTGTCTCTAAAGGAGATATGCTCGGTCCCCGGGCACAAGGCTATTCCAGGCAATGAAAGAGCTGATGAACTAGAAAGAAAGGGGCGGGTATGCCAGTGGCAGCAGATCAGGTGACACCCCACCCCCACTGTAAACAATAAAATCGCGATTGATGACGATTGGGAAAAATCGATACAAACCGCAAATGGTCGGAACTGGACACTTGCACAATATCGAAAGCGATCTGGCCTATACTAAATCAAGGAAGGACTGATTACCTCCTAAAGCTAGACAGGAGGGTTATTAGTAGAGTGATAGGGGTGCTAACTGGCCACAGTCTTATAGGCAGCCATGCCAGAAGATTTGGGGCAACTTGTAACGACTTCTGCAGAAGCTGTATGAAGCTGGATGAAGAAGAGGAAACAATATTACACTACCTCGGAACATGTCTTGCACTTGCGGAAACAAGAAGAAGACTACTAGACGAGTACTACTTCAAAAACCTTGAGGATCTGAGTCACATTGATCCAAAGAACTTACTATAATTTCTTAAAGGCTCTAAATGGCTAGGTCGGAAGAAATCGCATATGGCCAACAAATCCCAAGAGGAATATAAAATCCCAAAAGGGAAGAACTAGAAGGTCAAAGGGTATATGGGTTTTGGACGCAAAGCCGAACATGACAGCACAATGGACCGGATGGTGAGCATGACTTCCATATCAGTCATGCAGCTACCCTACCTACCTACCTACCTAACAATGAAATTACAGCATGCTTTAAATTGCAAAATCCTGGCAAATTGCTCTTAATAAGGCCACCTTTTTTTTATAAAAGGCTTTCAAATTTCATCGAAAAGTAAGCTAAATACCTTAGAATGACTCCCGACGTAAGATTGAAGTGGAAGGAATACGTTCAAAAGGAGCGTGAAGGAAAAAATATGCACTGAAACGTTAAGAATTGAGAACAAACTTCTTTCATATTAAAAAGTGCTAAAACCTATCTGGACTTGTGGTATAAAACACCGAGCACCACGTGTGCGCCATGTTGAGGGCTAAATACAGCGAAACTTCACCCATAGTATGTCCTATTGACGGGAGGCAATTCCCCGACAGTTGAAAAAATACGACGAATGTGGACCGCGATGTAAGATGACCGTACTTGGCTGGCATATTCGAGAATGGGTTTGATATTTAATTATTTCCTTTACTTATAAAGGCTGATTTTTTAAAAGCTATAGGAAAGTTTTTAAAAAAAAAATAAAACATAAAATTCAGAAAAATGCATGCAATCTTTATTTGAATCGATAGTACGGTCCATATAATTTAATGTTTGAAGATTATTTCATGGAAATGTTGACCTTGACTGCGCCTCAAATGGTCCATCCGCTTAGTCCAATTTTGGCATACTCTTTCCAACATTTCGGCCGGTATCTCACGAATAAATGCGTCAATGTTGTCTGCCAATGCGTCAATTGAAGCGGGCTTGTCTGTATAGACATGAGCTTTAACATAGCCCCACAAAAAATAGCCTAAAGGCGTTAAATCACACGATCTAGGCCGCCAATTGACCGGTCCCGAACGTGAAATAAAATGTTCACCGAACTCGCCCCTCAATAAGTCCATTGTTGCGCGTGCTGTGTGGCATGTGGCACCGTCTTGTTGAAACCACATGTCATGCAAGTCAAGCTCTTGCATTTTGGGCAAACAAAAGTTGGATATCATCTCACGGTAGCGCTCACCATTCACAATTACGTTACGATTCGCATCACCTTTGAAGAAGTACGGTCCAATGATGCCAGCAGCCCATAAACCGCACCAAACTGTGACTTTTTCTGGGCGCATTGGAAGCTCTTGCAATGCTTCTGGCTGATATTCACTCCAAAATCGGCAATTCTGCTTATTTACGTACCCATTGAGCCAAAAATGAGCTTCGTCGCTGAACACAATTTTGAACACAAAGCGCGCGATGAGCTTTCTTAACAGAGCACGCATTTTGATAATAAAATTCAATATTTTGCAAGCGTTGTTCGTTTGTAAGACGATTCATGGTTAAATTATAGACCAAACTGAAGATGTTTGACAGTGAAACAAAACACGAAACGTGCGTCAGCTGTTTAAACCAGTGTTGCCAAAAAGATAATAGCTAAAAAATCATTTTTTTGTTGACACCAAACAGAAAATCTATTTATCATCGAAGAGGAGATGGATGCTTAGATTTCCATGTCATCGGGGTATATAGACATGTGAGTCCGTTCAAATTAATGGACCCATGTGACTGCTTTGTGGTACGCCCGATGAGACTTTGATGCCTTTGGAGATAGACGAAGTAAGTTCGTATGTATTCTCTGTTTTCCAAATAGGATTTGCTCCATTTGAAGAAGTGAGGTTGAAAACCTAGTGCTGTCAGTTTAAATGTAACTTGGTGTGAGATTTTATCGAGTGCTTTACTAAAGTCGGTGGTTATTACATCGACTTCTTTGCCATCTTTCAACCCCCATAATGATTGAGATACAAATTCAGTAAGATTCGTTGTCCTTGTGAATCTGCCTTTCAGGAAACCGTGTTGGGAAATGCTCGGCAGTGAAAAAACATTGAGTGGTACACAATGGTTTCGAAGAGTTTGGGCATGATTGTATGAAAGATAACTTGGCGATAGTCACATGTCGTTTTTCTTGTGTAGGAGGACAATAAAAGAATTCTTCTAAAGATGAAGGAAACACCCTTGTGAGATGAACATATTGAAAAGACATGTCAAGGGGGTTGAGCCAGGTGTCTAGCTCATTTTTTTTTTTAAGAACAATTGCGGACAAACCATCGTTGCCTGGGGTGTAGTCGTATGTTCAGCGTTTCCTAGACGTAGACCGTCGAGACGGTTACAATTGACAACTTTATCAGGATCAGTTCACTGCACTACGACCTCGTCTATAAGTGGGGTTTATGGCTCCAAACGTTCACAACTACACTTCCAACAGTTGCAGGCCATTTCTTGTGACCATTTATGGGTCCATTCCCGGCAATGTTGGCAGAAAATACGAAAATGTCATCAAATTTATAAATATTTCCTCATTTCCATTTGAATTTCTTTGACAGCCATAATGGTGGACTTTCACACTCAACCGCTTTGTCAGTCACTGCGCGCCTGTTTTTTTCCCTCTAATCTAATACTCAGTTCATTGTTCACTAATGTACATTTTTGGCACGCCTCAGTTGACATTTGGAACGTCACCCGGCTAAGCTGTCAAATATTTGAAAAGCATGCGATACTTTCTCTGGGGGAGAAATGTACACAGTGACGCTAGAAGAAAAACAAAAACGCACTGGGGTGTATTAATGCTAAAACTGCGCGGCGCTTGATCGACCACACCGTGCAGCGGTGACAACTCAAAGAAATGTCAAACACTCAACGACGTGATGATGGGCTGTTCGAGGCCAATTTTTTTGTTTGCTTGGTTCAAGAGATTCTGTGATTATATATCGAATCCACCCGACACGACCGAGTAAATTGCGTTTGCAGCGAACGAAGATTTCTTTAATTGTTCACTGGGTGGCCCCTCCTCCTCCCCCGGAGCCGTCATCGGCTCGGAATTCATTGTGATGTTGCGTGTTTATGAGCGCGGTGTGTTTAGGTGTGAAAACCCACACGAAGCCCAACATTGAATGACACGAAAACTGCTGTACAGAGGAGCACTAGCGCAAAAAAAGAACAGCAAAGCGACACTCGTAATCTATGCAGTGCACGTAAATGTCAAAGATGTGCGGACCGCTCTCTTAATGGACAGAGCCGACGACGAACAAAAGGATTCTATTTCGGGAATGCCGCACATATAAAGACGTACAAACACCGGACTGGTGTTGGAGGTTGTAAGTGCTTTTATGAAATCGTAGATTGGACGACACTAATGTGCACACACGGCGTGAATAATTCCGCTTAATGGCACAATTAAATGCAATATTTTTTAATGTCCAGTGAAATAAAAGCGACACTTGATTAATCTGCAACCGGGAACAACTCTGGCCGGACGACAAGTTCTTTGTCTTGAGTCGAGGAGGCGGGAGGCGTTTGTGCGAGTTTCGGGAATGTAGCTTGTTTTTCTTTTAATTTGCTTTGAAGTGGTCCTCAAAAGTCATGTGAACACGGAGATGGATGTGTTTATTTTGCGGACGAGTTTTGTTCACTTTTTGATTGCTTCACGTGGGTGTGAGTGTATTTAAAGTAGCCTCATCAAGGAAACTTTCAACGAATTCCAACAGATTGAGATGACGAATTTGTGCTGGCAAATATTTCAGATAATTAACGTCTTTCCATTATTGTCGCTAGAACAGGCACGTGTCCTTTCATCGACGTTGTCGACAAAATTTTTGGTGAGGGTATTTTAGCAGCCTTATTTTTCTTTCCGTCTTGAGATAACAATGAGTCGAAAATATGTCGACCTTGAATCAATTCTTCCTCTTCCCTACCATTCTCCGAGATCTATGCCCAAAGTGTAAGTACGGGTGCCTGCCTGATTGACCTGGAGAAGGCCTTCGACACCGTATGGTTAGAAGGACTTTTTTACAAGCTCAATGGGCTAGGCATTAGTAAACCACTGCTGTACCTTCTGTTTAACATGCTCACCGGTAGAAGGTTCGTCGTCAAGAATGGCAATGTGACTTCTGCAGGTATCTTTGAAGTAAATAATGGTCTCCAACAGGGTGCCGTCAATTCGCCGATCAACATTTTCTTGAGCGATCTGATAAGTTCTCTTCCTCACGTAATTGCGTACGCCGACTACTACAGATCAGGTAAAATGATCGAGGACATCACTACTCTCGCGCAGGGTGACTTCGACTCATTCATGAGAAGTTGCGATGACCGGAAGTTGAATATCAACTTTCAGAAATCGGAAACCATACTGTTCAGGACTTCGTTGTATAAGGCTTCGGCGGATACAAAAAAGAATTGGCGAAAGTTCTCAATTGTTGGGCGTCACGGGCAACCAGTGGCGCAAAGGACTGTAGTCAGATACCTGGGGATCTGGCTAGATCATTATCTATATTTTAACAAACATGTAGATGCTGCTCTAGCCCGAGCCCGAGGCGCTTTCGCTCTTACAAAGAGACTGTTTTACAACAGCCAACTCGATGCGAGGGTGAAGGTAATCTGCTACATGGCCATCATCCGGCCAATGCTCACCTATGGCTGTCCCGTGTGGTTCAACGTGAGTGCAAGCTTGATGGAAAAGATTCGGATGTTTGAAAGGGCTTGTCTTAGGGCTTGCCTTCGCCTTTACAGAACACCAGAGTCCAAGTACAAAAAATTCTACTCCAATGAGGTTTTATACAACAGGGCGAACCTGATACGAGTGGACAATTTCCTGGTGAAATTGATTCGAGGCCATACTGCCAGAGCGATGAACTCTGTTAACCTGATCTCGGGGGCTTACTACCCCAATCCTCAGTACCATGAAAGGGTACGTCATAATGGCTTCGTTTTCCCAGAAGCATTCCTCCATTTGGACAAACACGGTCTGTCATACTGCCAGAGCGATGAACTCGATCAATAACTTGATCTCGGGGGCTTACTACCCCAATCCTCAATACCACGAAGGGGTACGTCATAACGGCCTCGTCCCCCAGAAGCATTCCTCCATTTGGACAAACACGGTCTGATACAAAATGAAAATGCGGTACCGCTCATCTTTCACATCGCCCGTTCAACTGTGGATGGGCGACTCAACCACGACCGTTCCGTCGCACGACGAGCTGAGGAGGGTCTCCTCCGCTTCAGTACGGCGGTATCAAGGCGAGATGTTCGGGATGTTGGATTGCGACATCAAACATTCTGGTGGTTAGAGAGTGAGGGAACTCCCTCGTCGAACCCTTTAGACCCGGGGCAGAGAAAGGGTAGTACAGATCCCCTTATGAGATGCAGTCGGTCTCTGTCTTGCAGCGGATTGGATGAAATCTGTCTGCCGCAACCTACGGCCGACCTACGTACATAGCTTATGGTAGTTTTAGGTAGAGTAAGTCTAAAAAAAAAAAAAATATCCCCAAAGTGTATACAGAAAAGAATTAATGCTCGTCTGTTTGCGGATGATTGTCTGCACGATCTATATGAAATTTTGGCAATGTGTTCGGTTCCATCTGGAATTGGTTATAAGCCATACACGTTCTGCCGCGAACAGCACCCATATAATTTTGTTGCCCTCCGGACAACATCTATATCTTGGCGCCGGTCGTAGAGTTCGCTGCTGTCTTCTTCTCTATTCACCTTCCTCGCAGATGGGACCATATATCCGACGTAGAATGTTTTCTTTCAAGGGCACCGAAGGCAACTTCCGCCCTGAATACACTCATAAATTTCCCGCCGCTAGACTTATTCGGCAGATAGACTGCGGCCAGTACAGCGCTAAGACTGGAATTGCTGCTTATGTGGAAAGAACTGAAATTTGTATGAAAAATAGCAGAGAATGCATAAGCGGTCCGACTAGGAGTGGTCTTAATACTTTTTTACTGTAGATCCTTACCAGGAAACACCAATCTCTTGAGTTATGACACCTAAGCTACTCTTCCAGAAGAATTTCTCCCCCAGATCACTGTGTGTAATCTGATCATCAGATGCTGGATGGTAATCTTCATAAGCAGACGGTCCGAATTTTGCACAGATGGATCGAAGGTGCGCGAATGGGTGTCTATTCTAAGGGACTAAACAGCAAACTGGCATTCCGACTACCAAATCACTGCAGCGTTTTGCAGACACTATAGCGATTAAAGAAGCCCTGTCTTGGCTAAAAACCAGTGCAGTATTGGGCACAGATACCGTCCTCTGTTCGGACAGCCAGGCTGCGATCAAATCTCTGAGCGCATCCAGTTTTAACTGAAAGACTCCCCGGAAGGGCCACCTATCTGTTAATGAGATGGCCAAGTATTTCTACGCAAGTGGGTGCCGGGAAACTGTGGAACCAGAGAATTGTGAAGCGGTTGAGTTCTAGCTTTGTAGTCTTTCCAGATCCAGGACCCCTACCATCTATTCCTATCGCTACTGCAAAGCATCTACTGAAGACTGACACGCTTACTCACACTATTCTCCACTTGGTGCCTCATTACAAGACGGAAAAAGATCCAAGCGCTCACGTAGCCTGATCAGAATCAGTAGACAGAATCTTAGAATCATTATCGGCGTCATAACCGGGCATTGTGATATTGGACCTCCCAATAAGACCCCTCTTACAAAGATTTTCTCAGACGCCGCAGGGACGAAGAGGATGAAGAATCTTGCACATCGTCTATGCAACTGCTGTGCTCTATCCTCCCGTGGTAAACGTC
The DNA here is from genome assembly GCA_907269125.1 of Eristalis pertinax. Classification (NCBI taxonomy): domain Eukaryota; kingdom Metazoa; phylum Arthropoda; class Insecta; order Diptera; family Syrphidae; genus Eristalis; species Eristalis pertinax. Next base: position 110,072,215 of record OU026145.1, on the reverse strand, counting down.
ACTTAGACAACCAGCCGGAAGTAGGTAGCATTAGTATCAGTGATCTTCATTGCTTTATCAAATGCGCTAACTGGTTTGCGAAATAGGATCAACCAGATGCGCGTGGTTGCACAACGGGCCTATTCTGGCCTAAGTGTGACTACCAGCCACTCTAACTTTACGCATGGCAACAAGAAATAGTTCTTGTGCTTAGCTTAGCGTCCATCTTTCGGCAGAATAAGACTTTTTCTGAGTATGATTTTGGTCCTACGAGTTAGGAGTTTTGATCCCAGTTCTCTCGACAAACCAAGTAGTATCGGGTGGCAAGGGCGACTCCACATCGGATCTCCATTGAGATGTCGGAGTTCACGTTTGGTAGACTAACTCCTTCACTACCTCGAGCTACGAATTGTAGCTATCGACTGTGTTGTGTGGCGAAACGTTACTTGCTCGACAGCATATATTTCGTCTTATCGTCTTTGACATTCAAACCAGCTCGTTTCGGCTAATTTTTATACCGTTGGGAACGGGCGGCGATGTCGATGTCATCTATGAAACCGATTAATTGCACTGATTTGTGTGCCCGTCGCACTATCTTTTCTAGTACGAGATTGAAGAAATCACACGATCAGGCGCAATTCTTCCTCAAAATCAGGCACTCAGCTAGGAAATCCTCGAAAATTTAATTGGTTCAACAGGACTCTGTTCTATTAGTCATAATTTGGTCTGCTTACTTCGTTGATCACTCGCTGGGATACAGCACCAATCCACCATCGCTTTAACCTCGAAGAGCTAGAGACCAGCATTGACATGTGTAGGTCTTTACTTTAGGTTGTGAAATGCTAAACCGCCTGGCCATAGCAGTGTTGGGCTTGCAGACACAAAAGATTGCACTCTTCCCATGCAACCTATGCCTCGAAGGATGCATAGGAAGGAGGACGTGTCGGTCTCGTCCCAGATGTGGACATAACTGATTACACTCTTCCCAAGCAACCTATGCCTCGAAGGATGCATAGGAAGGAGGACGTGTCGGTCTCGTCCCAGATGTGGACATACATATGCACTCCCCGTTCAAAAATTGACTACGCTGTAGGTTAGTGTGTTTACTAGGAACCTCTTAACGTATCCACTTCTTTGAGACTATGCTAGTGTTTTCGAAGCGAAAATCGTCGCCATTCGAGAGGCCTGTTGCATCATAATTTCACATCAGATCTAGTACTCTGCAGTCGAGCTGCAATAACAGCTTGAGTCGGTCTGTTTCACCTAAAAGTGTGTCAATTTCGCAATAAGCTGGCTTAGATGAAAAGGAACTGTGCAGCGTAGAGTGCCAGGACACAACAACATTCTGGAAAAGTGTGAAAGCTGATACGAGCTGGGAAGATTAGGAGCCGCGCTTCATTGTTTGACATTTTTGAAGCTTATCCCACTTGGGCTGTGCCCTAAACAGCAATCAAGGCAAGAATATCAGCGCATTTCTTGAAGTTGGCCAGCAGCTTAAATAATTGTGGAACATCTTGACCAAATTACAACTCGGCTGGAACAAGCAACATATCCTTTACAGAACTCGGAGCGATGCCGGAAGAATAGTTGGAATCAAGAAGTTAACACGCAGGCAAATTGGGCATCCCCTATAATGATTACAGCCGCAGCTGCGATGTCGCTTGTCCAGCACTTGCTAGAGCCAGACATCGAGTTCTAGGAGTACATTTCATCGAGTCTTTTGACAAGAATATCTAAGATTCAAGGGATTACTGGTGTTCCTGAACCCTACCCGATGGTTAAAAAATCCTTAAAAGTATGGCAATCATAACGATACTTCCCGCAAAAAAGCCTCCCTTTAAGCGATATGGATTACCTCCAAAAATTGAATGAGTCGTGCCCAAATGACCATCATCAATCAGAGTAAAGCCCCTGAAACCCGCTCTTAGGCAATGACGTGGAAAAATATCGGATTATTGCCAACAAAGGGCCTGTAACTGGTCGGTTTTGTAATTTCCATTATAACACATTACGCCTCAAAGACTGTGTTAGATAATCTCGCGTACATACGTACGGTCTGTATGTCTTCTGTGTGAACAACCATTACCATCTTATCGGCAACTCATCGATCGGGCCTTGATTGCTGGTTTGGGCAGCAATGGCGGTGAAAAGGTTTGCGCTCTCACGGTTTCCCAGCACGCGGCCGAGCTACCAAATTACAAATTCTGTTTGTAATTTGATAACGAATCGTTTGATTTTTTTTGTTCGACGACGACGTGGGCTTGAAAACAAAAAGAGAAGTGGGGGGGGGAGGGGAAAACTAACGACATCAACCATTCACACAGTCGTAGAAGAAGTTTTGAGGGCCTTCTCATATTTATTTCTGGCCTAATGCTGCCATCGCCCATTCGTAACCGCCGCCGCCATCCATTAACGACGCTGCGAAGGTATATGTATATTAATCTGAATAATTCCGAGCCCCCATAATGGAGCCATTGTCGATGGCCGACGATGCAGACAAGTCATGTTCGATAAATTGACACATGTTGGCTTTTATAATGACTTTCGTGTGGGCGCGCAGCAGAGCTGGCTGGCTTTTCTTTTGACTTACAAAACACCTTGAGCTCTGACTGATGTGCAGATGGGGCAGAGGACGACAAGCCAGCCGATGGGTTTTTAGTTTCACTTTCTTTGTTCGAAATTTCACTCGGCGAGCAATTTTGTGTCTCTGACATCTGAGATCGACACCACGAGAGGTCTGGGCAACCGCATAGCGTCTTGATTTACCATAAATGCGTGAAGTGCCGCCCAGACGTTGTAGTATCAAATGATGTCTGCCAAAAAATAAAAAAAAAACTGTGTGACTCTCCAGAGGACATGCGAAGAAAGAAGTGGTAACCTACTGACGCGAGGGTTAGAATTCACAACTTGTTGTGTGGGGAGTGAGAAAGGCGGACCGCCACCACCTCCTTAACCCATCGGAGCGGAATAACGAATGGTTGTGTTGGCACAATGATGATGGCCGCCGACCTCACACACTAAGCCCGAGGAATAAATAACGCTCGACGGAACACACGCCAGACTATGGATAAAAACACTTCTGTCAAACCATAAAAGTATTACATGCTGCGTAAAGTGTTTTGAGATGGGTAAGGAAAGGAGCAGAAGAAAAAAAAAACACGAGGGAAACAGCAATTAAGGCCACCACTGGCTTCCATTTTTATATCCCCGCACACCAGCATGGAACTTGTTTCACAACTCAGAGTCCCTGCTTTTTACCCTCTGTGCCTGTGTGGATGATGCTCCCGAGACAAGACCTAACAAGTGTGGATGGATGATAGATATCTCTTTGTTGCTCTCGGATGGGTTCGCGCACAAATCTCGCCCTCATGCAGGGAAAATCATTACGGATTGACGAAGGGAAGTTCTGTTTGTGTGCTGCTGCTCAAGTGTTGCTGGATAATCCCCGAGCATGCGGGAGTTTTCTTTGATATCATGTTCATAATTGGGAAGTTGCAGCGTATACTCGACTCGTCTCGTACTCCGCACTTCCTCTCACTCTCTTGCCGTCATTTCATCCTTTGTGGCAGTATTACATTTCATGCTGCCGCTTGCAGGATTTTTTCCATCATCACAGGGATGTTGAAATAAATGGAATTTTCCATTCGTATCGATTTTCTATTTAAAATACACTTTTACGCTGCCTGCGGGATGTGTGCGTGCCTGTGTGTGCTCTGTGCGTGTAGGCGGATGAAGTGAAAGTGTTGGGCACAGAAACTGGTGTCATTTTCTATGCCAAACGGATGAGGGTGTGCACTGTGGAGCTGAATTGAAAGTGAATGAAATCAATTCGAATTGGGTTTTTTTTTCTTTGTATCTCTCTTTTTTTTCCTTCTTCATTCTTTTGAGCAGACATATTGAGATATTCTTTGGCAGTCATTCTTTACGCATGTTTTGGGAATACCCTCCGTGAACCATCTGCTGTTCGTTGGAACAATGACAAAGGAATGGTGAATAAACATCAGTGTCTCTGTGGAAGCGTCGTATAGACTGGCAACAAAAAAGGTTTCTGAATTCATTAAGACAACTGAGCAAAAAGAAAATATTTGTATATGGTATATAACCGATGCCTGATCGATCTTAATATAGTGTCCGAATTTCATAAGCAATTATATTTATATATTACTTCTCGGATTTAAAGGCCTATCGAAGATTGGACTCAATGTCTGATAAACTTCTCACATATGTACCTTTTCCATCCGAGTTTAATCGATAGAATTTGCTTTCATGTCTTTACAGAAGGACAAGGCCTTATCCTTGTGAGCCCTGGCCACAGTAAGTCTTCCAGCGATTCTGTCATTAAGCTGAAACTCTGTCGCCAATATGTAATCACACGAACTTTCAAGATCAGCCAGAGAGTACAATGGGACTTGTGCTATTTATCTCAGCACAAACGTATGGGGACTTCTGGGCGGGTGGGCCAAATACAAATTTCTTCTTAAAATTGCAATTGAAAAAGGAACATTGAATTTTGTCCATGTATTATGGCTTATTTAGTAAGAACCAACATTTCCATTAATTTTTGAAGTACAAGTGGCTGCCTCGAATGGCTTCGCAGTAGCGCATTCTGTCAGCTCAATTCTCCAAGACCTTGTTGATGGTTTCGGGCTGTAGGTTTGCTTGGATGATATTGACCTTAAGTGCTTGAATCTTTTCCAGATTGTTGGCATAACATCGGCCCTTCAAGGTTCCCTACAAAAAAACAGTCAAATTGCAGCTCCGAGGCGGCCAATTGACATGGACTGTGTGGCATGGCGCACCATCCTACATGAACCATTCGACATTGCCATTCGAGCGGTAAACAGCTCAGTGTGAAAAAAAAGGTATGATTAAAAAAAAAAAAAAACACTAGATGACGCACCCTGTGGGTCCTCCACCGACACGTTGGCAGGGATCAATTGGTTGAACCTAATTTTCGACGACTCGATCAACCATTTCGACCGAAGAACGGCCGCTATCTGTCGTTCAATATTGAGCTTCTTTAACGACGCCGGCTTCTTACCATAGACCAATGATTTAACGTATCCCCATCAAAGACCAATCCTGGGGTGTTGAATCACACAATTTCTCCATATACCACGTTCATCATTGAGTATATTATAGTATAGTAAGTCGATTGTTAACCCCGCTCTTTGACTTGTGGGACCGTCTTGTTGAAACCAAATGTCCCCAAAGCGTAGCCCGTGCAATTGAACAACGAAATAAAGTATCTATAGCGATCCCCATTGACTGTAACGCACTTTCATCAACGGACCAATGACGCCAACGGCATGTAAACCACACCAATGAAGTGTTCTTTCTTGAAGCACATCAGACTTTTTATCTGATCAGTAACGCATATTCTGTTTGTTGACAAAGACGTTAAGTTTAAAGAAATTATAATTTTTTCCAACATTTCTGGAGCCGAAGCCCAGTGACTTTAGTTCTTGCAGAAAATTCGCAGGCCTCTGGCCTCAGTTAGGCAATTGCAACGTCAATGAACTCACTACGTCTTATCCACCCTCTAGCCACTCGCTATAGCCGATCGACAACGATCTCCTTAAGATCCACTCAATTAAAACAATCAACCACAAGTGGATAGAAGGCACCAAGTTGCCTTAAAACACCGCAGGACTTAATCTCAAACGATTGTGGACCTTATCGGTGTCATAAATTGGCGCTGCATAAGTAGCACTCACGCCCGAGGTGGTAAATACCACACATCACCTCCTCTGCTACTGTAATGCTCTGGCTAGTCATAACCACATTCACCTACAGGCCTACTTTCAACAACTTCAGCGTACACAGTACACTTTCTTGTGCAATCCCGCACTGATCCGTAGATTGACACTACCACTGATCCTTCGTAAATGGTGGTCATCCATTTTGTGGTTCCGAAAGAAAATTCAAGTAAAACATATTCCTGTCTTTGGATCTTGTCATTTTGAGTGGAATACAACACCATTCGCATGTCCTCCACTGAAGTTCTTCGCATGTCCTTCCACTGAAGCATGAGTCGATGCTATCAAGATTATTATCGATGACTTTTCGACAAACGACGGGCAACAACTCGGCTGTAACTTGACGAATATTTGTTGCTAAAGCATCAAAACATGATATTTTCTTATTCTCACAAAATTAATTCCAGTGCTGGCAAATCACACGGTCTTGGTGTGATCACTGGCCCCAGAGCACATCATTAAAATGCGAGAGAAAACGCCCAGGGAACTGATCTTGTAGCAATGTCAAAGCAGGCCGTGTTGTGTGAGATGTGGCATCGGCTTGTCTTCTGCATCGAAATCTTCGATATGAGGCCAAAAGAATTCGGTTAACATGAACATGTGACGTATAGCGATGAGAATTGCGGTGACAAATGAGTAATTGATTGACCTGATCACCTGCCGATTATAATTATACCACCCCTCATCCCCTCATACAAAAGAAGACTCACAACATTAATACAAGAACAGTGCAAAGAAGGCTCAGAAGAAGCGGCTACTTCTTCTTCTGTATTTGGCGCTACAATCTAGGGTGGACCTGGGCCTCAACCAATAAGCCTCTACGTCTCTCTGCAAGGGGATCTAAGGTTACCTGCTGGAGGCATTGTATTACAGCACAAGGATGGTGTCAGCTCGATGTCTTACTCGATTTTTACTCCTAGGACCATTTTTCGACGCTAGACTAAACGCCTTGAGTAGGAATCTGAAGTACCAAGTTTTGAAATAAGCTTATGGACTTATGTCTGCACCTGGGTGAAGTGGTGAGGCCGATATAAAACCTCTGCCACTCTTTGGATCGTAGCATCCGGTTGTGTTTTACAACTCCACACTGATTTGGATCATATTGCTTGCACGTCTCGGAGTCACCTCCAACCAAGGCTCAGACATGCAGGTATAATCTCCACATCTCGCGATTTTGGGTTTTAAACAACATCCAACACGATATTCCCACTTAGGGGCCAACCCCGCGATCAGGCTGAAACCTGTGCGGTCGTCAGAGGCTTTCCTGATCTCCCGTGGCACCAGACTATAGCCTCTGGTCAAGCTAGCTAGGTAGGATGTCATAACATGCTCAGAATGGTTGTTAATGTTCAAAATTCAAAACAAAATTCTGCTTGTACTAATCTATGATTGAGATATAGCACTGTCCATATTTTTCGTTAGTAGCTTGTAACCGTCATATTGAACGAGCACTGGAGTAGGGGCGTTTCCTAGAACCAGTCGTCCTCAGCTCAACAATTTTAGTCGCCTCTTACAAGAGGCATGCCTTACTTCGGGTAAATTCTAATCCCTCCGGTGACAGTTGCACATTCCTCATTTTCAAAATACAACACCAGCAACAGCTGGATGGCGCATTTGGTTGGGTGCCTGTCCTTTGTTAGAGGGACCCCGGTTCGAATCCCAGTGAAAGCAAAGTTGATGCAGTTGGGATCAAATTGACTGCACTATCCCAGGAGTTGCTGATCAGTGGTAGTAGTCTGACTATGGGTATCACAATGGACCATCATGGTATAAGTGTGCTGGGGATTTCGTTGGCAGCCCACTCATCCGAACGTATCCTAATGACACCAGCACATCATTGTCATAGCGCGATGGACCTAAACCTCAACCGAGGAGCCCTTCTTTTCCACTAGTATGCGCCAAGCTTTTTCGTGGCGCCCTCTTTTGGAAACATTCATTCTGGCAACGCATCAACTTTTAATTGTCAAATTGTCTGTTACTACGAACAATGCTGTCAAATTCATAATGACACCACAATGAGAACGCGTTATAGATACATGCGTGTATCGGCTTTTGCGATTAGGACTTGATCCGGAGTCGGTGCGGGTGTGCTCTAGCAAATCCTGAACATCTCCAAAGCCTACGGACTGTCGGACAATTCCAATGTGTTCCAGTCGGAACTATTTGCAAGGGGTGTTCTCAAGTGAAAATACACCCAAATATCTTGCCAAAGCGTGACCGACGCAATTGGACCTACCTGTCTAGGTTCGATTCCTGGTACGATAAGATATATTTTCACGGCCCCACCTCTTTCGAGTCACAATGCTTAAAGAGTATAACTGCCTAGAAAAAGCTTCTTAAACTTGGCTATTCGGAGTCGGCATAACACTGTAGATCCCTTCCACTCATGACAATAGCACGCACAACACGAGTGGATGCTGAGGAGCTAGGCCCTGGCACTTCGCGGGCTGTAGCGCCACCCATAATATTATCTTGACAAAGCAGAAGGTTGCCATATGGGTTGATAGCCAAACAGCCATCAAAATTATCACCTACTTTACTTCGTATTCTAAACTAGTCTGGGTATGTCGGGCTGAACTAGCGTCGTTAGAGTTCCAAATATCCCTTATTCGGGTTACAGGTCACAATGAAATCCCAGGAAACAAAAAAGCCGATGGACTGGCTAGGCAGGGATCTACGCTTCAGTGCTCTCGGTTACAGAAGACGTGCACGGACGCACTTCCTTGAAGAAGTAAACCTCAGATGGGCCAAACTGTTCCAAACGCTCGAGTATAACCGATCCAAAATAAGCGATCTGCGTCGGCGAACTCATGATGATACCGCAACAGGTCGTTATGGCCGATATCATGTCGTCAAACTAGGCATCGCACCCAACACACCACATCTACCCAGTTACCTACCTCTCGCTGGGTACTCAATTCCACATGAGCAACTTAATAAAGTCATTTCAAATCACTGACAGTACTTTAACCTGCCTCCAAAAACTTTTCAAACTTCGCCGTCCGGACTCGGCAAAGAAAAAAGAATCTGTCGTGAGACAACAATAGCACGCACAACACGAGTGGTTGCTATAGAAGTTGTACCCAAGTCCGTCACGGACCCAAATACCCCACCACCCATCCATCTGTTGACATCCTCGGTAGTTGCTCTTCATTCCCGTTGAATGTTTCAGCAGACCGATGCCTTGACATTCAAACTTTCACAAAATTTAATAAATGTTCAGCTTGATGATTTATTTACGAAAGTGACATTAATGGTGCCGACTTTATCATAAGCAGCAGCAAAAAAAAGTTGGCATCGTCCCAATTTAGGCCGTAAAAGAAGTCCTTGAAAACACTGAATTGTTAATTTTGGAACTGCTGTTACTGTGCTTCGTCACCTTTTTGGCAAACATGGCCTTTCTTACATCGGTAAAGATGTGGGATTGACACGAGGTATGACGCGATGTACTGTGACCACTTGTCAGCTTCATCGGTCGTTGCAAAGACGATTACAAGCAATTTCCATCAGAAAAACTTGCTAAGCGGTTTTGTCACAAAGTACTGCATTTTATCGTACAGAACGACCTTTCCAAGTGCTAATCAAACGCACCTGTTCACGGCCGTCTGCAAATCAGCTCTTCATCAGGAAGCTACAACCTATCGTCAGTTCTCCAGCGTACCCTCAAAGCCACAATCATGTGCACGGACTTGTTGTCGTTTCCATTCCATTAACTCTTATCACCGAGTCAAGTGAACAGCGTGAACGACTTCGTTGACAGTCGCCGAGTAGTCGAACTGCAGTGATTTCTTCGCCCGTAATCTACCTTGTTGTGGCAGATTTCCTTACGTAGCCACTTAGGCAGCTCCCCTCTCGTTCGCATCTCCTTAGGATGCAAGGCGTGCAGCAATTGACTTGCGTTCGCAACGTCTAATTGCTTTTAATAATCCACAACTGGATTAGCACCGATTGCTGCATGCGTGCTTGTCACTCAATGTCAACACAGTTTGCTCCAGATAATTGCAGTGCACGGGCAGCTGTCAGGCTTTCTGCTGCAACACGAAAAACCGGTCAGAAGTTGGCTGTCGCCTTTCTCACAGCAGTCTCGAGTGATTTTCACCAAACTTGGGAGAAAATTAGTTCGGATGGAGTTTTTCCACCAACACTGAAAGTGGGCAATTGGAAGATCTCACAACCATCCGCTCGGCTGACGTGTGTGTGAGTATTAATTGACCATTCTTGATATTTTCTGCGTGTACATCTTGTTTTAGGTGCAAATTATTTTTATGGGCAAGAGATTGTCTGCAATTGGAACAATTGGAGCGATTGGAAGATGGTCACAATTCTCCGCATGATCCACTAAAGAAAGATCTCCAGGCCACTCCGCCATCGACTCTAACACATCAGGAGTTATGCTCAAGCGCAACCAGGCGAGTTTTTGGGACTTGGTTCAACTACGCTGTCCTGGGTCTGCCAAGCGGTCGCCTTCTTGATGGATTCCCATACAAGGCACGCCTCGGAAGTCATGATGCCGAGGACATTCGTGACCAAACCATCGAAGCATAGCCCTTTCCGTCCGAAGAAGCAGCTGCTCTACATTGAGTTCCTCGCGTACTGCTGTGTTTCTCACCCTATCCCGCCCAGTAACTCCCACAACAGCACGAAGGCAGCTTGTATTTGCGATCTTATTCTTTCGGTCATTACCCAAATTTCAAGACCATATGAGAGTTGGAACAAATATAACAATATGGGTGGCGCTACAGCCCGTAGAGGGCCAGGGTCTAGCTTCTCAACAACCACTCGTGTTGTGCGTGCTATTATTCTCTCACGATTGGAAAGGACATACAGTACATACTACAGACCTACATGCCGACTCCGAACGGCCAAGTTTGAGAAGCTTTTTCTAGATAGTTGTACTCTTTGAGCATTGTAAGTGACTTGAAAGAGGTGAGGAGGTGAAAATTAATTTTGGTCGTATTGGGAATCGAACCCAGACACTTACGTTCAAGTGCGTAGGAGTCGACGCACAACGCCGCGGCGGCCAACGCCACGGCTGCCACAGTTGGAACAAATACCAAATTGAAAACCGCTAACTTGGCTTTGACACCAAGCGCGGCCTTTTTGATTGCAGATCTTCCAAACTGTTCCAAAAATGAGCCAACTTGGCCAATCCTACAGAAAAGTTCAGCATTACTCCTCCCATCACTCGTGGAAAAGTCCTGAGACACTTGAATTTCTCCACCTGCTTCAATGGGACTCCAGTCACATGTAGAGTGCATTGAACGGGCATTTTGGAAATCACCTCTGATGTGTCCACGTTAACCTTGATTCCAGCATGCACATACGGCAACAAACCTATCGAGTAATCCGCCTGGGAGGATGTGAGGAGAACTAAGACACCTTCCAGAAACGGATGACTTACCCTCAACACTGCCAATGTGAAACATTCCTAGCCTCGGCTGCGCTGCAACCTCGAGTCCATATATAAATATAATGAAAATAAGAGGTGACAAGACGCACCCTTGCCGAAGTCCAACGCCCATAGTGAAAGGTGTTGATTTAGCACCCAAACACCGCTGCTACAGTTTTTGTATAGAGACTGAATGACCCTTAAAAGGTTACCATCAAACCCATACTCCTGCAGAACACTCCAGAGTCCTGAAACTTTTTTTAAAATCTACAAAAGGGCTGCAGATCGGTTTGGCCTTCTCGAGTACCATTCTTAGAGTGAAACGCTGGTCGGTTGTACTTCTGCCGGGACGAAAGCCGCACTGTTCATCCCCCATCCTGGACTCAACCATAGCTCTAGAACGTGCCTCCAACACCTTAGCGTAGACTTTTCCGGGGAAACTTAAAGGAGAGTAGTTGGAGCAATCTCTTTTGTTCCCTTTTTGAAGAGAGGGACAATCACCGCAGTCGTCGATTTCTATGCTGCATAAATAGCGTGTGATCTTGTCAAACTTGCTACGTTGTGCAGGGTAAAGGAAGAGACCGTCTTTAAAAGGCATTTCTGCTGTACGGCAAAAGAACTATCGCAACACTTGCTCGCACTTCGCTGTCATTTCACCATAAACGATAACCTTTATCAGTCTTGATCAGAAAGTGGTCTTGTATGCCCAACTCAATCTTTAAACGGTCCCAACTGCTGATCAAATTGTTCACTTATGGAACTTGTAGGTTTTTCCCTCATTCGACTCACTGCGTATTCCCTCGAAATCGCAGCTAAAACGTAGTCCCATTAAATGAATGGTAATGGGAATTCAATAAAAGTAATGTCACGCCCATTACAGGGACTTTAATGTCTTTTGTTACGTTTTGCTTTGTATTTTGTTTGCTTTAATGTTGTTTTATAATCTTGAATTGCTTTGCTCAGTCATGTTTTTTTTTTTTAGTACTCGGCGTTTGTTTTTTTTTTATGTCGTAGGCTTTGTTTGGGCGTCGTTCCATAACAAAAAATATTACATTTAAAAGTTCGCATTTTCGACAGACAGAGAGAGTGGTCGATAACAATTTATTATGGGTCAGCTAACGTTGGAAAATGTGGCGGCCATAGCGTTGTGTCTGTGAGTCGACTCCTACGCACTTGAACCTCGGTGTTTGGGTTCGATTCGCAATGCGACCAAAAATGGCCGTTCATAATCGGCATAAAACTGTAGGTCCCTTCCACTGATGAAAGAATAAAAGCATGCCCAACACTAGTGGTTCGTGAGATGCAACGTCGTGGCCCCTACGGGCTGTAGGGTTACCCGTATTATTATATAACGTTGCAAAATCGTGCTGCCACTACAGGCCAGGATAGTGACGCTCAAGTCTCACTGAACCTTACGAACCACATTTCATCGTGATTGATTATGTTTATAAAGAGACTAGTCGCTGACAATTGTTATACATCACAACAGTATTTGGAGAGATGCCTCAAACAGCCCTTATTGCAAAACGTGGGGTCTCGAAAAGCACACATTTTTTAGTGCCTTCAAGCTTGCGGAATTGGGAACCAGACCTGCAGTAAAAACGAATGAGACCTTTCCTTCCTTAAGGCCGGACGTTAAGGAACCATCACGTCCAATGTGTCGTTCGAAAACCATCCAGAATCAAAGAGTGACACAACTTACCAAGCGAAAAAAACACCCAAGTATTGAATAGCGTTCAAATCAATTTGTCACTCACCTGAAATGAAACGAAAAAGAAAAGAAAAATTTAGTCTATGTACACGAACAATTCTCGTCTGTTATTAAAATTCATACAACTCCCACTCCCTTTCAGAAATTCAATTCAAAATCGATTCGACTCATGCCAGCGCGCGCTCACACAATCACCAAGAGATGCCAAATTTCGTCTCGAAAATATTCGGCATGTACACGAAGGATCGCTTCTGCCGAATAAATCACATCGCAGGTCATAAATAACATTTTTACAAGCGTCCCCGAAGAAATTTCATTTACGAACCAAAACAAAAAATAAATAAAGCACAAAACCCAGCCACAGTTGTTGGGGTAGTGTGATGGGGGGGGGGGGGGGGGTGGCGGGGCTGATGGTTCACCCTTCGTGCGTTTTTTTTTTCTACGTCGCAGTTCCGAAATTACCTCCGTCACACACACACAAACAGCCTTCATGATGATATCATCATTCCCATCAAGCCCTTATCCATTCCCTTAACACAAGTCCGGGCGGTTGGCGTGTGGGGGTGGACAGAGAGGGTGGGTGTATGCAATTAATGTGAAAATCATGGTGAAGGCAACGTGAAACAGCAAGAAACCAAAACAGAGCAGCAAATACTCTCAAAAATCCCGGCTGCTGGGAAAATCGAGCCCCGGGAAAATGTCTCCTTCCGTCCTCCGTCGCCATTTGCAGGGAGTTTGAAAATAGACGCGGAGTAAAATAGAAAAGGGAACGGCTCAGGACCCGGGAATGCGCATGCCTGCAAAAAGTCCATGTGAACACATGCGTGCTACGTACTGTGTATCCTTGCTGTGGTCGGCTGTAGCAACGACGCGGCAGCAGCTATGCCGGCGCTTCGCCTGGGGTAGTCAGTGCTGACAACAACCTCTGCACGGGATATCAAGTAAATACTCGAGAGTTATGTTCGAATTCATGGTTTCCCTATGCCGAGGGTGGTGCGGCCGATGTTAAGAGCTTGTGCCTATGTTTGGGTTCTTCGACTAAGGAGAGGATTCTCTGCGTGTGTGTGTGTCTGGATGGGGCGGCTTTGGGGGACGGTATCCTCTAAAGGGAAATACGTTTTATACACTTTTTTTGTTGTTGTTGTCGGTTTTTTTCTCTCTTTTTTCAAGGGCACGACCTTGAACGTCATTTAGTACTAACACACAGCATTTTTGGACTCAATAAGGGTGCTTACTTTCATTTTGAATGAATGTACTTATGGGCGGTAGGGTGCCGTTGGGTGTGTGGGTGTCAAAGGAGGGATTGCTTTTTGTGGGATTGAGTTAATGTGATACACATGCCTTCAATGAATGAAAACAAAAAGGACGTGAAATAAAGTTTTACAGCAATAGTTACCAGCAATAAAGCAGAGCACATTAAAGGTGGATTATAAGCGAGTATGGGCCCGTTTTTTAGTCCCTTTCTTTGCAATTAAGTTGTTGCTCTAAGCCGACATTGAATGTTACGAGGGTTGGGACTGATGAAAATACGGTCAGACATGTTGGATGTGGTTATACAGATTCTTGAAACATCTCAACCACCTCCCAAGCAAGTTTTTTGCAGGCATCACCCATCGTTGTCCACAAAATTCATTTACTTTCCGTGGCTTGAGTGCTTGTCACGGTGACCAAGGAACGGATGTTTTTTTGTTTGTTTTCCACATTTTCTTACCGAAGACTTCTGGGAAACACAAACGGTTGTATGGCATTCAAAATTGGCCGTCCTACATTTCTTACGGGCCACGCGGTTGGTCACATATCCGGTTATTGTAAAGAAACAGGCGACCATTTGTCTCGAAGTGCTTCAGGCACGAACAACTTCTGTTGAATATGATTCATCTTAAAGGCGACTGTTTTGAAGCTACCGCGATAGAATTTCTTGGGTATTTCTTTGCTTAGGGCTGTCCTTACACACTACGAATGTGCACAAGTCAACTAGATTGCACAGGACTGGGAGTCTAATGTACTTTTGACCGAAAACTCGTGGTTAGGGACATGTATCAACGTCGAAACATTTTCAGCTTGAATCAGATTTATAACAAAACGATTTGCCATAGTCTCTTATCTCCCTATAAACCCTTTCAGACGTGATCTTAGTCAACACTTAGATGAAATAACCTATAAAAAGTAAATGGCAGGGATTAATTTATCAACTCAAAGAAAAGTTGTATACTCTTTCGCAATTTTTCAGTGGTTTTTTGTTAAGATTAAAAACCAAACGCTTGAAAAATTACATAAATAACAACCTCCGTCTACGGAAGCCACTCGTGGAGGACTCTAACGTTACTTAGAATAGATTGAAGCATAATATCCGTGGCCACAATTATTTATGTATGCTCTGATATCACATAATTTCAGAGGAGACCTTGTGCGTGGTCTCTCATATTCCAAGCCAAACAACAATAGTAAGGGCGCAACCATAATGAACATACATAGACTTAAGTCAACTTAACACTTGAAAGAATAAAGACAAATGACACCGTGATGATGACAACCACTTTGCTCATTTTCGTTAAGTTTCGTTCAATTTTATGTTTTGGTGTTTCGTTAAGTTTCGTTTAGTTTAAGCAAAATAAATCGCTTCTACGTACGCAAATGACACATGGACCTAGAATTTTGTGTAATGTATGGCCACTTTGAAATTTGACAATGCTTCTGGGTACTTTTCGTTCGATTTTGACTTAAGCTTAACCGAGTCTAAGTTCAATAAGCTAGCTCTTTAAGATGTGGTACTCATTTCAACTTTTCGATTCAACATCGCTGCCCGCGTCCTTTTTCTGTAGCAATGTCCTGCCGAGCCGCAAAATGATTTGCAGTCTAGTGCAGACAGAAGATTTGTAAACAGCAAATTTCGATTTTTCAAAACTCGCTTTTAGGCCGAGAGGACTGACGTTTCACATGCACATTCTCAAAATGATAGAGGTTCATATTGACGATGTTGTCGAGCTAATTGCTGTACGTTCTCCCTGGAAAACAGCGGATTTCGTTCGACTAATCACTAATCGCAACCCCTACCCGCAATTGTCCGGCAGCTGTAGACTCTAGAACCAGACGCTTCTCACTGCATTCTCGCACTAGTGGAATAGAAACAACAGATGTTCCGTCTCCTCTGAATCTGGACAGCATCAGCAGCAATTTCCTGCCATGAAGCCAAATAATAATTGAGTCTACTTGGAGGCAACAAGGTTTTGGAGCATTCAGATTCTAGTCGCGGTGGACTGAAGATTTCCCCCTTCGATCAATCTTGTAGGGCTCGACCTCTCTTCCGACCATTTCACTGACTAGGTGTTTGGCTTTCACTTATCCAACTTCACCTACTTCGAACCTCACTAATTGCACCTAATCTCAAGTTGTGGCCTTATTTCTAACGAATTAATGGACTTGTTGCCATACAATCAGCAGTCATAGATATTATCAAACACCTTCCCACAGAAGTCCAAGCTCAGGGCCGTTAACAACAACTGTGACCTCATGACCTTTTGCGTGGTAAATAAAAATACAATACAAATGGGATAAGAGAGCACGCAAGGAGGGCTTGCAGTAATCACAGAACTCTGATACTCACATGATTCTCGAAATAAGCCAGCACATTCCATGTTTATAATTCAGAATAAATGTGAAACGAACCTCTAAGTGTGGTGCTTTCTACAGAAACTGTCTGACAGTCGACATTATTCAAAATAGTTCGCATGACAATGCTCCATTAGAGCAGCGCGATTTAGTTGTGGTAAAGGGAGGGGAATACAGAGAGAATGAAGGAACATCGACGAATATAGTTGATTCTGACAGGTTCTCAGGGAGTTGACCTTTTTCGATCTACATCTTACTAGTGTGTGTTTATTCTGCGTTGTTGAAGAAAACTGAAGAAATAGGGTGACGCTTAGGTTCTCCATTGGTTGCTGCTCAGGTGGCAAAGCTGCGATCTTCAGGGTACATGCCACACATTGCGCGTTGCAATCGACTCAATGAGGAAGACCATGAAGGAGCATGTTCTTGTGATATCACACCTCTGGTCATGCTTTCCGCTGAGATTGGAGGATCTTTCAGACAGAAATTCCCAGACTTCCGAAAAAACCGTGTAAACATCCCCTTCGAATAAAAATCATGTCAAAGATCCACGTTTTGAATTCGTTGATATTCTCATTTGTTTATCCTTGAACCACGGTAAAAATACATTTTCCTCCATCCAGCTCGGAATTTGTTGCCCGTCTACGAATTCACTTTTTTTTTGTCCTTGAATACATTTTGGATTCAATGTTGCACGGAATGTTTCACCCGTTGTGAGTGTATTTTTGGAATGAATTGTTCTTTGTTGATGTTCTGATGCCACAAATAATCAAGTCAATTGCGTATTTTTTTTACGAATGCCAGCCCCAGTGATGTAAGGACGACGTGTGCTGATGCACATCGTGTGCATGAGTCTCATTGTTTGTAAACAAAGTGCGTGTGTTTAAACCGATGATGATCATCTCAGAAAGGTACATGTGATCGAATTTTCCAGCTGTGATTGCAGTGGATTGGATTTAAATGTCTGGAACAGGGTGCAACACTTGTAAGTCATCAGACAGACATCACCATCACCATCACATCAAGAACATTTCGAACTGAAAATAAGGTAGGGAGGTAGGCCCGAACGACTTAGGTAAGGTAGAGTGGCCTGTCAGCGAAAGCGTCAGCACGCTTAGAGACAATTTGTTAGTCCATTCTTATACCCATAGTTAGACTACTACCACTGATCTCGCCAACTCCAGTGATAGAACGGCAAATGGTGACTGGACCAGGTATGAAAAACCAGATAAAAGCGTATTAACTTTGCTTTCACCGGGGTTCGAACTAGGGGCCCCTTTAACCAGGAGCAGGCACTCAACCAACGGCGCCATCCAGCCATCCTCGGCCCCTAACGACTAGTACAACGTGTTGGGTCCATTGTGCATTAGTCAAACTTATATTTTACTACGCTCCACCATCACTATTCCCATCACTATGCAGGTGACCGAGAAATATGATTTTCAGCAGATCTTTCAGTTCAACCATATTCAAGACATCAGCTCTGAAAAAAGTGCTTTCCCAGGAACAACATTCTTTTTTTCGCAAGCTCTAGGCATTCGCAGAGCAGATCAAGGACAGATTTTATTTCTTCCTTGTCTCAGCAGCTTCTGCAGAAGTCGCTATGCTGCATATTGACAGTGCTCGGTAAGGACTCCTGCCTGGACGCGCACATCCTTGCGATTACAACTGACCATTAATGACGATCTCTTCTTGCTCAGCATAGGGCTCTTCGTCCAATGTCCAACTTAAGCCATCGATTTCCGGCACCATCCTTGTGGATCTGCTAAAGGAAGATCGTATACCTCTTTCCTTTCCCTCGAACCCACTATGTCCGGTGCAACGAGCATATGTTCGAGAACTTGATTCCAGTTTTGACGGTAATTCCACGCGCATCTCGTTCAAAGAAGCTCTAATCCATATTCGCAAACAAATTGGGACAGTTTTTCACAAGCCTCTCTTGAGGCAAATCTTTCATCAGCAAAAACCCGGCCCATAAAGTGGTTGCATAACAACCTCCACGAGTTGCAAACTGCCGGGGTGCCTGCCTAGTCGCTGTCGATGTCTGTGACCTGGCATTGTCCTAATGGAACACAATTATTTTCCTTTTTGCACATAGTTGCCCGCTTTTGGCAGCTTCCTTTAGATGGACCAGTATTTGACAGTACAGGTCCGAATTAAGCTCCCGTACGGAGAGCTGCTCATAGTAGATGAATGCCTACCAAAAACACAGCAAAACCTTCCTCATCGCAAAATTCCTGACTTGTACATCCTTTCTGCTGAATAAACGCGATTCAATCACGATCGATTTCACTTGAAGTTGTCGTAATTGATCCACTTTTCATCACTAGTCACCATCCAAATGAAAAAATCGGTATCCAGCCTCATTCAAGTGCTCCACGGCCTAGGCAATCGAAACAGCGCTTACGACGGTCAGACTTGACGATTTCTATGATTTTATCCGAATTTTTCTACAATTGGCCTTTCAGAACGTGGTGCTTTTTTGAGACAGGTTCAATCTCAGTCAAATAATGACCCATTCCTTGCGTTCTACAATAATCTACAAAAATTGTATTAAATACACATACCGCTGTATAACAAAATCTGAGAGAGCCAACTAGTTTAGTCAGTAGCCCGCCTCTTGCAGCGTAGTGTCAAACAGTGGAGGAGTGGAGCTGCACAAAAAATAATGACATTTCTGAAGGCCAGATATGGTATGGCTCGTCTGGTGTCTTATGCGTGCTGTTAATTCAATAATTTGTTGGATTAAAATTTTGCAACCGATATGCAACTACGTTTGTGTCAAAGTCGAAAGCGACCTTACACTTCCGTTCCTTGAATCTGAAATACCCTTCGGGTGCTATTTCTCATCTACAGAGGAATAAACTACTGATGAGCTCATCATTAATTCGACCAACCACGCATGCACAGATGCAGGCACAGACGCGGACATCATGTCTTGCTCTGGACCAGTGAACTGTGCAAAAACCGACAAATTCCTTCAGGGGGACAAAAAGTTGATATCGATGCTAGTTGAAGCACTGACTGGCCATAATGATGAAAATGGGACAAGAGGAAAAAGAGGATACTCCTCGTTATAATTTCCACTGTCCCAGTCTTTGCAAGTTGATATATAGAACACTGGAACATAGTTTCTTCCTTTACCTCCATGATTCCATGTAATCCGGATGTCTGAACATCGAACACACGTAATCTCTGTAACTGGTACACATAGAGTATTCTTCCCCCATCGAGCATCACAATGGGTCCACCCGACATAACCTAAAGGCTCAACTATAATGCGCTTGAGCGAGCATGAGCTAGTGTCAAGTTTTGGACGAACTGTTTCGTCAGGTTTGCTAAAAAAACATGAGTAACTAAAGGGTGCTTTTTTAGCTATTATCTTTTTGGCAACACTGGTTTAAACAGCTGACGCACGTTTCGTGTTTTGTTTCACTGTCAAACATCTTCAGTTTGGTCTATAATTTAACCATGAATCGTCTTGTCAAACGAGCAACGCTTGCAAATTATTGAATTTTATTATCAAAATGGGCTCTTGGAAAGTTGGCCGAAGATCCAATTTTTTACCGAAAAATTGTGTTCAGCGACGAAGCTCATTTTTGGCTCAATGGGTACGTAAATAAGTAGAATTGTCGATTTTGGAGTGAATATCAGCCAGAAGCATTGCAAGAGCTACCAATGCATCCAGAAAAAGTCACAGTTTGGTGCGGTTTATGGGCTGGTGGCATCATTGGACCGTACTTCTTCAAAGATGATGCGAATCGTAACGTAACTGTGAATGGTGAGCGCTACCATGAGATGATATCCAACATTTTTTTTACCCAAAATGCAAGAGCTTGACTTGCATGACATGTGGTTTCAACAAGACGGTGCCACATGCCACACAGCACGCGCAACAATGGATTTATTGAGGGGCGAGTTCGGTGAACATTTTATTTCACGTTCGAGACCGTCAATTGGTCAATTGGCCGCCTAGATCGTGCGACTTAACGCCTTTAGACCATTTTTTGTGGGGCTATGTTAAAGCTCATGTCTATACAGACAAGCCCGCTTCAATTGACGCATTAGAAGACAACATTGAAGCATTTATTCGTCAGATACTGGCCGAAATGTTGGAAAGAGTATGCCAAAATTGGACTAAGCGGATGGACCATTTGAGGCGCAGTCAAGGTCAACATTTGCATGAAATAATCTTCAAACATTAAATTATACGGACCGTACTATCAATTCAAATAAAGATTTCATGCATTTTTCTGAATTGTATGTCTTTTTTTCTAAAAAACTTTCCTATAGCTTTTAAAAAATCACCCTTTATATTTTTGTCGAAGTCGAAAGTGACCTAATCTTCCGTTCTTTGAATTTGAAATACCCTTCGGGTGCTATTTCTCATTCATGGAGGAATAAACTACTGAAGATCCCATCAACGTGTGCATCCACGTATGCACAGATAAACAGTGCAAAAACCGACAGATTCCTTCAGGTCGACAAAAAGTTGATATCGATGGTAGTTGAAGCACTGACTGGCCATAATAATAAAAATGTGACAAAGGGGAAAATGAGGATACTCCTCGTTATGATTTCCACTGTGCTAGTCTCTGCAAGTTGAGACATAAAACACTGGGAGATAGTTCTTCCTTTACATCCACGATCTAACAAAAACCCCACTAACGTGTTTTTGCAGATTCATCGCGTTGCAGGATGGCTGAAAATCGACCACACATTATCTCTGTGGTACGGTGGAAGCGCAGAGAGTATTCTTCCCCCATCGGGCATCACCATGGGTCCAGCCGACATAGCCTAAGACACAACAGCGAACGAGCTTTACAAAGCAAAAAATCTAGTGGCTAGATGGAGTCCATTGTCACCAATGCTCGAGCTAAGACAATCTTCGAAACTAAGCCGCCATGCTGGAAAAAGGAACGGACCGTAATCCATTTACTTAAGGATTACGGTCCGTTCTCTTCACAAGTGGTCAACTTGCCGACAACTCTTAGGTTGCAGCGTGCGGTGATAGCGATCATACTGTTGGCAAACCAGCAGTGGATCCTCTCAGCTTGGTTGCAGCAAAGCGTGTGAGGTTGAAAAAAATCACAATAAGTGATGAAATGCATGTTTTTGAGGATCAAGACGATTGCAGTGACTCGGAGACTTTTTGGAAAGCCAGAAATGATCAGTTCATACGACGGAGAAACAAGTTGTTGAACGCCCTTGGGAATGGGTTAACTGAGCAAACCCTTCGCTGGACACGGAAACGCCCAAAAAAGGTTCCCAAATTGTCGGAGGATAGACACACATTTGGCAACTAAACATGTAATCGATTTGGAAATGCTGGAATTTGAAAGGTAGATGTATGTGGTGGCCCGCGGCGTTGTGGGTATGTAATAGAACAATAGCACGCACAACACGAGTGGTTGCTGAGAAGCTAGGCCCTGGCCCTCTACGGGCTGTAGCGCCACCAATATTATATTATTATAGATGTATGTATGCAGGGTGGGCCAAATACAAGTTTCTTTTTAAAAATGCAGTAAAAGGAACAAAATTTGCTGACGTATTTACGTGAAGGCTTATTCCACCAAACGACTGATGCATAGAATAGAAGAGGCTGTGTAGATCCAAACGGATCACTGCAACTTTTGTCACCGAGGAATTCAGCTATTGAATTGCAGAACACGATATAGAACGGACGCCTGTTTGCAACTAGAAGTCGAGAATGATGAATAAAGCGCACGTGCAGTGTAAGTCATTCACGGCCAAAAACCAAAATTAAGCATGCTGAATGGGCTGAAGAAAAATTTTGGCTAGAGAACATCTTGACTCTTAAAAAAATAAGAGAGCTTTCCGAATTTGGATGAAACTGGGTTGATACACTCCTTATTGTCTGGATTAGGACATGGGGTGACCATCGCATTGTACCATGTTTTAAGCCTAAGGCGGACGAAGTAGGAAGCACCCCCATGACATAAAAAGCACTGCTAATGATCCAAATCTATTCTGGTTTAGTCTTAACTCCAAGCTCAAAGCATCAACAATGGGCAATTATTTTCCGGGTAAACGAAAGAAGACAGGTTCCCATTAAAAAAAAAAATCATAAACACTCGTCATGTCATCCTAGAGCTAATGGATTGGTGAGTGATTCGATTCATGGAATGCCTTCCCAGGGCCCACTGACGCTCATACTTGTTCCATCATAAAGAATGCGAAACTCTTGGAAAAACCCCCTCGTAAAGCTTCCCTAATGACAGTTGCATGTATATTCGCAGCCAACAATCAAACAGCCTATTTCAAGAACAGGTCTTGAGTGTACACGACATTAAATTAACGATGATCGTAAACCGAAAACTCATCCCCAACTTATGTGCACTCGACCGAGCGCCAGAATGATGAGAGAGTGTCCTTAACGTAGACAAACAAGGAATTTCGGCGGTGTGTGTCATCGAGCCAAAGACGAGTAAAATAAGAGCACTGCCACTGTTTTATTTTTCTTATTTCATTACATCGCAAGTCAGTTCTTGTCTAATATCCACTCATAATATTTTGCTGTTTGGCAGACGACTCTTCCGCCGCGACTATGTACCATGGCACTGCTTGTGTGTTTGCGACAGCTGTTGGTGTTTATACGCTCGCTTAGAGGAACAATTAAAGTTCTTCCGGTTTTGTTTGCTTTTCTGGCAATCGAGTCGAACAGCATTTAGCGCGAAAACAGGACAAAAATGCAGAATAATCCAATTCTTCAGAAAACCAGCACACAAACGCCAAATGTCACAAAGCCAGACAACGTGGCCAAGCGAATGTGACATTGTTTGGCTCTCGGCTGCACCTTTTTTTGACAATTAAACGCTGTATCTGACTCTCGTTTCGTGCGCCCCATCAATTTTTGTGTACGAGCATGATGTAGGTATCGGTGTTACCTCTAAACATTGAGCTTCGGGGGGGAAATTACGTGGCATTTAGCGGTAATGGGGCAAACAAGGAAGCAAACTGCTAACTCTAGTGGATTTAGTTAATTCAAATTAACTCGTTGACCCAAGCGATAAAACACCGTAAATGGCAATCCTCCTCCCCCTCTCCACTGATTCCCGCAGTTAATGTACAGATTCATAGTTCAGCTGGGTCGGATGGGTGCGAGTGTGTATGTTTGGAGTTGTTCTAGAATCTGCACGATTCGGAAAGTTTTATCGCAAAAATTAGCATAGTCGTAGTTTCGTGGAGGTAACCTACTCCGTTTTTGGCCCGATGGCGTGTAATTTGATCGTTTTAAGAGTTATTAGCCAACATGGACTGTGCGAATGGACAGCAACTGAGAACTGGTCGTTAATTAACCGAAGCCGGTTGGCCAACAAAAAAAAAAAAAGAAAATCTGTTGACAACTGTGATGCAAGTTAAACGAATCGCTCGGACATGCTTTTAAGCGCCCCAAGGGACGATGGTGGACCCCACTGAGCCTCATTCGGAGGCAATCGATTCGACAAGTCACTCAATTAACGCGAACGGTAGCCGTTTCGTGTTCCTCGCCACGTTTTCCTTACAATTTCTAGGCTCCTCAAACCAGTGTTGCATCATATTTGTCTTTTTCATTTGAACACGAATTACGACGTGGAAACTAATTGAAACGGGCAAGTCAATTTCTTTGATGTTTACTTGGGTCACTGTGCTTCGGGTGGTCAAGGTGTGGCTGGTTTATTTGATGGCCTTATGTGTGGCGACAGTTGTGTGACCAGTTACACGTATGTACTCGTACATAGATTGTTTATTTAAGTTCAATGGTTGCCCAATAAGTGCTCATTTCTTAGTCAAGGGCAGGGTTTAGTCATTCATTTCCATGCCGCCCCATCGGGCTGTTTTGCTGAACTTGTCGAAGTGAGTGCTGTGTAGCCTAAGCAGTGCTTTTTTTAAGAAGAAATTGTGGCCGAAATGGGGCGCTCCACACTGCTGTGCGCAAGTTTGTGCAAAAAGTTCATGAGACTGGTATGACTTCTTCGAAAATGAGGCTGGGAACAACGTTCCGGTCAAATGTGGGCGTTACAGAGCCGTGTTAACCGGCATTTTTTTAACTGACTTTTCTTTACGACGTCTGGTTCATGCAGAATGGCGTGCTTTATCACACAGTTCGTGCCACAATCCATCTTTTACACACAAAATTCGCAAATCGTGTTATCGTATCGTGTAGCCGTATTGGCGATGTCAATTGGCCGCTTCGGCGATGCAATTTGATGCCTTTGGACCCTTTTTTGTGGGGAACCGTGAAGGACCGATGTTAGGCCAACAATCCGAAAAAGATATAAGCACTTACGGCCAATATTAATCCAATCCGTCAGCTATAGCCCGAAACCATCAATAAGATCTTGGAAAATTCGGGTGACAGAATGCACTACAGCGAAGCCAGCCGAGGCAGCCACTTGAACGACGCTGTATTTCATAATTAATGGGAATGTTTGTTCTTACTAGTAAAGCCATAATACATGGAACAAATTTAATTTTGTTCATTTTATTGCATTTTTCAAAAGAAACTTGTATTTGGCCCACCCTGTATAACAAACCTTAAAGAAAGGACATTTCTGTAGGCCCATTATTTCTGTTTGAGTAGGTGGCGTCTTCTACAACTATCTCGCATTACGTCATTTCTTGTCCACTCGGCAGGATTTCACGCACTTTGTCGTATTTGACATTTACATACACTATATGATAAGTTCGGCAAGCTAGTAACCAATGAGGATGGACACGAATTAAATAAGGAATTTTATTATTTGTGGATCCAGGAAAATAGTCAAGTTTATATTCAGCTTGAACGACTATGCATTCATCGTTAAAATTGAGCTACAAAAACCAACGCCCAATTCAATTACACGTCTACACAGAGATTGAAGGAACTCAGCCCAACGTCATGCGTCAGTCAGTCACAATTAATCCCTGGAAAGCAAATGTGTACACATTTCTCATATCAAAGTCCCCTGCCTTCACTAATTGACAAATCTTAATAATTCAACGGCAACAGTGCGGAGAAAAAAAGTGTGGGCGACGTACATCATTAGTCACTTCCCTCCCTAAACTTGCAGGCTTGTCGATGCGGCTCTTCCTCCAGCAGTGACTGACAGAAAATAGAGACAAAATAAATGTCCTTACCACGTGTAGACAGTTGTTGCCAAAGGCGATGGGTGAGCCCAGTACAAGGTTGCCACAAGATACACGAGCCATATATCCGTTGCGATGCACACGTCACTTGTCTCCTCGCTGACATCGGGAAAGTCAAATATGTACACAAAATAATTCGGACAGACCGTCATCTGCTTGCCGATGATTATTACGAGATCCGAGCGGATGTCGATATGCAAGTTTGGGGCTTTCTGTGGAATTTATTTATTTTCGGAACTGACGCAACGTTCTACTCTTTTTGATGAACAAAGGCTAATTAAGTCTGCACCAAAAGGTTGAATTAATCTCGAGAGGAGACGTCAACATCGGCGCGAGTAAACAGAACAGAGAAATTGTCTGCATAACCCCCTCAATCGACATTTTGATTGCGACACGACGAGTGGGTCACAACGATGGCGACAAATGGCACCCAATCTTTGCGCCTCATCACGAGTTCAGGATGTTCAAGAGCACCTTCTCGTATTCATTGATGTAGTCTGTTTCAATATTAAACCACTGTATGAGCAGATTCTCAGCCGTGATGTGAAGTCGGCCCATCTGGTTGGATTTCAGAAGGAAATTCGAAACAATTCCATATTCATCGCTTTATAAGCACTTGAGACGCTTTCATTTTGCCGTCAGTTCTGATGTCAGGTTACAAAGACGGCTAGGTTATATCATGCGTATATCACGCATCGGAAGATGGCACACTACGACTTTGACATTTGTGGCGTTAGGATAATTTTAAAATCTCTTTTGGAGGACAAAGAAGGTATTTGCCTCTCGCCATGAAACTATGTGTTGGACGCAACTTAAAGTACCGCATAACGCGAGGGCACTCATACGCCATGGTCGTCCTTATGCTAAGAGTACCTTCATAGGAAGTTCCATACCGATATCCCGAATTGAGTCGCTTTAACATGAGCAGCTTCAAAGTGGCGCCATCATTCAAAGCAAAAGTGACTACACTGCATCGTCAGACATGACATTAAGTCTGTGACATGATGACACACATAATTGTACACTCGCATCGCTTTGAAGCCACGATCATAGTCCTGTCCAATCTAAGGCACTGTAAGCGGTTTCGAGTAACTTTGAAGACACCAGCATCAACGCCATCGTTTTGTATAGCTTCTGACATAATTGCTTTGATTATAAACGTGATTTGTGCTATTAACTTTAGCATCAAACTCGTATTTTGACAACCGAAATGATTGTAATTGAATATTACAACTGTACAAGCATTTAGTACTAATGTACTAACATTTAGTACTGTTGTACTAATATTTAGTACTAGTATACTAAAGTTAATTCTATTTAAGGATAGCCACACAGTGATTGTTGGACGTCGATTTCTACATCTGGGTGTCTAAACAAATTTCATAATTTAAGGCGGCATGCGTGAAGTATCCAGTGCGTCAAATGAGTTTGGAGAACTCATTTATTGTATTTGGAATTTCCACTAGTGACGAACACTAGTAAGGCCGTACCATATGCATTCGCATCGTTACATTAAGCTTCCAACTGAGTTTCTGTTAGCTTACAAATAAGTTGAGAGTTAGCCATGAATGTGACAGTGTCGGCTAATTTTGAGATACTGTTGTCATTAGTGTAGGAAATTTTGTACTTCATGGTTAGTGTCCTACTTCGGTTTTGTACGCATTCATTTGTCGATTTCGTAAGAATTGTCGTTGGTAAGGTGGTTTAGTCTCTTAGTACGGGGCAACTTATTAACCTCTAAGTTCCATTCAAGAGAGCATAGGTTGGTCCCATGGGGAGTGCCTCTACTATTATTTATGTGAAATCCAATAAAAATTCGTTGCATTATCGCAACCAATCGTCTTATGTTCCCAGCCAGACTATTAGGTACGAGGAAATATTTCACGAGGAATGACTCGCACTTGTAATCTTCACTTTAGGTGGTGCGAGCGAGCAATATCTTCATCATGAGCAAAATGAATGCAAACTTCACTAAATGATTCTACGAAATTTCCACTGCTTTTGTAGTGAATTTACGCTAAGTCAACACACAGTACATCGATCTGCTTTCACAAACCTCATACTTTTTGCTCATTTCAACGATAGTGTTGCATTTCGACAATTCGTCATTTGCAGTTCGGAATCTAGATTCGCCACACCCCTGAAGTCAGTCAAAACTCAATGGATCCCCAACCACCACTTCCGGCGGGTATGCATTTCAGGGTCGTGGTTCATTCTGCTTTTCCGCTTCAAAAACTACTCGATATGACGAGCCGGCAAAAATTGAAAAAGACTCCTGCAACCTGCCGAGTGAGTGCATCTGTCAAACGTACGAACAACAACTTCACGAGTTCCCCATGCCCTCTCGGTGAAAATCGATAAAGTCCGCCTGTTACGTACGTACAGATGTATATCGGTTGCCCAAGCAACATTGTTGTTCCCGCATCGTGCAAAATCCACGTTTGTTTGCAAACAAAAAGTTATTATACAATCTTTAGCGAGGCACGTACATATGTACACTCGCTTGAAAGATTGTATTCCGCCGAGGTATGTTATCGTCAGCATACACCGCACTGAATGTCTTATGTGGCAGAGGTAAACACGGTCTGGCTATGTACAGCAGTTGTAGTCGATTCTATCCTGTTTTGTTCTCTCCCTTTTGGACGTGTTGGTACGGTCGACATAGAAGCAACCAATAAACAAAACAAACCATGCCCGCATATGTATCTAACCATGCACACACCAGATACCATCCATATCCAAGCTATTACGAGATTCTGATGTCTGTGTGTGTGTGTATGCTTTTTGCGCATCAGGAAAATAATTTCCTCTTCACAGCGCGCCCCAACGTTGACGATGGTTCTGTGTGGCTTATGACGAAGAGTGGAGCGGGGCAAGCGAACGGCAGCAGAACCTGTCACAGCAGAACCAAGCAGGAGGGCGAGCGCAAGACGTGGCTGCGGGTGGGGCGCGGCAGATGGAGGGTTGTCTTGCTGGGATTCCATCTATGCCCCCGCTCATGCATATGGAGGAGAGAGAGCAAACTTGTCGCAGTCGGTGAGTGTGCCTGAATATAGCCAGAGCTCTATGCTACGTGGTGGTGGTGAGTGGTGAGTTCATTCGGTTTAAGGAATATGCCATGAATCCGGGCATGGGTCCTCTCTCCCACCCTTCGCCTCCCCCCTCCCGGACTCACTCAATCTCTGCCGCGAGCACTTTTTTCAGACCCAGCGTGGCACGGGGGTTTTTTTTTTCCTCTTTTATTTCTTTTTCTGCTTCCAGGGATGCGAGGTTGAAAATACATTTTAGCTCCGGCTGGGCTGGAGTATCTTTAGAAATCACAGTGCGACATATATTCCGGGTGCGAAGGTCCACCGGGTACCGAGGCTGTTGCTACACTTCGGGTGGGTGTGTGTGTGTGTGTGGGGGTCTGTGCACAGCGGCCACAGCTCGAAATGAGTGTGTTCTTGTTGGAAAATGGCTTCATCGATTTTCCGGTGTCTGGTGGTATCCTGTTAAAAGCTTTGCGCACTCTCTCTCTCTCTATCTCTCTCGCTTCTGTGTTCAACAAATTTGTTTACGTTACACACGCCCGCTGGAACTGAACAGACAGAACAGACCATCGCCCACTTTTACATAAGAACAGTGGTTCCGTCGTTTTCCCAGGGTATACGAGCGATAAGGTTGGTTGCAAAAGTCTCTTCTTCCACAGACCAGGGAAAACTACTGAAAAGCTTACACAGACCCGCTCACACACCCCTCTGTGAAAACCCACTCAGCCGGTGGGAGACTGTTTGGTTGGCAGGACGATTGTTGTGATCCACTAATTGCGAGAATCACCTTGCTGCAATAAACTTCTGATGATTGAAGGAGAGTTCAACGCTCCACGGCGACCTCTTCCCTTTTCCACGTACGTTCACAGGTTCTAATGAGGCGTGTGCATGCACGGCACCTGTGTGTGTGCTTTTTTTTTTTTTTTTTGGAAGAGTGAGGACTGCCACAGCGCTGGCTAGATTTGTGATTCTAAATGGAATGTGAAAACTCCGGCAATTTCAAGGTAGATTAACTGGGATCAAATGGAGAACGAAGTCATTTGAGAAGTGTACAATGAGCTCCATCGGTGCGGTACATGCATCTGTCCACAAGTTCTGTGCGGATTTTATCGATTACCGACAAGGTAGGTGTGCACACATGGGCTTAAACGTGTGCAATTGATTGGATGCAATTGCGGGCACTCTTTAAAACCACGCCCGATTTGATTTGGACTGAAAGTGTTCTTTTAATCATTTGATGGGGGACATGATTGTGAATGATTTGCGTTATAAAACGAGTCATTAACTTTTGAAGTTTTGATAAATCAACGCGGGAGGTGGTCAAAAAGTGGGTGGTGCATACTCAAGTTGGGGAGTTTGGGAAGTGTGCACAAGTTTGCCAACAATCCAATGGTAAGTCTATTGTTTAGTAGATGCACTAGGGGGATGTTCGTAAATTGCGGAGGTGTTCGCAAATTCTTAAAGTAAACCGATGGTTGTGACAGGACAATATGGGAAGTGTTCGTAAATTAAGATTGTTCATAATTTGCGACAAGTATACGTATGTAAGTCGGGTATAGTCGCAGGGTCAAAAAGTTCATGTTTGTAGCACATACTGTGGAGGTGTTCGTAACTAACAAACTCAAGCCAAATCCATGGTAATGCTAAATGTGTACGGGGGGTGTTCGTAAATAAAGAAAAATCAGAAGTAAAGTCCATTTTTGCAGCAGGGGCTGTTCGTAAATTGGAAACACTGGAAAGTATCACGGGGAGTGTTCGTAAATTGCGCAGAATTTGCGCGTAAATCCACGTTTGTGAGAGAAATTGAGGGATGTGGTCGTATGTACGTTCCGAAGGTTCTGTAAAGTCGATCCCATATCTGCAACAAACCTCTAAAATACATGATTTTCTCCATTTTTTCCAGAAGAAAATTAACTCGTTTTCGGACAGCGGAGAATGTGTCCATATTTTTCAGCTGAAGTCATGGCGTAAGTATGTACGTGGAGAAGAGAACTTTATTGATTTTTGCTGGCAAGCAAAAGAGGGGCACTGCCGGATATTATGGTCAGGCAGCATAGCTTCCGCGGGTTATTTGATGTTGAAATAAATGGTCGACCAGAAGTCTGGTTTGGTTCACAAACGAATCAAAGTCGGGACTGGAGTCTTCGGACATAGTACAAGGATTTCCATACCTAAGGGATCGAGTGTTTAAAGCTGAATTCCACGCCATTGAGCTCTATGCCAGACATAATCTCCTCAAGGGCGATAGAATTCAAACATTTTCAAACAGCCAGGCAGCACTTAAGACGTTGTCGTCCAACCTAATGGACTCCAAAACGATCAAATGTTGCTACAACGCACTGAAATATATTGTCAGACACAACAAAGTGAAGCTCGGCTGTGCCCCTGGACATAAGAGGATTGCAGGCAACGAATCTGCAGATGAGCTCTCTAGGACTGGCTCGGAAACTGCGTTCAGAGGAACTGAACCGTGTCAATTGGACAGAAGCCACAACGCTGATTAACGAGTTGAAAACCAAACGCCGCCTAAATGACTGGACCAATGGGGATGGTCTAGGGCAATCAAAGATCGATTAGTCAGCCCTCATTTTTGACAAGGAAAATATAAGCAAGCTAACGAGCCACTGGTCAAAATGAACCTGTGCCAGGACAAGGAACGTCGGCTATGCCTGAAAGGGGATGAGGCATCCGAACAAATGTTATGTGAATTTCAGCCTCTACTCTGGTTAAGGAAGCGTATTTTTCATAGCGAGATGTGTACTCACTTCAGTTGAACTTAAGAGATGCGCTATAAGGCATGTCATCTTTCATAAGGAAAGCAGTACGCCTTCTGGATTAACTCAAACCCTTCGATACAGTTGGCTGTACAAGAGGCCTGGGATGTACAAGAGGAAAGAAAACTATGTAAAGTTAGGTTAATTCCATTAAAATTAGTCTCTAAACAAGCGACACGTAGTCACATTGTCTGAAATCTTTCCAATTTAGTTTTTTTTGTTGAGTCACTGTCCTTTATCAGCTGATATCAGAGAAGATAAAGTTATTCGTGGAGAGGGGTAGGCACTTTCACGATAAAGCTCAAGTGTTGTTTGCGTTCTTTGTATAGTTGTCGTAGCTGTCCTCCTCTGGGAGTATGACATCTCGTACTCTTGAGTTTGATACATGCGTAACCACTGGGCCTGGGATAGCTTTAACTGCTGGTGTTGACATATTTATGACTCGCTCATGATGGACATCTCTGAAATCACCAACCTTCACAGCTCTATGGTCTCTCTAAAAATATTGTTCCGGAAATGTTCAAGAAAAAGAATGGTGATGCCTCATACTCGCTTCTGAAATTCGGCAACACCAAATCCCACTGCATAAATTGTATTGGTGTAAGTTGATTAAATTGCCACCAAAACTTTACCCCCTTTCCATGGAAACTTTTAACATTATTTATTACACTTCTGTGACTGTCTAATGTTTTCGGTATTCACAACTGAGGAATGCTCTTGAAAGTTGGAGTGTCAGCCTGTTTGTGGAGATGCAGCTCTTAAACGGATGTACGGATTTGGACTATATTTGGTGTATAGACTGCTTATGTTGTTGATTGGGATATAGGCCATGAAGTTTGACTCAACACGAGGAGACCACAAGACGCAGGTACACGAAGTGGTCCTACTTTTTTTTGTGCGGCTCTAGTCATCACCTCATTTCGTGCCAAAAATTCAACAAACTCAACCACTTTTTCCGTGTTTAATGCCAATACCTTATCTTGGTGTGTAATCTACCAGCAACATAATGCCTGGAACCCAGTTCTCTTAAACAGTGTCTGAAATACAGCGCCGGGCTACCATTCTTAGGTGAATCAAAAAGGAAAGACGTAATGTCCCTTAACAAGGTATTGTCTCATACAAATCGTTCAACATGACAGGAACTGCGAACTGGTGGTAAATGGAGCTCGCAGTAGTCTTTTTTGTTCAGACCAGGACCAGGTCCGCCCCGGATTGTAGAGTCGAACAAGTAAGAAAGTGGAACATTTGAAAACGAAGAGGAGAGTCCACACCATCTAGACAACGAGCCGCCTTATAAATATTACAGCAGTGAACATTTGCCAAGACGATTGTCTCAACTTGCAATACATACGTGCACTTCCATCGAACTGCCCTTCAGTGGAACTAAAGAGATCCACTATAAGAGATGTCATCTTTAATAAGGAAAGAAGTACGCTTTTGGGATTAACTCCAACTTTATCATTATTTTCAAATTACATTTATACAAATTTAGAAAATCAATTACAAGTTGATGTACTTTACACCGATTTCTCGAAAGCCTTCGATAAAGTACATCACACTTTACTTTTAAACAAGCTAAAGTCTTTGGGATTCCATTCGTCAATGTTAGAGTGGTTTTCCAATTACTTAAAGGAGCAATAAAAGTTACCATATGGCGCCATTACTCTTTCTATTGTTTATAAATGATGTTCACGAAATTTTTAAATATTGTAAAATTGTATTTATCTATAAATAGTTTAACCGATTGTAATAATTTCCAATTGGATATCCATGCACTGGTGGAATGTTGCAAGCACAATGGACTAGAGCTGAATATTCAAAAATGTAATATCTTTACGGCATATCGAATTACATCCTCGATTGTCTATGATTATTTCATAAATGATCATAGACTTAGTCGCCTGGAAGAGGTTAAAGATCTGGGTGTAATTTTTGATACTAACTTAAATTTTGCATCACATTATGATTATACAATTGTGAAGTCTAATGCTATGTTAGGTTTTCTGAAAAGAAATAGTAGAGATTTTCGGGATATAACTAGTCTTAAATCCATGTATTGTTCGTTAGTCAGACCGTATTTAGAATATTCTTCCATCATTTGGGATTCGCCATATGATACACAAGAACTCAGATTCGAAAGAGTACAAAAAAATTGCACGAGATATGCGGTCCGTAAATTGTATTCCTTCGAAGAACTCCCTAAATATGACGATAGATGTAAAATAATAGGCTTGCAAACCTTAAGTTTCAGGCGTAAGGCAGCGTCAGTCATGCTCATCCGCGATATTATTAATTGCCGTGTAAATTCACCAGACTTACTTTTTCTCATGAATATATATGCTAACCAAAGATCTCTTCGGATGAGAAATTTACTATACGATAAGAGGCATAGAACCAACTATGGTTGTAATGAACCTATTACAAGG
The DNA here is from genome assembly GCA_907269125.1 of Eristalis pertinax. Classification (NCBI taxonomy): domain Eukaryota; kingdom Metazoa; phylum Arthropoda; class Insecta; order Diptera; family Syrphidae; genus Eristalis; species Eristalis pertinax. Next base: position 110,038,410 of record OU026145.1, on the reverse strand, counting down.
TGTATAAACACTTTTAATGAACTTTGCAACGAAATTGATTTTAGCTTGTCTCGATTGGAGTTTAAAAAATTGATCCATGCACTATGCTATAATTAATACTGTTTATTTGATGTAATCTGTGAGATGCAAAATCGGTAGATGATCCTTAGTCGCGCAGCAAAATCTGCTGTGTAAAGCGATACTGAGAGTTAACACTTAGAGAACGTAGTGTTATGTATACTCTGTGATGGAAAACAATAAAATAATACCCTTGCATACAGTGGGCTGTACAAGAGGCCTTGGACATACAAGATGAAAGAAAACGATGTTAATTCCATTAAGACTCGTCTCTAACCAAGCGACACATGGTCACATTGTCTCAAATCGTTCACTATGGCCCGCCATCGCATGGCACCACATGAATTCCCCGCCCACCTGATAGAGCCTTAATGCCAACAGATGCAACTACAAATTCCCCGAAAAACAGCTCATGTGCCTAATATTCGCTCGAAACTTTTCAAATTAACCTCGTACTCATTCATAAAGAAACATGAAATGAACGAACTGTAACAGCAGCAGCTGACCCGCATTCGCTCCTATCGCCAAATGCTTTCCAACCCTCTAACCAAACAACAGATGTACGCCAGCATTTTTAGAGTTCATTGAAAACCTATTTCCGCGATAAAGCAACAAGTTAGTTTCTGCCGGATTTGCAATTATCAATGAACCATAAAAACAAACGATTCACAGCAGAAATACGAAAACAAACTACAAACTAAGCCATCAAATATTTTAATCTTTCATTCCAGACAAGCAGTCATTGGTTATCAACTGCTGCCTCAGTCGCTCAGTTAAATATAGAAAAAAATACAGAAAAAAAGCCCACTTCAGCCGTACATATGTACGTAAAGTCATAAAAATGTCAAAGCAACATGAGAAAGGAGAAACAAAAATGCATGATCAGAGATAATTATACAATAAACCGTGCCACATGTGCACACACACACACGCGCGATTACATGCATTTATATATTTTATTCAAATTTGATAAGAAAGCGTAAACAGAAATTACAATATTTTGATTTCTTCTGTTCACTTTTTTTCGTTTTTTTTTTTTACGTCGTTTTCTGTTGTCTCCAATTGTTTTGTTTATTTTCATGTGATAGCGATACAGTGACGGCAGAATGTTTTGGTGCAACAACTGAACTGATTTCAATTGTCTTTTTGAGTCCAGAAGTGGGTTTACAAGAGGTTAACAAATGTATCACAAAAACTAAAGGCATTCAATGGGCCACTTGATTGGAGCCCAGTGCAGCTCAATTGGCCACAATTCCGTGCATTCGGCGGAATTTCAACAGAGTGTATGCAGTTTAGTGGACACAACTCAATTCTCTCCCTAGCGTAGTGGCTGTTGCAAAGTCTAAACAAAATGTGGGGCCTGTATGCTTCCGTATAAAAGCCGTGCTTTTTACACACGCACTTCGGTTAACATCGCCATGTACTGCACTCTTTGTAAAAAATAAGTTTTCTTGTCCGCGGCTGAAAAAAATACCCTGCGGCAAGCCAAATCTTTTGGCGGTCTTCAACAAATTGTGTACATCGCTGCCTTTAAACCTAGCGTGGTGACCTGCGGACCTTGCTAATCGCTGTTTCTGTAGGCTTAGGAGGTAGAAGAGTTCTTTCTCGAAACTGACTTCATAAAACACCCTGTCCTGCTCTATAGTCTTTGGCACGGAGATATGGCCTATCTCAAGAGAGTAAACAACCTCTTGATATTTTCGAGAGAAAAGTTCTGCGTTCAATCTTTGGTCCTGTTGCATTAATCGCATTTAGAGGAGAAGGTTTAACAACAAGGCCTTGCAAAATGGGGGTGACCCAATGCGCTACTGCGAAGCCAGTCGAGGCAGCCACTTGAACGACGTTGTATTTCATAATTAATGGGATTTAATGGGAATGTTTGTTCTTACTAACTTAATATACATTTTATTGCATTTTTAAAAGGAAACTTGCATTTGGCCCACACTTAATTTGGACGAGGATGAACAAAACTCCGTCCCCCCGATCTAGACGAGGTCAAGATAGCGATATCTAGAATGAATTCAAATAAAGCTATTGGAGCGGACGGATTGTCCGCAGAACTGTTTAAAGCAACTGGAGATGATCTGGTTGGACGCATGCACCAGCGTGCCCGATGAGTGGAATCTCAGCGTCGTTTGTCCGGTTCACAAGAAAGGAGATCCATTTGACTGCGCCTACTAATGAATGTCGCATTAACATAGCGTACAAGATACTCTCTGCCGTATTGTGTGAACGCCTGAAACCATTCTTCAATAACCTGATATGTTTCAGTGCGGTTTCAGGCCGGAAAAGTTCACCATCGACCAAATCTTCACACTAGGGCAGATCCTGGAAAAGACTCAAGAGATGCATATCGACACCCACCACCTATTCGTCGATTTCAAGGCCGAGACGAGCTATACAGCGCCATGTCTAGTTTTGACATTCCTGCCAAACTCGTCCGCTTGTACAGGAGGGGAACTCTCGCTGCTGCATCAAAGTCGGTAGCGAACTCACCGAGACCTTCAATGTCAATAAATGCTCTAGACAAGGCGATACGCTGTCATGTGATTTCTTTCAGCAGCATACTTGAGACGATCTTCAAAAAGTCTTGCATACGCGGACGACATTGACGCGTTTGGACGAACACAGCGAGCCGTCAATGAGGCGTTTGTTGGCATTGAAGTGGAAGTGGCTAAAATGGGTCTGGCAGTAAATCAGAGCAAAACAAAGCACATGCTGGATCATCACGGAAGGACGCACAACATCGACGTCCAACTTGGTGTGCGCAATTGAAGGCAGCTGGCGAAAGATGGTGCTGGCTGGAGGGGCTTGTTGGTTGCGGCCCAGGTCCAACCCGGACTGTAGCGCCAAACTAAGAAGTATAAACAAAACACGACTAAGTTCCACAGGCTAATTTGCTATGACACGGTGAATAATACTGGAACTCAGTGTTAAGTGAAATGGCACGCATGTGGCAGACCGGGTCCAAATATGACGTGACTTTTTTACTACGTTCAGTGAGTATTCTCAATTTGGAATCGATACAATAAAGTAGGCTCCCTCCACTTAACCGCAATGCAACAAGAGGTGTTGTTTTAAATTCCACGCCATTGTATGACTTTCCAGATTCAACCGTTTTTTTGTAAATATTTTTGAAAAGCTAAGACTAGGAGAGGTTGGTACAAAAGGATCGACGTGGAATAGCACAACATGCAAGGATTGGCCAGCATCGACCGACCTAGAACTTGCTGAGCACAAGACCAGCCGAAAGACTGTGGAATACGCAAGCCGTGTTGGTTCCCAGGGGTAATGCTCCACAACCGCTTAAACTTTAAGACCCACGTCGAGCAATGCAGCCAAAAGCGTCACGCATGCAGGCAGCACTTGCCGAGATGCTGCCAAACATCGGAGGACATGGATACGCGAGAAGGATGCTCCTTGCCAGAGTATCCTCCTATAAGCTGCACAAATCTGGGTGGGAGTTCTTGGGAAAAGGAAAACAGCTTTCGTCGACATACAGCCTCTTTGCAATAAGTTCAAACAGCGGTTTCCGCTTTCGGACGAAGCGGTATGTCTCATTACGGGTATCGACATTCTCGTCAACGAGATGCAAAGAGGCTGCCTAAGGCGAACGACAAATCGCTTAGAGTTTAGGGTAAGCTGTCTGAAAAAGGAGTTGAGGGCAACATCTGTGGAGGTGGGTGGGCTGCGACGACCGAAGGCAGATCAACCCACAAACTGATTCCCGCGATTGAAGCCTGGACATCGAGAGCACACGGGAACTGCATCCAGCATCTCACGCAGATTCAGTTGATAAATGTTTGGTGAATTGGTTCTTTATAACGAGCGTGCTGAATGAGCTAAGAAGGCTCCAAAGAGCTCCAAACAGGGAGCACATAGTGTGATTAGCTAAACAGAAGAGTGCAGGATGTGGATCCGTATGTAGTCGCATTCCCGGAAGCGAACATTCGGGTCTACGAATCGTGCTTGCCAGCGGCCCGGGCCTTTGGAAGATTATCACATCGTTTGGCGCAATCTAAGGATTTGTGCGTCGCCTCTCGAGTTCGTCGGATAAGTTTGATACCGTCGCCTCACGAATCGATACCAAAGGGAAAAGTGTTCGGTCAACAGGAGGCTGGCTGTAAATTAAACTGAGGACTTGTTGGTTGAGGTCAAAATGTCCAACACGACTGAGGGGGTATCAGGATGGATGGAGGATGGTGATAAGGCCCAGGTGCAACCAGAAAGAGATCTTGTTCAGTTTTCACAGGAATTGAAGACAGCAGGGCACGTAAATCGCTATACATTCGCCGAAAATTAATGAACAAGATCATGAATACCTACAAAACTTACTGGCCGCATTAGTCTGGTGGGTTGGACGGTTCCTGGATTTAACTCCCGACATGAGCAACTGTCATAATTCACGGGTCCACATCTTTCGAGGCACTGACTATGCTCTTCGGCCTAGAAAAAGCTTCTCAAACAACGTTCAGAGGCGGAACCCTACACCCGTTAGAGTAGCACAACACGAGTGGCTTCTGTAGAAGTAATGCCCAGATCTACATCGGACTGTATCGCCATCCATTTAATTAAAATTTGTGTCTGCATGGGCACGTAAGTAAAAAGAATTCCCGCACCTGTGGCTTCGAAAACCGCAGAGTGGGACTACGAATGTCAATTTTGGGTTCGTTCAAGTGCTGGCTGCGATCGAAACGTTGCCAGCGTGGACTTAACATCCCAGTCTGGTGATCCTAAAATTGTCCATGAGTAAGGCGGCTTGTGTCTCGAATGCGACTGAGATTTAAAGTAAAATCCATCCATTTGGCAAGGCTCAGATAACAAACTAGTTGGTGACGTCAAGCATATGATCGTCATTCAGAGATGAAAATATCGCGATTGTCATAAAAATAGCAATTTAAAAAGAAAACACCACACTTCCCATCACTGCTGTATAAGTGGTGTACATAATTATTTTTTATTTTCTTTTATCGTTTGCGATGACGATAACTAAATGAAGCCTACGTGACTTCCAGCAAGGCGATGAGTAAGTGAGAACGAAAAGAAATATTGTGTAGTTGTGTAGGAGACGGACAAGAGAAAGAGGTAATCAATATTTTTTTTTTCTTTTGGAGGCACATTATTTATGTTTATTGTTTTTGTTTATAAACACACAGCCATTCTCTCACTCACACAGTCGTCCGTGTTTGTTCAGTTTTCCGATTGGAAGAGGGAATAGTGAATACGTGCACGCAATCAGCATTGGCACCTTTGATTGATAAAAAAAAAAAAAAAAAGAAACGAAGGTGTACCCGTATCTGTTGATCTTGTTTTGGTTTTTGATGAAATGAATTGGATTTTTGGGGGATTTTTTTCCCCCAATGAATGTGTTCTCCGGGGGAATCGTGTTATGGTGGGATTTGAAGAAAAAATAGAGTGATTAGGGGGTTTTTGTTTGTTCTAATTTGAATGTCTCCGCCTCACTCCTTTCTGTGTCCACAGAACATTCCATTTCTGATGAAAGATAACGATATGATATGGTTTAGTTCCGGGAAAACGAAAGCTTATAAGCTTGTCTTTAACTGCCCTCAGATTACGTCAATTTGAGCAAGTGTGCGTCACATTGACAGATTGACAACATTTTACTTTTCCGAGCTTACTCTCGATACCAATTTAAGAGGTGGAACCATACAAGCAAGTGAATTAAACTTTTTCAACCTTATTTGTTGAGCTGAGATTGATTGCATTATGTGTGAGATCTTGTGTGTTATATGAGGTCTTGGAAGAAGTTTTCTATCCGCGTTCACTGTTGTCAGCTGGCAGAGACTGTGTTAGATACAGCTTCGACGTAGGTAAGGACTTTGTCTATCTAGGCTCCGCAGTAAACTCCGGAAATGACATCACAATGGACATAAGACGATGGATAACCCTCCGGCTAATCGCTGTGTCTTTGGGCTTGGACGGCAATTGAAAAATAAAGCCCTGTCTCGAAGAACCAAGCTTTCTTTATCTCAGATCTAGCCCTGCTGTATGACGCTGAACAAGGACAATATCAAATGTAGACGAAGAGAGTCTGGGTCGCTCCGAGAGAAAACATCCTTCGAATTATAATCGGTTCCGCTTTCGATGAAGGAGTTTGAGGTTAAAAGATCGAACGATGAACTCTTCGATTTGTACAACGACATGGATCTAGACAAACGAATTCGATTGTCTCGACTCAAATGACTAGGTCATGTAGAGAGAATGGACAACAACGCTCCGGCTCAGAAAGCCTTCGAATCGAACCCCGAGGGACAAGGAGGTAGAGGAAGATCTAGCCCCCGATGGCGTCACCAGCTGGAAACGGACTGGTGTACGAAACTGAAGGTGCCGTGCTAGTTGGAGAGGCATGTTTAATGTAGCCCAGGTCGTAGCGCCAATCAAGAAGACGGGGCCGTGTGGCAAAGGAAGTGAGAGGTATCCTCTTTTTCTTCTTCGACTCCATAGCCTTTGCAAATGAAGTCATGGGTTAGTAACATTTTCATTTCACGATACTTCAGATGACTACGGGCAGTTAGTGCTCCAACTAACATTCCGAGAAACATTTTTGTCGCCTTGAAAGTGTTTGGCGGTTTTTGCACTATTAAACTTGGGCCACAGGCGATTCACCATTCATTCGCTAACTCTATGACTGGTGGATGACACCACCTTTTTCTTGACATCTGCAAGAGGTGGTTTAATACATAGGATGGCCTGAGATGAGACGGTTTTCGACCCTTTCCTGAAGAGTTCATCCGCTGCTTCATTGCCAGCTATGTCCCTATTACCCACGATCCAGCATAGAGTAACTGAGTGCTGCACGCCTTACGACCTTAAGCTCTTCGCCACCAGCTTGGACTTGATCTCACTTATAAAGGGTGATTTTTTAAAAGCTATAGGAAAGTTTTTCAAAAAAAAAAACATAAAATTAAGAAAAATGCATAAAATCTTTATTTGAATCGATAGTACGGTCCATATAATTTAATGTTTGAAGATTATTTCATGCAAATGTTGACCTTGACTGCGCCTCGAATGATCCATCCGCTTAGTCCAATTTTGGCATACTCTTTCCAACATTTCGGCCGGTATCTCACGAATAAATGCGTCAATGTTGTCTTCCAATGCGTCAATTGAAGCGGGCTTGTCTGTATAGACACGAGCTTTGCCATAGCCCCACAAAAAATATTCTAAAGGCGTTAAGTCGCACGATCTAGGCGGCCAATTGACCGGTCCCGAACGTGAAATAAAATGTTCACCGAACTCGCCGCTCACCGTGTCTTTCTGGAGGGAAAAAGATGTGAAGTGAATTTCGAAACACGACGATCAGTTGGAAGTTTCAAAAGCTATTGCGGACGGACACGAAAACCCACAGCAATAGATGACAGGAAAATTAAAATCAAGGTCAGAAGAAAAAAAAAATCCTTGTCATCAGCATCAGCTAGAACTACAAAAGAAGACTAACAAAATTAATACAAGAACAGGGCAAAGAAGGTTAAGAAGAAGCGGCTACTTCTTCTCCTGTATTTGGCGCTACAATCTAGGGTGGACCTTTGCCTCAACCAATAAGCCTCTACATCTCTCTGCAAGGGGATCTCTGGTTACCTGCTGGAGGCATTGTATTACAGCACAAGGATGGTGACAGTTCGATGTATTACACTTTATTTGAATTTAGATTAATAAGCAGTTTAATTTAGATGGACCAGACGAGCATTGGCATAAAATACGGAATGAACGAAGAAGTTTGTCCAAGAGAAACTTCGGCGGTGAAGGTTGCATGATATGTTGTGCTTTCGGCGCACGAGGTAAGATGTATGCATCATGTCTCCACCTCCACCAAAATTAATAGACCCCTCACTTCGGAAGATAACTTGCTTCGGTTAGGGTTCAATATTGCTTCCAACAATATAAATCCGCACTTTTCGGAACTGTTTTCGGTTGGAGTGAGGAGGACCCTCTCACTGTGTCGTCTTAAAAAGTCGAATGTCACGTTCTCAAGCGAAGTGGTGTCGTAAAGAACAAGACTCGTCGGCTTTTGATTCCGAAGTTTTCGCTTGGCCTAAAGCAGCGAACAGAACTTCAAGGCGCATTCCAATCCAAATGTTAACTTTTTTAAATCTGACTCATTATTACTGTCTGATTGTTCAAAGCTAGACTGATGCAAGACAAATAACTTTTAAAGTCTCTGTTACGCGAACAGCGAAGAGAGTGCACATTGACTTGCATGTGTAAGCGTCGTGTCGTTTTAAGGACAATACTTTCCGCTGCGCAAAACGTACATACTTCTTAAGCCTCGTCTGTTAGATCCATTCGGACAGTCAGATGTGAACAGAGAGGATGAGCACATCTTCTCTGTCTTTGCAGCGCCTTCTAGACTTGAAAATAACGCTTTGGACTTTGTGTCCTCCACAATTTAGACGAGATGACCCTCGCGTGGCTAGAGTAGACTTCGACTTAAATTACACTCATCCCCTCTCATTCTCTGTAACCTCAGTCAGTCGTGACGAAGGTCAGCTTGACTGAAGGCCCTCGAAAAACTAGCTCTGTTGCTGTTCAACAACATTGGTGGAACTTAAATAACCAAAGCGCAAAATGGTAAGAGCCACCCGACTCATTTGGTAGCTCACTGGTCGTGTGTATTGGTTTAGCTGCAACGGCTACATGCAGTCAGTCACTTGTACCCATCCTTAAACTAGTCGAAGGGATGATAAAGACGGATGCACTGTGTTTAAAAATGAAATGGAGAGATGCCGAGGGAATACTTTTTCGAACTTTGTCTTGTAAATGATTCACGAGGGAGCACAGGAGAGAGAACACAGATAACGTCCAGCAACAGTCTCTTAGTGATTTGATGTTCCAACTTGCCAACAAGCCACCAGAAATGCCGCAACACTCAGCTGAGGAATTTTTAATGTGTTCCTGAATTATGCACAAAACAAGGCCTACGTGACTTTCGCCCAATATCTCCCCTTCACAACACTCCCTTCCACCGAAATGTGGAACAACACCGACAGCCAAAGAGACACATCGGTTAAATTTGGGAAAATATTGAAATTTCAAAAATGCCGACTATATTTACATTCGCAATTGGCACTCGGTTTCGGTGTTTACACAAAAGTTATTCGAAACGACCTCTCCGAGCTGTGTACAGCTCAATACAATGCGACTGCATACATGCCCAATGCATCAGCGATTCAGTGCATAATCGATTGAATCAATTTAACGTCATAGAACCGCAGCAAGAGCCCATGCAAATAACGACTGCTTCTGTATGCGAGGGCATGCCGATGGGCGCACCACACAGGGCCAGGCACTCCTTTGAACATGACTACCTGCAGAGTGGTTTGTCCTCTCCCCTGAATGTTAACTATCTGTGTGTACAGAGCGTGGACGACGTGTGTGCTCATCGGGTAAAAATAAATGCACTCGAATGGATGAATGTTTTGATCAATAAATGAAATTCTGATAAGAAAAATGAGAAAAACCAACGTGATCCATTCGCAGACGTGTGTCGTCGTCGTCGTCGTCGTCGCCGGGCACCCACCTCAGATGCATTTATTTTCATCTACAATTTGTGACTTCCTTTTGTCTCGTCGCTTGAGGTTGACACAAGCAACACCACGAACGACTGTATTCCGGGGCGGATTCGTTCACATTTTGATCGGCAAAAAAAAAGTCCAGGGAGGCGCACTGCACCCAAAAAGTGTATGTAACTCGAAAGCCAGCTCAAAAGATACAAAAAAGAAAACAGAACGGAAAACTTTTTACTCAACTACGGTCGATGGGTGGGGTGGGAAAATGGAAAAAAATAAAAAATAAAGAAACAAAACGAACGACTGGTGTGCGCTTAAGCTTTTCGTGGTGTGAATGACCGCACCGCCATTAACCCGATCGATTCCAAGTTTAGAGAGACAGACTCGCGCGAACTTTAGTTTCGCAGTGTGTTCAGGTATTTGCGTGGAAAATCCGTTTACGCAATCACACCTTCGAGCGCTGCAAAACATTTGAATAGATACACCCCGGCAGAGAGGCGGGGGCGGAAGAACGACTACGACGACGTCGTTGTGTATCTGTAGCCATGAAGACCCAAGGAAGGAGGAGAAGAATAAACACATTGTATAGATGGGAGGAAGCAGTGAGGAGGAGTGGAGAATGTCCGAGAATATTTGGATTATTTACTTTGTTTTCATTATGTAAGGGCGGCAGCAAGCAACACGACGTGTTTCCTTCCATCGAACAGCACACCGCTTCTGACTGAATTCCAAATGCATGGGAACTGGGCGGCGGCGGCGGCGGTCTAACATTGTGTACGTTCGGGGAGGCTTAGCGGGTTATGTAACTCCGGCACATAGGGGTTACACAGAGTTGAGGGCAAAACCGAGAATCAAATTATCGAAGGAAGGTATACAGAAATATGTAACGGATATTGGGGCGGGGGGAACTGGGAACTGGGAACAGGCAACTGGGGGGGACCTAGGGAAACTGACCAAGGGGACTTGGAATAAAATGAAAATTTATATTGAGCAGCTTAGGCTTAGATACCCTCAATGTGGCAGTAATGCCCGGGCACATATGATGGTTGGGTTGAGTTTTTGAATTCGAATGGGTGTCGACATTTTGGGTAAGCATCAACTGGAGTGTGATTTGTGATTGGTTGTGCTCGGAAGTCGGTAGGGTTACGAAAATTCAATTTCATCAGAGATAAGCTGGATATACAATGTGGGTGGTGTTGTTTGTGAATAGTCCGGTATTTCTCATAATCTTCTAATGGAATGCTTCGTTTGTCGACTGTATTCGAAGGACTATGGATTCAGAGAGTGACACCCTTTCTTCGATTAACAAGAATTTATTTGTGGTTAAGGCGGAGTGAAATTTCAATCGACAGCCCGTTTCTTTCGCAATCATTGTAGCCAGGGTCGTAAATATCAAGTGACGTAGGTGTGGAAGGAAATTCTGATACACATGTGTGCCGTCTTGTCCAATTTTGCACTTGTCATGGATTCAAAAAGTGGCGTAATGCGCTATTCGTTCAAAATTGTCTTATTTGTGGACTCCAAGGAAAGCAGAACATTCATTCGAAGACCAACGAAGTCTATGCCAGAAAAAGGTAAAGGCACTAGTTCTAGAGCCCGGACACTACGTCTGATTTATGAGATCCCACACAAGGGGTCTCAAATCAACACCAAGTTTCAAGTAAATCAATGGCAACCGATGAAAGTTCTGCCTCTGTCTATTGTCTAAAGTCTGAGTGTGATAATGATGATTTGTCTGCGAGCTTCGTATTCTTATGAAAAGTCGCATTTTCTTTAAAACTTTATAAATTTTTCCTGATTTAAGGAAAAAAAAAGCCACCAACTTTCAGTGTCCGAATAAAAATTGAAGAGCATATTCAGTCTTCGGATGAAATTAGTTCGTACGCGTTGTCACAAAATAACAACCACAGTGCAGCTAATGGACGCAAGTGTTTTTAAAGCCCTTAAAGCCCCAACAGAACGTGGATTGGGAGTAGACAAATTCGGCACAAGCTTTGTCGAAAAGAACCTTTTGCACTCTTTTGAGCGAAGCTATTCTACAGAATGGTTGCCGAAAATGTGGCTTTTCCCCACTAAACCCAACGGCTATAGATTTCTCAAAATGTGTGAATCTTGTAACGTTGAGAATCTTATTTTTGCCAGAGTTGGATTCTCGGCCAATCTCGGGAAGCAAACATGATTTGGGAGTACCTCTGGAACTTGATTTTGTCCAAGAAACACTCAGCTGTCATCCTTCATATATTGCCTTGAATAAGAAATAGAGTCTAAAATTCCATAGCCATTGTGTGTCCATCTCAAACCAATTTAAGGCGATCTGCGTCTTCTCGTTTGACTTTGTCCAATTGCCAGAAGTCAGAGAAAGACAGATGTCCTGTGATGCCTCTTACAGCCTTGGCTTGCTTCGGCTTAATCGACCGAAATCCGGCCAATCTTCCGCTCTAGAGACACCAACTGAATCCTCCAAATTTAAGGTGGCTGTAGAAGTGATGAGAATTATTGTCAGAACATCTAATAAATGTTGCAGTTGATGGCGATTTGGTTATTCAAAGGGAAGGATTTTGATCAGCAATATAGCACCAAATCCATCTTCGGACGTAACAGTGAGTGCTGCACAGGGGAGTTATCCGAGGAGACTTAAGTGTTGGGGGCTTACGTGCTTAATAAAGATGGAATGATAGAGAAAGAAACCCGAGAAGTCTCTGGCTAAATGTACAGACCCACTTCAAAATTCACTTCCCGCTTTTGATCCGGATGATTGGTCGTACGACAAGTAGTCGACGACAGTAATGGGTGGTTAAATTTTAAGGCCCGATGCTGAATGTGAACCACACCTAAACGTCAAGTTTTTTTCTGCATTTCATTTGACATTTCTAAATTTCAGACTAACTCAATTTGTACCATGGAAAGATACACAATCGAGCAACGCGTTAAAGTTATTCAGGCTTATTATGAAAATGGGCGTTCAAATCAAAATGTGCATATCGTGCACTTCGTGATTTTTTCGGTCAATTTAATCGTCCAAATGTGCGTACAATCGGAAAAATCGTGCAAAAATTTGAGCAAACCGGGACTGTAGGAATGTAGGATGTGAAAACACCAGTGCATGCTCGTACTGCAGGAAATATTGCTGCTGTTCGCGATAGTGTTGCTGAAGAGCCGTCCACCTCAACTCGTCGTCGTGCCCAACAATTGCACCTCTCACGCTCGTCGTTGATGAACATTATGCATAAAGACTTGCATTTACACGCTTACAAGGTGCAATTGACTCAAGAACTAAAGCCTCTTGACCATTTCAAGCGTCGTCAATGGTCAGAATGGTGGCAAGAAATGGCAACAGTGGATGATAAATTTTCGAAGAAAATCATCTTCAGTGATGAAGCACATTTTCACCTCAGTGGATTCGTCAATAAGCAGAATTGCCGCATTTGGGCAAATGATAATCCAAGAGTGATTGTCGAAAAACCAATGCACTCACAAAGAGTGACTGTTTGGTGCGGTTTATGGGCTGGCGGCATCATCGGGCCGTATTTTTTCCAAACTGAGGCCGGTCAGGAAGTTACTGTGAATGGTGTTCGCTATCGTGAAATGACGAACGAACTTTTTATGGCCCGAATAGGAAGATATGAATGTGGACGATATGTGGTTTCTACAGGACGGTTCCACTTGCCATACAGCTAACGAAACGATGGCTCTTTTGCGCGACAAATTCAATGGCCGTGTTATCTCACGTGGTGGCGATGTCAATTGGCCGCCAAGATCATGTGATTTGACACCGTTGGATTTTTTTCTTTGGGGTTATTTGAAAGAAAAGGTGTACGTCAATAAGCCAACAATAATTCAAGACCTAAAGCATAAGATAATTCGGCACATTTACGGCATAGAACCTCAATTATGCTTCAACGTCATCGAAAATTTGGACCATCGGATGGAGGTGTGCCGCCGAGGTCGCGGCGGCCATTTGGCCGATATTTTGTTCCACACATAATTGAACCATTCCAATATTATCATAATAAAAAGAAATGACAATCATTTCCTAAATAATTTGTGTTTTATTCAAAATCAATATCGGCCCTTAAAATGTAACCACCAGATCGGTCGGTCATATTGCAGCTCAACTTGTTCTCTTTTTCGGACGACATATGCGAAGTTATGTGTAAACACACATGTTGAATGACTTCAGACCATTTTTTTCCGCTCTTGTCTGCGATTTCGACAAGTGGACATAAGCACGGAGCGAAGAGAATGGTGTAGTGAAGTATTGCCGAACATTTTAATATTTAGTAATGAACGCTGATGAGGCGATATTCCATCTCCTACATTTGCATTTTCTCTTTTTATCGGAGAAGTTGTATTTTTTAAACAATTCTTCATACGTCGCAGCATCTATTCTCAAATGATCCCGGACATATTCAGGGGAATTTTCATTGCATTCCCTGAGAAGGCTGACAGACGAAACATTTTGTTCGCCTTTCTATCCACCGTTCATGTCTTTTCCCTTATTTCATCGATTGTCAACACTAAAGAAGAAAAGCACGCGCTTCCGCGTTGATCCATCAAAATGCAAGTTAGACCTGGACGTACAGGACTACGTTTTAAGTGACCAGATTTGGCTGGTATTCCAGCTAATTACACGTGTAATGTCATCTTTGGCTTTTGGCATGGACGAGTGATTTGATGTATCCTCATAGAAAAGCGGCTTTACCCATTCAACAAGGAATGAGCTTCGTCGCTGAAGACAATGTTTCGATAAATAGACGGATCTTACTCTAAACTTTTGAAGGACCACTCACCGAGAAGTTGACACTATGACAAGTCGTTCGGTGTAAGACTTTCCAGAATGAAATCGCAATGCTATCGAGCATGTTCGCCATTTGACGCATGTCACGAACCACGCATGAGATGTCAAAAACAGGCCACTGACAGACGAAAGTAGAAACACAACATTTGGCAGTATTGTTCTAGGGTGCTTGATCTTGTTTCTTGGTCTTCTCAGAAAACAGGTTATGTGCACGATCCTCGCCTACGTCTGCGTTGATGCCAACTGGAGAAGATTCAGTTAGGAACTGACTGTATTAAAACAGCGACATGAGTCTAGCCCAGCGTCTACTGGTCGAAGGCATGTGGTGGATAGCCCATAGACGGATATTGAAGAGTCTTCAAGCTCCAGTCAATTATACACTGTGACTGAGGACACCCACAACATGGCGCACACAACATGACGCAATTAGAGGCATCCAGTGAGAAATAGTGATGAATCGAGGAGGCTGATGGTTGCTTTTCAGGTAAACCCTGACTATAGACGACGACAATCCTCAAGTCTCGTCCTTCATCAAGCACATTATACAGGGTGGGCCATCTAGTGGGTTTTTTTTATAATCATATGTTATTTTGACACTAACTGCTGTTTCCCGGTCGAAATTTCTACAGAAAGTCAATATCATACCTCCGCGGAACGAAATGAGTCGATTTACGCTCGAATAACGTTGGGAAATATTGAAAACGTCTTTCGAGAGTAAGTGTAGTCCAAACAGTGCGTTCTTTTTTTTTTTTTTTAAAGAAGAAGTTTTCGCCGAAATGAAGCACCCACCGCGACTGATGTGGTAGTGGACAACACTCATGGTATCCGTGCGTCGCCGTGGTGCGCCCAGTTGAGAATGTGGCTACTGTGGCCTTCTTCTTCAAAAATGACGCTGGGACCAACGTTTCGGTGAACGGTGGTCGTTACAGAGCCATGTTAACCGACTTTTTTGTTTTGCGGGTCATGCCACAATCGATCTTTTTCGCACCAAATTGCCAAATCGTGTTATCAGCCGTCTTGACGATGTCTACTGGCCGCCTCGAAACTGCGATTTAACACATTTGGACCTTTTTTTGTGCGGAACCGTGAAGCACCGATGTTATGCCAACAATCCGGAAACGTTTCAAGCACTTAAGGCGAATATCATCCAAGCAAAGCGTGAGCTACAGCCTGAAACCATCAACAAGGTCTTGGACAATTGGGGTGACAGACTACGATACTGCGAAACCAGCCGAGGTAGCCACTTGAACGACGCTGTATTTCATAATTAATGGGAATGTTTGTTCTGACTAATGAAGCCATAACACATGGAACAAATTTAAAGCTGTTAATTTCATTGCCTTTTTAAAAAGAAACTTGTATTTGGCCCACCCTGCATAAGGGATTCTACAATACCTTGTACTCGTACTCGTTGCCTTAAACATGCCACAGTTGCTGTATAGCCTGGCAGAACTCTGAAGAATGAAGCAAAATTTCCTGAAATTCCTTAATTGAGGCCAAAACATAAGCAACAACGACTCAATTAGATTGAAAGGAACCCGGCGCAATTAGACACAATTCCCCGGCCTCATTTTAACTTAATTGATGATTCATCGAAAAATAATTCTCCCCGCTCGTGATTAGCGACTAATCACAGCACTGAACTAATTGCACTCCTACCGGGTAATGGACAGCACAAACTTCATAATTGGAGTTGAAATTATGCCGTGGCTTTAGCGGGTAGTCCCTCTATATATAAATTACTCAGTTTGAAAAAAAAAAGAAACTAGTTTGAAGCGGTCGTCACTTAACCCCTCCCCCCTCCATTTAAACATGCCAGCAGTTCCTTGCACTCTGCATCGTTTCGTTACGAAATCACTCATCTAGATGGCACAATCACGACGATTTCACAGATTCATTGGATGCCGTGCTCATCTTCAAACGCTCAATTTCTTTTGATTACCCTTCTAGAAGAGCATTCATTCAACCGCCACACAGTCAGTCACTGTGTCTGTTTGTGTGTATCTATGCTGCTGCCCCGTTGAAACAATTTCGACGCATTAAAGTTGCATTATCTAATCAAATATTTTATCGCCCCTTTCATTGGACTTTATTGCCGCATCGCTCTCCCTCTCTCGTGCGTCCCCGAGGAAATTTAAATAGCTACCAATTTCCAGCAAATTGAATGATTATGGGGCTAATCATGACTCCCACACGGAAAGACTCGTTTTCCCGTGCATCCTGCTGCAGTGTGTGCACATTTTTTAATGTTCATCGGTCTCTCCTTCTTCATCATTCGTGAACGTGAATCAATGATGCACGACATGGACGAATGGATGAAATTTATTTCAAGAATCTGAACACGCTCCTTCATCTGTTAATCATGGATGAAGTCCATTTCATTTTTGGGCTAACCATTTCGAGAATACAAATGCCAGGCAATTAGGCAAATTGTGAAATCGCTTTTCCGACAGACTCGATTCGTTCGACCTCCATGCCGCCAGGCTCGTTCAATTGGTTTGAGTCTACGATTGAAATTACCGTAATTTACGACTACTCGGAGGTATACATGCCGTCTCAAGAAGAGCCCATGATCTAAGAGATATCCCCCGCGCGGGATGGAAAAATGTGTGCACATAGGAACGAGCTGCAAATAAATTTCGAGATTACTCGATTGATTAATGGCCAAAGTTGGGGCTTTTTTCCAAAAGGAGAAAGAATTTACATACATTTTCCTTGGAGCGCGGCGTCGTCTATGGATGGATGGATATGTGCTGGCCTGTGCCAAGTCGACGTGAAACGCGCGAAGATGGCGGAAAATGAGGAGGCAGACAGTAGCTAAAGTTGTGCGAACGTCGCTAACGATAACAAATGGTGGACCATTCATGACAGTGAATTTGTTCGTTCGTTTTTGTCTGACATTCAATGCCCGTAGTGTCACGTTCCTCTTTGTTTTGTTATCTTGACAAGGGCCAATTATATTTTATAAGTTTCGCTTAAGCCTCACAATGACAGTCGGATTAATGCACACACATACGTTACGTTGATGTCTAGAAGTTGCCATACAGCCGGGGCATAGTCATTTGCGAACAAGGACAGGGTGACTGTTAAGAAAAACAAACAATGCTCGCGAATGAAGTTGAAGATAATGTGAACATGATTCAGAGGTCGGTACTGGAAATGATAAAAAAAAAAAGGAACAATGTTTGTCTGGTTTGCAACTAAGTCGCAAAATTATGGAATTTAGTTTATTGTCACTCTCGAGCGGCGTTCCATTTACAAAATACATTCGAATCGTCAATCGCCTTGGCCTGGTGGCTGTCTACGAAATTTGCATACCTGTTATCCGTGACTTTAGTCGGATTCCTTAGAACTGTAGTCGTTTGCAGTGCAAAGGGTACCCAAAAATTGGTTTTAATATATTTTTTTTATTAGGAAATCAATGAATAAAGAGGGAGTGTAACAGATGTTGATCTAGCTCATATTGTTCCTCTATGATATTTGAAAAGCTTTGAAGCAGTTATCCACCCAATATCTTTCCAAACAGGTTTCTTAGAACATCGAGGCTGATGTCCGGTTGGAATCAGTACTCTTTCTTCACACTCCATCGCACTTTTGACGAGGTTTGCCTCTTAAGGACCATATTTGGGAGTCTTCGCTCATCCATTTTTAACAGCTTCAATATATTTTCGAAGTGGATCGTTAACGTCTCAAGGAATAAGGGTGAAGTTTCCAGATCAACCATGAAATTCGGAGTCCCTTCGTGTCGGCAGCCGAAAAATTCGCTTAATCAAGTATCTTAGAAACTGCTCTACAGCATCGAATTGCCAATATACCCACACTTGTGCAATGAGCCCTATACAACAGAATGGAGGAACCAGTGACACGAAATATCTGTATCTTTGCGCTTTGGTCTACAAACCTACTCTCCATGCAAGACTGAAGAAATAGCTCCCTTCGCCTGAAGCTGTTTTGAAATTAACTTTAGGACAGACCGACCACGTATCCCTGGTATACTCGTGCACAGTTTCCAAATTCTGACCTTTGTAACTCCACCTTCCGTTTCTTGAATATCTAACAATTTTGACTTTCCAAGATTCACAGTCAGATTCCAACGATCACAGCTTTTTAGACGGTTGATCATCCGCTGCATTCCCTCAATTAAGTCTCGTAGGAAAACAATGGCTTTGGCAAAAATGAGGCCCGGTATCTGCAAGCCTTCATCCGCTGCATTCCCTCAATTAAGTCTCGTAGGAAAACAATGGCTTTGGCAAAAATGAGGCCCGGTATCTGCAAACCTTCAAACTCGAACTTCTTAAGAGTAAAGAGCTCAGCACACGTCCTTGCCTTACACTCATTTATGTTTCAAAAACATCCCACGTAAATTTACCGACCCAAACATGGACATCATTGCTTTTAGCAGATTCACAACTCTACTTTAGATAAAAAAAAAAAAACAATGATTTACGGACAATGGAGTCGAAAGCAGATCGGAAATCAACAATGAATGCATATAGTTTCCTTTTTTTTGCTCTTAAAGTTATCGGCAATGTTGAATGGGATGAATATCTGGTCCACAGTAGTGGTTTTTGGAGTACGCTCTTGTTGTTTACCCACTCTGTGAGCTTTTTCAGAAATCAGTGTGCTGAATAACTTCGCAGAAGAATTCAAAAATGAAAAGCTCCAAAAACTCTCGGGGTCATCGTACGCACCTTTTTTGTACAACGGGTAAATAATTGCTTTTTTTCGAAATTGGCTGTCACATCTATAATAATATAATATGGGTGGAGCTACAGCCCTTAGAGGGCCTATCACGAGTGGAAGGGACCTACCTAGCTTTATGCCGACTCCGAACGGCCAAGTTTGAGAAGCTTTTTCTAGACAGTTATACTCTTTGAGCATTGTCAGTGACTCGAAATAGGTGGGGCCGTGAAAAGTATTTCTTGTCGTACCAAGAATCGAACCTAGACAGGTAGGTACAAGTGCGTAGGAGTCGACGCACATACCCACAGGCTGTCACATCTGCACTTTCGAAAACTCTAACAAATTCTTTAGTTAGTTCAAACAGGAACTCGAGCGTACAGTTTATATAGAATTCTGAAGAAATCCTGCCATCTTCTGGCACTTTTCCCACTTTTGTGCCCAGTTCGTACTTCCGAAACTGAGAACGGTGTATCGAGGAGATCGTCTAGAAGGAGTGGTGCTGCATATTAGGGGAGAGGTGAAAACTGTGCAGTATTTAGTAACATTTTAAAGTGGTGGAGCAACAATGTAGTAATCTATTCGCGAAACTCTGCCGACGACAACGGCGTATCTAGCTTATTCTCTGATACGACACCATCCATGAAATGGTAAAACATGCCCACCTGTCAGCTCTTCCTTCATACATAGTTTAACTTTTGATTCGCCCATTATGTTGTCAATCAAATCGACACCGGCCACGATGTTTGGTCTGTCAATGGTCACATACTTGTTGTTCAATTTATCGTATCTTCAGACTTTGGCAGCTCAGTCACACAACGTCAAGCAAGTGTGGCAACTTTATTATCTTTCCAGGCGACTCGTTTCTTTTATACTCAACCACCAAGAGCTCGTTGTGGCTGGCTCCAGCATGATCTCGAGATGAAATGTGTTAAGGTCGCACTGTCAACTGCGACAATGTGGGCTGCGTAGGACAAAAAGTTTGACAGCATGATCTGTCGGGCACAAACTGCCACCTACAAACTGTTCTAATGACCCACGCACAAATTGCCACTAATCCATCGATACCATGGCGAGTTCGACGAAGGAGGACCCATCAGGACCCATCAGAGATTTGCTTTTCCAAGGAAGTGCGTACAAATATTAGCCTTGACCGCTTCTACTGGGATTTGTACCTCCTCTGCAAGCAAGCAGCAAGACCTGCGGAGCTAGTTCATCGGTCTTCTCATTTCCTGGGATGTCACTGTGACGGATAAGGGACATTTGAAACTGGCCATCTAACGACGCTATCTCAGCCCGACATTCCCGAACTAGTTTAGAATACGTAAAGTAACCGAGGCAATGGCTTTGACGTCTGCTTGGCTATCAACGCCTACGGCAAACTTGGGCCTTGGGAAGTGCATTGTATTGGCGACACTGCGACAGAGCGTGGGAGGTGCTCTTCGATATGTCACAACACTCATGGCATGCATCTTAGTTCTTATTTGCGTTGTCTTTTGTGCAATCTTGTATAAAAGGAGTTCTGATCTGATCACCGACAAGGGTGGATGTACTACCGAGCCGACACTAAAGCAGATATTTGGGTTCCCGGTTGGCAAATAGATCTGCCTGGACCACAGGGGAATTGTACGCCAGTTTGCAGGCTTTGGAAATGTTCAGTAATTTCGAGAACACAAAGCCGATAAGCAAAATTCAGCTTACACTACACAATGGTTGGGAAAAGTGTTTCGTTTACCGACGAAAGAAGAGTTTGCTTACATCCTTGCTTACATGCCACGCAAATAGGAAACGAAAGCTGAAGCTTCAAGGACATGGAGGACACTGCGTTATGTTGTGGAGGTTCATAGCTGGAATGATATTCACGAAAAGTATGTCCGTCACTCAATAGACATATTTTGCCCCTTCATTCTCAATTCTACTTCCAGCTAAATAACAGCTACAAAGAGACTTCACTGGTTGCACGCGAATGGAAACACACGATTCCAACATTCGTGGATCGGTCGTAGAAGCTGAAGCCTGTAGACTAGTTTATATCGAGAACAGTCGAACCAGTCGTCTATGTCGCGCTAGCGCCAGTATTAGCCTTGGAAGACAACATTCCACGCGTTCTTATCAAGGTTCCAGTCGATATTCCCGAAAAAATGACGAAATTCTTCTCATATGGACCGCTTCAAGCTTAGTCGTGGTCAACATTTACAGTGGACTCCCTAAGTCGAATTTCTCTCCAAGTCGCTTCCCCTCAATTTTCCATACTAAACACCTTCCTCTCAATCGAACTCCCTCTAACTCGAACTAATTTCGACATCCCGTGGAAATTCTATCTAGAGGGAGGCGCACTTAAAATGTCAGATCATTTTAGCCAATTCCATCTCAATGCTACTAAGCGCATAATTGACAGTTCGCTGTGTTCTACCATTCACGTCAACAGCTGGATCGACAAGTGACTGTTTGGATTAACGTGACGTGACCTGCCGTTTAGGCTTAAAACCACGGAGTCCTCTCACACTCAGAGACAGGAAAACACTTTCAGTTTGACCGCAACTACGAATTGAGTTCATGTCATAAGAGACAAGCCCTCTTATTTGGTAAGGGCGAGGCCTGTCTAACACCTCTGCTTCTCTATGGGCAGCCGCAACCGGTCGCAATGGAACTCCGCACTGAGTTGGGTCATAATTCCATACACATCGCAGAGTCCACGAGTTGTAGTCGAGATTGCCCCTATGATGGGATGGTTTTTATTTCCAAATCCCATGCGATTCGGGTTCAAACCAAAGCCACCACGACGCTTCCACAAGGGGACCAACCGCTTTGCTACCTGTTTCAGGTCCCGACCTCCCGTTGTACCAGAATATAGGCTGCGGTTGGGCTTCGCAATCATTTGGTTTCTACGGTTGGGTCTCTTAATACTGAAGGTTCCTGGCTCCAGCTGGACGGACAGTTGGAAGATAGCGCCATTAGTGTTGATGTGTGACTTTTGCTCGATCTTCTTCAGAACGATGTTGAAGAAGTCAATTGATAGGGCGGCACTGTCGACAGTTAAAGGAGTTCTCTGCCCGGTGGATCGGGAAAATGGACAGCGATTCCAATCGTCGGAAGTGCTTTCCTCCTCCGACCATATCATACAGATGAGCTCCAGTTGCCTTAAACATTTCAGGAGACAGCATCAGGAGCTGTTTTAGAGTTCAGTCTTTTCAGGGGACAGCAACAGGAGCTTTATTAGATTTCAGTCTCGAAATTGCCAACTTGACCGCGTTTAGGTCGGGGGACGGTGTGGAATATTCGTTTAACGGTCTGCTGAAGTGATTCCTCCAAATTCTCACTCGACTCCACTACTAGTTGTTCATTATCGTCTCAATAGGCTTCTGCTCGAACTTCTATCGAAGACTATGCCTGCCTCAACTTCGTCTCTATATAAACGAGCGCGGGCTTCTTATGCTCCTTCTCTCCCCTTTGTTCCACCTCAGTTCGTAGAGCTCACGAACACCTCTCGTAGGATACACACTTTTTCAATTTTCTGATGTTTCAATAGCCCCCTTTATCCTTAAAAAATATGAAAAAAAAACTATTCGACTTACCTTGTGCATGCTTTTGACGCAATTTATTCAAAATGTTTGTGGCATCAAATCCGGCATTGTCGCACAGTTGACGAGGAATAATTTCCATCGCCTTGGCAAGTGCTGAAATCAGCAGTTGTTCCTTGCCAGCAATTGTCCTCGAGTAGTCACGCAGCATTTTCGACAATTCCATTTCAATGGCGCCTCCACCTAGAAAAAAAAAAACAAACAAAAAAATCTGGGTTCAAAAAATATTCCATTTCTCTCATACATATAAGCTAAAAAGACTTAATAAAGCAAAGACAATGTAAAAAGTTGGAGGGAATAAAGCAGAAAAAGCAAAAAAAAAAAAAAATGAAGAAATGTGCGGACAAAAGATTGCGAACTCAAACATCAGCGAGTGGGGCGAGTGAATGGGAGAGATTTATATCTGTTCTCGTATCCTGGATATTTCTTGGCATAAATCAAAAGTTGTTTTCCAGGGCAGAGCAGGAGCAGAAAAAACAAAACGCCTGCAAAAAGGTCCTGGGAAAAATTACGAAAATGCCTTTTGTTCCACGCTCCCTTTGCGCTGCCTCCCTCGTTTCCGTGGAATTGGAAACCAGGCACACACACATAATCAGTCGGATTGAGATATACAACGCTCTCTCGCGCATCCAATTTATTTTTTGTCTGCGAAGAAAAGTTTTGCACACAATTTTATTCGGTTCGGTTTTTCTTTGGTAAGAGCAAATTAATAAGTTCTCCCTCACAACTCAACACTCGGTGGAGTAATTTCTCATTCCGAGGCTCGTCTCCGCACGCCGAGGACGTCGCAGGGAGGACGGCCGAAGTTAGATCGATGAAATTGTGGCAAAACTTTAAATGGGGTGGGGAGAAAACTTACAGCCGAGGATTACTGCAAAACTAATTTCGTGAGAAGTATCCTTTGTCCTGTTTGAGTTTGCAAACTATCTTCATTCGCAACAATTTGAATTGTGGGCAAAGATACACTCGAGGGCCACGGCGTCACACACATCGCATGCAAGGTCGAATAAATCGTCTGACAAGAAAGCATTTATGCAAATCATTCAACGGGACGACACAGAATTCGCACCGATGGACGGACGTTGTGTGCCAAGGTCTCTGCTGGCGGCGGCTACTGCTTGAATGTGGATTTCATTGTGCCGAAAATTTATGGAGTGACTTTTCGGATAAGATCGTATCACTGGGCTATGGTCATGCACAAGGTTCAGTTCACAGCGTGTACAAATGACTGAGTGGGTAATTAAGAAATGTGATTCAGTGAAATGAAAATTTCGGAGTACCTACGAGAGAATTGCAATTTCACACGTTCTTTGAGGAATATACATAAATCATGGATGCCACACTTGAAATTGAATGCAATGAGAGGGAATTGTATGCATTTCTTGGTCGAATGAGCGAGGAAGGTACAAAGGTACACACAGTCTGTGCAATAAGAAGGGAAACGCATTGATTCCGAAAATAAAGCGGAGAAGTAAACCATGCTTATTTTGCATTCGTGGTGGGACAGTGAATGCTGCAAATCAAGAGGGAAAAAGGGGTGGAAAAAGGACGAACATAAGCTAACCTAAAAAGACCAATCGCCTATAAAGCTACCGTCAGACGGCTGACTGCCTTAGACCGACAAATTTGTTTTGTTTTAACACATCAACTTAAATCATCGATGGATACAACATTATGCGAATATGATGTCCCATTGCGTAACGGAGCAGATTCCTGTTGAAACCTGCACGTACAGCGCCGGTGTTTCCCCGCAATCGGGTCGCCTTGCCACAGATAGCGCGAAGGCGGGTTTCCCTTTCTGGATGTTGGGGCACACACTCCCTGGTCTGGGCTTTGTATACATTAACGCATTGCTTGCCAACACAGAAGCTACTGTGTTCTGCTGCAATCCTCGATCTTCAAAATGGTCTGGTTCTCGTGTTTCTCAGATTCCTCAGACCACGCTTGTTATCAAGGTAACTGTCATCCAAAGCGAAAATCCTTATTATTTAATTTTTACCTTAGACACAGTAGACTAGTAGTTACGAGTGCTGTTCGTTATGCCAGCAATTTTAAAAGTTAGTTACAAGTGCGGTGCGGTCAGAGATGCTTATAATATTCATCAAAATTGAATTCATTTTTGATCGCCTTTCAGTGCCATACACCTTTCAGCTCTTCCAAAATGCATGACTTCTCGAACTCAGCAAAATAGGCATTTGTTGCACCTTTTTGGAGCCAAACATCGTCCAACACTAGCTAAAGGGTGATTTTTTAAAAGCTATAGGAAAGTTTTTAAAAAAAAAACATAAAATCCAGAAAATGAAATCTTTATTTGAATCGATAGTACGGTCCATATAATTTAATGTTTGAAGATTATTTCATGCAAATGTTGACCTTGAATTCGTCTCAAATGGTCCATCCGCTTAGTCCAATTTTGGCATACTCTTTCCAACATTTCGGCCGGTGTCTCACGAATAAATGCTTCAATGTTGTCTTCCAATGCATCAATTGAAGCGGGCTTGTCTGTATAGACATGAGCTTTGACATAGCCCCACAAAAAATATTCTAAAGGCGTTAAATCGCACGATCTAGGCGGCCAATTGACCGGTCCCGAACGTGAAATAGAATGTTCACCAAACTCGCCGCTCAATAAGTCCATTGTTGCGCCTGCTGTATGGCATGTGGCACCGTCTTGTTGAAACCACATGTCATGCAAGTCAAGCTCTTGCATTTTGGGCAAAAAAAAGTTGGATATCGTCTCACAGTAGCGCTCACCATTCACAATTACGTTACGATTCTCATCATCTTTGAAGAAGTACGGTCCAATGATGATACCAGCCCATAAACCGCACCAAACTGTGACTTTTTCTGGATGCATTGGTAGCTCTTGCAATGCTTCTGGCTGATATTCACTCCAAAATCGACAATTCTGCTTATTTACGTACCCATTGAGCCAAAAATGAGCTTCGTCGCTGAACACAATTTGTGGACAAAAAGTGGATCTTTGCCCAACTTTCCAAAAGCCCATTCACCAAAACTTTTACGTTGCGGTAGGTAGCGTTGCTCGTTTGTAAGACGATTCATGGTTAAATTATAGACCAAACTGAAGATGTTTGACAGTGAAACAAAACACGAAACACGGGTCAGCTGCCTAAAACAAGTGTTGCCAAAAAGATAATAAGAAATCACCCTTTACAACTTGAAGGACGATCTTTGAAAGGTACGAACAATGGATGGAAAGTAGAAATATCAGCAATCAATGACAATAGAAGGCATATTATCGCAAAATTAGAACGCACACAAGCCAGTAAGCAATAATGCAATAATCGTGTAGAGATGAGAGATAAGTCTTTGGAGAGGCCACGACCTGTGGGTACAGGCCAAAGTCGTTGGTTGCTTCTAAAATGAAAACGATCTCAGTGCGTGCTCAGGTTAAGTTGAAATAGAGTTATGAGTAGCATCTATAGATTGTGTGGTGAACTGTCCGTTCTAAGGAAAAAGGGTTCAACGGAAAGACATACATCGATTCCATGTCGCGAAAGAGAAGAACGATATCCGACAATGCTCGTGAAGCCACACACCAATTGAAGACTATCCTCCCCAAGTACAAGAAGTCTACAGAATAGGAAAAGGAAACTCAAAAAAGAAAGAGTGCGGCATATGTTGTACTGGGGGACAATACTAAGATCGGTAGGGAAAGTATCTTCTGTATGTGATCGCAAAGCAGATCCTAAGTGAGTTTGTTGTTTCTTGTTCTTCGACACTATTCCAAAGCAAAATATGGGCATAAAATGAAGGGGAAGTGTTATAACAGACTACAGTGGTCCACAAAGGAGAATGAGGAGCTGTTCGTTTCATTTCTCGTAAGAGAGCAGCGTCAACGTAGTGTGAAATTTCATGGAAATTGTATATACAGTTTGTCAAGAAAGTGTTTACACTAGGTAAAAAAATAGCATTTTCCATTTTTCCCGCTTCAATATTAGGCACTTCTATTAACTTTATTTCACCAATTTTTGTTTTATTTCCATACTTCATGTTTAAAAAAGTAAATAACATAAACAAAACTCCATACATCATAACAATAACATCAACAAAAAAACAAAAACCAAAAAGGACCAACAATTTAACTGTCAAGAAAGTCTTTACACATTTTATTCCGCATCCTTTTTGCAGTGCATACATAGTTCAAAACGGTATCGTTATAGCGGTTTTTTCATTTTCTGTTTTGTATGAGATGTAGGAAGTCGAAATCGATTTTCTGCTGTTGAATGAGTAAGAGCAATTATTTGTGATTAATTTTAATATGCCTGGTAAGAGAATCTCTTTTGACGTAAAGCAGTTGGTTTATTGTAACCATTATAATGGTAAAAGTTTAAAAGAAATTACCGAGATGTTTGGTTTATCTACGAAAACCATTTACAATATAATTAACCGAGCAGAACGTTAGAAAATATTGCATCAAAAGGTAGGCCAAAAAAGTTATCGGACAGAAATGAACGCTGTTTACTAAGGAAAGTGCATGAAAACCATCCAAATATCCATTCGAGGTTTGTCCAGAGAAATAAACCAAGAATGTGGTGCACAAGTTTCCCACGAAACTGTAAGGCAAGTGCTGATAAAGAATGAGTACACATCAAGAGTTGCACGGAAAAAAACCATTACTTTCGTCTCAAAATGTACAAAAACGCTTATCATTCGCTACGGACTACAGCATGCAGCCGAATGAGTACCGGGATGATGTCGTATTTTGTGATGAAACAAAAATAATGTTGTATTACAACGAGGGGCCCAATAGAATGAGGCGAAAACCTTTAAAATCGTTCCTTAACAAGAACATCATTCCAACAGTTGAATTTGGTAAGTTATCTGTGATGGTCTGGGGGTGCATATCCAGCAATGGCGTCGGCGAGAGTAGTACGCAAAGAAGTATTTTGCAAACTCATTTGCTTGCTAGTGCCATCGATTTTGGTTTTAAAGGCGCTGTTAACGGCGGAACACCACAATTTAAGTTCCATCAATACAACGATCGGAAACACAAAGAATTTACGGTGAGGACGTGGCTGCTTTATAACTGCGCCAAAGTATTGGATACACCAGCTCAGAGCTCAGACCTTAACCCAATAGAAAATCTAATCTTCATTTGAAAAAGAAGGTAGCAAAAATGAGCCCTAAAAATAGAAACCAACTTATCAATGAAGAATGGGCTAACATTCCAGATAATTATGATGTAAAAAAGTTAATTGGATCAATGACAAAGCGGCTAAAGGCGGTTATTGATGATAAAGGTGATCACACCAAATACTAACATGCGAAATTTGCAAAATTCATAAGCTTTTGAAACAAAATAAGTTTATAATTAAGTATAGTATTAAGATGTGTAAAGACTTTCTTGACAGTTAAATTGTTGGTCCTTTTTGGTTTTTGTTGTTGTTATTGGTATGATTTGTGGAGTTTTGTTTATGTTATTTACTTCTTAAAACATGAAGTATGGAAATAAAAAAAAATTGGTGAAATAAAGTTAATAGAAGTGCCTAATATTGAAGCGGGAAAATAGAAAATGCTATTTTTTTTACCTAGTGTAAACACTTTCTTGACAAACTGCTCTTTCTTCGGGATCAACCACACTTTAAAAATTTCAAGTCCGAACACTGCTTATTCATCATGGACGATGACTATTGTTTGGTTACCACTATATTCGAAATTTCTGTTCCATACGCAGAGAAACATCCACAATTGCAGGCGGTACAGAATAAACAAATATCTTTTCTAAACTAGGAAAAATCTCTCCAGTAGCATTACAGTCACATCAAATGTTAGGTACTCTAATTCTTTTTCTTCAGAGTTTGCTGGGCCATGCCCTAGTACGTACTTTGGTAGAGGCGTGAAGCACCAGCCGGATAAGTCTTGAAGGACCATCCAATTGCCAAGGACACCTCCCCGATCTTTGTACTTTGCGCTTAAAGCAGCCCTAATTTCTTTTAATATATGGAAGCGGAAGCAACTGCAGTCACCATCGAGGATCACCAGTCAGTGACAAAATCAATCGACTTAAAGGACAACATAGGCATGGAATATGTACAGGGTGGGCCATCTAGTGGGGTTTTAGATTATTTTGACACTGACAGCTGTCGCTCGAAATCTTGGCAGAAAGTCAGTATCATACCTCCGCGGAACGAAATGAGTCGCTTTACGCTTGAACAACGTTGGGAAATATTAAAAAAAACTTAATTCCAAAGAGAGTGATGTGTAGCCCCAAACGCGTTTCGGTCAACGGTGGGCGTCACAGAGAAATGTTAACCGACTTTTTTTTTTTACTAACATTGAAGACAAACACCGTTGACTTCTGGTTCAAGCATGACGGCGCGTCATGCCAGGCAGCCCATGCCACAATTGATGTTTTGCGCACCAAATTCCCAAATTGTCTTATCAGATGTCAATTGGCCGCCTCGGAGTTGAGATTTGATTCCTTTGGATTTTTTTTTTTTGGAGACCCTGAACGGCCGACATTATGCCAACAATCCGGAAACGATTCAAGCTCTTATGGCCAATATCCGTGAGCTAAAGCTCGAAAGCATCAAAAAGGTCTCGGAAAATTGGGTGACAGAATGCGCTACTGTGAAGCCAGCCAGAGACGGCCACTTGAACGACGTTGTATTTCATAATTAATGGGAATGTTTGTTCGTACTAATAATGCCGTAATACATGCAACAAATTTAAAGTTGTTAATTTTATTGCATTTTTAAAAAGAAACTTGTATTTGGCCCGTCCTGTACATATCACCTAATATTTACTGATGTACATACTTCTGACTTGAGCAGGATACTCTCTCATCCAGCGATTTATTTCAAAATTGATATCGAACACGCTCGGATTTACCTTCGGCTGGGGAAAATTTAAACGTTTTCCTTATGTTTGCTTAGTAGCCACATCCCGGGTTGGACCTGGGTTAAGGTGGACATAGAAGCAACGATGATAGAAAATGTTTCTTACAGATTTTTTTTTTAAATTTGGGTGACCTCGAATTGTGCTCCAAGTCAAAACATGTTTGAGGTTGAGACTTAGACAGGAAACAATGACGGATTTATTGACTCCATTTCCCAGACCTTTTAAGCCCCAAAAATACCAGTCTGTCGCCACTTTTGCGTCAATTGCCTTTTCCTTTGGTTTTCGTGAACACATAAAATGGTATTTGGTGCAAGGTTGTAACCTCCACTAGAATGGGCTTAAACCCAACTGTTCGCTTGAATCTCTTGCTCGACACAAAGCGTGACGACCATCAAAAACCCATTTCCACGTTGAGCGACAAAGAAGATCGTCCAATGTCGCCACCAACTAAACAATCACATCTGTCGATTTGGAATTATATTTTAGTGCAAACACTCACACAAAGGTCACCGGAAATGGATTCTCATTTCGCTGTGGTTCCTTTGTTTCGCACAGAATCGCGTTTAGATAATCAAAATCTAAACCCAGCAGTAGTCAGCACCTCTTGGCCGAAACAAAAGAACCGGACAATGCAAATTTAAGCACACAATTCTGAGAAGAAACAAACCAAAAAAAAAACAAATCTGGATACTTTGAAATTCCAAATGCAAACATCTAACTGCAATGCAAATTGCCACCGTGAACGACAACACTCTGCTGCACACACATTTAAGCATAAATGCATTTCGAAATTCAAACGCAAAAGAATGAAAAGAAACACAGCCACACAACATTCACACAAAAGGAGGTTAGTTCTGAGGTCTTTGTTTCGTTTTGGTGCGATGCGATATCGGTTCACTGAATTTGGGTCAATAGAATACACCATAAAGCGACTCTGTGTGTGAGAATGCACCACCCTGCCTTCGTTTATGGGGTTCCGGACTTTCACCATGAAAAAAAAAGAAGCAAAACAACTACAATAACAACAACAACTCAAAAACGAAACGAAACAACGCAGAAGAAGCATGAATGGATCGTATTTTGTTATGCGAAACATCCTTTTGTCATGGCACGACAAACGAAATTGTTTACTGCACGTCAAAGGAATAACTCCTCGGATGGGAAAGAATGTAAAGCGAATCACAGTGGAGCTCAAAAGGCACGTACATAAGCATTTTCAAACCATTTTAAGACACCTTTCAAATAATAAAAGAGTATGGATGTATCCGCGTGTTGGTGGTATGGTGCCTACTTTAATAAGAAAGATGTGACCCAAAGTTTAGGCAAAAAAGTAAACCTCTTTCATTCAAATTGTTGCATTTTCTTGTAGTATAGAATACAACATGGGGTAAACGGCCCCACTCACTCTGCACTAGGAATTTCCAATCATCATTTTTCAGCGTACAAGTTATCGTGGCAGACTTTTCAACACAACTGTATCCACTTCATATCAAAGTTACAATGTTAGTGTGTGGCTAAGAATGCCAGTACAGAAACAATAGTTTATTGCCCCTCTGCCACAGCTGACGTAGTTACGATGTCATTGCCTCGGGATGGGGTGACGTGAGAACAATGAGCACTGGGAAAACGTTTTGCGTTTTATGATGCATAGAATTTTTACGATATCAAGCCATGATTGGTAGTAAATCACAAATAGGAGACTTTAAAGGCCATTGCACTTCCTCGTCAGAACCCGGCCGGGCGACAGAGTCTGTTGACTAGTTTGTTGCCGGAATTCATAATTTCATTGCGCAATGACAACCTAGATACGGGATATTGTGAATGTTTATGGCTGTGCGTCAATTTTTATGAGTTGTTCTATGGGTCAGGGATCTAGTGGGACAGAATCAATTCCCTTTTAATTTGGAGTCAGTGTTTGGTTGTGTCCAGCGGGATCTGGATGGGGGTGCTGGTTGAGAAGTTCTTCTCGATACAGTGAACAGTGAACCTGTCAAAGAGGCCAGAAGGGAGAAGGGATGTCCTTCAAAATGTGACTTGGATCTAACCTCTATCCGTCTGCCAATTATATCTACCGGGGAAAGATTGAGGAGTATGTGGAGAGATGCTCCGCTTCTTGCAGCATATCAAACTTTGCATGGTTTGCAGTTGATGACTTTTTTCAAGTGCAGTATGGATCTGACTGACTGAGATGTTCGCATCGCATTAGTGATAGAAAACCTAAAAATATCAAAATATCTGTATTCCCAGATAGTCAAGCCGTTTTCAAGGCCCTAAAGAACTACACATTCAACTCTAAGGTTGTCTGGGATTGTCATAAAATACTACATACGCTGGCAAAAAATAACAGACTGAAGCTAATTTGGGTGCCAGGACATGAAAGGCTGATGTGCAGGTGATCGGATACCCTTCACTGGGCCTTCCTCCCTTTATGGTTTCAATAACACAGACACAAGCCTCCATTTAGCACAAACGGGGGTGGCATGACTCTCCAGGATGTAGACACACCAAGCGCATGCTCTGTAAGATATCCGCGGAATTCTCTTATTCAGAAAGTTAACAGAAAAGACTGCAGGCGACTTACCGGCGTACTAACGGGCCACTCCACCTTCGCCAAACACCTAAATGTGCTTCGCCTAAGCGACAAAACCCTCTACGGCGTCTGTGGAGCACTTCCTCTGCCACTGTCCCGCCTTTGCTCGGATCAGGTGGCAGTTATTTGGTGCTGATTAGGTGAGAGCTGATGATGTAGGCTCCTCATCACAGAAAGGATTATTTATTATTTTTTATTTTTTATTTATTATTTATTATTTATTATTTATTATTTATTATTTATTATTTATTATTTATTATTTATTATTTATTATTTATTATTTATTATTTATTATTTATTATTTATTATTTATTATTTATTATTTATTATTTATTATTTATTATTTATTATTTATTATTTATTATTTATTATTTATTATTTATTATTTATTATTTATTATTTATTATTTATTATTTATTATTTATTATTTATTATTTATTATTTATTATTTATTATTTATTATTTATTATTTATTATTTATTATTTATTATTTATTATTTATTATTTATTATTTATTATTTATTATTTATTATTTATTATTTATTATTTATTATTTATTATTTATTATTTATTATTTATTATTTATTATTTATTATTTATTATTTATTATTTATTATTTATTATTTATTATTTATTATTTATTATTTATTATTTATTATTTATTATTTATTATTTATTATTTATTATTTATTATTTATTATTTATTATTTATTATTTATTATTTATTATTTATTATTTATTATTTATTATTTATTATTTATTATTTATTATTTATTATTTATTATTTATTATTTATTATTTATTATTTATTATTTATTATTTATTATTTATTATTTATTATTTATTATTTATTATTTATTATTTATTATTTATTATTTATTATTTATTATTTATTATTTATTATTTATTATTTATTATTTATTATTTATTATTTATTATTTATTATTTATTATTTATTATTTATTATTTAT
Organism: Eristalis pertinax; assembly: GCA_907269125.1. Taxonomy (NCBI): domain Eukaryota; kingdom Metazoa; phylum Arthropoda; class Insecta; order Diptera; family Syrphidae; genus Eristalis; species Eristalis pertinax. The sequence goes on along the minus strand of OU026145.1, from coordinate 110,005,342 downwards.
TATTTATTATTTATTATTTATTATTTATTATTTATTATTTATTATTTATTATTCCTCCGGCATACCATGCAATTGCATTAAATGTAGGTTGTGCCTGGTAGTACAATGGACCAGTTTTTGAGTCTGAGTGCTCCAAGGAAGTATTAAAAAACCTCCGATAAAAAAAAAAAAAAAGTTGCGTATTGGTCCATTTTCGAAGTTGAAATATTGGATCGCAAAATCTGGTCCAATTGTGTTCCAGCACCAGACCCTAGAAGTCTAGTCCAGTACACAGACGGATCAAAGATGGACTCTGGAGTGGGCGCATGAGTCTTTCGACCCAACACAAGGATTTCCGTAAGAATGGGGTCGAACCCTAAAGTGTTCCAAGCCGAAATTCACGCCATCGAGATCTGCTCCAGACAAAACCTCCACAAAGGCGCATTAAGGGCGCTAGTATTCTGACATTTTTAGAGAGTCAAGGAGCAGTAAAGGCTCTTTCGCAAATCTAGTGGACTCCAAAATAGTCCAATGTTGCTATGACGCTCTACCAACTGGCCACTACACCTTCGTCAAGCACCTAAGTGTGCCTGGCCTAAGCGATGAAACGCTCTGGGACGCCTGTGGAGAAGACGACGACACTACAGAGCACTTCCTCTGGTATGCATCTATTCATTAAATGTAGGTTGCTGCCTGGTAGTACAATGGGCCAGTTTTTTTGAGTCTGAGTGCTCCAGTGTAGCGTTCAAAAACCTCCGGAAAAAAATCCTCCATTTACATAAATGGATTATTAAACAAAGGAACCAGTTTTGGGGCGACCGATAAAACACTCAAAAGCGTTCATGGAACAAAACTATGTATAGTCCCAAGCCAAAGAAGCTCTAGAACTTAAAATGGCTGACCTAAGAATGCTATGTGGAGCACTAACAGAAGACGGAGCCACCTCCACCAAAATGGGTATCACCAACACGGAAATCGGAAGGCATTGTGGCCAGGCTAAGGAAACTGTAGAACACATACTGACCGACTGCCCAAGCCTTGTCCGAGAAAGATTCAAAATGATACATAGAACATCTATAACGAGGAAAGGCTTCCAAGAAATCGCGTCTAAAAGAGTTGGCAAATTTTTGAAGGCAGCACTTAAATCCTAGATCAAAAGAAGGAGGTGCAATAGATCTTCTGGTGTCTTGCTATGTCACACCCCAAGTTCTTCAATTGAATTCAAATGGGTCTGCCTACTGATACGAATAGCAAGTGGACCATGCGAGGCTGTAGTTACCATTTGCATCCTATAGCCTTTTTGACAATATATAGCCGTTTTTTACACTTCCTGGATGTTGACATCCCAATTAAATTTCGTGTCCAGGATAAGACCAGGCTCTGTCGTTGTTCCACAGATTGAGGAGGGATTTTATGTTTCTCGGTGTAGAGTACTTTTTTTCTACGGATTGCCATCTAGGTCGCATTCTCTTGTCCTTTTTTCTAATTCGAGGAGGACCGACTACAGAATATCGCTGAACGTGGATATGTATTTCCTTGAGGCCGCAATAGCAACACCGTCTGTGGCATTCAACACCCATTCTCTTAGTGTAACTCCACAATAATTTGGTGTCCAGCTTTGAAAGGAGTTTTTTTTTCGGGGCTAGGTCGCGTCATTGGAACTGAGACGGCGCTCACAACCACAGTAAGTCTACCGACACTGGACCGCCTAGATGCGCTTCGCCCGATGATATCAAAAATGGCTGGTGGAAGCTCAAGGTCCGAGTTGGGGTGACTCCATGTTTACGTAAGGACATTACAAGCCTTGAGACCGATATCAGCCTCACATACGGACGAACATTTTAAGGCGGCTTTTACACGCGGCAATTATGCAGAAACGAGACGTGTTTGAGATGGACTAAGGCCTCACAAAACTCTAAAAACTTGAATCAAAATCTAATTTGAGTGATTACAACGTGTATGAAGTGTCATGTGACCAAAACAGGAAAGCATCGTTTCTCGGTACTGCACATGAAATGACCACGCACGGCCGAAAAACTTCCGATGGACCTGGACGCCTGCAAAGTACTGTATGCGGTGGAACAGGAACAGGCCGAGCAAAAAGGTGACAAAATTGCTATGATTGCTGGAAAAAAAAGCGAAGGCAGCGCTTATTCAGACGCGTTCTCTTTTTGTCTATAAGCCGTCGTGGTGTAGTGGATAAGTGTGGTTCTGGTTTTGAATCCCCAACAAAAGCAACATTCATAGATCAAGGTTCCACTTCTTTCGAGTTTCAAATCATTGACAGTGTTCGGAGATTCCTGTTCGAAAGGGGGCTTCTCAAACTTCGGTGTTTGGTGTCGGCATAAAACTGTAGGTCTGCCCGCACTTGCGAGAGAGCCCACGCCACGAGTGGTTGCTGTCGAAGCCATGTCGAGGTTCCCTACAGGCAGTAGTGTCATCTGCATTTTTTTTTTATTACTCAATGTTCTCGTCTTAAACTTTGAAACGAGCGCCTCAAATCCAACATTAACCTGACCCACTCCAGCTAATTCCCTGAAGGAGAGCAGGTGTAGAAAGGACATACGATCAACGCCCCAATTTCGACACCAAGACCGATCGAATCATTTAGAAACATAGTCAACACAACATCGAAAACAGACGCATGACATCTGTGGCCAGCAGGTTATTCCAACACCTCGAAATCCATAAAAGGCCCCGAGGGCTCCTTGATCAATCAACCATCAACCAGTTTGATTGAGGCACTTCTTCTTCTCAGACCTACGACCAACGGAGGTTGTGAGCATAAACAATAGGTGCCTTCTATTGATGACGGTAATGGGCACGCTGCATCCAGTCGTCACGACCAAGCTGACTTGCGTCCGCGACGACTTGGTCTTTATACAGGAGTTTCGACGTCACTGCTCTGTTATTCTTGAGCAAGGTTGAGGCACAAGTCTCCTTCGGACTGTAGCGCTGCAGTTACATTTTCATTTCTTTTTTTTTAGCTGTTCCCAGTGCTGCAGCAAGACCTCTGTTGTGTGGCACTGATGCCATGGGCCCGGAATTCATTCCACTGCCGTATCCAGAGTCGTGAATGTCTCTGTCGAGCGGCATTAGATTTCCATTTTCCATACATATGCTCCTCTTTACCATGCCAGAGGCAACGTCGTCATGCCTGCACCGCTTTAACAGCATTTCTATTCACACATCAGCTGCCATCTCCCCAATCTCAACATCAGACAGATTCGCACGATACCAACTCTACGCTTCATTAAAATGCCAGCCGTGCCCCTTAGCAACTGTGCACCGGCCTACACACCTCTCCGAATGACGATTTCGGCTTTTCACGTCGTGCCCCCTGCCTAATGAGGCGACAACGCCATCCCACAGACCAACGAACACACAGACACAAAATGACAGCGCTTGACTAAATTAGAGATATCGTGGTGATTTCGTTAAAGCCCAAAAACCGAGAAGAAAACACTCCCGAAAGCCCATCGCTCAGCTCATCTGAACCGAATAAGAGCCCGAGCCGAGCTGTGCCGTGCGCGCGGCAGTGGCGCCGAAGAAACAACTTTCAAAATTATCATACCACACACTCCACCGTGGAGCCCATTCCGCGTAACGTGTTCGTTAATTAATTTCCACCCCCCCTTTGCCGGTGGTGTCGCCTTTCCGTGTACATGTGAAACCAGAGAATGGATTAATTTTTCCTATTAATTTCACATTACATTCACTCGATTTATCAGCGTTTTCGCGGGCGGAGAGTGCTTGCCGCTTGCTCAATCTGCAGCTTGTCATGTGGTGTGTTGTGCATGGCACACATCACTGCAGATGGCTGTGCGCATCACTCATCCGGCAGCAACTTGTGTATGTGGTGCGTTAAAAACATGTTTATCGATTTTTTTTGTTACTTCGTCGTCGTGCATCTGCTTTGGCGTGGTTTCCTTCTTCTGCATGGTGATGAGTAACACATGAAGAAACTTTGAGCCAAACAGTCGCTGATGGAAGTTTGTTTCAAATTGAAACTAGCCTCGAACGTGGATGAAAAGGGAGTGTAGCCTTTCGAGCGGGTATAAGGGAAATGGAGTTATTTTCCAGAAACAGAACTCCACCAAGACTCAATGACGCTTAAGAACTTGAATTGAAACACAATAGGAAGAGTCAAAAGGCGGATTAAAATGACAGACGGACGCAACAAGCGAAGTAAACCGCGTGGCCGTAAGGCCAAAAGGAGCATACTCATTCTTGGTCTGTTGGGCAGGAGTGGGACTGGATCAGAGATGTCGCAAGGATTGGCATCTATCTTGGTACCAGGCGCAACGTGGACTCTCACAACCCCGCAACGAATTAGAGATGCAGAAGACTCAAATTGTAAGCTGATGTATAGTAAGCCATGAACGCTGAGGGTCCACGATAATGGTAGTAGTTGCAAATAAATTCGAAAAATGGCTCCCTGCTCTGATGAGGTGGACGCGAGAAAAGTGTGGTCGTTACGCTTATTGTCTTCGGCATGATGCACAACGATGCTAACGTTGCACTATTGGCAAGTGTTTTGTGGAAGCTGTTGTAGAGCACAAGTCAGAACCAGCTGAGCAGCAGCACCATCTCACACAACGTTGCTTTTGCTATTTTTTTTTTTCAAAATTTTGAGTCCGTAATAACTAATTGATGTTCACATAGATCAAACATTGACAATCAAATGCTTTCCGGTGTCTTCGAGTGAACGAAGAGATCGTCTCAGAGCGGGGAGCCTTATCAACATGAGTTGCATCTGCTTGTCAAGAGCAGAATATGTTTCATTCGCAAGCCAAAATCAGACATTCGTTTGAAGTTTCGCAGAAGGCTGCGTTTAAGAAAAGATCCAAAGTTCGCATCGTCTAACCTTAAAGTCTATGTAGTATACAAAGATGTATTCTGGAAGTCGAAGATCCGTCGATTCAGAACAGGCTCAATTCGCATCGAGTGGAGTCTGGAGGCCTAGTACAATGGAGTATAGGCCAACGCAAGAGAATTTTCTTTGCTTTGCGCTAGGGACTGTCACATAATACATGGGTCACTGCACTGGTAAGGTACTCTACGGACAACCGTAGAGTAAGGATTATCGTAAATTAGAATCCTTCTTAAAATAAACTGAAACGATATACGCGGGGCGTTCAATATATTCTCGGTATGGGGTGAAGCTGTGGTTGTATATATAAATTTACTTATTTATCAAGTAATACTATTATTTTAGTGCATTCATGTAAAATTTCATATAATTGTGATTATTAATTCGCGTTTTATCTCTTGTTAAACAGAATCATAAGGGCAACTGAGACGATGATGGTGAAAATTGAGCATTGCGCTGTAATTAAATTTCTCACCAAGCAAGGAAAAAGTCAAAAAACTATTCATGAAGAGATGGTGGCTGTTTACCAGGGTTCCGCACCTTCATTATCAACTGTGCAAAAGTGGTCAAGTGAGTTCAAGAGAGGCAGAGAGAGCATTTAAGACGACCACCGCTCCGGCGTCCCGGCTACGGGAGAAAGCATCAAAGAAGTCGAAAAATTTGTTCTTGAGGATGCCCGAATAAAGGTGAAAATGATGGCAGAGATCACCAAGCTTTCCATTGGTACCATTCACACCATTCTTCATGACCATCTTAACCTTTCAAGGGTCAATGCAAGGTGGGTGCCACGAATGCTCACAGCGCCTCAGAAAAAGTTAGAACCGCATGCTGTAGAGAGCTTTTGGAGATGTGTAGTGAGAATGCGGACTGTGTTATGGATCGAATTGTTACTGGTGACGAAACATGGGTCCACCACTATGACCCTGAAAGCAAACAAGACTCCATGCAGTGGCATAAAACAGGAACAGACCACCCGAAGAAGTTGAAAGTCACTCCGTCTGCCGGGAAGCTCATGGCCACAGTTTTTTGGGACTCAAAGGGAATCTTGCTCATTGAGTACAAAAAAAAAAAAGGTGAAACCATCAACGCCACATTCTACGCTTCCACTTTGCATAATTTGCGGGAGGAAATTAAAAAGAAAAGACGGGGTAAACTCGCAGCGGTTGTGTTGCTTCTTCATGACAACGCTCCTGTTCACACGGCGCGAGTTTCCAAGGCTGCTGCTCGAGATTGTGGTTTCGAAGAAATCCAACATCCACCCTGGTGATTATTTCCTGTTTCCGGATTTTAAAAAATGTCTTCGTGGAAAAAGATTTTCGGATGGTGAAGAACTCGGCAATAGTCGGCAATAAATGGGTATTTTGCAGAGAAAGAGAAAGATATTTTGTCATATATGACAGCCAAGCGGCGAATCAAGATCAAGGTGTAGTCAGTTTTAACTCGAAGTGACTTCCACCGAACTCTTAAGAAAATGGTAGATTATTCGTATTTTGGCATATACTTAGCGAACAAATTTTAAATATTTGTGACATAATCCTAGACGATCAGCCCAGAGTGAGGAGACCGGCCGTCGGGAATCTCATAGATGTTATCACTATGCACTCTGTCACACGACTTCAGATTGGAGAAAGCATTCTGAACATTTTCCCAAAGGTTTTCAAAGTAAAAAGTGTGTTTTTTTAGAACTCTAAGTTGGCAACACTATTTTAAAAGGCGGCCGTTTTGTCAGCTCTCAAGTTATTTATTTTTAGTTTGGTTTGGCATTTCACCATGAATAGACTGACGACATAACGATTCCCAAATGTGCAATTTCATTTTGAAAATCATGGTTCTGTTCGAAATACGTATCGTCCATTTTCACCATGCTCACTCTTGGTTGAATGGATACGCCAATAAACAAAACTGTCGTATATGTGAGTGATGATAATCCTCAAGTGTATGTTGAGACACGGCTCCATCCACAAAAAAACTGACTGTTTGGTGTGCTTTATGGGTTGGTAAAATAATTGGTCCATACTTCTTTAAAAACGATGCTGGCTAGAAAGTAACAGTCATGCTAACCGCTATAGAGCCATGATTACTAGCTTTTTCGTTCATCAATTGAACAACCATGATGTGTAAGAGGTGTGATTTCAACAAGACGGCGCAAGCTGTCAAACGCTCGAGCCACAATTAATTTATTGAAGGAAACGTTTGGTAAACGCATAGTTTCACGTTACGGACTCATGAATTGACCTCCAAGATTGTGCTACTTAACGCCGCTTAACTATTTTCTGTGGCAATATGTGAAGTCGCTTGTCTACGCCGATAAGCCCGAAACCATTGACCTCTTTGAGGACAATATGCGCCGCGTAATTGCCGATGTACGACCACAAATGTTGGAAAAAGTCATCGAAAATTGGACCTCCAGATTAGACTACGTTCGAGACTGCCGCGGTCATATGCCAGAATTAATATTTAAATTATAATGCCAGTATCTATTATCTTTGGAATAAAGGAAATGTAGTAAGGTATCTCGGCATTTGGTTGGACCAATATCTGTATTTTGACAAACATATAGATATTGCTCTGGCGAAAGCTAAAAAGGCCTTTGCTGTTTTACAGCAGCCAACTTGACACCAGAGTAAAGGTAATCTGCTACATGGCCCTCATCCGGCCAGTAATGGCCTACGGTTGTCCACTGTGGTTCAATGTGAGTCCTTCCCAGATGGAAAAGATGAGGTTGTTCGAGAGACAGTGTCTTCGCACTTGTCGCCGGTTGTATCGTACACCCGAGTCTGAGTACAAGAAGTTCTATCCTAACGAGGTCCTGTACAACGAGGTCTATCCTAACGAGGTCCTGCAAACTTGAACAGGATAGATAATTTTATTATTAAACTGAACAGAAGGCATATTGCACGAGCTATGACTTCTTCCAACAGTCTGATCTTTGGGGCTTACTACCCCAATGTTATGTACCATGAGAGAGTGCGCCTCACCGGCTTCATTCCTCCTGAAGCGTTCCTCTATCTCGACACAATTGGCCTAATACAGGATCCACAAGGATGTCCTGTCATCTTCCATGTCGTACGCCGAACAGTGGACAGGCGACTCCAATACGAACGGGATGTCGCTCGCAGTCACGAGGATCTCCTCCGGTTCAGCAGAGCGATCTCCGTTCGAGACAGGAGAGAGTCTGCCAAAGAACGGCTTACTGGTGGTTACACCAAAACCAGTCTCTGCCGCCGCTGGCTTTTCAAGATGATGATGCGATAGTTGACCATGGTGGCCAACTTACATAGATTATAGGGTAGCAATTAACAAGAAAAAAAGAAAGATTAAGAAAATATATACAGCAAAAAAAAAGGTGCACTACGGCGTATAAATTATATATGTTAGGCATATACATAACATATACGCCCTGGTGCACGTGTCCGTAAAGTTACGGACATAGTTAAGATAGTTTTTAAGTTTTAATGTTAGTTTAAGCTAGTTTAAGGTAGGTTAAGACAGATAAATTAAGCCAAGTTTTTCACAGTTTTCTTGGCTAAACAAAAAACAAAAACAGAATGAAAAAAAAAAAAAAAACAGACTAAGCCGAAAGGCAAACTTTAATGATATATCAGAATAGCTTAGAGTACCCGTATAGGGTCGGTAGGTTAGATGTAAGAACAATTGTCAAGATAGTTAAGCTAGTTTTAAGTATTTTTGTCTAGCACGTAAGTAAATGAATTAAAAATAACACAAAAATGAACTAAAAAAAAAAAAATAAAGGAAATTTAATGTCAATTTCCTCTAAATCTATACCTCTAAAAAAAAAACACGCGAATTGCGCATGCATGCTCGTAAGATGGATGTAGAAGACTCTTCCGCTCGTGCACTGCTCTCGCTACCTACACGAACTCACATTAAGATGCCTTCCTATTCAATAATTTAAGGCAATTATTGAACATCAGCGCAATTGCTTACTTTGTAGCAAACACGAACTAATCCTCGCGTCATGGTATCACAATGAAATAAGTAAGTCCTGCAGGACCTGCATACCTGTGACTAATACCTGCAGTCAACAACGAACGAAACCCCTTTACTAAGTTATAAACTAGCCCAAAATGTATAAATAACGTGTTTCTTTTTAATTTCGAACTATCCTCAAAAACATGTATATTTTCCAAGTTCCAACGCAGTGTCGTTTAACCCTCCACAGCCACTGTGCGTACGTTGCTGACTTGTGTGTATTCTCTTAATCACCGTGTCGATTAGTGCTTCTGCTGCGGTAACATTTTTTTTTTATGAACCCACAGCTAAAGGCATAAAAGAAAATCTGACATCGTCTTGTAATTATAAAAATTAACATCTTCTTCTTTCTTTTTCCCGTCGAGCGGTGGGGATTTCTATTGGAAGACGGAAAAAAAAAAACGAGGCAGAACACAGAATTTGTGCGTGATTCGCTTTTGGATACAATCTTTTGAGGTTGCGTTGCCTAGGCGCGTTTGTTCTGTGTGATAAAACAACACCCATGATATGTACTTCCTCCGCTTCTTCGGCTGGTTTAGATAAATATTTAACTGTGTCGAATGGGTTTTCTTTCGAATTGTGGACGTTTCTGTTATTACCAAACACTTGCGCATGGGAAAGTTGCAACAGCGACATGAAGATATGAGAAATGAGAGAGATGAGCATGAAGTAACCAAAATTTGTTAGAGGATATTCAGGTTCGATGTGTCTGTCAATGGATTGCTGCAGTCGAAATATCGGGCGTTCACAACGAGGAATAAAGCATTTTTTTCGTAGTGAGGACTACTATTCTCAGGCTTGACTCCGACAATAGAAGCCAAACAGTAGAGGAACTCTCTATTCACCCAATGGTTGTTCACAGGCGTTTTTGGAACTGCAACTATGCAAACATTTCGAGGGAAACTCTGCCTCCCATTTAATCGACCGATTTTTCTTCGTTAGTGCCTGTATTTGAAATAGCCCGATCGACTGTATGAACTTTAAGTCAGTTGATTTGAAGAACAGGCTACTCGAAGAATACCACAATATCCAACCACATTGAAAGCGTCAACACTCTTTTGTGATCGACTCAAACCATCACCACAGTCCGTACTGTCAAAATTGTTCTTGTGCAAACACACAGAGGTTAGGTTGGGTAGATGGAAAGACGGGCGTATGCCACGTTTGATGCCCGAATTGGATTCACTCGAAATGCTCACAAGTTTTCAAACGATGCAGCCTATTAGCTATGTGGACAAGTATGGTTTCCATGGAGATCGTGGACGCTGCTCTGGTTGATGCTGTTCTCAGGCTTCCCAAATGTCTGTGAGGAATCTTGCAGACCATGTTCTTCAACTGTGACCACAAACAGATCTGGATTCAAAGACGGTCGACCTTTTGCTGCTATCAAACCCAGGAATGTAAGCTCGCAACAACTGCTGTGTGGTTTGTGACTCTGTGCGGTTGAGTCAAGTCATTTTAAAAGATCCATCGGCCGGCATGGCAACTCGAAAATATGGCCAACACTCTCTGCGCACCTATGCAATGCTATTACCGCGCCTTCATCATCTTTAACGCCCTACGCCATGTTAATAGATTGCAAGTTGAAACCAAACTGGCTAGTGTTCTTTACTGATATTCCCGCAAGAAGTTTTGAACGATAAGTGATGGAAGTTGTGCAACAGAACTTATGACAGATTTACGCAATTTATAGACAACTGGTCAGATGACGATCACATCGACTACAGCACAGTCAAACGATTTGTCAACACGTAATCTTCAACTTGACGTTCTTAAGTCAACTAAAGCAATCGAGCGAACGCACAGAAATGGCACGACTTAAATAAATTTTCTCAGTTTCTTTAACCCGGTTACTTAAGTGACAGCTAAATGAATACATGAATATGACAAACTATGACTTTAACCACTTTTCTGACTTTCGTTAAGTTTCGTTGACTTTTGTTTCCTCAATTGACCGCGAAATAAATTGCTTTCTACAATTAACGATGATGTAAATGATAGTTGACATTAGAAATTTGCATAAGTTGACCATGGTTCTGACTTACTTAGCCCTAAATCAAAGGCTAGCCCCTCAGGTCGCTTAGAAGATAAGCAGGTTACTTAAGTGATATCAAAATAAATCTCTCTACATGCATCGAGCGAATGCATGGATATGACAGACTATGAGTTTAACCACTTTTCTGACTTTCGTTAAGTTTCGTTCACTTTTGTTTCATTAAATGACAGCGAAATAAATCGCTTTCTACGCTTGACGATGGAATAAATGATAGTTGGCATTAGAATTTTGCATAAGTTGACCATGTTTCTGACTATTTTTCACTTACTTACCCCTAAATCAAAGACTAGCCCTTCAGGTCGCTTAGAAACTCAATGGGCATGGATCCTAAACTGCAGACTCACTTAACATGAAGAAGAAAAAGTCTCAGTTCTCACAGAACCATTGTCAACTGTACCCTCTGTTTAATGTTCCTTTTCATTTGCCATTAGAAAATGTGACGACGACGACACTTATCGTAAAAACACCGCAATAAAATCAATTTTCTTTTACAACTTCCCGACAACCTCTCAGTTATGGTGCCGTACAACGGGGCTCTTTGTACGTAACATTTTAATAAACTACGATCCACACAAAACAGAAAAAAGAATTCACCTTTTTTTTATGTGCCATTTCAAAAAGCACTGACCTTCTCGCCGACCCCCCTCCCAATTATTGCTTTCGTTAGGCAAACGTCTCTGCCTCTCTCCCGTTTTTCGATTTTTTAGGGATTCAGTCGGTCGTACCTAATTGTTTCCCTTCCCCCATTACGAGCAGTTTCTTCGACGTAATGTGTCCTTTGCGAAGTCACACAATGACTGACGTCCTTAGAGCGAAACGACATAACCGCCATTTGCGTATAAGACGACGACGCAGTCCCTATTCCCATAAACATTTCCTTGAAGTATCACACCGAGTGAATGAACAAAGAGGCAGCCAACGAACACACAGTCCAGTTGGTGGTTTCGAGAAAGGAATGAAGGTCTGAAGGTCTGAAAGGGTTTCCCCCTTTGTTAGGGAAGTTCATTCATTCAGCAGTGGTTTTTGCTTCGTGTTACTTTTACCATTCTTCCATGGAAGGGGGATAGGTTGTGTAAGAAATTACGTGTGTTCTCAAGGATTCGTTTGATATTGTAACCATGTGATTTGAATTGAAATGTTTTGTTCTTTTGCTCGGCGGGTGGTGTTTTACTTTTAATGCACTGCTGGGCTGTTGTTCGTGTAATGATTGCTTGAGAATGTGTTTAAGAAGCAGTTCCATTAGAGGAATTTTTTGAGCATGAAAGGCACTCGCAATCGAGATTGACTGAGGGATGTGGTTGCCTTAATGTGTGAGTATTATAAACGATCGTCTTTGACGTTACATGTGAACGCCTATACTCGTTGGTCCTCTCAATGCCAACACCAAATGGTCGTCTGAAATGGATTTTGCAAAGCAATTAGAGGCATGATCTGCAAAAAAAAAAAAGATAAAGGAGTGCAAAATAAAAGGTGAGTGGTCGAACACAAGCGAGTTGCCAACGAAGTGTTACGATAAACGACACTAAAACTATGTAGAATGTTGGAATGTACCCATAATATCGACTTCGAAAACGTTACAATCAGCAATTAAGACTTCGAGGTAGTCGATGACTTTGTCTACCTAGATTCGTAATAAGCATACCATCAGTATAGGGACCAAACGCAGAATACCTCTCGTCCAGCGCTGTTTCTTTGGTGTACAGGGCAATTGAGTAATAGGTCCTTTTCTGGAAGGATTAAGCATTGCTGTACGATCGCAAAGCAAGTACAATATCCAGGAAGAGCTCCTCTATACTGCTGAAAAAAAGCCGAAGGATCCAATGGAGACTACAGCAACGAATCTGTCACTGGATGTTCACCTCGATTGTCAGACCGACACTTATGTACATTCTCAGTAAACTCAGTGGGCAGCACAAACAAAGCTCAGACTCAGTGTGCAACGACTGGCTTGTTTGTGTATCAGCAGACCGTTAAGAAGCACTGTCTGCTGCACTGCAGAACAGACTTAAGACTCAAGACATTTCGACTGTGGTCCGAACTTAACATCGGCCACACAACTATTCTTGACGATTGCTACTTCCATCTCAACAACACCGATCCTCTACTAGCATTCCTTCCAGATCGGATCGAAAGTCTGACAATCAGGCGCTGGACGATCGCCTGCGAATCTACACTGACGGATGAAGGGTATAAACTAGCCAGGCGTCCAGGAACAGACCGTCTAAGGACGAGTCTTCAACTCCAAGGCAGGCGGACTAGGCAACGAGGTGCGGCTGTTTAAGGGAGCACACACACCTGAAGGACCACGTACACACAGCAATGGCCTAGTACCAAGTCATTTGAATGAAATTGTGTCCCACAATAAATCGGAGGCTATACACAGATGCACGCAGACCTAAGCTTACGTCAAAATCAAACAAAACTCACCAGAACCATCGTCAACCCCTGGGAAAGCAATATTCTAACGCAGTGAGCGATTCATTTCACTCCCACTTAACTAAGCAAAATTGAACGAAACTCAACGAAACTATGCTAAGTGTTGTTATGAAAGTGGTGGATTGCTCCAGTTGACTTATGTCATCAGTCAGTCCATTATGGTTGGGCCCTTGCTTTCCTTTTCGAAAAAGAGTATTCGTTAAAAAATGCGGAAATGTCTTGCCACCTTTGTTTGAGATTGAAGTCATAAAAGTGAATGCCTTCCGGGGCATGTTCTTCCATCTCAAGCAATTCAATTCAATGCGGCCGGGCCGATCCCAACGTCGTCCTCATTCAGCTTCTGTGTGTCACCGCCTCGGGCAATTAATATTATTTTGCATTCAATTGCAGTAACTACAGAGCGCTGAGTACAAGGCTAAATGTGATGCAAATTCTTTCAGAAATCGTCTGCTTCTGTCACCCGGCACACATCCTTCACCACTTTGCATCCTGCTGTGACATTTTCATACGTCTTAGCTGCTCCTTCAAAGTAGCTGTACTCTGGTTCCATCCAAAAGAGCGCGTTAACTCAAGTTATGTGCATACATTACCGTCATGCTTTCTTCGTCTTTCCCGGCTCTCGAGATTTTCAATTCTGTCATCCTCTGCGAGTCTGCGAGGGAGGTGCGACATGATGTGAGGTTGGCATGTGTCACGTTGCATGTGTACACTCGAGTCACGTTTGAGTAGTATTTTTATATCAAATTCAGGATATCACACACACACCCAGGGTGGTGCGCAAGAGACTTTTACTCAGAAACAAGCAAAAGCACTGAGGGCGGCCTCCAGCGGCAGAATCTCATCTTTTTCATCGGCATCCGTGCCATCGTCGTTTTCGGTAAGTGAATGCAATGTATATCCAGAAATTAGCTCTGGGGGTCACTGGGGGGTGGTTGTCATAACCCGTAACCCCTTTCCAGCGGCAGGCATGCTGAAAAGAAAGTGAAGGATGCTCCGGCATGTGTGGGTGCGGCACTGAATGGATCTGATTTTCAATTCAATTAGCTGACTTTTGTGTTATATCCTCTTGAGCTGGCGTTCGCCCACCGCACACACACACACACACACTCTTGCCGGGGTTTTGGGTCATGCCATGAATAATCATCTCGTTTGTGGCGCTCCAAAAAAAAAATGGAATCAAAGGAAATGTGGGGATCAACTTGAGGGCGGAGGGAAATGGGGATAAGCAGCATTCGGAAATGAATTGAATCGAGAACATTACCATTTTATTGTTTCCTCCACCGCCCCTGCCGGCCCCATGACAGAAACAGCCAATTATGGCGAGAATAACTCGTGGCTGGGGAATTTTCAATTTCCACTCGAAGTGGTTTCCGATTGCAAATTGTCAGTGTTCATGGTGGACGCTTTGCGGGTGGGGGTTTCGGAGTGCTAACCGTCTTTGGGTGGGTCAGACATTTTTTTTGGATGAATATCTGAATCCTGTGCTTTTGGAAGGGATTGTGTTATGCCTCTGAACATTCCCCCCAAATCAACGCAATTTTCGAACTCGTTATCTAAATCGTGTCGACTGGCGTCGTGATACTTAAGCTCTGAGTCATTGGCAGATCATTTGAAAAACAACCCTTTGGTCATATGGAAGATGATTGCAGGAAGACTCAGTTGAAATAATGAAAGAGCGCGAAGACCACTGTTCGCCTACTCACTTTCCTCGATGAATCGGCCAAGTTGAATAAAGTCGATGTTATATAGCTCGCTGAGGGTGCCAAAGAAGAATGTTTCTTTTGCGAGTCGAGGGAGCACCGCATAACCAAAATCGGTGAGGACACATTTTCAATCATTTCAAGCTAGGAACGTTGTAAGTCCAACACAAGGTCAGTAAAGATACAGTTTCGTGCAATAAAAATTTGCTACAGAAGATGATGGCAACGGCGATATAAGTGGAATTCAATTTAAGAAAGCTCGTTAAGTGCACCTGCCTTCCACTGCATTTATGCTTTGTCAGTGTGAGCACTTCTTTTGGCTTATCTTTGAAATTCGGCAATATTTCACAAATAATATGCGGTATCTCTAAAGGATGATTTTTTAGCTATTATCTTTTTGGCGACACTGGTTTAAACAGCCGACGCGTGTTTCGTGTTTTGTTTCACTGTCAAACATCTTCAGTTTGGTCTATAATTTAACCATGAATCGTCTTACAAACGAACAACGCTACCTACCGCAACGTACAATTTTTGGTGAAAGGGCTCTTGGAAAGTTGGGCGAAGATCTACTTTTTGTCCACAAATTGTGTTCAGCGACGAAGTTCATTTTTGGCACAATGGCTACGTAAATAAGTAGAATTTTCGATTTTGGAGTGAATATCAGCCAGAAGCATTGCAAGAGCTACCAATGCATCCAGAAAAAGTCACAGTTCGGTGCGGTTTATGGGCTGGTGGCATCATTGGACCGTACTTCTTCAAAGATGATGCGAATCGTAACGTAACTGTGAATGGTGAGCGCTACCGTGAGATGATATCCAACTTTTTTTGCCCAAAATGCAAGAGCTTGACTTGCATGACATGTGGTTTCAACAAGACGGTGCCACATGCCACACAGCACGCGCAACAATGGACTTATTGAGGGGCGAGTTCGGTGAACATTCTATTTCACGTTCGGGACCGGTCAATTGGCCGCCTAGATCGTGCGATTTAACGCCTTTAGAATATTTTTTGTGGGGCTATGTCAAAGCTCATGTCTATACAGACAAGCCCGCTTCAATTGACGCATTGGAAGACAACATTGAAGCATTTATTCGTCAGATACCGGCCGAAATGTTGGAAAGAGTATGACAAAATTGGACCAAGCGGATGGACCATTTGAGGCGCAGTCAAGGTCAACATTTGCATGAAATAATCTTCAAACATTAAATTATATGGACCGTACTATCGATTCAAATAAAGATTTCATGCATTTCTCCGAATTTTATGTGCTTCTTTTTGAAAAAAATTCCTATAGCTTTTAAAAACTCACCATTTATTACGACAGGAAACTAGATCCACGCATTTTTCACTTCAATCAGTGTCAATTGTATCAAATCCCACAAAATTACAATTACGTCAAGGGAAACAATCAGGCGCATCACCACGTTCAGATAAGATCCCGCCTTCAAGACTTCAATTTGCGAAGTAAGACAAGCGATGCTTTATTTCAGTAAAATTATGCGAACTTCTCAACAGGCTGGACAGCCCATAACAAGAGAGATAAGTCTGCGACTTTTTGAATTTCATACTCAGTAACTTTTAATGGAACACTGCTCCCGTCATCTATTAATAGGCTACTGTCAAGCTTTGAGTGAAGCGAGATTACGAGTAGAACTACAATTGAATTGCACAATTTATTGATTGTGGTCAGTTCGTCTGTAAGCTGTGAGGTTGGGACCGCCAGTTTTGAGTAAGCTGCCTTTGCTCCGTAACCCTGTTCTTTATTAGAATTTTTCAGCGGCAACACTGGTAACGACCGTCCCGCGGGAAGAACGCTTGAAAAGGTTGGGAGTCGATGTACACTGCTGTGCAAAATAATAATAAGACAAATTGATATCCGGTTATTAAAGCCAAAAACAACGGGCTTATGCCTGGTAGTTTTTTTCCTTAAACTGTATTATTTTTACTTAAAAATGAAATACAAAAATATGAAGTTCAAAAGTAAAATGTTACGATATTAACAAAAAACAAAGACTATAAAAAAAAACAAAATATTTGCACAAATAGTGGAGAAATTAATGAATGTTTTATAATGCATTATTTAATAGTTATTACACTTATTATTAGCATTTAGTTGTGCATTTAAGCTTCAATATAGCGCTGCACCTGTGGGTCATTCAATCAATCAATTTCCGGCATAATGAATCGGGCATTTCATACCATTTTTGTTCACATTTTCCAACAGTTCCAATCTATTTTTTGCCTTAGATGTTTCATTTAACCTTCTTTTAACATGTCCCCAAAGATTCTCTATGGGATTACGGTCTGGGGACAAGTGTTGGCCATTCAAGAACCTTAACATTGTTATCAACAAAACACTTTTTGTTACTTTGGCAGTATGCTTAGGATAATTTTCATGTTGCAACTGCTAAATCAGAGCCAAGTTATCATCTACATATGGAGAAGTCACTGTTTCTAAGATTTCGACATATTTTTCCTTTGTCAGAACATCTTCGATCCAGTGAATTGGTCCAAGACCGTAATACGAGAAGCATCCCCAGACCATGATGTTACCGTCACCAAGTTTCACGGTTTTAACCGTGAATCTGGGGTCAAATTAAATTCTCACGTATTTTTTTTCATGTATCCGGTCCAAATAAATTAGTTTTTGTCTCATCAGATTACAGTATGTTTCGCCATTTTTCAGGTAGCTTCTTGCAATTTGTTTCCGCAAAATGTTTCTAATGAATACAAGCATTGATATTTTTTTTCGATAAAAAAGAACACTTTCTTGGATGGGAAGCTTTAATAATCTTCTTCTAATTATTGAAGTATCGATGCTTAACCTGCGTTTTGATAGAAATGGTAGCTGCAAAAGTGTTCTGTGCTTATTATTTTGCACACTTGTAAATTAACATTCTTACATAAACTGCCCAGAACTACTAAAGTAAACAAAGTACATGCATCTGCTTACTTTTATTTAAAACGTTATTAACAGCAAGAAAAATAATGCAAAATCAGCCGTGAGCAAGATCACTAATAGCGGTAGAGGGAGAGGGATAAAGAACCATGTGTGCACAGGGAGCATTTCTGCCATCGAATATTTCGGGCTTGGTACTAAAAAGTCTTCCAATAGGGAGTTCAAAACTTTGACAGTTGATAGCGGCCACATTGTTGAAGCTACATCTGTCAAATTGCATGTCGTTTATTCAGTCAACATGTGCAAGTAATAAAACAGTTTTTTATTAAAATGAGTGTTCTGTTCGGCCAACATTCCTCGCGCTTCGCCCATTTTACGGTGGTCATAAGATGAGGCCCATTTTTTGGATGAATGGTTACGTCAACAAACAATACCAATCCACATGAGAGGCAAGAGCGTCCAATGGGTAAGTCAGTGTATGGTGTGTGATTTTGGGCTGGCAGCGTCATCGGTTCATATTTCTTTCAGAACGACGTTGGCCAGCTCATCACCGTCAACTGCAAGCACTATAGGTCGATGATTACCAACTTCTTTTGGTCTGAATCGTATGGTATGGAACGAGTACGTGCAACACAGTTCACGCCACATTGGAAATCCTACACGAGCGATTCGAGGGCATGGTCATCTCACGTGGAGGTGGTGTGAACTGAGCACTAAGATCGTTCGATTTTGTGAAGTTTTCCGAAGACGCAAGTCTAGGCGAATTAGCCGCAAGCCACAGTTGCCCTCAAAGACAAAATAAGGTCAAATCCAGACGTACACAGAAAAAAGAAAACATGGGAGTGGGGGAGCATCATTTCCATCACAGAGTACACAAAACACTACGTTCTCTAAGTGTTAACTCTCAGTATCGCTTTACACAGCAGATTTTGCTGCGCGACTAAGGATCATCTACCGATTTTGCATCTCACAGATTACATCAAATAAACAGTATTAATTATAGCCTAGTGCATGGATCAATTTTTTAAACTCCAATCGAGACAAGCTAAAATCAATTTCGTTGCAAAGTTCATTAAAAGTGTTTATACACCTTGTAATAGGTTCATTACAACCATAGTTGGTTCTATGCCTCTTATTGTATAGTCAATTTCTCATCCGAAGGGATCATATATATTCATGAGAAAAAGTAAGTCTGGTGAATTTACACGGCAATTAATAATATCGCCGATGAACATGGCTGACGCTGCCTTACGCCTGAAACTTAAGGTTTGCAAGCCTATTATTTTACATCTATCGTCATATTTAGGGAGTTCTTCGAAGGAATACAATTTACGGACAGCATATCTCGTGAAATTTTTTTGTACTCTTTCGAATCTGAGTTCTTGTGTATCATATGGGGAATCCCAAATGATGGAAGAATATTCTAAATACGGTTTGACTAACGAACAAAAGATGGATTTAAGACTAGTTATATCCCGAAAATCTCTACTATTTCTTTTCAGAAAACCTAACATAGCATTAGACTTCGCAATTGTATAATCATAATGGGATGCAAAATTTAAGTTAGTATCAAAAATTACACCCAGATCTTTAACCTCTTCTAGGCGACTAAGTCTATGATCATTTATGAAATAATCATAGACAATCGTGGATGTAATTCGATATGCCGTAAAGATATTACATTTTTGAATATTCAGCTCTAGTCCATTGTGCTTGCAGCATTCCACTGGTGCATGCATATCCAATTGGAAATTATTACAATCAGTTAAACTATTAATTTAAAGTCGTCTGCGAATGTTAGGATTTTACAATATTTGAAAAGTTCGTGAACATCGTTTATAAACAATAGAAAAAGTAATGGCCCCATATGGCTACCTTGTGGAACGCCCGATGTAAATTTTATTACTCGAGGTCTAAAACTATCGATCATTACCAATTGCTTCCTGTCCTTTAAGTAATTGGAAAACCACTCTAACATTGACGAATGGAATCCCAACGACTTTAGTTTGTTTAAAAGCAAAGTGTGATGTACTTTATCGAAGGCTTTCGAGAAATCGGTGTAAAGTACATCAACTTGTAATTGATTTTCTAAATTTGTATAAATGTAATTTGAAAATAATGATAAATTAGTTGTACATGACCTGCCCTGCATAAAGACATGCTGGTTATTAGAAATAATTTCCTTTACCATGAAATATAATTTTTCTGTTACAATACTTTCAAATAACTTTGGTATCGATGAAAGCTTGGATATTGGTCGATAGTTTTCTACTTTTTATCATGGTGTGCTTTTCGGTTTGGTGTTTGACGCATTTTTCAAATAAAATACCTATACAAAATTTACAGTGATATCTCAAAGGATGTACCCTAAGGACAACATGTAGCACAGACGGCCCCTCCAACATGGCAATGACTTTTAGCACTCATCAAAATTAGTGAGTGCTTGGTTGAGGAACATCAACTATCGGTATTACCATGGCCTTCTGAGTCCCCCAATCTCAATCCCATCGGAAGTGAACAAATTTTTGTCTACACAGGCGTTTCATAATAAGTCTCATCTGTACAGCGCAATTGGAAAATATCGGAAGACTGTTCCTTTCAGTAAACATCAAAAACTTATAAAATCTATGCCAGATCGAGTAAGTGCTGCGGTAAAAAAGTAAAAAATCCGGTCATTTCGGACACTAATCTACAGATGAATAATTTATTAAAAAATTTACTTTTGTTTTATAACTTTCTTGAAAAACGAATGTTTACTTCGATTTTCCCTATTATTTTGAACAGTATATTTGGAAGTAATTTAAATCACATAATGAACATAATACACATAATGAAAGGCGAACATTTTCAGAATTATGTGTCAAAATAAAAGAAACGCAGCTCATAGGTTTCAAATATTTTCTATAATCCTAGAAAAATATTCTATTTTGCTCTTTCCCAATTATTTTGAACACCTCTGTACATATATGCGCCAGTCATGGAAAACTGGACATCTCAAATGCGCGCCACCAACGGCCATTGGCCACATGCCGCAACGCTTGAAGTTCCTTTGCCCAGAATAGAAGTTCCCTCGCTGGTTGATGCTAATAATATCCGTCTAAACCGTAACGCCACCCGTAGCTTCATTACCGAACCATGTTTTACGTTCATTGTGGGGACAGGAGCAATTTTGATATTTTGTGACAGTTTTTATTTTCCTCGCCTTTTTTTTTTGTATAGCCTCACTCACTTTTATTGACAACCGCACAGAAACTTACCCCGCGTAGTAGTAAATAAAGGCAGGTCAGGGAAATGGAGATCCGAACTGTTGTTACTGCTAGTCGGTCGTTCTCCATACCATTTTATTGCAGTCGTGTTCATGCACGTAATTAGTAACTCACTCAGTCTGCGATGATTTTTTATATTTATTGCTGCCGTACAAAAATCAACAAAAATTGTGCCTATTGTTCATGATCATGCTCATGCGCTCATTACTTTCACTATGGCGTGGCAATATGTGTAATAAAAGAGAAAAGTATGGTTGATGACGCTGTAAAAAGGGGTAGTTCAAATAGGAAAACAGAAAAATGAATTGTGCCTACGCACGTGCTCATTATTACGAAAAATATCGTTACATTCGGTAATGATACTGCTGACAAGGAACCTCTGCAGTCGTTGAATTTAACACACCTGGAGAAGGGTTGCTGTGAAATAAGAACTAGGGAAATGAGGTCGGATTTCGACGGTTATGGATAACCCAGCTTCACTTCAAAATGTTCACAACCAGGTGGTTTCCCATATCAGACACCGAGACTGTCACTAGGCAGTCCTCGAATTGTATGCAAATCGATGACAAATTAAGGCGGAAGTGTGCTTGGTTGCATATTCAGGACGACGCACAGTGTGACGAATCGCTGATTTAGCGGGATTAAATTAATAGCGCTCACAAATAAATGTTTTTGTTCATGGTTGTTGGTTCTTTTTTATTGAAATTGTTCACAGAATACAATACAATCAATTATTTGAACATATGAGCACACATTTCGACACAAAATAACACATAAATACACGCAATCTTCAACTTTCTGCGTTTTTTGGTATATCCAAAAGTTGCAAAACTTCATGTTCAAGAACACTTTTTTTTTGGGAAGGCATCTTAAACTTTCTAAAAATGGATCAGAGGTCAAAAGCAATCTCTTTAGAAGGTCAGTGTTCGTATCTTCACGCGAAATTTTCCTAGTAAATAGTTCCCTGAACTTCCTACCTTCCTCGTTTCTTGCTTCTTGAGCTTCTTCCGAAAGTTGTCCGATTGGAAGTGTACAAGAAGAAATTATTTGTTTTCAATGAAACAAGACTTTATTGTACACTTACCGGCATATAATACCAGGCATAATTTTGAAGGTACAGTTCTCCCGTTTCCCTTGCTCAGTTGTATCAATTGGGAAGCCAGACCCAGATTCTAAGATGATATGAAACTTTTTGACCATTTCCCTATCAATTCCTGTAATTTGTGCAGTTTTTTCTTCATCTCTAAAGAACCTTTAAGCCGTGTTTCCATCATTAGTATTGTCAGACTGTTGAGTTGGCATATCAACTAATAACCCTGTTTCACTTTAAAATCTTTCTTGGATTCATTTTTTTCTGGCTTTGACTTTTTCTGTATTTTCTTGGTCTCTAACCTGACACATTTTTACATCAAGTCTGTACGCTATGTGAAGGATACATTCCATAATTCCTTTTTTCGTATTTTCTAAATTTATTTCATGAGACATTTTCAATTTCTTCAGCACTAAGAGAATCTAAAATGGGTTGTACTTTACTCAGCACTCATCAAAGCTTTTTCTCGGGCTTCCTACTCTAGCTGAATGAAATGAAGAAGGTATTTCAACTAAAACATGTTGCGGTAATGTTAGGGTTTCATTTACCCACACGGAATTTGTAAAGGGTGATTTTTTAGCTATTACCTTTTTGGCAACACTGGTTTAAACAGCTGACGCACGTTTCGTGTTTTGTTTCACTGTCAAACATCTTCAGTTTGGTCTATAATTTAACCATGAATCGTCTTACAAACGAACAACGCCACCTACCGCAACGTAAAATTTTTAGTGAATGGGCTCTTGGAAAGTTGGGCGAAGATCCACTTTTTTACCGAAAAAATGTGTTCAGCGACGAAGTTCATTTTTGGCTCAATGGGTACGTAAATAAGCAGAATTGTCGATTTTGGAGTGAATATCAGCGAGAAGCATTGCAAGAGCTACCAATGCATCCAGAAAAAGTCACAGTTTGGTGCGGTTTATGGGCTGGTGGCATCATTGGACCGTACTTCTTCAATGATGATGCGAATCGTAACGTAACTGTGAATGGTGAGCTCTACCGTGAGACGATATCCAACTTTTTTTTGGCCCAAAATGCAAGAGCTTGACTTGCATGACATGTGGTTTCAACAAGACGGTGCCACATGCCACACAGCACGCGCAACAATGGACTTATTGAGGGGCGAGTTCGGTGAACATTTTATTTCACGTTCGGGACCGTTCAATTGGCCGCCTAGATCGTGCGATTTAACGCCTTTAGACTATTTTTTGTGGGGCTATGTTAAAGCTCATGTCTATACAGACAAGCCCGCTTCAATTGACGCATTGGAAGACAACATTGAAGCATTTATTCGTGAGATACCGGCCGAAATGTTGGAAAGAGTATGCCAAAATTGGACTAAGCGGATGGACCATTTGAGGCGCAGTCAAGGTCAACATTTGCATGAAATAATCTTCAAATATTAAATTATATGAACCGTACTATCGATTTAAATAAAGATTTCATGCATTTTTCTAAATTGTATGTCTTTTATTTTGAAAAACTTTCCTATAGCTTTTAAAAAGTCACCCTTTATTTTCGAAGCGCTCTCTATGCCGACCACTTTTGATCCATCTAAAGTTTTTAAGGTTGGTTTAATTGACTTCATTCCTGCCTCGGAAAATTAAATATTACTAAAAAAAACCATAACAAAAGAAAAGACAGTATCTAAGCGCTTGATTTTGACTTTAGAAATTCATACATCAAAAATTAGTTTTTTTCGTAATTTTGGGTTCCATAATAAAAAATAAAAAATTTAGTATGGATGTCGCACCTGGTCGCAAAAAGTGAAAACGCAGTTTTGTTGCTAACAAACACAGCTTTATAACAAATATGGCCTCCAATTTGAACAACAGTGAACAATTCTACTTTTCGTCTAATGAACACAAAGAACACATATTTTATCTCTAATGTCTCGATTCAGTCCCCCCTAATATGGACAAAAAAAACATTTTATATATTGAAACATTTTTTTATATTCAGTAAGAGTCTACTTACTCTAAAAGAAAACATTTCAAGAATCGGTACACGAACCACTGAGGAAACGAAATAAACACGTGCCCCTCAAATTGACTTTCTTATCAAAGAATTAAACACAATTTGAACTTTGCCATAATTTTTGTTTGTTGTTGCACTAGCTGTACCAAAGAAAAAATTGCAGTCATTACGTGGGAGGTTTAAGCTGTGAAAAAAGGGGGTCTACTTTTGAGCATGTCATTTTTTGAATTAAATCCCGCTAAATCAGCGATTCGCCACACTGTGCGACGTCAAGGCATAAGAGCATTCACTCCTGGTGACACAACGAAAAGAGCATTAGAGACGACCGATGGCTGAGAAGACGTCTCCTGAAGCCAGTGCAACTTTACTTTCTCCGCGAAATTAGTGTGATTCTCCCCACTTAACTATTATTTGCGACAGTCATTGGGTCCGAGGGTCCTGGTTCGAGGAGAAGACCGAGCGCTGAGATCCCGGGTGCAAGCATTGCTGAAAGCCAAGCACGATCGTCAAAGATAGAAGACACATGTTTAGTCCAAGCTCAGACCCTCCATGGGTCACTAGCGTGAGATGTAAGCTATTTAGCGACGAGGAGGCCTCCGACTGTGTACGTGCACGTGTAGCAAAGGATCGTATGTCCGTCGCATAACAATGCAGACAGACGATCGAAGTAAATGGTTCTTTGTGCTTGCTCCAGAGACGGCGCTGCCCGTTATATTTGAGACGCAAATGACTCTCAGCCCGCGTTTCTTCCATTTTCCTTTGTAAACATCGCCACATATCACAACTATGTCAATTCTTAAACATCCACCAGCCCATAATTCAATTTTTCATGAAAAATAACGCCTTCAAGCCTTCCACCTCCATCCAATTCAAAAAACATTCTTGTCGCAACAACCCGCAAATTGAAGCGTTCCTATTTTGTGACCAGCGAAGCATAACCCATCGCCTGTCATCTGAAACAGCCAGAAACGTGAGCGCTCCGATTTGCAATGCAAACGATTTTGTGCTAGATTTCACCTTTTCACCTGCCAGCCTGTCATTTGTTTTTCAAATGCAGACACAAACTCATATTTTCCCCGGAATCACTGAATTATGTGCTCCTCAGGTGGTGGCCTGTGCCAACGTGAGTCTCTGCACCCATCTCCCACACAGAAGTTCACATGGCATCGCTCCAATGAACCGAAATCGATAAGAATTAGCCGACGAAGAAGAAGGTGCGCTACCCTCGCTAGAGAGAAGGCAAAAATGTGTATGCAGGTTCACCGAACCAACTGCAAAAGGTTAAAGCTGACGTAAGCTACGGGCGGACTGTGGGGCCAGGTAGAACGAGGTAGAACGAGCAACACCCCTTAACATGTTGTTATCGCATTTTGCTAGCGCTCTCGAAGGTAAATCCAGCCTGCCTAATGCGCTTTCCTCTTCTTGACATTCTTTCTGGGCATTGCACTTTCCAGCCAAAGCTCCAAAGGCGAACACAACAACACAGGCATCAGTCGCCAACAGCCCCCGTCGTCGAGTAATTATGCAAAATTATTGCATCTTAATGCTTGTTCGTTTGAAAGAATTGCATTTTTATGCCTATACATAGAATGCGGTGCACGCTGGGGGGACCACAGGGGGCGATGGTGGTGATGGTGGTGTAGAACGTCAAAAAGCGAAGGCGAGCAAATGATCAAGCCCGCCACACCGCCACAACACAACTAGTGGTTGGGTCAATAAACTTGTCATGGATACAGAGCCTAATGTGTTTCCACCGAATGCAATGCAATGCAATGCAACACACACACACACTGGGGCGAGCGAGCGAATGCGACGAAAACGTTGTGGAAATTGCATAAAACGACTAAATGCGAATAAATAACAAATAAGATTGATATTTGTTGCCAGCAGCGTGGCGGAGAGCGAGAGATGCACACTCATGCAGGCTTTCCCATGCACACACGTATCGGCTGAGTACTGGCTCCGTCGAAATGGCAAACGTGCATCTAATGCTGAAATAGACAAAGTGCAATGCACTGCCTATGATGTCAGTGGATTGTACAAGGTAAAAATAATGACAGCAACGTTGACCGTTTGCGGTCGCCGAGTTGAGGTTGTTCGGGTTCTCAAACAAAGCAAACAAGATAGGCCCTATCTGCGGCTGGGACTTGTTGGGCCACCGACGGGCTGTGTTATCAGCGCAATTTGATTTGAACTCGTTGTGGCGCGGGGCGGTGGAGAGATAAGTTTTGAGTTTTGCCATCGGTGTCGGTGCTGGAATGTTGCTTTGTTTTCTTTGAAGTGCTCGGTGTGTTGGGCAAACAGCAGGCGAGGGGATTACACAGGAGAACAGGTTGTGGATAGATATAATTCGCACTGCGAGGCAATGCAACTAAGTCGCGTGCATTGTCGTAGAAGTGTGCACCAAGGAAATAAATAAATCAGAATTCAAATGAAGCCTGTATTGATGCGACGATTCATCGACACTCTGTGTCTGTGGGACAGTGCAGCAAGGGGTGGCACATTCTAGAATCCTGATCTGTGTGTAAAGCTGGAAACAGCTAGCGAAAGATCGTGTTATATCTTGAGAGGCTAGTTTGTTAAGACTTAAGTCCACTTCATATTTTTGCGCCGTACAAAAGAGGAGTGAATCTTGGAAAACTGTGTCCCAAGGAGACACAATTCTATACTTACTTGACGTCCACAACTGCGGATTAGAGTTTTCCCTCCCAATGCCGTTCTTGCAAACGCGATCGACAAATCAGCGGACCTTGGCAACCATTCTTGACAAGTCATCTTTAAACCTTTTAGCAGACATAGAGCCTATTACAGTTCGCTGACCATTGACTAGGTATGGAAAATGCAAATGCTCTTCATGGCGTCTTGACGTAAATGCGGGCAAAATAACTGCCCAGCAAGAATCGATCCATCCTCTTGCCTTCTGGTTCGAAAAGAAGGAGAGAACTGTGCCTCCGGTTTAAGGACCAAATAATCGTGAACGAAAAACGGCTGCAATCAGCGTCTCAGGGATCGTCGTCAAGAGTGGAATGCAGCTTTAACACAGGCTCAAACCCTACATGCGTCACTGCCCTCAGAAATAAGGAAGTTTTTGAATGTATTCCATAACCACTCTTATTTAAAAGCTGCCGGGTTCTTCAGCTAGGAGCTGTTAAGGCCTTATACACAACTCCTCCTGTCCAGTTCATCGACATTTAGTAATGAATCAATACCCATGAGGTCGCTGTTTCTGGGGAATAGAATGAGGATAACGTTAGGTGTGACACAATAGTTGCTTTACAAACGCATGTCTGATTCTTAATGCGATCGTCGGGCAGAGTCTGATACCTTTTTGGTCTGATTATGAGCATTTTTTTCCGAACACGGGCAGAGTCAGTCACTCCTTTCGGGACATATGCTAATACCGCATCGAGCACGGTCTAATTTGCTGTTATAACTACAATAAGCCAACTGGTCCTTTAACACTAATGAATGTCTTTATGATGAAATCCAAATGATGTTCCTTCTTCGTCGCATGTCTTCAATTGACTAGCTGTATGGACTTTCGAACAAATCAACCAAATACAACAGCAACAATGATCACTTAGACAGACAGGAGGAGACAAACAATTGAAAAGGGTTTGCAATTAGTCATCAACGCTAGCAAATGGGATAACGAAGGGATAGCAAAAGACGTAAACAAGTAAAGGGTGTTTTTTTTTAGAGATGTAGAACTCGGCAACACTATTTTAACTGGCGGCCACTTTGTCAGTTGCCAAGTGATTTAATTTATGTTTGGTTTGGCATTTGTTGGTTAGCATAGCATAGTTAGCTATGCCAAGTCGTAGATTGGGTGAATGAGCCCAAAACAAGATTGCGGTTGATCCCAATTT
This sequence comes from Eristalis pertinax, assembly GCA_907269125.1. Taxonomy (NCBI): domain Eukaryota; kingdom Metazoa; phylum Arthropoda; class Insecta; order Diptera; family Syrphidae; genus Eristalis; species Eristalis pertinax. The sequence continues at coordinate 109,977,207 of OU026145.1, read as the reverse complement.
TCATAAGCGAATTTGGTTTACCGATGAAGCTCACTTTTGGTTGAATGGATACGTCAATAAACAAAACTGCAGTATTTGGATGATGATAATCCTCAAGTTTATGTTGAGACACCACTACATCCACAAAAACTGACTGTTTGGTATGCTTTAGTGACTGAAGTAGAGGTAAACTTCAAGCGAGAATAGTTAATCCATTCCTAGTGATGTCATGGTAAAACCAAGTGCATTTATACAAACTATTATTAATTTTAAAACGATACAAAATTAGTTTCGGATAATTTTCAGTACATTATGAGTGATTTTGAGTGCATTCGTCTGATGGTTCGTGTCATTAGAAGTGCTTTTTTTGTGCAGTGAAAATTTATTATTAGTTAGTTGTTTTTTTTTTGACAATGGAAATGTACATGCAAGAATTAGTTATTTTGCTGTCATAAAAAAAGTTGGTACCACTTTATGAAATGCGAACCATTCATCAATGTTTTTTGATGTGGTATCGCTGTGCAACCAGTAGGAAATAAACATTTTTTTTTTTAAATTTTTGTCAATGATCGAGATTTTTTGTTGACGAAACTCCACCGGATGTCGAATTTGAAAATGGTGGTGAACCAGAACCAAAAGATCCTGAAACAAATATTAAAAAAACTGTTCGACACAAATGCGATGGAAATCGTTTTTGTTGACGAGCCTCAAGAAGAACATGACGATGGATTAGCTAAGAAAATCAGGCCTAAGTTCAGCAAGCCCAAGTATTTCCGTTAGTCATTTCAAGACCAAAGTGCCGTTTGAAAAAAAGGTTTGACAAATGTGAACATTTGTCGACATATGTATGGTTCACCGATGTGCGACATGTGCACATTACAGTACAGCATCGGAGCCTCACCGTAGAAGGTGGTCCTGGTTCTTGCTGCGAGGTTGAACTTTGCTTGAATGACAAACAAATTCTTTTGCATCATATCACAACGTTTGATGAAAATTGAAAAAAAATATTGTAACTTGTTTTTCTTAGTTTCCTACTGGTTGCGTAGTAAAACCACAAAACCACAATTATTATTATTTTTATTTTCTTTTTGAATTCTGTGTTAAAATCTCGCATTTTATCTAAATTTGAAAGTTTCATAAAAATATTTTCAAAATTTGACACCTCCGGGAACAAAGGGTTAATAAAAAATGTTGCAATCCAAATGACGATGATTTGCCTTTTTGGAAGAATGTGTTGTTCACTGACGAAAGCAAATACAACATTTCCGGCCGCGTTGTGGTGCATCGAAAATATGGCGAAAGAGTGGCACAGCGTTGGAAATAAAAAATCTTCGAAGAACAATTCATCATGGCTTGTTTCGGTGTGGGAAAGTTGAAGGAAACATGGACCAGCACAGGTATCTGGATATCCTAAGTGAGAATTTAGAGCCACCTGTCGAGAAATTGGGTTTGAATCCTGGCTGGATATTTCAGCAAGATAACGACCATAAACACACAGCTCGAAAAGTCAAGGAATGGTTATTGTACTATGTCCCGAGACAGTTGAATTCTCCTCCACAGAGTCCAGATTTCAATCCCATTGAGTATTCGTGTAACTTTCTAGAGAAACAGCCTCACAAACACACAATAACATCAAGGATTACACTCAAAGGAAGCTCTGCTAATAGAATGGGATCGGGTACCCGAAGACTTAACCCAGAACCTTGTTTGTTCAATGCCGCGGAGACTAAAAGCCGTGCTCAAATCCCGTGAAGGTCCAACAAGCTGCTAAGAACATACTGCGATGGAATAACTCATTTTTTTTAGGAGTACGATGAATTTTGTCATGTAAATGAAATAAGTTATTTGTTATTTAAAAAAAGACAAAAAGCGAAAACTGATTAAAACTTGATTTTATACGCAAATAAACTTTGTTTTTTTTTTTGTATTACAATTCTGAAATGTTATACATTTTTTTTACCAAATACGGTTAATACGGGTTGCGTGTCGTACGAATTATGTCGGCCTGTGTACATATGTAATTATTATTAAGCAGGAATATGATCCATCGAGTGTAGTGTGTTGTCAGATTGGCTTGGCTATTGTGTCTAAGTTAGAAATTTAATTAAATTAAATCGTACGTTTGGAGGACAGCGGTGACGGTGACTATAATTTTGTCGGCCTATGGAAGTCGTCCATCCAAGATGTCATAAGGTAACGCAAACGGAAACGTACTGTCGGCAGAATGTGCTCAATTAAGAGATCATTACATTTGATAAGTCAGTGACTTTGAATTTGCCGAGCAGCAAATTTAAATTCTACTCTGCTGCCAATATTAATAGACCGCCGTCGAGTTTGAAGTCATTTAGCAAGCTGCGTCATATAGCTTGTGTTTGACAGGCTCAATGTGAATGATAACCTCGCAAAATTTAACGCAAATTGGAAACCATTTCATTTAGTTATTTTTTGATTAAAAAACAAATCACTCAAACCAAGGGAAAAACTTGATAAGTACTATGGGGCTCTGCACCGCTAGTTTAAATGGTTAATAAACAAGTGGTAAGCCGCCTGGTTCCGTTGTGGTTGTACCAGCACAAGTGAAGCCGAACATTTAGGTCGCTCAAAATAGGTCGTCACGCAAAAAAAAAAACGTCGATGGAATGATGGGTACGATGGAAGAATAATTAAACAGCGTGAGGTGGCTAAGGCTGTGGGCAAGGCAGTAGCAAGAGTCTCCCGGCCAACAAGGTCATGACCACAGATTTTTCGGATGCACGCGGCGCCAGTCACAGGGACTTCTTTGAAAAGAAAGAAAAACGATCACCGGCGGTTATTGTTCAGAGCTTTTGGTCAGATGCCATATTAATTTGAAGCAGAAACCACCTTATTTGGCGAAGAAAAAAATTCATTAATAGGAATATTCTATAGATCTAATACTAATCAGAATACAGTCGTATCTCTCTAAGTCGAATTTTGACGGGATATCAAATTTATAATTCAAGTTAGGGGAAGCTTTACTTAGATTATAGGATGGATTTTGTATGGCAAATTGAGGCAAATATCAAAATATGGCAAACAAGAACTTCGAGTTAGAGAGAGTATTAGTCATAATAAGACACTGGTAAGTTTCAACATTATTCATGAAGGTTATCTTACTTTTTTGTCATTATTTGTCCAGCGTTTCTAATTATTTTATTAATTTTCAATTAAAACTCCCTTAAACCGACTAATGCTCCGTCCAAGGGTGCATATACAAGCTGATACGTATGGTCAGGAATACTTATTTGTTTAAGGGATCTGTCCGCAATTGGAGTTAACACTGACATCCAGCTGTCAAAATATTCAGTAAGGTTTGTCATTTCATTATCCCTATTCTGCGCTTACAAGCCAACCACTTAGGGAGCCGTTTGAATGCTATTCCATATATAATGGCATGAAAGTAGCTTCAAAATAAAACTAGGATTAGTTTTATACCTCACACCGCTGTCATTCTAGTTAAATTTCTTCTCATATCGTTCTTATCTGGTCAGCCTATATTCTTGCTTGTAAATAGACACATGTACATATTCCAAGACCTCGACACGCCCTTGTAAGCGATCGTCATCGGTTTTAATCTAAATGGAGCAACCACTTCTAAATTAAGCCTCTGATCCACCGGTGAACCCAGCACTTGTATTCCATTTCCCCCCCTTGATGGCCTTCGCAAAAAACGCACAGCAAACGTCACCAGAAACAAAACTTATCACCACGGACACAGAGTTGGCGAACATTTGCAAAAAAAAATCCTATCAACCACCGACGATCTAACCTCGACCACCCATTTTCAGTCACGCCCATCGCCACCAAAAATTCTATGCAGACTTTCACAAAATCCTCAATAACATTCGCTTATCAGCAAAAAAACAAAAAAAAAAAAAAGTGGGCGCAGGCAACGTGACTTCACTGGTGCTCTGCTAAAGTTCAGTTTTCTCTCAGAATCTTTGAACTTCTAATCTCGTGTACCCGCGTCATAGATCACATCATCTTGAAGTGGAAAAAAAAAAGTAGAAATCAACTGATGGGTGTTTCTTTCCTTTGTTGGCCTGGAATACGTCCTCTCTTCAGGCGCTGAATAGCCCCATCAAACAATAAACTATCCTCTTATGCATCCACTCATTGTTCGTTCGATAACAATCGATATCGATATATCGGTTGCATGCACGATAATATGGACTGGTTGTGTATCTGCCCCATCACACGGTACACACGAGTACTATACACACACGCTTCGATGGGCCTTCCGCAGAAGGGAAGGCTATGCTTAGATTATGCATTCGATATGGTGTGTAGGGTATTTGGATTCCACTCGTCCATCGTCTTTCATCTTTCTCTTTATTATTGCTAGACAATGTAAACAACTTCGAGTGTCATGTGAAGTGTAGTCTTCTTAGTTTACTTGGAGAAGTACAGGTCTTGGAATAATATTAAACAACAAAAAAAAAAAAAGGAAGGCTGTGGAACGTACAAGCCATAGGCAGACAATTTATATAGTCGATGACATGGGCTGGGATACACTGACGTCTGCGATTATGTTACGGGAAGCATTTTAAAAATGACGCGTGGTTCAGAAATTGTTTGAGTATAACATATTCAATTTCATTAATTAGCAATTTCGGGAGAATATATATAAAGTTCTGCAGATAGTTTTTTTTTAAATAAAGGGTGTCCAAATCAAAAAATCTGTCAAAGTTAACAATGTCATCCAGCAGTCAAAATACTCAGTAAAGTTTGCCATTTCAGCGAGCGTGCGTAAATTATTGAAAATCATGGAAATTTCGGTTGTGAATCTCGTCGTTCGGTGAATCACCATGGCTTCAGTATGCAGGCAATTGGTCGCAAAGTTTAAGCGTGAGTACACTCTTTTGGACCTTAACCCGCCAAAGAGGAGGAGAGGGGGGCGAAATGAATAAAACATAGTCACAAGCATCGAAGAAGACACTCGATTCGACGCCGATCAGCTGAATTGGGAATCGTTAGAGTCAACCAGGCTTCTTTTTCTGTTGGATTTGGGCCAACATACGTCCGAATACGAATATGCTGACGCAAGAATTGAAGTCGAACGGTCATAGACAACGCCCTGGGTTCGCTAACTGGGCGCTAGAAAGTTGGAGCCGTTGATCAAAAAATCATTTCCTCGGACGAAGCCAATTTATCACTCAGTGGCTAAGTCAACAAGCAAAACTACCAATTGGGAGCGAACACAAACCAGAAGTGCTCGACCAAATCATCAATGCATCCACAAAGATTGACTGTTTGGTGCGGTTTATGGCATGGCGGGCGGCATCTTTGGACATTATTTTCTTCGGAATGAGGGAGGACCATGGCTACGTTTTAAGTTTTCGCACCAGTTGGGACACATATGTCCTACTCAATGTTCGCTTAGCCCTAACATCAAAATTTTGCATCCAAAATGGGTGAATTACGTCCCAAGCCGAAATACAAAATTATTGATGTAAGTTCACTGACTGCATTCCGGGACGAGAGGGTTATGTGGGCTCTTCCAATTTCGAGCATATTGAGCTGGCAATGGCTGCCGAGGCTGTAGTTGACGCCGGCTTATCGGCATAATCGAGTGATTTGACGTATCTCCATAAAGAATAGTTCAATCGCGTCTCATCGCACGTTCTATGTGACCAAGTCACCGGTCAAAAACGAAAGATAAATTGCTCACTGAACTCACTTCTAACTTGGTCAATCGAATTCCGTGCTGTGTGGCATGCAACGCCGCTTTGCTTGATCACTAGATCGCCAAACGAGTGCACGAAGTTGTGAAGGAGGACTTTGGGGACTGGCTCATCTGGTGGCGAACGTGGACCCCCGTAATCATCCGAATTGACGCCACTCGATTAATTTGTTCGGAACTACGTTAAGTTTTTTGACTACGCACACAAGCCAAGCACTTTGGACGAGCTAGATAGGAACATTGGTGGCCCGTGGCGTTGTGGGTATGCGCGTCGACTCCTACACATTTAGACCTACCTGTCTAGGTTCGATTCCTGGCACGACAAGAAATACTTTTCACGGCCCCACCTCTTTCGAGCCACTGACAATGCTCAAAGAGTATAACTGTCTAGAAAAACCTTCTCAAACTTAGCCGTTCGGATTCGGCATAAAACTGTGGGTCCCTTCCACTCGTGATAGAACAATGGCACGCACAATACGAGTGGTTGCTGAGAAGCTAGGCCCTAGCACTCTACGGGGTTGTAGCGCCACCTACATTATTATTAGATAGGATCATTTGAGTCCCTATTGCCGGAATAATGGATCATATTGCCGCACATATAGAACCGAATATTCAAGCACTTAAGGCACTGCAGTTGAATGAATGCTCTTCTGTACATAATGGCTTGAATGTAGCTTCAAAATAAGGCCAGGATCAACTTTACATCTCACACCCTTGTTATTTTATTTAAATTTCTTGTCTTATCGTTCTTATATGGTCACCCTCATACATCTCATATAAGGCAGCAGAAAAGATGATTGACTGAAGTTTAGTTGTCCAGTCCCGTGCCCATAGGGAGGGCTTGGTTGTGTCATTTTACTAAAACCAAACTTACCAGAACCGAAGCAATTTAATCAAAATTTGTCACTCACCTGAAAGAAAACAAAAAAAAAAAGAGAAATTAGTTTTTATTTCACAAACAAATCTGGTTTAGTTATGTGTAATGTCATGCATCTCTTCTCCCTTTTAACGTGATTCAGTCTATCATGCTCTCAATGGTCGGCAGTCACGCTTTTATCAAAATGTGTACCTAATTCGTCAGGAATAAGCACTGCATGTCCAGATACTCACAGACCTCCGACAGCAATTTTACAGCTCTCTAGAGTTGCTGACAATGCCAAGAAATAAGGAAAAGGTTCTTTAACAACATACAAAACTGTCAACTGTCAAAACTGGCCAAGGACAATGGACTCAACCTCCAATGGACACCCAACTTCACATCAGTCGAGGACATCTTGAAGGTTCGGTTGTCAACTACAGAATTATGCTTAAATTGGCAAATGGGACTATAGTCTGATGGCATGATTGGGAGGCTATCATCTCCCTTGTAATTTTCAGTTTCCCTACGACTCGAAAGAAATAAAAGGTATCCCAAAATTGACGCATTCAAATCAAAGGAAGATTGGAATATGGACTTGCATGTACTGGAAAACATTGACAACTGTTACAGGAGTCCTAAGCGAGATCCAAAGACCACACAAGGGCCCCCCTTGTCTGTCCACTAAATGGGAGGTTCTACGTAAGGGCTGCCATTCAAAGACTTGCAAAATCAATCTCGCACAAGACGTCAAGCCAATGAGCGTCGACTGCGTCAAAATGTCGGTGAATGGGCAGAAATTCAACTCGTATTGGATACGCTGTTCTGTTGAATAATAGTATTCAGCGATCAGGCTTATTTTTGGCACAATTGGGCGAATCTGGCGCCATGATATCCATCTCTGAACTCCGTAACATCTCGAGAAATACAGTTTGATTGGTGCAGCCTGGAATGGCAGAATCATCGGATATGGTCCATACAACAAGAAGTGGGCCTCGCCCTTGAACAAAATTTTGTTGTGAAATCGAAAAACACAGAGGTACAGGTGCACAAACATTGCCCCAACAGCAACAGCAAATGGACTCTGCTTCTTCTCCTCTGGAGCTACAGTCTGATTGGTCGAGATCCTTTTCCATTTGTGTGTGCCACCTTATCAGACAGACAGATAAACTTCCAAGTGTCAAATTGGTTGTCACTACAAACTGTGCTGGCAAGTTGAAGATGAAACCTAGAAGTTGAGATGAAGAAAATGATGCCTTAAAGGTAATTTTGATTCACAAGGACTGCATTCAACAAAGACGAGAATGACAACAAATCTCTGGCCACAGCTTGGAGTTTAACAATTTTCCCATGAAACGATTGGTCTCTCGTTCTGAGGGTGTTACCAAGGAGTTTAAATACCATTTTCGTTCGACTTAAACAGCACATAACTGAGAAGTCTCTGACAACGAATCGCACCCTCCCTCGAACCAAGCACCCATAGCATTCCATTTACGTTTCAAAGGTCGAACACACAGTTCTACCTGTCCGTACACACTTAGATCACAGAGAATGTTCTTCCATTCCTCTCTTCACCTCTTCAGGTATGAGCTAAAACAATAAAAATAGCCTCACCTCACTGGGTCCCCTTGGCCACCTTCTTAGTGCTGTCATGTCTAGAATACTACGACTATATGCATCCGGCAATAGAGTATCACTCCCTCTCTCTATTGTTAGCATAGTGCACTGAACTAATGACGAGCACCGAAGGCCACAGCAACAAGATAACATAAACGAACGAAGACGAATCCATGGGGGAGGAGATGCAGAGGTGGTTGACACAATATTAAAGAAAAAAAAACAAAAAGCAAACAAGCCATGCACACACCCATACACATGCACAAGCTGAAACAACAGCGAGAGCTTAAAATAAATAATGCACTTCACTTAAAACTACATGTAGATACATGCAAATAGTTGCAGTAGTTGTGTGCTCTTGTGTGTGCAAATGCATTTGCAGATGCGAATGACATTTTATTGAGTGCTACAGGGTGACACTAAGACTGAAAATGGGATTAAATTGCCTTGTTTAGCAGATTCGTTCTTCATCGATCTAAGGACAGTGCCATCTGTTGATTTTGTTGATGATGCTTGAGTACCAGAGAGGTGCGAATTGACGCCAGTGGACTTGTTTTTGTGAGGTACCCTTAGGGTCGGTGGTTTGCAAGCAATCCAGAACCAATTCAAGCACTCAAGAGCAACACTAATCAAGTTATTTGTTAAAAAATGGCACGAAATCATCGAAAATGTATTCAACAATTGGTGGCTTATTGCTACTCTAGCCGAAGGAAAGATTTAAATGAAATACAGTGAATCTTCTCCATACCGGACACCCGCGTGACCAACAAGAATGTCCTGTAGAGGTGTCACTTCTAGTGGGTTCATTTATGGAAATTGACAAATAAGATTCACTTGCACTCACTTCTTCTAGCTATTAGAATAAAAATTTGCACTCTCAATCTCACGAATAATCTGAACAGGGTGACGCTCAAATAGTATCAACTCTGTTCCGGGACACATCACTTAAACACTCAAGATACGACTCAACAAATATACCAAAGACAAGGCGGATCTCACTTAGGGCCGTTTGCTGATACTGCACTTAAGGATTTAAGTTCCAATTAACAAGTTAAGTTGAAATTAGCGGTTTGCACGATTCGAAAAGTAGATCCTAAAGTCGCCTAAGTATAACTTAAACTAAGTTGAAGAAATAGTTGATCATAAGACTAAGTTGCACTTTAATACTGACAGTGACATATCGTCGTGGAGAAATTTGAGTATGGAGTTTGAATTACTTGTTTTATTGTGATAGACATTTAAGAAGTTGGTGTGCCTCGTCGTGTCTTCACTAGAAATTAATGTTTTTATAGCTTTGACGAACTTCGGTTTATAAAAGTTTTCGGCAAAATCAAGGACATAAACAGCAATGAAGGTTATGTCCTTGATTACAGCAGAATCAAATTTGAAATTTAATAGGTACGATTTTCCATATTCATTTGAACATTCACTTGCAGATATATTTCCAAGACATAATTCGATTGCACCTATACATCATTCAACTATGTACTTATCACATTAAGATTTACCTGACAGGAAATTATTTTCAGAGCATTGCTGTTTTCGGGGCAATTCACGTTTCGAGTGCATACAGGAGGCTTTGCAGGTTCGAAGGACAAAAAGCGTTCCTTTTAAACCAACATAAAATTACCGAAGACATCTCTGGAAATTGCAATTGTCAATAAATAATTTCCCTCGAATAGCTTTGTTTCCATTCGCGATTGGCGCCATCTATGAAGCCCACATTAAAACTCACATTCACCCATTAAAAATAGCAAATATGACCTTCGAAATCGAAGTGAACTTGGTTGCATTTAAAAAATACCGGGTTGCAGTAAAGTACGACTTAAATATTTACGAGCAACGAAGAATGGGTAAAGTCGAACTTAAGATTTAAGTGTAACTTGGCTATGATGTAGATTTAGGTGTAGTATCAGCAAACGGCCCTTAGATGCATACATTCTGTGATCCAGACATCCGTTGTACTACAAAAATCGACGCAACCAGGAACATACGACGAATGCAACTGAGATCACCGCATACCAATAACACAGGAGATTCGCAGTACAGTGTGCTAGTTGGTGGTTTAGTTTTAAGTATTCATTCTTCGTTAGTTCAGGCTTTAAAAACATATTACTGTACAGGGTGGGCCATCTAGTGGTGTTCTTTTAAATCATAGATTATTTTGAAACTGATAGCTGTTTCACGCTCGAAATCTTAACAGAAAGTCAGTGTCATGCCTCCGCGGAACGAAATGAGTCCCTTTACGCTTGAACAACGTTGGGAAATATTGAAAACGTCTTTCCAGAGTGAGTGCTGTGTAGCCGAAACAGTGCGTTTTTTAAAAAATTTTGGCCGAAATGAAGCACCCACCGCGACTGCTGTACGCAAGTTTGTGCATAAAGTTCGTGAGACTGGTAAGCTAGTGGACAACACGTATGGTCCCCATCGTTGTACGGTGCGCACGAATGTGCCTGCTGCGGCCTTCTTCGAATATGAGGCTGGGACCAACGTCTTGGAAAATTTGCGGTGACAGAATGCGCTACTGCGAAGCCAGTCGATACAGTCACTTGAACGATGTTGTATTTCATAATTAATGGGAATATTTGTTCTTATTAATAAAGCCATAACAAGTGGACACAATTTAATTTTGTTCATTTTAATTGCATTTTTAAAAAGAAACTTGTATTTGGCCCAACCTGCACATGTAGAGCATGGGGAATATATACAATATTTTTGTGTCTACCATGTGCGTTTTTGCTTCGTGTGTCCGTTATTTGGGGTACAACTGCTCAATGGGCAGGTTGAATGTCTGTTTTCGGTATAGATGGGGTACACGAATAAGTCTATATTCATGTCGATACCATGACGAATTATCAGTTTAGAGAGGGTGTCCCTTATAGAGGGGTGTCCGTAAAAAGAAGTTTCCCTATTATTTGGAAGACTCAGACTCTTTTAATAAAACAACAAAATGTTTAAACATGTAAAAAAACTTTAATCTCGATTTAAGGACGCCGCCTCTCATAAGCATTTACATTCATCCCCATATCCATCACATGTCAAAAACAATCGAGAAGTTGCAAGATCAATCGTTGTCAACACACTGTCGCCTTTTGATGGGCTGGAAATCGACTTTGTGTGAATTAGCTGTAATTCAAATTTCAGAAGGCTCTTAAAAGTTTGATGTTTGGAGAAAATATTGAACAAAACCTAATGAACAGAGAAAAACTAACTTATTCAAGGATCCAGTCTTCATCATCTGAAAGTGAGATGACGGACTATGAAGTGGATTCATGAGAACCTGCCGAGCTGCAAGCCTAGAGGTTTCTAATGAGTCGCTATCGAAGAACACTGACGGTGCCCTGATGAAGCACAGTTGATCTTCTATTGGTCACGGCTGGCCGATTGTTTCCTTTTGACGGTCCGAATTAAGAGTTTTGCCGGAGGCAAGCAGCTCTTCCTAGACGTCTATCTTGGTTTGGACATCAATTACACCGTTTCACCGAAATTCGACCACAAGCATCAGACCGCTTACAATTGTCGTAAGTGATCCACTTTTTTCACCAGTCATCATTGACCATTATTGCGGTTCGATTTTGTGGCGATTCGCGGATGGAAACTTGTTTTTTGTGCCTTAAAACTTTTGTGGCAAACATTACATCCAGCTTTTTTTTGTATCCGACCATCCAGCAATGTTCAGCTCCTGTCCAATTGAAACAGCGCTTACAGGACGGCCAGACTTGACCACTATTTTGCCGACATTTTCGACAATTTTCCTTCTACAGGATTGTGGCTGTTTGATACAGTTTGCTAGAATCAGCGTCGAAGTCTTGGAAAGCAGATTTGAAAAAGTTTCACATTGCCTCTAAAGACGCAGACCCAAAGTTTCTGTAGAAGACATGTGAAGAGGTCTCCTCATTCTGGTAAGAACTAAAATAAAGAAGTGCTGAAGAAGATGGATAGGTAGGTTGAGGCGGTTGAAGAAACGCATTTATGCACACCCGACTGGTGTGTTTAGCTGTCACTCGGATTAGTCTGATTTAATCCTGGAGCTTAAGATGAGCAGTAGTCGTTTTGGGAGGAGCACTTGGCTTAAGTCCTTTATGTTACGGAAAAGGGGAGCTATCAGTACATTTCTGCGAGACATCAGAGTTGGGCAGGAGCATAAGATGTGCGGGATACTTTCTATCTCTCCCTCGACCATGTACATAGCTTCTGTAGTTATGATGTCTAATACTCAGGCGTCCATCTCTACATCTCCCAAAGATGGTCTCCTCTAGTTCCACTAAGCCCGGAACTGATGCATAATCTGTTCATTGATTAGGGCGCTTGTGTGCAGATCATCTTGGAGGATAAGCACGTAGACAAGAGTGATTATTGATAAACAAAGGGGCCCGTATTTTTTTCCAATCTGACACTGATGCATGTAGACTCAATAATGCTGACGACAGTCACCACAAAATCTTTCAAAAAAAAAAATGTCAGGTGTGGCATGTTCACGGTCGAAAGAGAGATCGTGCGTCTGATCGAAGTGAATGATAATTTGACAACCAAACGTTTCGGTCAGATCGCACGCGATCGGCCAAAGAGATTGCTGATAATATCGTGAATATTTAAACGGGGACGTGTTCAAAATGCTGTCTCAAACAAAGAAAAATGGGCGCTCAATTTAGCAATTTTTCATCGGAAACGATTGACTGATGTTGAAAGTGATGTATGGCATGCTTAAATGTAAATCGAAATTTCGTTGATGTCTGCGCTCAATTATGAGAGATGAATACTAAATCCACATATATCCTGGTCCCCCAACAATTCAACGCACTTCTCCAAACCACACAAAATCGCTTCGACAACACCCTGTATGAATGCACCTCTTAGACCACTCCCGGAGAAAGGTGTGTGTGTGTATCCCCAGCTAAGTCCATAAGCACATCGACTGGAGGTACTCTGCTAAACAATCACAGGCGTAAATACCCATCATCATCGTCGCTGGATAGTGCTGATTCAATAGTCCTTGGATTGCAATCTCCCTGCGCTTATGCGAGAGATAACACAAGAAAATTAAAATCGCAAATGGTTAATTGCAGCGAGCAGCACTTCAGGGAAATGCCAGAAGCCGGACCCCGCTGTGCAGTGGCTGTGGCAACATTTGCATAACGAGTGCAATTTTCCCATCGCCTCTACAAACACACCGGTTCGCTGTTGATATTGTTTTCCTTTTTAGGGGATGGTCACGACGACACTGGGAATTAGCCCGTTCTCTAGTCAAACATCGTTTTGCACTGCCGTGCACGCCAACAAGAAGTGCATGCGCCAACAAAAGGAGTGGGAACATAAATAAAACGCGACGAGGATGATTTCGTCGAGAAAGAAAAAAAAAAAAAAAAAAAAAAAAGGAATAAAAATTTGCGTTTTGCATGACTTGCTGCTGATGGCTGTGACGGGGCTGATTTGTGTTTGACTACCGAGTGAATTCATCAAAAATGATGTGATGGTAGGTGAATGTTTACGCAAGCAGTTTGTGTCGTAAACTGACGTTAGTCATGGAAGCGGAAAAACTATCGAAACAATAGCTTGTCACTTTTGTAGGGAAAAAGCAGCGAATATCGTGAATTCGATGGAATTTGAGTAGGGTTGCATCACTAGTTGTGACTTTGGTCACTTGAAATCCTCAGTGGTGTTGACGGAAGGAATGATGTCTTATGATTTGAGTAGTGCAGTTTCCAGTTAGCAGGAATGGAGATTTTTGACATATTTGCAATTCATGTCTGATGGGTTGTTTCACCAAGTGACGGAGAAACATAAACGAAATGAAATTGTAGCGGGGCGCATCACGTCCTCTATATCCGGTGGCTTCTAAATTGATTTGTTCGGAGAAAACTACTTACCACGGACATGGATGGACTGACTGTTGACGGCCACAAAAATCGAAACAAAGAAAAGTCTGGTTCTATATGTCGAATGTTAGGTTATTTTGTACGCACGCAAGATTTGCGGTTCCCAGCACATATCAACGTTTGAAATCTGCACCGAATTTCGGCAAGGGGATGCGCTGTAGCGTGACTTCTTCGATCTGGTACTGGGGAAGATAGTGTGGGGGACAGCTGTAAACACGGATGGGACTATCTTCTACAAGTCAGTTTAACTGTTGGGTTACGCAGATGACATTGACATCAGTGGATGCTTTTACGGCGATTGAAGAACAGTCAAAACGAGCTAGTCTTAAAGTCAATGAGGATAAGAAGAAATACAGTGGTGGAAAAAATAAAAGAAACAAAGGAAGTTCTCAGTGTCCGTCAATAGTTCCTGCGTGCAGTTCATTCCAATTTTAGAAAAATAGGCTAACAATAGTGATTTGAGTTCTGCCAGTGTCAATTTGTTTAAATATTTAATGCAATATAGTGCACATTTTGGGAAAATGAATCGTGAAGTTCATTGCACCAATACTAAGCGGGATTTGATTAAAAACCTGCAAAAAAACGTATAGCTATTCATTTTAGCTCCAAACCGGAAACTAGGGCAAGAAAACGGAAAACAACACCACGTTTCGACACTTTACTAGTGCGGCACTACAAACAAATTCGATTTGTTTTCCATATGAGCTTAAGAAAGAACTTGACGCACCAGTAACGAGTCGCATCATAAGAAACCGGTTGAAAGAAGCAAAATTCTTGTGCAGATCGCCTACTACGGGTCCATATTTGAGCAAGCAAAATATTAAAAAAAAAACATTGATTTTAAAAGAATGGATCCAAAATACTCCATCCCAACGGTCAAATTTGGTGGAGGAAATGTACTTCTTACTTCTTAGAAAGGTTGTCAAAACCTGGATTGATGCCGAGGTTCAAGGCTCTAGATTGCCTTGTGCAGTCGCCAGACCTAAACCACGGAGAGAAATTGTGGAAGATAGTGGACAATAAACTGGAACCAAAGCAACAATTTGGATCAGATCTTCGAGGCAGTGGAAGATGCATGGAAGGTGAGCCCATGAATATACTAGGCAACCTAAGTGTGTCTATGCCAAAAAGATTCATGGCTGTGATTAAGGCGAAAGGGTTCGCAACGATATATTGATTATTTTGTGTTTTTTTTAAGAAGTTTTGTTTGAACCTAGGAAATTCTTTGCTTTTGTCGCTATGATTTGTTCGTTTTGTGAACATTTCTATGTTTAATGAATTTTTGTTTTGTAACAAAATGTGTTATATCATTTTTGTCGCTTCTCTCTGTCACCCGTTTTAAGAAAAATGCTCAGTTTGCTTATGGGGGTGCATTAGTTTTGTCCGATACTGAATAAGGTCCTGTCTGTGAGGAAGGTGAACAGACACTTCCGGGAACTCTACGAGCTGTGCCAGGAAGTACATAGATGTAGTCCGGAAGGCAAACATTCGTCGACTGCTCTGGCTTGGACACATCGGACGCTCCAGCTAAGAAAGTTTTCGAATCCAAACCAGAACTTCCGGTATAAAGGCCAAGTCATCGCGGACGCAAAACAGCTTGGTCTTGATGACTGGAAGCAGCGTGCACAGGACAATCAGCGATGGTAGTTTCAGACCCTATAATGGTGGATGTCCTGATGCGTAAGTAAGCGTGAAATGTCCCTCTGCCTCCAATCCAGAGATTTCAGATCATACGTCAAAATTTGTTCGTTAAGCGGCACCGTTGCCACGAACACCTCAAATAATCCTAGAAGCGGCTCGTCTCTAGAAATGGGCTCAAAATATGCATAAATTGATCGCCCAGTTCATTGGGACTGTATGCTCAACCTAACAATCTTCTTCGTTGGGGTTAATTTTTTGACATAATCGACCATCAAATACGACAATCCACCGCTGACGCACACCATTGTTTTTTGTGTTGTTGCAGTGGCGCCGAGACTCATAAGAGGAGTACAAACTGAAGAGAATGGCAATGCATCCGTTCACAAAATTATTGAAGAATATTGACGGATCTTAAGTCGTTTACAACAGCATTTGTCCGTGGTCCCGGACAACGTACCTGGGTCTGAAACAACATTTTTTTTTATAATTTGCGCGCGCTCAAGGGATTGCTAATACCCTTAAGTGTCCGGGGTCAAGACACAGCACGGGCCGAAGGTATAGAGGGAGAAAGGGAGAGGAGGTACCTGTGCACATTGGTCTTAAATATCTGCGGGTTGTAGTCTGTGGGAAATATAGGGCTGGGAAGAGCATTCCAAATTCGCGTAGTACGGCTGAAGAACGAGTCTCTAAATTTAACTGTGCGTCCGAAAGTAGGCTTAAGGGTAAACTGATGAGCATTCCTGGCGAGACGAGTATTGCGGGTGAATTCATGGAGAGGAGGAATGCAGTTGGCTAGCTCACATGTTGGCATCCTTTTGAATTTCCCCACGCCAAAGTCTACCTACGAAGGAGGATCACATCGCTGAATAAAGTATTTAAACGATCAAAAGGTAATTGTATGGAATCGTCCAAAGGTTGACTGAAGGGGTTATGTTTGTTGCTTTCAATCAAAACCCTCTTTTTTAACATTCTCTCGATTGACTTCTGGCAGTGGGGGTCATGCATGCAGTAAGACAAGTCTATTAACCCTGTAACCACCACAAAATCTAATTTACCAATTACACTTCTAACAACTAACGCTCTTCTCCTAAACAAAGGAGTTCTCCAGTCACTAACATAATGATTCTGATCGGAAATTCCTTGTCATAAATTTGGCAGCATTTCTTTCTCTTTCCCCAGATCTACCGTCAGTTTTCCTAAAAAACTGATGCAAAACAAAAATCCGCACAGACTTTCAAATTCGATTTGCATTCGTTTGCTTGCCTTTGACTATTCACACAGGATTCCATTCTCTGTCCCTACTTCGTCTGCTCAACACAACAGCGTGCGCCAACTTTCTCAATGTTGGTATTAAAATTTATGAATGCAACGCACGCAAAGTAAATGGCACAGCTTTTAAGGAAACTCGTGTGCCCATATCGGCTGAAAAATAAATAAATACAAAAAAAAATGAAGAAATATCGTAAACATGGCACGACGACACCGATTGTGAATTTTTCTCGTAATTACAACCAACAGATGGTATGCGCGCTTACGTTCGTCGCGCAGTTTGAAAGCACATTTCTGTTTTGTTCCTTGCCAGTGTGCTCATTTTCATGCGCTTGCTGCTGCCGCTGCTGACGTACACGGCACGGCGTATTTGCGTTAAGTATAACAACAATCGTTTAGACTTGGACCGGTCGACAAGAAACCCACTCGATTAATTATTTCAAATGGCGCTAGATTGCATCCGAGAACGAGTTGTGAACGCGACTGTGCGTGCCTGAGTGTGTGTGCGTGTGTGTCTGACTTGTTTTGCTTACGCTTGGCTTTGTGTCTTGAGGCGAAAAATAAAATTGATTTAATTAAATGGTCAGGAGAGTTGGATGGGAAGAGGGCCGCCCGATAATTGTGGTTTCGTTCTTAATCAGCTTGTGGTGGCAATTTGATTTAAATGACTCGGAATATGGAGAGGATCGGATCGGATTTTGAAGTCATTGCAGCGCTTGCATGCGGCTTTATCTCGGAGGATTTATGTTTATGGCAATGGAAAGACGTTAAATAAAAATTATCGTTGCCTAAGCGTGAGGAGGCGTTTAACTCGGTTCGACTTGGATTGAATCAGACTGTGGTCAGTAGTTATGGTCTATAAAAGTGTAATTGAGTCATCGGCTCAAGAGGAGAAAATACTTGGATAAAGAAGAAGTCATCTTAGGATGCTCTACATTCTCTGGTCGTAAACAACTTTCAGCATGGAGCATTTTTTGTGTGCATCGTAAGCCTCAGGCTGGAAGCTACTTGGTCACAAACAAACAGTGCCAAGAATCCAGCTCTAGCTTATTCCGTCACACGCCCTAGATCACGTTTGGGATGCAGGTTATGCTTGGAAATCTTCTTCTTATTACGGCATTGATTATAGGCTCACTTTGGAAGGTGCTGACTAAGCAACGTTAACCTGAACAGAGCCCTCTCTCGAAGGACCATGCTAACATTATATAAGACCCTAATCATCCCTGTCTCTATGGCGCAGAAGCCTGGACAATCTTAAGAGCAGATCAGATCAGTCCTTGGTCTTTTCGAGAGAAAAGTTCCAGCTCCATCGTTGATCCTGTTTGCGTTGATGGTTTTTGGAGAAGATTCAACCATGAACTATACGGGCTGTACAGCGACGACTTAGGCGTCTACGGATTTAACGACTAAGTTGGCTAGGTCATGTAGAGCGCATGGACAACACTGCTCCAGCCCGAAGAGTCTTCGACTCCGAACCAGTGGGACAACACAATAGAGGACGCCCACTTAACGGATGGCGCACACAAGTGCTATGGACACTTTCTTGGGTATGGTACAAGGAGATTTGTTTGTGTGCTTATTCAAATGTTCCGATTTCTCTTGCTCTTAACGTTGTTTTTATAAATTTAATTTGCTTACCATGTCCGAAAAGTTCTATCAATAATTGCTGAATTTTGTTAAACTCGTGGTATGAGAGCTCAGTATAAATTCCGATGAGACCTGGTTTAACGCATCTTTTAAGTACGTCCGTCCAATAATTTTTTTGCTTAGTCATGTCGATGAATACTATACGTCTGTTGTGTAGTATCTCTATTTCTTTGTCAGCATCGTTGGTCAATATGAGTTGTGTCTTGTACTTGTTTACAATGGTTTCTTTTATTTGAATATGGTCAAGTTGTTGCTCTTCTTGTGAATGTGCTGTTGCGTTGTCTGACAAATTGTTAACGGACTGGTTGTCGCTAGATTATTTTTCTTTGCTATTCTCAGGAATCCTGCTTAAGAAATCCGCTACATTGTTATCTTTGCCTTTCAGGTATTCTATGTCGAATTGGCACTCTTGCATCTTGAGTAGCCATCTCTATGCTCGCTGACTAAATTCTTTTCCTGAAAACTTTTTATTTAGATATTTTATCGATAGCTGATCAGTAATAATTTGGAATCGTTTTCCCCACAGGTACGGTCTAAAGTGCGTTACTGCCCACACAATCGCCAAGAACTCTTTGTTAGTAACAGAGTAGTTCTTTTCGTGATCGTTGAGGGATCTCGAAGCAAAAGTTGCTCTTTTTTGCGATTGCGTAATTGCTTTCGTCGGTAAAAACTGTGAAACTTTTAGTAAAAATAGGGAATTTTAAAATTGGGTGTTTAATTATGTTTAATTTTAATACTTCAAAGGCCTGAATATACTCTGGGTCATTGGTATTTATTTTTTTATCTTTTTTTTATATATTTGGTCATTGGATTAGCTTTCTTGGCGTAATCCTTCACGAATTTTCGGTAAAACGCAGTGGCTCCTAAGAAACCTTTCAGCTGTTTCTCATTCTTGGGTAAAGAGTAATCTTCAATGCATTGTATCTTCATCGGGTTAGGTTTCATTCCTTCGGCTGACCTCAACCAACTTGGCGCGCGAAATTGGAGGCACCTGGCTAAAGAGACTGAGGCCCAGGTCCACCCCGGACTGTAGTGCCACTAGAAGAAGAAGAATGAACGCTGATTAGGCGATATTCTTCTTCTACATTTGCATTTTCTCTTTTTATCTGAGAAGTTATATTTTTTTAAACAATTCTTCATACGTCGCAGCGTCTGGTCTCAAATATTCCCGTTCATATTCAGGGCAATTTTCGTTAAATTCCCTAAGAAGGTTGACAGTTTCTTCGCTTCTCTATCCACCGTTTATAATTTGTTTTCTTTTTTTTCTATTCTATCGATTGTCAAAACAGTAAAAAAAAAAAAAAAAGAAGTAAAGCAGGCGCTTCCGTGTTGAGCATCGAAATGCAATTTCGACCTAGACGTACAGGATTACGTTTTAAGTGACCAGAAATTTGGCTGGTATTCCAGCTAATTACACGTGTAATGTCATTGAAGGTTGCATTGACACTGGCCGAGTGATTGCTATATCCTCATAGAAAAGCGGCTTTACCCATTCAACCAGGAATGAGCTTCGTCGCTGAAGACAATGCTTCGAAAAAATAGACGGATCTTACTCTAATCTTTTGAAGGACCAGTCACCGAGAAGTAGACACTGTGGCAAGTCGTTCGGTATAAGACTTTTCAGAATGAAATCGCAATGCTATCGAGCATGTTAGCCATTTAAAGCATGTGACGAATCACGCGTGAGATGTCAAAAACAGCCGACTGACAGACCAAAGTCCAAATAGAAACCCAACATTTGGCAGTGTTGTTCTAGGGTGCTTGATACTGAAAACAGGTTATGTGCACGATCTTCGCTTACGTCTGCGTTGTTACCAACTGGAGAAGATTCAGTTAGGAACTGACTGTATTAAAACAGCGACATGAGTCTAGCCCAGCGTCTACTGGTCCAAGGCATGTGGTGGATAGCCCATAGACTGATATTGAAGAGTCTTCAAGCCCCAGTCAATTATACTCTGTGACTGAGGTAACCCAGCTTTAGTCTGGCGTCCAGCATCCAGTGAGAAATAGTGATGAATCGAGGAGGCTGATGGTTGCTTTTCAAGTAAGCCCTGACTTAGCACCTAAGAAAGACGACGACAATCCTCAAGTCTCGTCTTTCATCAAGTACATTATGCAGAGTGGGCCATATAGTGGTTTTTTTTTAATCATATGTTATTTTGACACTGACAGCTGTTTCCCGCTCGAAATCTTGACACAGAAAGTCAGTATCAGTTGAGAATGTGGCTACTGTGGCCTTCTTCTTCAAAAATGACGCTGGGACCAACGTTTCGGTGAACGGTGGTCGTTACAGAGCCATGTTAACCGACTTTTTTTTCGTTGAAATTGAAGACATGGATTTGGACGACCTCTCGTTCATGCAGGATGGCGCACCAGACCTCACAGCCCATGGCACAATCGATATTTTGCTCAACAAATTCCTAAATCGTGTTATCTGCCGTCTCGGCAATGTCAGTTGGTCGACTCGGAGTTGCGATTTGATGCATTTGGACTTTTTTTTTTGTGGGGAAACGTGTTATGCCAACAATCCGGAAACGATTCAATCAGTTAAGGCGAATATTATCCAAGCAATCCGTGAGCTACAACCCGAAACCATCAACAAGGTGTTGAAAATGTGGGGTGACAGAATGCGCTACTGCGAAGCCAGCCGAGGCAGCCACTTGAACGACGTTGTATTTCATATTTAATGGGAATGTTTGTTCTTACTAATAAATCCATAATACATTGATTACATTTAATGTTGTTCATTTCATTGCATTTTTAAAAAGTATATTGTAATTGGCCCACCCTGTAGAGTCCCCAATTCTCCTGCAAAACACTCCACAGTTTACATCGAGGTACTCGGTCGTATGCCTCTTCCAAATCTACAAATGGGTGTAGATCAGTTGTACTTCTACCGGGACGAAAGGCGCACTTGTTCATCCCCCATCAAGGACCCGACCATAGCTCTAACGCGAACCTCCAACACCTTAGCGCAGACTTCCCCGGGGAGGCTTAACAGAAATTTGGCTCTGTAGTAGGAGCAATCTCATTTGTGCCTGTTTTTGAAAAGGGGGCCAATCACCCCAGTTTGTCAGTCGCCAGATGTCTCACCGCGTTCGCAGGGCACTTTTTTGACACGACAGAACCATAAAACTCAATCTTTACCTGCTTTAAGAAGCAAGAACACCGACGCATTTACCAACTTTTACCGATTCAATCGCCTATATGACTTCCTCCACCGCTGGATTTTATTCTCCTCTCCAATGAAGACTATGGGTCGGCCATCCTCAGTGCCCAGTTCGAGACTGAGAAGTTACGAAAAGTGCTCGCTCCTTCTCAGCAAAATGTCCACCTCATTGGAAAGCAACACTTCATCTTTGGATTTGACTCCTTCCATGATGTTGAATTCCCTTCCTCTGATTTGGCGAATCAGTCATCAGTCATCAAGATGAAGACAGAGTAAAAATGACACTGACAGTTTGATAGACACAATTCTCTCAAGTTTGTTCGGCGCCCAAAAGCACCATTTAATTATTATTTAGTCACCTTTTAGGTGGGCAAACAACAACAGGGAGCAGATCGAATGTAATGATTTTAAAATGTTTGATGAGTTTGTCCAGAAGAGTGATTGGACAAAGTTCCAGTTGAAAGGACTATTTCAAAAATGTTTGGAGCGCAATTCAAAAGTTGGCCTAGAATTGCATCTTGAAATTTAAATGCGCATCATCTAGGAGTATTGACGACGTTTGTTGCAACTGCAGAGCTTAAACAATTCTCTAATTTGAATTGATGCATCTCTGGCACGAAGCACGTTTCCACAACCAACTGTGAAGTGTCTTAATCTGCACAAATCTAACGAGAATCTGCTAGAATAATTCTTGACTTGATCTTTTTGACTGATGACTTGCTATTGATTCATTCACCTCTTACCTCGCACACTACACAAAGCCATTAGAAGGTTAACATTTGGCTCACACTCACTTCCGTCAAGTCTGTCTTCAACTAGATTCAATTAAACGCCATAAATAACCAGCCATTGATGCTGGCAAGGTTGTGCACTCTAATCGATTGCCATTCAACTAGCTTGCAGAGTACCACGTGCCAAAAACATACTCAAACTCCAATCAATTATGTCGATTGAACAGTGTGCAGATGAAACCAAAGAGATAAACGAACAGAAAAAAAAAACACCAAACAAGGAAGATGACCTTTTGATGAGGAGTCTCTTGAGAGCCAACAAACTCAAAGCAAGCCATATTCATCTTCAAGACTGTGCCACCATTTGTTTAGAAACTACTTTCCCTCAGAAGAGGCATACTTAACCGTGCCAGTTGCGGAAGTAACCGATTGACTGAGCGCACTCCTCCAATCCAATCCAATCCAATCCAATGTGAGGGCCCTCTCGCCGTGGCCTATGCTGAGAGACCATCTGAACTTAGAAATCGAATCTATTTCACGGTGATTTCCAACCGAATCGTGTGCCTCCACACTTCATTAACCTATCCACCGTTGATTGACGCTTGGGCCACAAACGAGAAAAAAAAAACGACAAAAATCCAAACCAGAAACTCACGATCCCCAGTCGAGAGGCGAAGACAAAATTAGAAAACCACAATTCAAATCCCTTGACTATTCAATGCGCAGCCACTGCGCGATGGATTTCTCAGCGGTTTCCTTTTGTTTTTGTTTCGTTTTTTTTATCTGCAAGCGAAATCTATAAATAATGAAAATAATTGTAGCCATCGATGGAGATCAACCCAAAAAGGTTGCTCGACCGGTTCGACACCGTCACCTTTCCACATCGGCGCACCGCGGTGACTTGACTTGACTTCTTTGTCCGCGTTCAGTGAGCCAGCCGAACAACCTACGTTCACAGCCGCACCGAGTCGCCGAGTCGTGTCCATTGCCCAACTAGAGAGTTAGAGAGTAGTTTGGGTTGTGCACGAGAATGTATTTCGTTTCTTCCTTTTCTGACTTCGGGTGCATTGAGGTCTGGCAACTGCGGCAGTCGCTTAGTCGAACCGCATTTTCCATGTCACTATAAATATCACACGTTTTCAAAAACGTAAATTGCGTTGGCGGAGCGGGAGTGTGCGCCATGAATTGAATTCAGCACAAGGAAGCGACCACTACGAAACCGGAAAAAATGCAGACGAATATCCGTTTATCTCCGCCTAGGCGAGTGTGCGTGTCTTGCTGCGCTTATTGTAACTTCCGCAAGAGACGCGTACGAAACATTTCCATCTGGACAGAGATGCGAATTGTTCAAACATCTGGCGGAGATACTTGGGGTGGGGAAGCAATCAATTTCGGATCAGACGACTTCCGCTTTCCTGGATTGCGAGGCGGATTTGCATCAAATACACATTAGGCAAAAATATGAAGGAAGTTGTGTGAGCTGAGCGTAAAGAGGTTATTTTTGGAATGACTGCTGACGGAGGTGGAGGAAGGTTGCTTTGAGCTCTTGATGAGTTTATGTAGATGGCGGTCTGGCCATAAGACAAATTGCTTTAAAACTTCGGGGCAAATTGGTCCAATTTGTGGTCCGGATTTGTGCATATCTGTTTCAGTCACAGACTCTCAGCCGAAACTGTGAATGATTGGTTTCAGGTTTGCCATTTCACAACATGGGCGTTTAGCAATAGTCGTACATAGGATCAATTTTGGTTGGTGACCCCACTTTTTACCGAAAGTTCCCCTGCAGGTGTAGCTATGCATTAAGTTGCTGGTGTAAGTTTAGCCTCCAGCTGAGTTTAGGATCTGTGGTGATACGAGGGGCTTGGCGTTGGTAGACAGAAAGAAAGAGAGCGTTTGATGGTTAAGGCGGGGTGGGGAAATATTGGGTATTACGGTTTTTGTCATGAAGGTTTTTGTCAGTTCCGTTTCACTTGAGGCCGCATTTGTTTAGCCCAGGTACTTGCTTTTCTCAGTGCGCCTCACCCCGATCTGACTGATCTGACAAGATCACCGCGTACCCTACCACTTTGAACCATTCTCTATCTGGTCTTAATTGTATGTTGTTCATGACAATAAGAAGAAAAAATAAGAGGAGAGAATACACAGCCTTGCGCTGCTACGCGACTGACGAATTTGATGAAACGACTGATTCCCAGAGTTCATTAAATGCACCGTGTGCTTGGTAACACTCCTCAGCTCGGTTAAGGAGGATCAAGGATCGTTTTTATGTTCAGAAAGAAAACTACGCTGTATTCTTTATAGTTTATCAATTTCTCAATTGTTCGAACTTCTTCATGGAGAGCAGTTTCTGTGGATCTATGGTGGGGTATGCTCAAATATGCGTGCCGGGGGATTTGAACATGGTCAGTTGGATATGTTTCTGACAATAGTGTAGTACACGCATTTCGAGTAGATATTGTCGTGTCTCTGAGCATTGGTTAGATTAGGTACAAGTGGACGGTTGCATAGACTTTGACCAGTCTAGACTCATTGGCCCTTAGTAATAAAGGAATTTAAACTCGAGTTTTACGTAAACTAGAGTTTAACACGAAATCCGTAGTAATAAACGAGCAACCCACTTCTAAAATCGACAAATATTTAGATGTGGCCGAATCGTATCTAAGTCGAATTTAAAAGTGACAGTTTAATGTTTCAAAATGAGTGCCAAAATCAGCTGTGCTAGCTCACAATAGCGAATATGACAGGTTTATTCACAATGATTACGTTAAATTCGAGTTTTGTTAAAACTGAATTATTACTACGGAAACTTAAAAGTAACTTAGCTACACCTAACAAAATTCGACTTTAGAAGCGACTTTATGATTTTCTATTACTAAGGGCCATTGTGTTACCACGTCGCTCGTACTGCGAAAACCAGTTTATCCTTGAGAATTGATGAAGGTGGCTGACACTAAACTTGCTTATTCCGGCCCGGTTATCAAAGAAGTAAGCTCTAAAGTGCATGACAGGAGGTACACGATGGTCTTCTCGTCATCCTCATCTCTGAAACATTTGCGGAGATAGGAGTGTGGTCCAATGACGCAATGTCCAGTATTCAAACCGACGATATACATGAAGGCTCAGTCTGATCAGACCATGTGCGTTTTGAAAGTAGACCAGAATTGTTTCTTACTTTGATATTGGTGCCCTCTGACCATCTCCGATTGGATTAGAGGCATGGATGGCAGCTCATCACTCTGAAAGACTAATGAGCTCATGCGTTTGTCAGCACCCCAAAACCTCACGATCGACAGTTACAATTTCGAGGTAGTAAAGGAGTTTGTCTACCTCGGGGCAAACGTGAACTCCACGAACGACATCACAGTGGAGATCTGTCGTAGAATCGCCCTTGACAACCGGTGCTACTTCGGCTTGTCAAAACAACTGGGCTCAAAACTCCTGACTCGAAGGACCAAAATCATGCTCTACAAAACTTTTACTTTGCCAGACCTGCTCTAAGAAGGCGAAAGCTGGACGCTAAGCAAAACTGCAGAGCTGATTCTGGGTCCCTTCGAAGGAATAATTCTACGTCGGAGAGGACATAACTGCCAACTCTACGAGTACCAGGATGTGGATGTCCGGAAGGAAGGCAAAAATCCGGCGACTGCACTAGCTCCGTCACGTGGAGCGCATGGACAACAATGCTCCAGCAAAGAGGGTCTTTGAATCCGAGCCTACTGGTTCGAGAAGGAGAGGAAGACCGAATCTCCGGTATAAAGACCAAGTAATCGCGGATGCAAGACAGCTTGGTCTTGATGACTGGAAGCAGCGTGCCCAGGAACGTCAACGATGGAAGGCAGCAATTGCTCAGACCCATGGAGGCTGGTCGCCGGCCTGATAAGTAAGTAAGTCCCAGTACCCACAAGAGGTGGACGCTAGAATACGAACACTCGGCCATCTCGCTCAGCCATAGGCGGCAATTCAGGTAAGTCTTTGCGTGGCTGCATTCAGAGGTGACAGAACACGCCCCCCCTTTGTCTTGACAACCAGGATAAAGTGTTCTTAATCCGAACATGCAACAGTGGTTTTCACATTAGCATTAAAAATTGTTTCGAACATTCGAATACGCTGACTGTTACAGAAGCCTAAAAGCCTGTCCATAATCGAAATGCACACTCTACAGACGGTATGCTTGCAATTAGGGGAAGTATTGATTCCATGCTTATGCTTATAATAGATCCCTCGACAGCAAGGTACTCAACCGAACGAAATAGCTGATGTGAAGGCTAAGATAGAAGCCCAACTAACGACAGACCTTGCAACAGTCCTCTAAAGATTAGGCACTATTTCTCGTAAGACTGCTAACAAGAGATAATACAAAAGACAGGTCATCGGAAGACATTTTGCATTTGGATTCGTACATTCGTATACTCAGCTCACTCATAAATGTGTGCCTGAAGATCAGCGTATCGGTGATCAATTTCTTCAGCTCATTCATCACTCGGGGTATACATTAACAAGCAAATCGTATGGTATGCATGTAAGGGTCGAGAGCCATAGCATTCACAAAAAGTCACTGCATGGTGTGCTAGTTGATTGGTTTAAGTGGCTATCCGATTTGGCTCAAACCGGGTACAAGTGGCGCAGTTGCGCGCCATATTAATACCACACCTCGTAGACCTGGGTTGTTTGGGTTAACTAAATCCAACCTGTGCAGTTTAGGAATTTGATTATATTCGATACACTTTGGTTAGCGATCTTAGAGACCACTAAGGAAGGCTTTGCCGAACGCGAAATATCTTTGTTTGGCTAGTGCCGGACAGTTGCAGAGAATATGAGGCAAACTTTCCTCTGAGTTGGTGTCGAGGCAACTGCGACAGTGTGGGTTAAGCGGTATTCGGAGTCTAGCAGCGTGGGATGTCTATGAGCCAGTGCCCCGTGCTTACAGCCACGACTCTAGCTATTTCAATTGAGGAGGTCATAAGTCCTTCCTTTCGTAAAGTAGCGCTAGATTTTCCTAGAGAATTTGTACTAGGCTGACCTGGTCCAGGTTTGGAAGGACTGGAAGTTTTGATAGTTGGGTTATTTGATGTGGTTAATTGGGGTGCCTACCAACTCAGTGGAGGCGTTGCCAGAAGCTTCATGCTTGGCCAGTTCGTCGGCAATCTCATTTCCCTCTACGTTGCTGTGGCCTGGAACCCATAGGAGGTGGCGAATTTGTGTGAGTTCTTCCTTGCACTGTTGCACCAATTTAGAGAAAGTGTTTACTGACCAGATGGCCCTTAATGTTGGCATGGTTTCTTCGAAAATGAGGAACAACAAAACGAATGGCCCAAGAAAGATTTCCTGGACGAGTCATTCCACATTTTGGTGATGTGAAGTGTGAACTATGGCCGAGTTCATAAACGTCACACTGCGGCAGCCCTGCAAGATTTGCGTGCATAAATGTAAATAAGCTGCATTACCTTTGCATGACAGCAGTCAGTAACTGCCTTCATAAAAGCAATGTGACAGACAAACTGCGATCAACTTCGCAGTGATTTTTATTTTGTTGCAGGATTGCAGGGAAATATGGCAAACAAAAACACATGAGTAACATTGTGAATAGTATTTCGGATAGCGATAGAATGAAATGTCACAAAACATTTTGTATCGCCTACTTATGTATGTTGCATTTATGAATACGTTTTTGATAATACTCGCCTGCTGCCAACATGCGGCAGTTTTTCTGTTCATAAATACTTAGAGAGAATATTTTGTACAGTGCAGGGCCAACAATGTTGCAATTATGAAGTCGACCTATGGCAGACTACTAAAAGTGACTGACGACATACGACAAGCCATTGATGAAGATAATACAACCTTACTAGGTTTACTTGACTTTTTGAAAGAATTCGACAGTGTTAATCCGTCATAAACTGTCCACCCAATTTAACTTCTGTAATTTCACTAATAAGTTAATCCTAAATCGTACCTTACTAACCGTGTTCAACGTGTTTTATATAACTCTAAGCTGTCGTCTTTTCGTGATGTTCAAAATGGAGTACCACAAGGTGATATTCTCGGTCCGTTATTGTTCTTTTGTTTTTAAATTCATTTTTGTTTTATTTTTAATTCATTTACTTACGTGCTAGACAAACATACTTAAAACTAGCTTAACTATCTTAACAATTGTTCTTACATCTAACCTACCTACCTAACTGACCCTATACGGGTACTCTTAGCTATTCTGATATAAATTTAAGTATGCCTTTCGGCTTAGTCTATGTTCCTTTTTTTTCAGTCTGTTTTTGTTTTTTTGTTTAGCCAAGAAAACTGGTAAAAAACTTGGCTTTCCGTTATTGTTCTCAATGTTCATTAATGATCTTCCTAAAGTGTTATCGTATTGCAAATTTTGTATATATGCAGATGATGTTCAAATCTACCTAAGTATGGTTGTAGATTCAGTTACTAAGTTAAACGAGGATCTGAGCTCAATTGCGAAGTGGGCTGAAGAAAATGACCTCACGCTCAATCCTGACAAAACCACCACTCCCTTTCAAACTTTCCCTCCATAGAATTAAACTCAAATCCCGTTGAATATGTAACCTTTGTCAAGAATCTTGGTATAATGTGCAACAGTGAACTAACATGGACTGACCATATAGACAGTGTAGTGTCAAAGGTATATGCGTCTCTTAGAGGTTTGTCTATTAGCAAATTCATACACCCCACCAATGTCAAACTAAAACTTGCCAAAGCACTCATAGTACCTCTCTTAACCTACGGCTGTGAATTGTTTGCAGACTGTGATAATTTGTCTCTGCAAAAATTGTTAAAAAGCAATCGACGCGACTGCATGGTATGTCTTTAACCTCCGAAGATTTGATCATGTCACGGACCAACGTCGCATTCTCCTTGAATGTGAACTGGAAGCATTATTAAGCATCCTACTCATTCACAGAAAACAACCTAACTGTCTATATGAAAAATTAACTTTCTGTCGATCGAGTCGTAATACGACGTTAAACCCCTCTGTTCATACATGTTAAACACCGCGCAGGCATTTCTTCATTCATGCTGTGCATCTTTGGAACCATTTACCTTCACAGATACGGTCCAAGACCGAGTACAGACCAGAGATAATGGAATAAAGAGATATTCAACTTTCCCGTGGAAAACCCCTTGTCCATCGCAGTTCACCTCAGATTTTGACGTTTGTGCTCTCAAGTCATTCATATTACTTTATTTTTACGCACACTTGTTAGGAGTACAGAGCAGCGCCATTTTGCTTTTCATATTTGCCCACAATAGTGTCAAAAATTAGCGAAAATGCTCATGATTGGAAGTTTTCCAGTAGAATGTTCGTGAAGTTTAGAAGACCTTAAAAGAATTTTTATTGTTGGTTTTTTTTTATAAGACATGACTAAGAGTTGGTTAAATATGCAAATCATTTTAATAATAATAATCATTACGGTGATGATGATGCATTTCGGTCAGAACAAATATGCAAACATTTAAAATATACTAATCTTTCATATTGCACACTGTACTAAGGTTTAATGTGTTTACGATTCAGTTTTTTTTTTTTGGATCAAAACTAGAAGTGCAAGTCATATATGCAACACAGAATTGTATTCCCGCTTATTATATCCAATATTATACTTTATGTTTGTGATTCAGAATGAATTTCGTTCGTGTTGTATCAAGTTTTTTGCAAACAAATTGTTGTGTGCGAATTCCCATTTTGGTATAAGAATACTTATTGTATATCATATATTAGTTTTCAAGTTCTTTATATACCTATGATTTTTCTTTCACTGTATATATCATATTGTTTATCCCATATTGATAATGTGATAATATGTTTTTATTGAATCTGATAATTTTCAAACTTAACGTCGTTTTTCAATGGAATTTTCCAGTCCCAAGTTTCATGCACCTCGTGAACATACATTTTCTTCTAATATTTCCCTCCATTTTGGTGGTGAATATTTTACACAGAAATTTCAATCCGATAAGAAATGTTGCCCAGATTATAAAAGGGCATTTGCGATAAATGCATAAGGTGTTGTGCATGTTTTTATTAATTTCTAAAAAGAGGACAAATTAAATAAAGGTATTATGCGGCTATGTACTACAATCATCTCCAGAAATAATGTTACTAAAGAGAAATCATCTACATCCAGAAGTCCAATCAGGGTTTGGGTATTTACTAAAAAACGATCGTGTCTATCTAAGATTTCGCACTTTATTTTCACAGACAGAGCTTGTGAATGAGTGATATAATAATAACATGGTGGTGCTCTATACCCTTAAGAAGTGTGCGTGAAAATAAAGTAGTATACGAGACTTTAGAGCAAAATCAGAGATATCAAGCAAGTCAATTTCACCTCGAAAACTTTAGAAGGGGGTAATCACCTGTTCGCTTAGCTCATACGTATTCACAACCCCTGTCTGTGAAAAGGTTATAAAAAAAACGCTGTCAGTTGAATCTGAGGGGCAAGAAACGTAGAAGTTGAATATCTCTTCCTCCATTATCTCTGGTACAGACAATTTTGTTCAGCCTGTTTTACTTATCTATCCAACTGACATAATTGACACTCTTAATGTACAGCGATACCACCGAGACCATACGAGAATGACATAGAGGGTGGGAATAGAAACGAAGTGATCGTCAGTGGGAACCATCCCAAAGGATTCTTATTTCGGGGGAAATCACATTCGATGGCAATGTTGACACGGTTGGAGATTTCGTTTGCAAAAGACTTAAATGACCGCACTCCTTGGTAGTCTCTTAGAATTTGAAGCACTTTGTGAGAAGTGCAACCAAATCAAAGGTCCACCATTCAGTTTATGAGTTCTTTCTTCTGTCTACTTGCAGGACAAGCATTATTTCTTATTATATTATTTCAAATTACCCCTTCAATGTGTCTGTAACTTCTGCAGACAGAACGAAATTTTGTAAGGCTATTTAGCTTTGCATTTGCATCCCACAACGTTCATGGCCAACTTTGCTGAATGCTTTTTTAAGTGATTTAAAATGATGTCTGTGATGCAAAAAAAAAACAAATTCAAATCAGGTCAATTTAAATGGACTGCCTTACAGAATGATAAACAAACGATATAATTGCCCAATGACGAATGATTGTTTACATACAATAACTGACCACCTCAACCATTGTCTACGTATCTGCAGCATGCCTCATTATCAACAGAAACAGACCCACAGAAGAGTTCCTCTTCATTCAAAAGCAAAACAATATACATAATTAATTTCTCGCAATACAAGGGTCGTCTTCCATGCGATTACCAGCCAACGCAAAAGTTTGCCATACACAACACAACATGCCATCCAGCAACTTTAGAAAGTTGCACAAGCCAAACAAAAGCAAATCGTACACAACGCAAACTAAAAAAAAAAAAAAAAAACGATACAGTCATACACAATAAGGAAAAGATCGCAACAAAGCACCATAGTCAGTGCTAGAAAGCAGCAACAACAATGTCAGATAGACAATTGTAGGCAACAAATTTGTTGCAAATGAATTCAATTGAATGGCCCCAGGCTCTGACTGGAAACCGGGCCAGCAAGCTGAAAGGCAGCCAATGCGAGATTCGTAACACAAGCGGGCACGTTGATACCGAATGCCACACGGTGTGTGTATGTGTATCCTCTGGTGGGTGATATTTAAAAATAAAACACAATTCAATCCATGGGCATACGTCGGGCTGTGTGCGTTTGTGTTTTAGAGAAGCACTCGCCTGGAACACGCTACAAATGAGCTGAACTACTTCAAGTCTCTTTTTTTTGTTTCTGTTGCATGGAAGGGGTGAAGATCAAATACAACTGCAGCTGTTAGCACATTTCGCTGATACACAGCGTACACACGATAAAAGAGCAAAAAGAGAGGAAAAAAAAAAGTATGCATTTGCACTCGAGTCGAGAATAAAAATAAAAACAAAAAGCAGACGACAGCAATGATAAATATGAACACTCAACTAGTAGTCGTGATTATTTATAATGCATGTAGTCCCCCTACTTCTCATTGTTCCATATGCTAATCGAAGCAGATACCACCCCACAAGTAGCCGCCCTCCGTGAGTCGTTGTTCAAGCAATGAACACAACAACTGCGTGTTTAACTTTGAACTAAAAGTTGTCATATTTGCATGTGTATCGCATTTAACGGCAATAAATTTAATCACGAACAAACTTTTACTGTTTGCCTTGTTATCTAGCAAATGGGACGGGACTGTGACATGCAGGTGATTGGATTGATATTGCCTTCTATTCTAATCCTTATCTGAATTAAAGGGAAATGACTTTATCAGCACTTGTGATCATCAATTTCCAGTAATCGACTGAAATTACTTAATTTGAAAATCATATTCCTTTGAAGTGGTCACATGATTGTGTTTATGGTCGCGGATAGCTTTCATTTAATGTTCAAATATTCGTGTTAAAATGCGATGTATCCGCTCAGATGTCCCTTACGCACTTCTCCAATCGTTCAACATTGTGTCATTGATTTTATTGAAGACTTCTGGTGTGGCGACAACTTTTGAGCGACCTCGGCATTCGGCTTCTCTTGTGTTCACACGACAACGGAACTCGCTAAACCACTCCTTA
The DNA here is from genome assembly GCA_907269125.1 of Eristalis pertinax. Lineage (NCBI taxonomy): Eukaryota > Metazoa > Arthropoda > Insecta > Diptera > Syrphidae > Eristalis > Eristalis pertinax. Next base: position 109,944,131 of record OU026145.1, on the reverse strand, counting down.
ACCTTTTAAATGCATGGTCCCTGTGTTTATCAAGCTCTTCCTTGGTTTCGGTGATGGTTTCATTTATGCAAAACTGACGAGTTAAAATTTACAAAGCTATTAGACAGAGTGTACCTCAATGACTGTCAAACACAAGCTTAATTGCGCAACTTTTGCTCAAAAGGGATGTGCTGGACGATTCGTTAATTCACGATCCCAATAGACGACAGTTGACACAGGGTTGCATTTGAAGTTAGGTTAGGTTTAGGAAGGGGATCATCATCCACGGAGTCTTTAGGACCCATTGTGAATCCCTTCATTTGTGGAGTACACCTTCTGTCAACCTATCCCATAAACCACCCCGTGCTCCAATCCGATATATCTGCTTTCGCTAAGTCCGCAGTCTCTGTGAAGAAAATTTGGCCAAGCGAGCTAGTCGCCGCTTCTGGAGAGCTGAGCAGTGGCAGAACAGATGTTGGATCGTCTCGGTCTCTTCCTCGTCGCCGCTACTCCGGCAGAGATCGCTGGATTCCGCGTTCCATTTCCGGAGCATTGTTCCGATGGGGCAAATCTGCTGTGATCCGACGAGCACAAGGATCATGTTACGGTCAGGTATTTGAAGTTACTACGTTTGAAATTCAAAAAATCACTGACTTATCAAACGACTGCGAACCAACCATAGTTGCTCTACGATTGTTTGAAGTCCAATTTAACGTAACTTAAGCCTATTTCGCTATCCTGGATGAGCAATATTTTGTCAACAGTTTGGCAAGCAGTCGTCCATTAATTTCTCAGTCATTCTGAGGATATTGCACGTATTTGTAAGTGCGACGTACTTTTTCAGCTACGTACAAACAACCTCAAGATAGATTTTCACACAAATTCGTCACGACTTCTGAGGCGTGCTTTGAATGCGATTCCATCAGTTAGGCGAACACTTGGTAGACCCAGGACGAGGTGGTTGGAACAAGTTCAAAAACTAAACTAAAGTGATTACACTTAGACATGCATAACTCCTGATGAGTTACAGTCGACAGCGGAGGAGCGAGTGACATGTGTTGCTGCCGCGACCCCTTTAGTGGATCATGGATTCATGCAGGTCACTGAGGGTGAGATGATGTTTTACTTAGAAATTGCATTCTTTATTCCAGTTTAAGCGACATAATTCGTCAATATCCGGTTAGCGTCTTACATATTAGGTGGAGTAAGAAGTCCATTATTTTGTCAGCTTTAGTAATCTATCTGGCGTTGTATACAGTACCTCACAAAACTGAGAATACACCTATCATTACTTCATATTTATGTAATTTTAGGGCCGTCCACTATTTTTATTTTAATAAATTGCTCTCCAAACATAACGAGAGGTTTATTGTTCGGACAATTACCAATCCAAAAACCAGCGTTCCGAAGTTGACGGCTGAGGTGTCATCTGTAATCAATAAACCTCTATCCGTATAAACCGTTCAGATTCCTGCGAAACAAACGTAAATGGGATGATCGCCCGAAGAAAGCCGTACATTTCCCCAGCAAATAAGAAAAAAACGATTAGAGTCTGCCAGGCAATATGTAAACCACCCGGTAAGCTTTTGGGAAGGTGTTCTTTTTTTTCAGATGAAACAAAAATAAATTTATTAAGATCAGATATTAGACAAGCTCATAAAGCAAAAAAACAAAGTCAAGTGGGGTTGTATGCCTTCAAATGGCTGCGGAAACTTCGAATTCATAGAAAATATCATGGACAAAATTGGGTATTTGAATATCTTAAAACGAAATTTACGGAGATCCGCAGAAAACTTAGGTCTACCCTCGGTTTTTTACTTCCAACAAGACAACGATCCGAGGCACACCTCCTATTTAGTACGCGAATGGTTGCATTATAATGCTCCGAAGCAGCTAAAAACACCCCACGATCGCCGTATCTTAACCCTATTCAACACATGTGGCACGAAATAAGAGTTAAAGAGAGTGCATGCTCCAGCTTGGGATGGCATTCGCCAGTTTTTACCGAAAAACTGGTAAAATTCATGTCCCGGCGGTTAAAAGCTGTCATAGATGCTGGAGGAGGTGACACGCGGTACTGACATTTTATTTGTAACTACTTTTGTTTTGTGTTTTAGCTATAGATTGAATTTACTTTTAAAGTATGCTCAATTTTGTGTGTTAAAATAAAGTAATTTATTTATATTTTGCCTGTTTTGTTAGCAATTTTGTTATATTTGTTTTTGCTAAATGAAATATGTGAATTGAAACTACATTTTTATTTTATTAATGAAATACTTTTTTTAAGAAAAAAAAAACAAAAATATGTTTAATTTGTTTTGAGTGTATGCTCAATTTTGTGAGGTACTGTACGTCCGATCGCACCAAACTGAATGCAGTTAGAAAGATAAGATTTTGTATTGAAAAATAACATTACTTTGGACATCAGCAAAGAGAAAATACGCCATATTTTACAGTTTTCCTTCGATAAAGGCGAAAACGCAAGCCAAGCGGCTGAAAATGTTAATAATGATTATGGTCTGATTATAATGATCTGCAAAAGTAAAACTTGCACAGTTTTGGTTCCATCGACTCCGTTCCGGTAATTTCGATGTCATAAATGCATCACGCTTTGAAAGGCCGAAAATGTCAATAAAATCATGGAAATCGTCGAGTCTGTGCACTGTCTGAAGCCCATTGCAGAAAATACCATTTGGAACCATTTGAACAAGGCTGGAGTTCGATGTATGGTTACTACACGAGTTGACGCCAAAGAACTTCATTTCCATCTGCGAATCACTGCTGAATCGCATCAACATCTACCCATTTTTGGGGTCAAAGCGGATGGTAACTGGTGACGAAAAGTGTATCACTTACGACAGCGTCAAGCAAAAAAGGTCGTTCTCGAATCGCGGTGAGTTGGCTCAAACCGTGGCCAAGTCAGGATTGACGCCCAGGAAGGTCTTGCTGTGTGTTTTGGTGGGATTAGCAGTGAATCATCAACTATGCACTGATCTCCTACGACAAACCTCTTAACTTGGATCTTTATTGTCAACAAGTTGACCGTCTGATGGAAGAAATAATTCAGAAGCGATCAGCTTTGGCCCATATGACAGGAATTATGTTCCACCAGGCAACTTGTGTTCCATCAGATTACAGTTTGGAATCGAATAAGTTTGACAATTTTGCAGCACATCAGCAATTTTCCAGCCTCCTCCTTCATAGATCAGAGAAGATCGGACAGAAACCTGTCGGAATGAAGAGAGACCAGTTGTGGTAGAGTCGCAGTCGATACTGAGAATCTAGAAAGATCACTTGTAGATTACCAAATGACGATGAAGACTCAAATACCGCTGTCAGGGAGAATGTTCCACTCAATCTGGACGATGATAGACAAGAATTCCGTCTCCCCGATCTAAACGAGGTAAAGATAGTAATATTATTACTGACATCTAAAAAAAGGCTGCCAGTTGCACGGCACTGCAACAGAAGTGGCTAAAATGGGCCCAGAATGAGGGGAAAACGAAGTATGTGCTGTCCTCACAAAAGGATATACACCATCGACATCTTGGACAGAGCGTCACAACGAACAGCTATAACTTCGAAGAAGTCAGGGACTTCGAAGATGTCAGGGACTTCGAAGATGTCAGGGACTTCGCTTAACTCTGCTCCACAGTGAACAGTAGTAAAAACATAAGTAGCAAGATCAAGAGCAGAGTAACTCTTGCCAACCACTGTTTCTATTGGCTCAAGCGGCAACTGAGTAATAGAGTCATCTCTCGAAGGACCAAGCCGACACGGGTCATCCCTGCTATACGACACATAGGCATGGGCAATCTCAAAAGCGGATGAAGAATCGGTCTTATCGAGAGAAGAGTTTTGCGTTCAATCACTGGTCCTGGTTGCGTTCATTATAGTATTTGGAGTAGATTGAACCACGAACTGTCCTTCGAAATGTCCTTCGAAATGAGGCAACGTCTAAGAAGGATGTACCATGTAGAGCGTATATGTATACGTAGAGTCCAGCCCGAAGAGTCTTCTCCGCACAAGTGAGACAACGCAATAAAGACGCTAACGAAACCGATGGCGCACACAAGAGGAGAAGAAGAACCTGAACCAACATAGCGTGCGAATTTGGAGGCAACAGGTTATAGATCGCCATAACTTGTTGGCTGAAGACAAGTTATACTCCGGATTGTAGCGCCAGAAGAAGAATACACATCGTATACAAATTACGAGACAAATACAATCGATTTCGATCGAATGAAAAGCGTCATGTGTGACGCAAGTCAAGCCAAGAGTGTTATCCGATACGATCAAACGTGGTGGCAGGGGGATTAAGGTGTGGGCTGCTTTTCGTGGCCCGATTATAAAAATAGACACCAGAATGGATCGCCACCGAAATAGGAGGATGTTTGAACAGCACAGGGAACCTTTTGCTGATGACAGCTTGTCATTGACGTGGACGTTTATGGATGGTGATCCTATGCGTACTTTCCGGCTCGAAAGAGGTTTGCTCATGACTCAAAAATTAATATCTTAGCTCGACCTGTGCAAAGTCTTGACCGGAATTCAATGGAGAACCTCTGCAACGACCTGGTGCACAAAAGGAAAATTCACAAAAATAGGACGAAATTCCATTCCAATCCTTAGACGCCAATCGCTAGACGCAAGTATTTAGAGGCGATTACAAATCGTTATGCGCCAAAACTGATATCCAACAAAATATCGATGTTGTCGTGAATGTGATAGTCCGCAATATTTGTTCGGTTAAGTGTGCTAATTAAAGTCTAATAACATTCAAGCACCTCTGACTGATTCCATAACGCCTTCGACGACAACGAAAAACAGGGAAAAAAAACACACGACTAATATAATACAAACAAGATAAGGAATCACTGTGAATAGAGCTTCAACGATCAAAGGTTGATGATCGCATTGATCAACATGATATACCTTCAAGGGAAATCGTAGTCTTGCAACAACACGAGAGGAACAACCGATGACAACACCAAGGAAGGAGGTTCTGCTTTTAACTTATGATTCATAAAGAGCAATTGTGGGGTAGCACAAAGCCATTTGACCGTCCTTTCTGACAAGCGTGACTCAGTCACACAATGCAGCCAACGTCAGCTCTCAATTTGAAGTATTTTTAGGACGAAACATCCTTCTCTGTTTGGGGACTAGCCAAGCACCCACACGCCACAGAACCTCCACTTCCTCTTCTGTTTCTCGCTACAATCCGGGATGAGCCTGGGCATCAGCTAACCTCTTTTCGAATCTAGTGACGCCAAACATTAGCTGGTCTCATCAATATTACTTGATAAACCCCAATGCCACCACTGCCTGGGGAGCATGAGCAAGACAACTCCACAGCCTAGCAACAAGTCTTTAAATTTCTGCTCTCGTTCGCATTAAGATCGATGAGGTCGACCATCCAATGTCGGATGAAACCAGCTGATCCATCAAAGTTCACTCGAATGGCAAATCCAGCCGAACAACCAGTGCATCAATCTCTGACCCGATAATTATTCACCCAGCCACACAAAGAATCCGCATATATCCCCATTTAGCAGTCGAACTCAACCTGATGCTGATCACATTTCCAGATCATTATCGATCGTTCGGGAAACGAATCAAGTTTACATTGAATCACGTTTTCTAATCAGTGACATCAGCTGGTGCTTAGGTTTTTCCCCTCCCGTCATGTCGGACTATCACCGAGCAATCGAACAAAACCCACAATGGCATTAAACCCCCCTCCATGATGATTGCAAAATTCACTGAGTCACTAATTAAATTCTTCACTCAAGTTCACAATTCGTGAACTTTCGTAAATAGTTGATTTCCAAATCGCATTGTGTCTTATGGCGAACATAAAAATAATTAATCACACAAGACATCGTTTTATTTGCGGACTCAAGCCATTGTCAGAGACCGCAGAAGAAGCATTGTTAGAGCGCGTGCAGCAAGCCGCAGCAACAAAAATGTAATCAAACACAATTAATTTGAGTTAGAAACCACAACTAAGCGCGGAGAGCTGTGCGCGCAGGCATTGAGTTCACGGCAGTTTATGTTCAATCGCACACAAGTAGTCGTTGAAATGATTACACGACTGGTGGAATAGAGGCTGTAGGCAGGCATGCAGGCCTTCGGATAGATTTGCAAAGTCGCAATTAGATTGACGCTGAAAGAGTCGTACGGACACTCGTATACCTCAGAGGGAGGCTGGCTGGCTGGCGGCTTTCCACTTGTGTGCCCGATCCATCGGTGGATAAAAAAATCACATTGATTAATGCAATGACTCACCTCGAGCGTCATCGCACAAGCCGCACACGCAGACGTACACAAGTATGCAAATAGAAATCTTCACCAGTTTCCGCATCGTTGAGCAACGTCATTGATATTCAGTGAATAAATATTAAGTCAATATTGGCGTACACAACATTTGTCACTTCTCACGTTGTGTGTAAGCCACCACCAGAATGTTCCAGAGAGACTCAATGTCGTGTGTTCAGTTCACACATTTTGCGGTGACGGCCGAAATTGAAAAACGATACGAGACAATCACGTTACTCGTAACTTTGCTGCGGTCAGTGTCTGTTTGCCTTGACTTTGTATTGGAATTTAATTAAATTAATCCGAATTGTGAGCAAATTGATGTTAAACAGAAAAACGCGAGCTGACATTCGATCGTTCGACCGACAGCAGTGGCAGCCTACAAGTATATTGCAGCGCAGACAAATGTGGTTTGGTCGCCTAGAAATCTGCAATTATATTTGTACCAAAGTCTGTGCAAGCACGTGCAAGCAGTCGTGGATATGATCGCAAAGCAGCTCACTAGGAGTTTGTGAACCTGTGTCTCAATCGTTAGATGACGATCGGTTTCAGAGACTGCTGCTTTCAGGTAACGGGCCCTCAGCCTCTGATCTGAGTCCATTGTGCTGTCGCTTCAAACTCAAGGAGCGCTTATGGAGACTCGATTGCCACTTTCGCCATTGCTTCCAATGTGGTTGTAGTGATTCCACTTGATAGTAGCTCCTTGTTATAGCGACTTAGCGGTTATCTATCATGCCCCGGATTATTGCAATAGCATCTTTTAGGCCACAGAACGAATGTCCATCTAGCTTCAAGTGCTAATCAGACGCAGAGGCAATGAAGACTTCTGCTATTCCTACAAACGAATCATACTCGTCAAGAGGTTTTGCTTGATTTCCCATAAGGGAAATGACTGGTAAGGATTTGAAAGCGTTGACACTGCGTCCATGCAAGCACAGGCGTCTGCTCTTAATCATCTAGAGAGCATCTTAAGACATCTGAGAGCAGAGCTCTTTCGACTGAAGAAAAGGCCCAACTCGAGTAGGACATCGTCGGCGACTACAAGCAAGAGACGGCGAGAGGAAGTCTGAGCCAGAAGCTGATCAACTGAACGGCGGCATTCGGAACTCTACTCAGCAGGGGCTACCTGCACCCCTATTATTAGTCCTCTGACCTATTTAGAGCTCAGGTCTAAAGTTTCTTCCAAGGCAATGTCGGGACCTTGGAATAGAGTTGGTGCCGGACGAGACCTATTCCCTTACGACACCGGATGTGTGCGGATCATCGCCCCAGGTGCAAAGAAAAGGGTATGGCCTCCCAGTTGACGGTTGTGAATGAGGATAACTACCTTACCACGCAAGAAACATTCGGTTCATAGACAATTAACTGCTTCGGATTTTCTCTGGACGACGCAAGAAAACGGATTAAAGACAACGATTGGTTCTGGACGTGGAATGTGAGGTCTCTTAGTTGCTGCGTCCAGTTTTGGCATTCCTGCTTAACCAGGCTGTGCAGGATGACGAAGGAGAATTGTGGCTCCCCCATCAAGGTAAGAGGCTTTCATTGTCAAAATGAGTTTAGACAAGGCGACGCGCTGTCACGTGCATTCTTCAACATCAGCCTGGGGAAGATCGTGCAAGACTCACTCAAGGTCTTCCAGAAGTCCACTCAACTGTTAGCATACGCCGATGACATTGACGTGATTGGCAGAACACAGCGAGCTGTCATTGAGGCGTTTGCTGGCATTGAGACGGAAGCGACTAATATGGGTCTGGCGGTAAATAAGGGCAAAACGAAGTATATGCTGTCTTGAAGCATACAACATGAACGTCTTAGACAGAGTCTCACAATGGGGAGCTATGCATCGAGGTTTGTCTGGTACAATGAGCATCTGTACCGAGATCAAACGAAGAGTGATCCCTGGCAATCACTGTTTCTTTGGGCTCAAGAGGCATTTGAGTAATAGAGCCGTCTCTTGAAAGATCAAACTGACTTTTTATAAGACCATTGATTATCCTAGTCCTTATGTATGTCGCAGAGACATGGACAAACTCAGCAGCGGATGAAGAAGCCCTAAGCCTCGACGTGAGAAATATTCTGCGTGCGATCTTTGGTCATGTTTGCGTTGATGGTATCTTGAGGAGATTCAACTGAGCTGTACCGGCTGGGTTGCACAGCGACATGAGCATTGCAGGGCGTATACGAATTCAACGCCTCACATGGCTAGGTCATGTAGAGCTGTGTGACAACGCAGCAGAGGACGTCTTATAACGTGGCGTACACAAGTGAAGGAGGTCTTCCACCATCTAGCCAGGGATTATACTTACTTAAGAGGCTTGTTGGTTGAGGCCCAGATCAATACGGACTGTAGCACCGCACGAGGAAGAGAGAAGGCTGCACCAAGGTTCACACAATAATCGACTAATTCGCGACACCACGCATTTTCCTCGACGCATATTGCTCCCTATTCTGTTGTTTAGCTTTATTACACTGCACATACATAGCTAGTATGATGTATATTCATCGGATTACTAGGAACTCGGTTCGTTCCGATCTACAGAGAGTTTGAGGCAGTATTCCATTGTCCGACAAATTTGATAAACCGACACTGCCTTGCAAAACGTTTGTCGGATTACCGAGAATCCATTGCGAAACCGAGTTAGCCAACTCGAGTTGCAACTCGATTTGCTTCAATTCCAACTCGAGTGAACTCGATTTAAGAAAGTTTCGGTTTGGCATATCTCTAATATACTTCGATGGGTGGCGCTACAGCTAAAGTTGGATTTAGGCTTAGATTGTACGGAAACTACGGGTGTTATGCGTGCTATTAGTCTCTCATGAGTGGAGGGGACTTAGGTAGGTAGGTAGTGCCATTAATGCACTTAGGCCAAAGTACGCCCATTCTACCGACACGTGGGTGTTCCAAAAAATAAAGCGGGTTGCAGTGGTTTATAACAACCAAACGGTTTGCTCCACAAACTGCTTTGAGGCCGTTTAGACTTTCGAAGAAGGAGGCTAAGCAGCTTCCACAGAAGTCGTTGGAGTTAAAGCCTAGTCTTCTTGCGTGAAGGCCTAGCAAGCAGTGTCTGGTAATTATTTCCACTGCAGTGCTACTTTTAGATCGCTTTAGGGAGATCAGGCTACTTGGTATTTTTGGATCGATATTTGGCCAGATTTATTATGAGATTCGGTCTGGCATTGAATTTCTTTGCGTAGAGATTATTTAGCAATAATTTGAAGGTAGCTATAGGGGTACCTATGTTACGAGAGAATCCATCAGCTGGCAGTCTAGGATGTCTCAATGGCCTGGCACCCAACACTGGCGAACGTTGAACTCGTCGACAGATGCGCGGCATTCGACTACTATATTGAAGTTTATAGAGAACGATGCCAGGGATTTAATTGCTGCTTGGCTGTCAGTAAATAGAGAGAGTATATAACGTTCCATCTTAGCCAAGACAAGGGTTCGCTAATCGCCATTACTTCCGCTTGGAAGACGCTGCAGTGATTGGACAGACGAACGGATTAGTTCAGATGTAGACCCTTCGAGAAAACGGCACTTCTTACTCCATCATCCGTCTTGGATCAATCTGTGTAAATTCGTATGGTTTTACCAAAGGGAATGGTGCGCCATACCACAGGTCTCTGTCCGGAGACGAAGTTGTTCTCTAGGAAGTGTCGTGGTGAGGTGTAGTCTGAATTGAATTGAGGTACGATTTTGTTCGTGTAGGATTTTGGCATTGGTGTCGTGTAGGATTTTGTCGCAGTTGGTTGCTGTGGAGGGAACTTACAATTGTGCAATTGCTTTCTTGTGAAAGTTCCCGGTGTCGATGGACAGTGCAGGAGCCGACGCACCTTCATATTACGCCGTGGTGGCAACAATAATGTACACCATCTATAGCCAAACCGTAGACCGCGGTCAACCGCAAGGCATTTACAGTCGACTCATGTGGCACAACAAAAGTGAAATCAACACGTAACGAACTATTCTAGACTTTAATTAAGTTCTAATCCAATTTTATAATCCAGAAGCTTGTGTCGATTACAACAGATGGAGCTCCTGCTATCGTTGGGAACAAATATCTGATTTGTTACTCTTTGTGACAAACATGAAGCGATACCGCCTTTTACTAGCTACCACTGCGCCATTCATCAACAGTCATTATGTGAACAATCTTAAATTCAAGTCAGGTCATGAACGTTGCATTTAAAATTGTCAACTCTATACGTGCAAGAAGCTTGCAAAGACGTCAGAGTTTCAGGGGTTATTAGAAGAATGCGTAGCAGAACATAGCGATCTATCGTTACATACTAAGCACACACATTCTTTGTTAGATGACTAGGCTGTGCTTTATTCCTAAAGTGATTTAGAGATATTTTTCTGAGGACAAAAGAGCAATTAAATCTTCAACTTGAGGACAAGAACTGTTTTTTTTTTTTTTTTGTGACTTAACGGAGAAATTGAAAAGTGATGTCAGTGTGGAAACGTACCAGTGAACATTGGAACATTTCTGGACGCAGAACCAGCACTGGTCGAGGATGAAATTTTGGCACTAAAATGCGATATTTTGCTGGAATTAAGAGCTTCAGCCGTAACCAGTTTCTGGAGACTAATTTGTAAAGAAAAATATGCACATATGAGGCAAGTCGAAGCTCATCTTACTTCGTTTTTTGGGTCCGCATATCTGTGTGAATCAGCATTCTCTTCAATGATGATTGTATGAATGCCATCAAGACAAAATATCGAACACGTTTAACAGACCAACGAATGCAACGAATTGCAGTCGGTGCAAATGAACCTGCACTGTACTACCATGTAGCAGCCTACATTTAATGAAATTTCATGGTATTCCGGAGGAATACAAATAACTGCCACCTGAGCCGAGCAAAGGAGGGATAGTGCCAGAGGAAGTGCTCTGCAGTCGTATATGGTCGTCTTCTCCACATTCGTCGCAGAGGATTTCGTCGATTAGGCCAAGCACATTTATGCGTTTGGCGAAGGTGTATTGGCCCGTTAGTACACCGGGAAGTCGATAGCAGTCTTTTCTGTTAAGAGATAACAAGAATGCCGCGGATTTCTTACAGACATTAGGCAACATGTGCTTGGTTTGTCTAATTCCTGGAGAGTCATGCCACCTCCGGTGGTGCTCTCGAGATGCCCAGCCATCGATGGTAGTTCTAACTCGGGCCCTAAGAGTATGTCCCCTGATTTTTGTCTGGCAATTTCAACGGCGATCTCATTTCCCGTGGTGGCCCGAGGCGAATTGAACCTGCCGTTCCAATTTAGAGAAGACTTGCATTCTTGGACTATCCTGGAAAGGCACAACAATAGATAGCATGCGTAACCAATTTCAGCGAAAAGTCGACCACATAGCCTGCAAGTTTGGCCACCCCAGATGTATACAATGATTGGTGGCATAGGAAAGACACTGCCTCCTAGGTTCACTTAAAAATATTCATGCATGCCACAATGCTGGAGTGGTGTAGCCGAAGAAGCCGCGATATGCCTGCCAATTGGTTCCCATTAAGTGGACATGTACGTTCTACAATTCTGCACGACCATCATCAACAGAGATCGCATCATTAGACTCGTGTTATTTCACTCATAGTTCAGAAGATTCTTTCCCAACAATCATCATGCGAAAACAACTGTCTGGCATTGACATACAATTCTCTGATGTATAATTTTCAATTCTGTAAAACGAGCTTTATTACTCGTATCTTAGTTGCATCTAGAGAGTAGTGAAAACAAACAAGTGCATATAACACGACTGATTGTTGTCACAGATAATTAGTATCAATTTTCGCATGAGTACCAGACCATAATATAATAAACACAGACGTGACAAGACTTATCAAGTCACGGAATCAGAAGAATGCAAGTCCTCACATGGTCATTAACTTCGTGATTGTTGGGAACTGAATCGATGTTTTGAAACATACAAGTGCCTCAATAACAGCTAAACTGCATCACGAATCATCTGTCAATCAAAATGTCAACTCATCGTCTCCCTTTTTACGGTAGATGCGCTATCAGTCGAGAGATAGAGAGCACGAATGATTAGAAACAGAGTTGCTTATTGGAGATTTAGACAACAATGTAAAACGCAGCACTTTGAACCCTTCTTTTTAATCGAGACAGTTGCAGAGTAAACAAGAGCAAACAATGAAAAATCTGTTAAAAAATGTGGCCAAGTGGCCAAGTGTTTATAAGGAACTCTCTGCTGACAAAGCTCATGGAATCCGCCAAAAAATTGTCCACACATGAGCGCATCATTCCAAAGAGTTGATCAAACATATACCGAGACGGCAACTAAAGTCTAGATCGTTAATAACTTCGGCGATTAAAGTAGGGGCCAAACGTGAGGTGTCACTTGTCTGTTCTTGTTCAAAGGTTGATAGAGTAGCAAACCGCTTTAGATTGAGAATCTTGCCTCTGGACAGCTTTAGTCGACACGTAAACGTTATTTTCCTCTTCGAGTATTACTGTGAATCGACACATGATCTTGTTGTACAGCACACCAATGAGAAGATGATAATTTTATTCGACCTCCACATGAAAACCATTGATGACATTAAAGAATGTAGAAGATGTATCTTCGACTAATGATGTACCGAAACCATTAAGTACGAACGTAAGGAAAATTACTTGACTTGGCTACCATGCGATTAAGGCCAATGCAATCGTTGAGGTTATTGAACAAGAAGTGTCTTGTTTTTATACGTTGACTGTGCGATTAATTGTTGGCGCAAAGTTCATGACGCACTTTTGGTTTGTGACCGCCTCAATGTTCGAGTGATTGCTTCTGTGGAGACATTAGCAATATGGTCGCAACATTGAATTCTCTAATGAATCTGAAGCTACTTATTTTGAACTCCACAAGTTACACGGGACCTGAGTGAACCAATCTTTTAGAAAAAAACACCCGCTACGCATTTTTGGGGAAGGGAAACGAAAAGGCGGGCATCGAAATGGGATCGGCTCTGGGAGATTTTCTAGCAATCACGTATGCGTATACGTCGCTTAGCTATATAAGTAAAAAAAAAGTGCTAGAAGACGAAGCCCTTGCTGAGCAGAAAGACATCACCATCGTTGATCGGTTTTAGCCGCAAGGATGTACGCGTGCTAAAAGGAGCACCTCCTTGGGACTGTGCCATATTTATACATGCAATGCGTCATATCGCATAAAAACTTTTCCAGAAGCTGCAGATGCGGAAGAAATAGAATCTGTCCAGCATCTGCTCTGCGATTGTCCAACCCTAGCAAAGAAACGAAGGCAGTTCTTCGGAGAGCACTTCTTTGTAGAGCTGGAGAACTTAAGCGGTGTTAAACTGAGAAACCTTCCAAGATTCCTATGTGGACCTGGTTTGTTTTGGGCAAAGGCGAAGGAGTAGCAGATGAAGTGCTCTGCAGTGTCGTCGTTTTCTCCGTAGGCATTCCAGAGATTAGGCCAAGCACATTTAGGTGTTTGGCGAAAGTGTAGCAGCCAATAATGCCGCGCATTTCTTACAGACGTAAGGGACCATGCGCAGGTAGACTATCTTCGAAGTAGTTGAAGTGGTAGAAGAGTTGAGCAAGACTTTAAGCATAGCTTGGTTATCGTTCACCATATAGTTCGCGTCCATTTAGATGGCATATGTTTCCGCTTGGAAAGCCTACACAAATTTATCTAATGAGGTGTACAGTCTAGTGTTGGCGCCTTCGTGGAGGGCGACTCCTCATTGGTCTTGGAGCCATCCGTAAAGATTCGACTACATTCGTTTCCTGGCTCAGATTCTGGTCAGAGCCAGTCCTGAGTGCGGGGAAAGTCGGGTTATTTGTATAGTAAAGGGTGTCCCAAAAGTAACGCAAGTTTCTTGTTGTCACAGAAAACAAAAAATTAATTTAGCAGCTAATAGTTTAGCGTTAGTAAAAAAACGGAGCGTCATTCAGAAGCGTTCGTCATTATTGAAGAATATTTGAAAAATTATGAAAGTTTGGGGGCCTCTGTTTCATACAAAGTATGATCGACTTTAAATTCTTCAGCTGAGAGGATATTAATTGAAAATTTCAGGGATTCTGGATCATTTGAAGACGCTAAAAACGATGGTTGTCCAATATCGAAGCAGTGCGTGATAGGGTTGGTGAAAATGATCGTCTTGGACAAACGGTGACTGTTTGGACATGGTGACAGTTCTTTCTGCCGAAATTGGATGGTATTTATGTGACCAATGTGTGGTTCCAACGAGACGATTCCATACGTTTGTTTGCAGATGCGACAAAATGTTTCTGTGCTCATACATAGAATTTCGGATATTTTACAGCTTACTCCTTGTTGATAAGCTGTTCTTTTTGTTTTGTGTTTATTATTCGTTTTGAGTTTGTTCAATCTAGTGCGAATTTTTCTGTGTGATGAGTGGTCGTAGAAATCGATCAAAACCGAAAAATCTTAACGATGGAAGAGAAAGCGGGTATAGTTTTTAGGTTGGAAGCTGGGGAACAAAATAAAGACATCGCCAAAAAGTATTTCGTTTCACATTCCACTATCATCCTTGTGCAAATGTATATGTATATTGAATGCCTATGCATCCAAAAAAGAAAAGTATGAAAAAAATGAAACCAACCAATGTCTAATTGAAAACTGATTTTTTAACATGCCTTGCTATCGGTTATAACCGATGGCTGCAAAATGCGCCGCGAGCAGATTGGCTTTTTCTAAAGAGCTGACAGCTGGAATGTCATTTTAAATGAGCGTGGGAATTGAAGACGAAGCGGAATTCCTTATGTTATAAGGCTCGACATGCCAGACTCCAATATGTCTCCACCTGTACTTGAGAGCGTTGATTTCATCAAATCCACTTCCACACTCGTACAGTTGCAAGAGTACTTAAAGATCTCGACGTGCACAAATCCGCTGGCCCGGATGGTATTCCCCCTGTACTTCTGAAGAGGTGATCTTCTGCGCTGGCAAAGCTTTTTCATCTATCCTACTCTTTACGTCTCTTTCCGAGCAGATGAAAAACAGCATTTGTCCAGCCCGTCCCTAAAAAGGGCGAATCTTCCCTTCGTCCCTTCTTTCTAATGTCATGAAAACGCTGATAAATCGTCAGCTTATGAAATATCTTGAATCGCGGAAGCTTCTTAATGACAGGCAGTACGGTTTCCGTAGTAACAGGTCCACTGGTGATTTGATAGCTTATCTCACCGAAAAGTGGAACACATCTTTGATATTTCTAAGGCATTTGACAGAGTTTGGCATCAAGCTCTTTTGTCGAAAATGCGTGCATCGATGAATCTCTTCTTCTATCGATTAGAAATTACCTTTCGAACCGTTCAATTCAAGTTGTTTTGGATGGGTTCAAGTCTGATATCCATCAAATAAATGCTGGTGTACCCCAAGGCTCTGTTCTGTCTCCGACACTCTTTCTCATTTTTATTAATGATCTCTTGTCTGCTACCTCTAAATCCAGCACCCTCAGCTTTTCATATTCGTTCCGAGACTCACGACCCTGCCCTTCGGCCATAGAATTGGAACGGCAGCGTATGTTAAGCTCCTTGAATTCCGATCTTGACAGCATAATTAACTGGGGAAACAACAACAGAGTGGAATTCAATGCTTCAAAAACTCAATGCTGTCTGCTGTCACTCAAGCGAACCCTTGTTAATCAGCCATTATCCATGAATGGCGCTTGTGTCGATGAAACCGGAAAGCTTTCCATCCTTGGTATTTGTATCAACACAACACTTAGTTGGAACGATCACATATTTGAGGTCGCCAAAAATGCTGCGAAATGTTTAGGTTTCCTAAATCGATGCAAGAAATAATTCACCCCCTCTAATTTGGCTTTCATTTATAAGGCGTATATCCGCCCCAAGCTTGGGTACAACGCTCATATCTGGTCTGGTGCCCCAAAGACCACCCTGCACCTACTAGATAGAATCCAAAAGCGAGCGATAAAACTTATAGGAGACAACAATGTCGCAAAGTCATTAGACTCGCTCGAACATCGACGTACCGTTTCTTCTTTGTCCGTATTTTATCGCTATTTCAACAAACGATGCTCAAGTGAGCTAGCCAACTGCATTCCTCCTCTCCATGAATTCACCCGCAATACTCGTCTCGCCAGGAATGCTCATCAGTTTACCCTTAAGGCTACTTTCGGACGCACAGTTAAATTTAGAGACTCGTACTACGCGAATTTGGAATGCTCTTCCCAGCCCTATATTTCCCACAGACTACAACCCGCAGATGTTTAAGACCAATGTGCACAGGTACCTCCTCTCCCTTTCTCCCTCTATTCCTTCGGCCCATGCTGTGTCTTGACCCCGGACACTTAAGGGTATTAGCAATACCTTGAGCGCGCGCAAATTATAAAGAAACCGACCAAATTCGTCAGTCCCTTGAAGGTCGTTATAACCGGTTTTGACTGTATATATAAATTTGTCATTTATTTGAACGTACAGTTATAGGAGATTATGCATAGCACGTGATGTTACACTGTAGAAGCTTTGCGGAGATCAGGACCGACCTGGCAAGTCCAGAGAACATAGTCAGTTACAAGACGTAATCGGAGCAACACTGGACGAAGATCTGTAGTGTGTGTGGGTGTAGGGCAAACTCCGAAGGGAAAGGAAGATTAAGAGCACAAGATGCAACTTCTGGCGACAGCGCATAATTACTAACCAGTCCCGCAAAGTAATACCCTACGGTAGTCCCACAGGCAGAGTGCTTGAAGAGGTCTGTGTGTGGATGTACTTAGGCGCATACCTGGCATCGAATACTTCGGGCTTGAGAATCGTAAATGCTAGTAGCAAGGGCTACTATTATCATTCGAAGATTGCCAAATCCAAAAAAAGCACATGTACAGTGGGAGCAAAACTGGACTGGGCTTTGTAATATGTTGGTCCATAATCCTTTACTTTTTGGCATACTCGCAACAGTTTTTGAATAGTTTCAGGAGCAGTTCTTGTCCATTCAGCCTGCAGTCTTGCACAGAACTCATCCAAGTCGTACTACCGGTCGGTTTAGTTATTCGCAAGCCAATTAAAGGTGTTCGCAACAGACAATCTGATGTCCAACTCTTGAATCTTGATCTGCTTACCCAGATGAGAACGACCCTACAGCCCGATAAAGTAAAGGGTTTAAACACTGGTTTAAACAGCTGACGCACGTTTCGTGTTTTGTTTCACTGGCAAACATCTTCAGTTTGGTCTATAATTTAACCATGAATCGTCTTACAAAGGAACAACGCTTGCAAATTATTGAATTTTTTTATCAAAATGCGTGCTCTGTTACCTTGTATATTGGGGGACTTTAATATTGGTGACGTTACTTGGAGGAACGTGGATGGTGATGATAATTTAATCCCATTTAATGTTATTCATGAATGGGAGCACTTGATAATAGATGGTCTCTTATCTTTGAGCTTATTTCAAGTAAACAATATTCGAAATAGTTTAGATCGAATTTTGGATTTAGTATTTTTAAACAATGAAGTAAACTTTATAATATCAGAAGCCTTGAATGTGATCGATTCGAATAAAATTCATCACAAGGCCTTTCTTTTGGATTTAAAATTTTTTTGTTTCGGAAATTGTAGTAATAACAATACCGGCTTAACTTAAAAATTCGCTAAGACCAATTTTGTTGCACTGAATGAGTACCTAATTCAATTCAAATGGGGTGACTTATTGGATTCCCCCAATTTGAGAGGTAACTATGATATATTTATGAATAAAATTAATTCTGGTTTAGAGTCATTTGTTCCTAAAACGCGTCATAGAAATCTATTTAGAATTCCATGGACAAACAAAAGCCTAGTACATCTACGAAATATTAAAAGAAAAGCATATTCAAACTATGTTTCAAATAAAACTAGTTTAAATCGTGAACGGTTTTTGAGATTCAGGAAAGAATATGAGTTCTTGAATAGATTTTTATATAAACAATACATCTTGTCCGTAGAAACTTCGGTAAGGAACAATGGTGCATCATTTTGGAATTACGTTAATTCAAAAAGAAATTCCTTGGGCTTGCCCAAAATAATGGAATTTGGTAACGTAACTTCAACAAACTTGGATGAAACATGTGACCTATTTGCCAACTTTTTTGAGTCTGTCTATAATGGGTCTCCGGTCCAGACAACGATGAACCATTACTCTAATATACCCGAGGTTCTGGATATAGGTGTATTGGAATTTACGGATCAGGATGTAATAAATGCCTTAACTAATCTTAAAGTAAATTACAGCCCAGGCCCCGATGGGGTCCCGGCTGGTATTTTAAAAAAAAGTTGGAATTCGCTTTATCGTCCTCTAAGAATTATCTTTAATCAATCCCTAAAAATGGGTGAATTTTTAAATGAATGGAAGTATTCTTTTTTGACGCCTATATACAAATCTTGGTATATAATTGGAATATCTCCTAAAATAGTTTTTATTTTTACGTATTCAGTTTTTCTTTACAATGGGAAGAGGTAAGCATTGCACTGAAGTTCGATTTATACTCTACGCCAAGACGGTAAAAAACCAGTTGAAATAGCCTAAATATTGAAGTTCTCCAGAAATATGGTTTATAACGGTTTATAAACTTGTGAGACGACCGGATACTCTTAAACCGCAACAGAAATCGACGCCCAAGACCAAGAAAAACCACTGTTCTGATGGATAGAAATATTTTTTTCTCGTAAATAGTTTGAAAATACTCTCAGAAATAATATGGAATTAGTCCCGAAGGTCCGCAAGACCGACATGTAGGTATACATGAGGGGAGAGCGGAGAGTGCCCTGCAGTATACCTACCGCAAGCAGTTCGCTGATAAAGCCAACGAGAAGAGTGTTGATCGAGCCTAGCTTGAAGCCACTAAAGCGTCTAAAGAGAACAGGAATGCAGCAAGAAATGCAAAAATTCCTGAAAATTACGCCTATGAAGACCAGGAACCACGTTTTTTTTAACTGGGTGACACTCTTATTTAGAAACTATTGCACTAATCAACATGAACAAAACGGCAATTTGCTCTTAAAATTAGGTCTATGGTCGGTACTACAACCAAAAATATTCATTGCTATTTAATAAAGTTACAAGCAATTAAAAGTTAACAAAATGAAAAGTCCGCCATTTTTTTTTGTGAAAATGTTTCATTATAGTGGGCCAACGTGATACATGCCAACGTGATACAGAATAAGAAACCGTTTTGATTATTGCTTTCAGATGATTCGTTGTTGAGTTATCGTGTCACCCACCAACAAAGGGGTCGTGTTTCACAAGCCAGTTCAGGAGCCACGACACAAAAAAAATTTGTTCAATTAGTATTTTTATGTCTTCTAACATATAAAAACTTTGATTTATTAATATTTTTTGTAATATAAATAAAATTTGTTTCAAAAACACGTTTTTTGGAGGAACCTGGCCTTAAGTCATCTCGCGAGATATGCAATGAAATCAGGGAATAAATTGGCTTAAACATGTCAAGTCGGTCCATTAGAATGAGATTAAATGAAGCTGGCATAATTTTTTTCAGAAAAAAATATAAAAAAGCGTTCAACATTTGCAAGAACTAACCAAAATAAGGACACGTAATTTACGAAAAAAAAGGTACCATGGAGTAATGAGACAAAGTTGAATAGAATTGGACAGACGAAAAAACATTTGTCCATCACCCAATAAGTAGAGCCTTGGATCCCAAAAACCAAGGGGTACATTTTCTTGGCATGGAATTGGACCTATTGTAAAGATCAATGGCAAAATGGACAAATTCCAGTATTTAGATATACTGAAGACTGCAATGGAGCCCTATACTTCGAGTCAATGCCAGTAAATTGAATCTACAATGACGCAACGCACTTAGCTAAAGTGGTAAAAGAATGTTTTCTGCGGGAAAGTATAGACGTTCTTGGCCAGCTCAAGCCCCGATCTTAAATCAAGTCCTTTAACATCAAGTCCAAAACATCAAATGGGTGAATTTTTGAATGAATGGAAGTATTCTTTTCTGACGCCTATATATAAAAGCGGTTTAAGGCAAAAAGTAGAAAACTATCGACCAATATCCAAGCTTTCATCGATACCAAAGTTATTTAAAAGTATTGTAAAAGAAAAATTATATTTCATGGTAAAAGAAATTATTTCTAATAACCAGCATGGCTTTATTTACTAATTTATCATTATTTTCAAATTACATTTACACAAATTTAGAAAATCAATTACAAGTTGATGTACTTTACACCGATTTCTCGAAAGCCTTCGATAAAGTACATCACACTTTGCTTTTAAACAAACTAAAGTCTTTGGGATTCCATTCGTCAATGTTAGAGTGGTTTTCCAATTACTTAAAGGACAGGAAGCAATTGGTAAAGATCGATAGTTCTAGATATCGAGTAATAAAAGTTACATCGGGCGTTCCACAAGGGGCCATTACTCTTTCTATTGTTTATAAATGATGTTCACGAAATTTTTAAATATTGTAAAATCCTAACATTCGCAGACGACTTTAAATTGTATTTATCTATAAATAGTTTAACTGATTGTAATAATTTCCAATTGGATATCCATGCACTAGTGGAATGGTGCAAGCACAATGGACTAGAGCTGAATATTCAAAAATGTAATATCTTTACGGCATATCGAATTACATCCACGATTGTCTATGATTATTTCATAAATGATCATAGACTTAGTCGCCTAGAAGAGGTTAAAGATCTGGGTGTAATTTTTGATACTAAATTAAATTTTGCATCCCATTATGATTATACAATTGCGAAGTCTAATGCTATGTTAGGCTTTCTGAAAGGAAATAGTAGAGATTTTCGGGATATAACTAGTCTTAAGTCCATCTATTGTTCGTTAGTCAGACCGTATTTAGAATATTCTTCCATCATTTGGGATTCCCCATATGATACACAAGAACTCAGATTCGAAAGAGTACAAAAAAATTTCACGAGATATGCATGTCCGTAAATTGTATTCCTTCGAAGAACTCCCTAAATATGACGATAGATGTAAAATAATAGGCTTGC
The DNA here is from genome assembly GCA_907269125.1 of Eristalis pertinax. NCBI lineage: Eukaryota > Metazoa > Arthropoda > Insecta > Diptera > Syrphidae > Eristalis > Eristalis pertinax. Next base: position 109,922,864 of record OU026145.1, on the reverse strand, counting down.
AAACCTTAAGTTTCAGGCGTAAGGCAGCGTCAGCCATGTTCATCCGCGATATTATTAATTGCCGTGTAAATTCACCAGACTTACTTTTTCTCATGAATATATATGCTCCCCAAAGATCCCTTCGGATGAGAAATTGACTATACAATAAGAGGCATAGAACCAACTATGGTTGTAATGAACCTATTACAAGGTGTATAAACACTTTTAATGAACTTTGAAACGAAATTGATTTTAGCTTGTCTCGATTGGAGTTTAAAAAATTGATCCATGCACTAGGCTATAATTAATACTGTTTATTTGATGTAATCTGTGAGATGCAAAATCGGTAGGTGATCCTTAGTCGCGCAGCAAAATCTGCTGTGTAAAGCGATACTGAGAGTTAACACTTAGAGAACGTAGTGTTTTGTGTACTCTGTGATGGAAAAAAAAAAACAAGACAGTTCATCGCGCGCTTCTTGCTTTTTTACCGAAAAATTGTGTTCAGCGACGAAGCTCATTTTTGGCTCAATGGCTACGTAAATAAGTAGAATTGTCGATTTTGCAGTGAATATCAGCCAGAAGCATTGCAAGAGCTACCAATGCATCCAGGAAAAGTCACAGTTCGGTGCGGTTTATGGGCTGGTGGCATCACTGGACCGTACTTCTCCAAAGATGATGCGAATCGTAACGTAACTGTGAATGGTGAGCGCTACCGTGAGATGATATCCAACTTTTTTTGCCCAAAATGCAAGAGCTTGACTTGCATGACATGGGGTTTCAACAAGACGGTGCCACATGCCACACAGCACGCGCAACAATGGACTTATTGAGGGGCGAGTTCGGTGAACATTGTATTTCACGTTCGGGACCGGTCAATTGGCCGCCTAGATCGTGCGATTTAACGCCTTTAGACTATTTTTTGTGGGGCTATGTTAAAGCTCATGTCTATACAGACAAGCCCGCTTCAATTGACGCATTGGAAGACAACATGGAAGCATTTATTCGTGAGATACCAGCCGAAATGTTGGAAAGAGTATGCCAAAAATGGACCAAGCGGATGGACCATTTGAGGCGCAGTCAAGGTCAACATTTGCATGAAATAATCTTCAGACATTAAATTATATTGACCGTACTATCGATTCAAATAAAGATTTCATGCATTTCTCCGAATTTTATGTGTTTTTTTTTTTGAAAAACTTTCCTATAGCTTTTAAAAAATCACCCTTTACAATTGGAGAAATGGTCAAGATAGGCAATTGAAGTGTGTTCAGAAACGCATCACTGCGTCATCGGCGCTTGCATCACGTTCATAAACGCCAATATCGGCCTCACTGCATGTGTTAAACGTTCATTTAAGCATCATCTCGCGCGTCAGATGACAAACTGTAAACATTTGAGCATCGTTAAATTGCCTGATGCGTTTTTCATGATGCTTGATAGGAAATACGGAAATTGCAACAATTTTACAAAAAGTGTTGGATAAGATAAAAGAACATTCTTAAAGGATTTTAAAAGACATCATGTGGATATTTATCAATTGTGATTATATAATCATGAACTTTCGGCAACAGTTCAGTCAGAATCGCAAAAGAGCAGTGATGCCGCATCACTGTGCAAATGTTCGACGTTTCTGAACTTAGCCTTGTCTATAGTTGACGTCTATGGGCCTTCGAATCTTCACGCAGATTGTTAAAGTAATCATTCATCTGGCAAAAAAACAAGGCTCGATTTAAGGACAAAGCGCAAAAATGAAGCAATTAGGCAGTTTACTGAGCACCCGGTGAACATTTTGCGGTCCACAAAGCACGCCGCGATTGTATAAGTAAAATTACAGACAAAGCTACTACTCTCATTAAAGCGACTTTCATACCAAGAGCGTCAGATGTTCACCCTTCTCAAAGACGTTGAATTTCAAGCCACACAAGAAAATCAGAATCGCACAATATTCTTCTAGGACCGTAAGTCGCTGAGACTTGTCAAGACTAATAGGATCCACTTCTCTGGTCACGAATTATGACGCAATTGCACGTCTGTCTTGACTGTCTCTTCACATTTTAATTCACACGCAATATTTGAAGAAAGGCATCACCAATCACTCTTACACACAAAATTCCACTTGCAAAAGAAAATTCGACTACTCACCAGCTACGATATGATCGTTCTTGATGGTACGACGAACAATCATGATGGCATCATGAAGAGACCTCTCGGTCTCCTCCAGGAACTGTTCAGCACCTCCGCGAAGAATGAGCGTACATGTCCTCGCGTTGGGGCAGCCTGCAAACGAAAAAACGTTTATCCACATCCACACACAATCAAATTGGGCCACCAAATTACCTTGGAAAATGTTGAATCTCTCTCCGCCGATCTGCTTCTCCTCGAAGTAATCGCATTGACCCAGCACCTTGGCACCGATATCATTGGCAGTGGTCATAACCGCGCCGCCACATGCCTTCAGAGTACGCTTTAAATCTTCCTCGGTAACGCGACCCGCACAAAACATATCACGATCGGCGAACCACTGAGTGGCAACATCGCCAATTGGCAACTTCGACAGCACCACATTGGCTCCGGAATCGTGGATCTTTTGCAATTTGTTGTAAAGAATCTGCCATTCGGCATCCACGACTTTCTGGTATTCCTTTACGTTGTCAACGCGAATCTCGGCGTTGTCCCTCTCGGCTTTAAGTTCCAATTCGATGTTGAGTAAAGCGATTTTGCAGCTCTTATACGATTTCGGTTGCATTTCGAAGCCGGCATACGAGAAGGTCTTCTTGAATGCGACACCAGAGACGATGGTGCTTTCTTCCAGAGAGCCACCGGTGACTTTCTTGATTCCGATCATGTTTAATGGAAGAAGTTCGTCCAAAGCGAGAACAGCATCGACGACCATTTTCGAGAAGAAATCCTTTTGCTGATGGATGAGTTTCGAGCTCATTGCAGTGGCTGCACACTTCTCCAAGAGGTCACGATGCTTTTCAATTTGCACCGCCATTTGGTTGATCTTCTCAATGCACAGCACCAGGGCTTTGCGGATGGCTTTGATAATGATGCGTGGGTGTACACCTTCTTCAACGAACGGTTTGATCTGCTTGAGGAACTCGCCGGCGAGCAAGACAACACTAGTGGTGCCATCTCCAACCTAGCATGGCCAAAATGATGCTTAGATGCTGACTTAAATTGCATGGAAAATAGTTGACTTACCTCAGCATCTTGAGACTTGGCGATGTCAACGAGTGTTTTTGCTGCAGGATGCACTATGTCCAACAATTTCATGATGGTCGCTCCATCGTTCGATATGGTGGCTTTGCCGTTTCCATTCACAATCAGTTTGTCCATACCACGAGGTCCGAGTGTGGTACGGACGGCGTCAACAATCGATTGGCACGCATTGATGTTGGAGATCAGCTGTGGTGTTCCCTGGCTGCTGTCAGTGCCTTCCTTCAGCAAAATGATTTGTGGTTGCTGCAAAGAAATAAAGACTCACTTAAACAATTGCATTTCTATTATTTTTTCATTTCGGCAGCCGGCAGTGAGTAATCCTTCTGTCAGACGGGCGCTGTCAGTCTACCAGAAGGTTCCATACAGTACTAGCATGAATTTGAAGGTTATGTCGAGCACTTTTGTTTGAAGTCTGCTTTGTTTAATGAATGCATCCCTAGAGTCACGATCCAACAGGATTCGCATTCACAAAGAATTGGTGGCATTTTAATCCAATTGATTGCTCTAATCCCATCCCACACACATCACTGAGTCATTCGCGAACATGCTGCTATGTTTTACCACACTTTTGGGGCAGATTTCTTGTCGGCACGCGATGCACTAGAGGGGCACTTGGAATTTTTTGCCTTTGCTTACCATATTGAGGAGATTTGGTGAAGAATTTACTTAATTATCACAAAAATTGGTGAAAAAATGAAACAGCGGTTGATAACTTCACGAGGGAATTCAATCGGAAATGTTGCGCCGCAGAATGACTTTTGCGAATGAAAGAGACGGAGCACAGATGTTCAAAGAGCTTGACAAAAAAAAAAAAAAAAACGAAACGAACTCATGTGACAGGAGGGCATGTGTTCGACTGAACGAATGTTGGGATGTGTTCGTTGCGAAGAGTGGTCGGCGATTCGTGTTTTTCCAACAGATGGCACGGATGATTTCAAATTGGAGTCTTCTGATTGCAACAATTGGAATGTTTTAAAGTGGATATCTTTGCTAATTTACTGAATTTAGCTTAAATCATTTAACTGATGCAATGACGACCTGATTTTGTCAGTTTTTGTGCGGTTTGAGGCCGATGCAGTCCACAAACGACAATATATTTGCATTTATGACGGGTTCTTGGCAAGATTGGGGATGTTTAAGCACTTTAGCGATGATTGAAAGGACTGGCTTGTCCAAAATGCGGCTACTCTAGATCATTCACTGTAAAAGTGTGCTCACTGAACCTTGAAGCGTGACTAGTTTTTTTAGTTTTTCTTAGTTATAGTGACTTTTTTACTAACTTCATATAATTTCGAATACAAAGTCGATTATGGTTTGACAATTTTAAGTATATAATACATTAAAAGATACTTAAATTATGCACAAATTCAAAAATCGCCTTTTAAAATACGAATTCTGTAGCGTCTGTTGTAGTGTAGTTGTATAAAACTTCGCACCCATGACTACCGTTGAATATATTGATAACCGCATCTAAGTTCAGCACTGTGACTCCAAAATATCGCAAGCGGAATTCGTTGAAAATAGGTCATCTGCTCCATAAGGTTGCACAGGTCACATATTATTGGAAGGTCGGGTCGATGTGGAATAAAGTAGAGATTTAATAAAGGGTGGTTACATTTTAAGGGCCGATGTTGATTTTGAATAAAACACAACTTATTTAGGAAATTATTGTCATTTCTTTTTATTATGATAATATTGGTATGGTTCAAAATATCGGTCAAATAGCCGCCGCGACCTCGGCGGCACACCTCCATCCGATGTTCCCATTTTTCTATGACGCTGAAGCATAATTAAGCTTCTATGCCGTTAATGTGCCGAATTATCTCATCCTTTAGCTCTTGAATTATTGCTGGCTTTTCGACGTACACCTTTTCGTTCAAATAACCCCAAAGACAAAAATCCAACGCTGTCAAATCACATGATCTTGGCGGCCAATTGACATCGCAACCACGTGAGATAACACGGCCATTGAATTTGTCGCGCAAAAGAGCCATCGTTTCGTTAGCTGTGTGGCAAGTGGCACCGTCCTGTTGAAACCACATATCGTCCATATTCATATCTTCCAATTCGGGCCATAAAAAGTTCGTTATCATTTGACGATAGCGAACACCATTCACAGTAACTGCCTGACCGGCCTCATTTTGGAAAAAATACGGTCCGAAGATGCCGACAGCCCATAAACCGCACCAAACAGTCACTCTTTGTGGGTGCATTGGTTTTTCGACAATCACTCTTGGATTATCATTCGCCCAAATGCGGCAATTCTGCTGATTGGCGAATCCACTGAGGTGGAAATGTGCCTCATCACTGAAGATGATTTTTTTCGAAAATTGATCATCCACTGTTGCCATTTCTTGCCACCATTCTGACCATTGACGACGCTTGAAATGGTCAAGAGGCTTTAGTTCTTGAGTCAATTGCACCTTGTAAGCGTGTAAATGCAAGTCTTTATGCATAATGTTCATCAACGACGAGCGTGAGAGGTGCAATTGTTGGGCACGACGACGAGTTGAGGTGGACGACTCTTCAGCCACACTATCGCGAACAGCAGCAATATTTTCTGCAGTACGAGCTGTATGAGCATGTACTGGTGTTTTCACATCTCCTACAGAGCCGGTGTGCTCAAATTTTTGCACGATTTTTCCGATTGTACGCACATTTGGACGAATAAATTGACCGAAAAAATCACGAAGTGCACGATATGCATTTTGATTTGAACGCCCATTTTCATAATAATCCTGAATAACTTTAACGCGTTGCTCGATTGTGTATCTTTCCATGGTTCAAATTGAGTTAGTCTGAAATTGAGAAATGTCAAATGAAATGCAGAAAAAAACTTGACGTTTAGGTGTGGTTCACATTCAACATCGGCCCTTAAAATTAATAAATAACCACCCTTTATATCGTTTATAAATAAAATGAAAAGTAGGATGCTTAAGATGCACCCTTCCTTGACTCCCATTTGCGTTCCAAATTCTTCCGATACAAACTCGCCGTTCCATAAATACGCCACGTTGTATAACAACAATCGCTTTCAGTACGTTTACTACTTTGCTTGGCAGACCCAAGTTGTACAGCCTGTAAAAGAGAGCTTCACGCGCTATGGAATCAAAAGCTGCACGGAAGTCAACAAAGAAGACATATAGCTTTTTACGATTTTGCTTAAAAATCTCCGCAATGTTTGTAAGGGTAAAGATGTGATCCAGTGTTGAATATTTTTTACTGAACCTCGCCTGGTATTCATTTAAAATCTGAATAGAATAGAGATGCCTCTGTAGTTATCAGAGTTATCGAACTTGCCCTTTTTATGCAGTGGGAAGATTATCGTCCTTTTAAAGTTTCCTGGAACAATGGCTGTCTCGAAAATTCTACTAAATTCACTTTAAGCGCAGCTAGAAATTCAGAAGAGCTGTTCTTGTAAAATTCAAAAGCGATCCTATCATCACCTGGAGCTTTCTTTGCTTTAGAAGAATCAACTACACTTCTAACTTCGGTCAAAGCAAATGGCGAATGTAAGAGCTCATCCGCGAAGAATGGCGCTGCATATTGCGGTAATGGAGAAAACTGTGCAGTCTTAGCAGATTCATAAAGTATTCCTTTAGCTCTGACACTTGCAAGGTTGACGAGATCATGTTAGTCCTTCCCGTTACGATATTAGACGCCTTCCAAAATTCACCTGCAGATTTTGAAGAGTTAAGGACAAAGGCAATGCTTTGCTGGTTAAAACGCTTTTTTTTTTTCAATACAAAGGCACTTGAAGTATTTCTTTGCTTCTTCATAGTGTTCTTTGGATCAGATGGTGTTTTCTTTTCTTAGGCGTCTTAATATGGTAAATGATCTTTTTCTCGCTTTCAGACAGTCACTATCGAACCACTTCGTGACTAAAAAGCACTAAACTTGCATCAGTTCCGCAGATTCACAACGAAGCAGCAGAACAAATTTTCAAATTGCAAGACAGCCGCAACAATAAGTCGGACCGAGACTGTGACAAATTGAAACGCAATTAAGTCAAGTACTTAAAGCATGTTCGTTTCCCTGGTCGGTTTAATTTTCTAGTTTGCCGCCGCCATGAACAGATCTATTCTGCCAACTCTTCTAGTTATACTTGCAAAGGTAACTCACCCTGATTTTTGTAACCCTCTTCCTTTACTCTTTAATTTTGCTTCCTGTCCAGTGTTCCGACTTGGTCTTTGCAAATACATTCGAAGACATACCGAACTATGATCTTCAAGTAGCGCCCGATCATGGTGAGGGAGATTTTGGATCATGGCTGTACGGAGAGGACAACAAACCAGATAAGGCATCTTACTCCAGAAAAGAAGACAGACTCTGGCAACAGAACTATGGCCGTGATCCCCAGGAAGGGGAACATGTTAAGATCGCGGCTCGTCATGGCAGAATGTATGCAGGAAAAAATCGAAAATATTTGAAGTACATATCAGCAGCTGAGGATACAGATGATCAAACAACAACACCCAAAGAGGATCGATTAGTTGAAAGTCTAGCTTTTGTTTCTATTTGGACGAGAATATTGAATTGGTTAAGCTGCATCACCGGTTTTGGATGTGAGGCGGACGATAGCGCTACGTTGACTTGAATTTCTTATGATGAAGTGTAACAGCGGATTTGATGTTGTTTTAAAGTTCGAAATAAAAGTCAAGATCTGGGGAACATTTTGATTTATTTTCTTCTATTCAAACAGTGAAAAGAAGAAATCCATTTATTTTTGAGATATCCTTCTGGGAAAATGTGTAAAACTTAGCATGTCATCCATAAGTGTTGGAACAAATGGGTGTTGTTTAATTTCAGCGAAGGTCTCCAGTTGAGTGAAGCATTACTGAAGCCCTTAAATTCAAGAGATGCGTATTGAAGTGAAACTTCTATACGCGCGCTTGGGTGTAAAACGAATACGCGAAAATTCATATGTTACGAAAACCGACACTATTTTATATCCGCTTCGTTAGAAGATGTTCGTTGCATACTCGAAGAATTTTCAAATTTCTTGAATAATGAAAGATGTAATAATTTATTTATTTTTGGCGACTTTAACTTAATATGTAAGAAAATTGTGAGTTAGAGCTATTAAACTATTTATCCTTGCTTGCTTCTCATGGACTAGCATGTTTGATTAATGAGTCAACAAGACCATTTCTGGTGCTTTACTTACTTACTTAAGGTGGCGCTACAGTCCGGGGTGGACCTGGGCCTCAACCAACAATCGTCTCCAGCCAGCTCGATCTTTAGCTAGCTGTCTCCAGTTTTGCACGCATACTTGGTTGAGGTCCCTTTCCAATTGCGTGCGCCACCTGAGTCGCGGTCTTCCTCTACTGCGCCGTCCCTCGGGGGTGGATTCGAAGACTTTTCGGGCCGGAGTATTGGTTTCCATCCGCTCTACATGACCTAGCCATCTCAGTCTTTGGATCTTCACTCTTCTGGCTAAGTCGATGTTGCTGAACAGCAAGTATAGTTCGTCATTATATCTCCTCCTCCTTTCTTAGCCCAAAGAAGCAGCAATTGGCAAGGGTTATTCTTCGTTTGATTTCAGCGCGCGTGTCATTGTCTGAATTGATAGCGGTGCCTAGGTAGACAAAGTTTTTGACTACCTCAAAGTTATATCTGTCTGCTGTGACGTTCTGACCGAGACGTCGGTGTTGGGTGCCCTTTCTCGTTGACAGCATATACTTGGTCTTACCCTCGTTTACCGCTAAACCCATCTTCGCGGCCTCCGTTGCAATACCCACAAAAGCGCCATTGACATCACGCTGCGTTCTTCCGATAATGTCAATATCGTCGGCATATGCGAGTAGTAGGACGGACTTCTGAAAGATTGTTCCTCTGGTGTTGGCGTTCGAGTTTTGTTGAAAAAGTCGCATGACAGCGCGTCGCCTTGTCTGAATCCTTTTTTGACATCAAAGGTCTCGGTTAGGTCTTTACCGACCTTGATGGAGCAGCATGCATTCTCCATCGTCATCCTACACAAACGGACGAGTTTGGTAGGGATGCCAAAACTAGACATTGCTCTGTATAGCTCGTCTCTATAGATGCTATCATACGCGGCCTTAAAATCGATGAAAAGGTGGTGGGTATCGATTTGTTGCTCCTGGATTTTCTCCAAAATCTGCCGTAGTGTGAATATTTGGTCGATGGTGGATTTTCCTGTCCTAAAGCCACACTGGTATGGACCGACCAGGTTGTTGACGAATGGCTTTAGGCGTTCACACAGTATGGCAGATAAGATTTTATATGCGATACTTAGGAGACTGATGCCTCTGTAGTTGGCGCAGTTCAAAGGGTCTCCTTTTTTATGGATCGGGCAAACAATGCTGAGAACCTTCATCGGGCATGTTTTCCTCCGACCATATTTTACAGATGAGTTGTTGCATGCTCCTTACCAATTCATCGCCTGCGGCTTTAAAAAGCTCGGCGGGTAGGCCGTCAGTCAATATGGCAATCCTCACTTCATCCGGGTCGGGTGGACGGAATTGTTGATCTTCGTCGTCCCTTTCATTGGGGTTGAATGGTTCGTTCTGCCTGACAGCGGGATTTGCTTCTTCGTCACCGTTATACAGTCTGCAGAAATGGTTTTTCCATATCCTCAGCATTGACTGTGACTCTACTACGATGTTCCCTTGATCATCCTTACAGGCTTCGGTTCGGACTTTATAACCTTGACTGGTTAACTTTACCCTTTGGTAAAACTTCCTCACCTCATTCCTGCAGTAATATCCCACTATTCTGTCGATCGCGCGCTTCTCATGCTCCTTCTTTTTTCTCCTGAGAAGCCGGTGTTCGTCTCTCCTCTTCTGCTCGTAGAGCTCCCGAGCAGCTCTTGTCCTTCTTTGCAGTGCCGCTTTGTATGCTTCTTGCTTGGCTGCATTCGCCTGCCGACACTCGTTGTCAAACCAGGAGTTTCGTTGTGGTGGAGGATTGAAACCCAGCACATCAGAGGCGGCATCTCTGATGGCTTTTTGGCAATGCTGCCACTGGTCTTCAATACTTGATGTTGGCGGCGTAGGATTTCTTAAGAGGTTAAGGGAGACACGATCGGAAAAGGATTTGGCAATCTCTTGCGATTGTAGCCGGCTGACGTTGAACTTCCTCACAGTATTTCTTTGTCTTGGCGGTGTTCGGCATATCCGCAGCCTTACCTTGGCTACAACAAGGTGGTGGTCCGAATCAATGTTGGCGCCTCGGAACGTTCGGACATCTATGATACTGGAGGAGTGCCTTGCGTCTATCGCAATATGGTTTTAATAAACTCTATAACTCGTAAATGCGTTGTGACAAGATATCAATGAACAAATCATAACATTTGGACGCATTGCATTCTGAATTGATTACCTCCCGGGGCTGAAAAAAAAGAGACGACTTCAGCTTAACAAAATCAATTTTTCTAATGGTCTTAAAAGATCTGTGGTTATTTTTTGACTTATTGACTTTCGAAGTGTTTACTAATAGACATGTCATACGAGGGGCGTTCAATATATTCTCGGTATCGATATGAAGGAAAATGCGAATTCAAATTAAATTGTTTTTATTTTTCAATATAATCTCCCCGAACATCAATGCATTTGTTACATCTTGAGATAAGCTTTTTTAAACCCTCAACAAAATAAATTTCCTCTTTCTCTGCAAAATACCCATTTATTGCCGACTTGAGTTCTTCATCATCCGAAAAATTTTTCCACGAAGACATCTTTTCAAATCCGGAAACAGGAAATAATCACTAGGGGCAAGGTCTGGACTATAGGGTGGGTGTTGGATTTCTTTGAAACCACAATCTCGCGCAGCAGCCTTGGAAACTCACGCCGTGTGAACAGGAGCGTTGTCATGAAGAAGCAACACACCCGCTGCGAGTTTACCCCGTCTTTTCTTTTTAATTTCCTCCCGCAAATTATGCAAAGTGGAAGCGTAGGATGTGGCGTTGATGGTTTCAGCTTTTTTTTGTACTCAATGAGCAAGATTCCCTTTGAGTCCCAAAAAACTGTGGCCATGAGCTTCTCAGCAGACGGAGTGACTTTGAACTTCTTCGGGGGGTCTGTTCCTTTTTTATGCCACTGCATGGACTCTTGTTTGCTTTCAGGGTCATAGTGGTGGACCCATGTTTCGTCACCAGTAACAATTCAATCCATAACACCGTCCGCGTTCTCACTACACATCTCCAAAAGCACTCTACAGCATGCGATTCTCGTAGAGTGATCTGTGATTTTTAGGTCGAACACAGATTTTTCACAATTGCTAAGCGAAACATTACTAAATCGAACAAAAATATGGTCTAAGCAAGCACCATCACCTCAGCATTGTTTGCCCGATCCATAAAAAAGGAGACCCTTTGAACTGCGCCAACTACAGAGGCATCAGTCTCCTTAGTATCGCATATAAAATCTTATCTGCCATACTGCGTGAACGCCTAAAGCCATTCGTCAACAACCTGGTCGGTCCATACCAGTGTGGCTTTAGGACAGGAAAATCCACCATCGACCAAATATTCACACTACGGCAGATTTTGGAGAAAACCCAGGAGCAACAAATCGATACCCACCACCTTTTCATCGATTTTAAGGCCGCGTATGATAGCATCTATAGAGACGAGCTATACAGAGCAATGTCTAGTTTTGGCATCCCTACCAAACTCGTCCGTTGGTGTAGGATGACGATGGAGAATGCACGCTGCTCCATCAAGGTCGGTAAAGACCTAACCGAGACCTTTGATGACAAAAAAAGATTCAGACAAGGCGACGCGCTGTCATGCGACTTTTTCAACATCGTTCTTGAAAGAATTGTTCAAAACTCGAACGCCAACACCAGAGGAACAATCGTTCAGAAGTCCGTCCAACTACTCGCATATGCCGACGATATTGACATTATTGGAAGAACGCAGCGTGATGTCAATGGCGCTTTTGTGGGTATTGCAACGGAGGCCGCGAAGATGGGTTTAGCGGTAAACGAGGGTAAGACCAAGTATATGCTGTCAACGAGAAAGGGCACCCAACACCGACGTCTCGGTCAGAACGTCACAGCAGACAGATATAACTTTGAGGTAGTCAAAAACTTTGTTCAATTCAGACAATGACACGAGCGCTGAAATCAAACGAAGAATAACCCTTGCCAATCGCTGCTTCTTTGGGCTAAGAAAGGAGGAGGAGATATAATGACGAACTATACTTGCTGTTCAGCAACATCGACTTAGCCAGAAGAGTGAAGATCCAAAGACTGAGATGGCTAGGTCATGTAGAGCGGATGGAAACCAATACTCCGGCCCGAAAAGTCTTCGAATCCACCCCCGAGGGACGGCGCAGTAGAGGAAGACCGCGACTCAGGTGGCGCACGCAAGTGGAAAGGGACCTCAACCAAGTATGCGTGCGAAACTGGAGACAGCTAGCTAAAGATCGAGCTGGCTGGAGACGCTTGTTGGTTGAGGCCCAGGTCCACCCCGGACTGTAGCGCCACCTTAAGTAAGTAAGTAAGTAAGAGTTTATTAAAAAAAAACATTTAAAAATTTTGGGTTAATGCATATCTTTTAAGGAAAATAAACATGAAAAATAAACTTCGACTCAAATGCGTAAAATATCATCAATGTAACTCACTGCAAAAAAGGTATAAGAAACTGTGTACACAACTAAAAGGAGAAATTCCTGTGTCCAAAGACAGATTGTACAGAAATCAATTTTGCAAAGTTAGAGGAAATCTTAAAGCCGAATGGCAAATAGTGAATAACATTCTTAACAAACTTCGCTAAAATTGCTGAATGGCTGAAACCTAGTACTCAAATTTCTTGCACAGTGTGTAATGCTTTCGATAGTGCAATTAACTCTTCGCAAAATAGTTATTTTTTCTTTGAACCAGTTTCATCTATTGAGCTTCTCACTCTAGATGTGTAGATGGTATCTCTAGTCGAATTGTAAAGAATATTGTATGTTTCGTTGTGGAGGTTTTCATTACACATTCTTAATAAGAGTATTGTATCCGGTGTCTTCCCAGAATCGCTATAACGTTCGGACATTGTGCCACTATTAAAAAAAAAACGGACCAGCGGATATAATAATTATAGAATTTCGCTTCTTTCCACATTCAGCAACATTTTTGAAAAACCAATCAAAAATAGAGTTGTATGTTACTTAGACACTACACAATTTTTTAGTCCTTCTCAATTTGCTTTCCGTAAAGGCAAATCTACGGAAGATGCAGTTTTAAATTTCTGTTCTGAAATTTTAAGCAGCCTTGACAGTAAAAAGTTCACCGCAAGCTTATTAGTCGACATAACGATACCCTTTGATATGGTTAACCACGAAATTTTGTTAGAAAAAATTGAGAAAGCTGGCTTTAGAGGTTTCATTCTTAAATGGTTCAGATCTTATCTAAGTAATCGATCACAAAGAGAAAAAATTGACGAGATTAGGAGTGAACAAACATTAATTAACCTTGGAGTACCACAGGGCTCTGTTTGAGGTCCTATACTATTCGTAATATATATGAACTCACTTTTTAATCTAAATTCCAAGGGCTCTCTTACTGCTTTTGCAGATGATGTCGGTTGCTCCTATGCTTCAAGCAGTATGTTAAACTAAATCTGTGATACAAATTTTGATTTAAATCTGTTCAGGAAATGGTTTTCTGAACATGGTCTTGTAGTAAGTTCTAAAAGTAAAGCTATGTTTTTTAATCTCTCTTCACAAAAATGCTGTGATGCTAACTTAGTTCACCAAGCACCTGAATGCCTTAGATGTAATGCGTTGAATTCATTTTGTTCTTCTTGTTATCCCGTGCGTACGTTCTGTAGATTCACTGATTGTTGTAATAAATGTTTTGAAATTGAGAAAGTCGATGCTTTAAATATCTAGGACTGACCATTGATTTCAAAATGTCCCTCCTCAACCATACGAATATATTGAGACAATATTTTTGTTCTACACTAAGGAAGTTTTGCTATCTGAGTAAACTGTGTTCCCAAAATCTTCTTAGAACAATTTTCGACTCGAAAGTACAGTACACACTACTGTTGTTGGGGAGACACATATTCTAACAAAATCAAACCTTTATTATTGCTCGAAAAACATGTTATAAGAATTATTTGCAAAAAACATCGTTTGCACCTAAGCTTTCTTTTATTTAAGCAATTGAAAATTCTACCAGTTCGGCATTTATACTGCTATAAAGTGTTAAGGATTTTTTACTTATGATTCGGCAACCTAAACTTCAGACTACTAGACAACTATAACTTGAGTGTAAATTCATTGTATTTTGTGTCTGTTCCTAACTTTCGTACAACAACCTTTCGTAATTCGTTTACTGTAACAGCGAGCCGGCTATTTAATAAGCTTCCTCTATACACCAGAACACTAAGGCATCCTGCTGCGTTTACAAGAAATCTTAAGCAATGGCTGTTTAGTTTAGACTTAAATAATTTGGACCATATTCTTCGAGTCCAGTAGTATATCATTTTCAATTCATTTTTATTCATAGAAATTTATAACATAACTTAAATACTAGACAAAAATGCTTAAAACTAGTTGAACGAACAGTGTTACTACTTCTAACTTACTGGCCCTAGGCGGGCACTCTAAGCTAAACTTAATCTCATACTATGTCTTTCGACTTAACCTAACCTAACAATGCATATGCATGTGCTTAATATTATATGACTTTAACTGATAACTGAACAATTTAAAATTAAGAAAACTTTCAAAAAACTTAATAGCAGAACAGATTTTATTTAAAACCTATGCTAACTTACATACTACCTTAAAATAACTTAAACTACCTTAATCTAAACATACATACATATATACATGTATATATAATAATATACGCACATATATATATATATGTACTTAATCTATTTACAAAGGTATACACATAAGTACACACATGTACAAATGTGTATACATAATTTTTTTTTTTTTTTGTTAATTTACTTATATATAGCTTACAAACTACCCTAAAATACGTAGGTCGGCCATAGGTTGCAGCTGAACTAAGAAATAATCCGCTGCAAGACAGAGACCGACTGCGCCCCATAAGGGGATCTGTACTACCCTTTGCCTAACCAGGGTCTAAAGGGTTCGACGATGGAGTCCCCTCGCTACACAGCCACCAGAATTTTCGGTGTTGCATTGCAACATCCCGAACATCTCGCCTTGATACCGCCGTACTGAACCGGAGGAGACCCTCCTCAGCTCGTTGTGCGACGGAACGGTCGTGGTTGAGTCGCCCATCCACAGTTGAACGGGCGATGTGAAAAATGAGCGGTACCGCATTTATGTCTTGTAACAGACCGTACATGTATAAATGCAGAAAAGCTTCTGGGGGGACGAAGCCACTGTGACGTACCCTTTCATGGTACTGAGGATTGGGGTAGTAAGCCCCCGAGATCAAGTTATTGACTGAGTTCTGGCAGTATGGCCTCGAATCAATTTCAACAGGAAATTGTCCACTCGTATCAGGTTCGCCCTGTTGTATAAAACCTCATTGGAGTAGGATTTTCTGTACTGGGACTCTGGTGTTCTGTAAAGGCGAAGGCAAGCCCTAAGACAAGCCCTCTCAAACACCCGAATCTTTTCCATCAAGCTTGCACTCACGTTGAACCACACGGGACAGCCATAGGTGAGCATTGGCCGGATGAGGGCCATGTAGCAGATTACCTTCACCCTCGCATCGAGTTGGCTGTTGTAAAACAGTCTCTTTGTAAGAGCGAAAGCGCCTCGGGCTCGGGCCAGAGCAGCATCTACATGTTTGTTAAAATATAGATAATGATCTAGCCAGATCCCCAGGTATCTGACTACAGTCCTTTGCGCCAGTGGTTTCCCGTGACGCCCAACAATTGAGAACTTTCGCCAATTAATTATTAGTATATTGTTCATGAGTTATTCTAATATTCTGGTTTACTTTACTATCATGAAATATTTATCATTGTTGTTTCTTTTTTCCCTTGTGATTTTATATTTTAACTTATTATTTTGTATTTTTTGGTTTATAATCTTAACTATTAATTTGTATCTTTTGCACTATATGCTAAAAAAAAAGTGATTTTTATGGGCCACCCCACCCGTCATAAAAAAATATATTTGCATAACAACTGAAGTACACATAGTACACTATTTATTTTACATATAAGTACTTTATGTCACTATATCCTTCTCAAATTTTCATTGTTGTAAGTAATTATCATATCATATCATGTCATTATATATTGTAACAATTGAGAAGTAATAAAACAAACTTTTAGTCGGTTGAAAATTGGTTTGGAATTATAGTTTGAGTTTTAAATAACTTAATTGACTGGTTGTTGGAAGTGGAACTTCTGAAGCTAAGTTGCTTACCAGCAGTTACGGCTAGGGGAGTAAGATATTTTTTTTTTCAATTTTTTTGAATAGCTTTTATGCAATAAATGTATGTTAATTATGTTATTCTGAAAGCCAGAAGGGCTTGTCGGCAGAAGAGTGAGTACAATATTTGTTTCTAATATTATTGTTGTTGAATTCAAAGTTATTTAATTATATTGTATAGAAAATTAATTAATTATATAAAAAATAGAGAAATTGAAATTAATAGATATAATTACACAAATAAAATAATAAAAGGAAAATAAAGACATATAATTAAATATTTTTTTAGTGACGTTCCTATTGTTGTGGATACATTTGTTTAATCTGTTTTAGCTCTTCAGTTGTCGTGATGTTATGGTATTCTCTTGCGAGGCTGTTTAATATCGTTGGGACTGCTACTTTGTATGTTCTTCGACCATATTCGTATCAGAACCTCGGTATTTCATACAGTTGTTGTCGTCTTCTGGTGCTGATAGTTTGCTGCGTCTGGATCCGGTGTACAGTATCGTTTTAAGAATTTGCCACCATTTTAAGATTATGAATTTGTATGATGATCAGCATATTTGTTGCTTGGTTTCAATGATTCTGCTCTTCACCATTCTACCTTGCTTTTTTAGTCGTGTTTATACCTTTGTTGCATTTGTGAAGTTCTTCCCCATGCTAGTATGCCGTATCTAATATGCGATTCTACCAATCCGAAATAGCACTGTTTAATAACATTAGGTGTACATTTATCGCTAAGAGCTGCCTGATATAACTTATTTTTGAGCGCTTCTAAATGGTTCTTCAACTTAAAGATATAGTCAATAATCAATTCCAGTTATTTGTACGTTGATGCGATATCTATGTGTTTGCATCATAACATGTCATCTTCCCTTATAAGTTCATTATTACCACTTCTGTGCAAACAATTTAGGTCATACATTTTAATCTGTAGTTTCGTTTCTGGGATATGCGGCGGACGAATGTGTATTAGCTTTGTCTTAAGTGCATTGATAATTAATCCATAGTCATGACACCAAGCTGTAACTCCATTAAAATCGATTTGCTACATTTTAAACTCTTCGTCTAAGATCCTATGGCTAACTACTATCGCTGTGTTGTCTGCATACGCGTATCCCGTACTATACTTTAGCACTGACAGTAGATCTATGACGTAAATAATAAATAAAAGCGGTCCCAGTTTTGATCCCTGTGGGACACCATATGATACTTCTTTTCTTTGCTGCAGAAGTTACCAATTTTAACTTTGAATGACCTGGTGCAATCTAACCACGCCAAAATGCCCTCTCTTATTCCTATATTATCCAATTGTGACAGAATATGTTTGTGACTTAATGTATCAAAGGCTTTCTAAAAGTCAATGAATAAAACCAGTCATGGTGTAAGAAATATAAGGTGTGCTGGACAGTTCTATTGAGACCCTGCGTGACGTCATCGGGGGAATTTGTATGTCAACAGAAACTTAAAGGCGGAAACAAACACATATTTTTCACACACTAAAAAAAAAAAAAATGGATTTATTTTCAACATTGTCTTACACATTATTGTTTCTTCAACCTTTTACTGCACCTTGTTGCATTTTCCTATATAATTCCAATTATAAATGAAGTAAATCCATTCATTTTACAATCATTTGTACATCAATTTGCAATTCAATTCCAGTTTTTTATTCTTAATTTTTTAATATACGAAATTTAAATTGTGATGCAAGCTTAAGCAATAATCTGTCTAGTGTCAAAAACGGACCCTGAGTGACGTTACAAATAAAAAGATGGCTGTTTTGACAAGCTGTCCAGCACACCTTATATCAGAAATAAATGAGTAAAGAGATATTCAACTTCTTCTTCTCTTGCCCCTTGGTTTCATCTGACAGCGTTTTTTATACGCTTTTTCTCCCTTGTCTGTGAATACGTGTGAGCTCTTGTGAACAGCTGGCGAACAGCTGATACCCTTCCCCAACCATAGTATTGGGGTGAATTAGAGTTCTTATTTGAAAATTCGCTCGTTACTTGAACTTTTTTCAAATTTCGGTGTCAAATTTTCAACACAATAAGGAGGGGTAAGCAAACGAACAAAGCGTATGTTCATGAAGTAGCTTTCTGCGAGTTACAGTCTGAGGTAATAGGAAAAAATAATTTTGCCATTGTTTGCATTAATTATTTATGCATTAATTATTAATGAATATACGACTTCATGTATGTATTTTTGCATATGCATAGTATCGAAAAAAAAGAATTCACACGAAACATGTGTACCGGCAATATTATTGAAGCATTTGCTTGAATCAATTAAAATAAACAGCTTTTTTGCTTATTTTACTTATTTTACAGAAATAGAGATAAAAGTTAATTGCAAATTAGTTTGAGTTAGGTACAGTTAAAGCCATTGATCTTAACATATTATGTAATTTAATTGCAGAAGTTTTCACAATTCATGAATGAAAGATATAAAACTAAGTTCATTTGCCAGTCATCGCATATAAATCAGCTATATTTTACTCTGAAGAATTAAATTGATGCAAACTATTCCTGTAAAGAGAGCGTAGCATTACATTTTTATTCACGCAAGCACCTTTTACAAAAATATGTTCTCTTAAAAATATGAGTCACCTTCTGAACACCCTCCGAACAATAAGTACATGTTCGTGGGCAAATTCACGAATATCCCACAAAATTCATGAATCTGCCGCCATTATCCCACAAAATTCACGAATCGGCCGCCATATTGGGGTGAATTGACGAGCGTTGTAAAAGTATGAGTGTAATGCAAGGGAATTCCACTACTATCAAATTTTTCTCCGGTGTGGACTAGGGGCAAAAATGGCCGAAGTTGAATATCTCTTTACTCATTCATTTCTGCCTTATATTCTGTCCACCATGAAGACCAGTGAGTTGTCATTTTTTATTTAAGCTTTGATATATTTTGTTCGCAAGTCTCCCAGCAATCGGATTTTTTTTTGCCAGTAATTCTTCTATAATTTTGTCGACAACAGATAATATAGATATAGGTCTGTAATTTATGACTTCATTCTTGTATATTGGTCGAACTGTAGATATTTTTAGCAAATTCGGGAATTATGCTTGATGTACACTCATGTTTATTAGCTTTGTTATCGTTGGTGAGAGAGTTTCCTCAGGTCTTTCGGTCTAATCTCATCTATTCCCGCGGCTTTATTGCATTTTAACGAACTAAGTACATCTTTAACCTCTTGTATTGATACTCCATTTGCCTGCTGTTTAAATGACCAACGAATGTTTTTTTTGGTTGCATTCATGCACAGTATTGATTACTTCGGATGACATTGTGGTTGCGAGCCTGTCAGCAAGGTGTTGAAAGTCTGTCTCGTTTGCGAAGTTTTTTCTTAATGAGATTGCTTTTGACTTTTCCCAGTATTGAGTTTACTAACTTCCACCTCTCTTTTGGATTATTACTAAATTCTTGAAACTTCTGTTTATAAAACTGTAACTGATATAGAAATGTAACCGTAATTCGGGGCATATAACAGTAGATAACAACCCGTCCCTCATTGGCAACGCAGTGCGTAAGATGGCGTTGTACGCAACGGTCAGCTGTTTCTCGAGTTGCCGTCTGCCAGCGTTATTGTCAGAAATAAATGAGTAAAGAGATATTCAACTTCGGCCATTTTTACCCCTAGTCCATGGCGGCATTTTTGAAGTGTAATAGGTTAGAGAGCACGCACACGAGATCTCCAAGCAACTCGATCCTTCGATATCAACTCTAACTCATCAGGAGTTATGCCCAAGCCCAACCAGGCTAGTTTTTGGATTTGGTCCAACCACCAGGTCGCCTACCTGATGGAATCGCATTCAAGGCACGCCTCGGAAGTCGTGATGATGGAAACATTTGTGCCACGTGACCAAAGCATCAAAGCATAGGGCTCTCCGTTCGCAGAAGCAGCTGATCTACATTGAGTTCCTTGCGTGCTGTTGTGGGAGTTACTCGCCGGGATAGGGTGAGAAACGAGGAATAAATCTCAATCTTACGTAGAATGCATTGAACAGACGTTCTGGAAATTACCATAACCTCGATTTGTCCACGTGAACCTTCATCCCAGCATCTGCACAAATGGCAACAAATCTATCGAGTACGCGCTGGGGATAATTAAGTCATCTGCAAAAAGCAAATGGCTTACATTCAACTCTCCCAATGTGAAACATTGCCCGCCTCGGCTGCGCTGCAACATCCAGTTCATATATATAATGAAACGGAGAGGTGACAAGACGCGCCCTTGGGGAAGCCTAACTCCCACGGTGAAAGCTGTTGATTTAGCACCGTTAACAAGAACACAGCCGCTACAGTTTGTGTATAGAGACTGTATGGAAAAGCTGGTCGGTTGTACGTCTGAAAGTCGCACTTTTCATCCCCCATTATTGACAGGCTTGCCGAAGAAGAACGAGAGAGTGACCCTGAAGGAAAAAATTTTTGGTGGCGATGACAGTGAGGACTAAGTTCCAGTTGGAGACAGTTGTGATACGATAGTGGGGGTAATTTCAGATATATGTAGAAGATACTGATGGGATCATGGAAGAGTTACAAGCATTGAGTTCCATAAATTTTTATACAAAATGTATGCAGACCTATTTCATTGATGGAAATGTTTTAAAACCTCCGACAGAAGGGTTAACGACACGAGAAAGCCATAGAACTCCTACTTTACCAATTGCCTTAAGCATTTATTGCCGGATTTCATCCACACCGGCGGATGTGTCAACTTTTAGCTTTAAATGACTTCCTCCAACGTTGGGCTATTTTCCGCCCCACTCAAGACTACGGGTCCGACATCCTCAGTGCCCTGTTCGGGATCGATCAGCTTCGAAAAGTGTTCGCTCCGGTTCTGCGCAAAACATCTACCTCATTGGAAAGTAACACACTATCTTTTCATTTGACTCCTTCGATAATGTTGAATTTCCTTCCACTGAGTCGGCGCATGGTTTGCCAGAACATCTTTTCGCATAGTAGTGGTCGATCTTTCCAACTTCTCGCCGAACTCTCCCACAAGTGCTGTTCAGCTGCTCGCACAACCAATTTGCAAGTTCTTCGCGCCTCAGTACCGTGTACCGGCCACGAGAAGCAGAGTCCCCCAAGAGAATCCAGTCTGTGTAGGCCCTCTTCTTCTCTCTGGTGACATTTTGAACTCCAGATGTTTAAACCACGCAGTTCTTTTCTCACCACCATCCGCCATCCACTCCAAGCCGCTTCATTCCACAAACATCACGTGCAGAGGCAAAGACGTGAAATCGTCGCCATGCCGTCAGCGTACACTTGTCAGGGTTTTTTCATTTTGCTCCAGTCTCTGCCCGGTTGGCGGCATAAATAATCGTTGTCTTATGTTTTAAGTGTTCCAACTTCTGGAAATGCTTGATCATTTGGACAAAAATTTGTTTCCAGTGGTCATCATTTGTGAGACTATCAGAATCAGTAGTCTTTTTCAAGTTTCCCAAGATTACATCAACCAATCAGCAACAAAACATTCTGTTTACATTCTCCATTGTTACTTAAAAAACACATCACAGTAACTCCGAACACATTGCATTCTTCCGACAGTTTATCCCCCCACAGGGTGCAGATTTTAAGAGTGTGCGAAACAGTGATGAAAAATAAAAACCAGCCGTCAATGATGCACTATTTATAAAAAAAAACAAAAAGAAATCTAAAAATGTTCCATTGCATACCGCCATCTAATGATAAATACTTTCTTTTCGCATAAATCTTGCAGAAATCCTAACATTTGCCGGCATCTTCCTGTCTATTTGCGAATTTATCACCTTCTTCTGGCGACATGGGACATAAAATCTGCACAGCAGCCCAGCACCCTGGCGCATATTTTCCCCCTCACCCTAGCACACGGACGCGGACACGGACACGGACTATTTATAATCGGCCCGCGCATCTTGTTTAATCCGTTTGCACGCATCCATTTACACATCTGCCTTCACAAATCTCCCTCGGTGTCCATAACTCGCCTGGCAATGACAACAAGTCTTAAAACTTTTATTTTTAACTTCAAAAACGATTATTGCCGATAAATGCCCAGCACTGAACAACAGGAACACGAGGTGTGACCTCTCGAACATCAGAAGGCAGTAAAGAATAGTCGCGCTCAAAAACGCGGGAGCCTCCAATTCTTTATATCGGCCCCAAAAACCGATACAGTGCACTGTTATCTGGGACGTCTGTCGCTTGATTGGCCATTAGGCCATTAGCATTAGAATGCTCGGTATCTTGGAGACGCAGAAAACACAAAACAAGCCTCAATCCGATTGCGTTCGTCGCGCGGCAAACAGACAAGAAGACGAGTGGAAACAGAAAATCAAACATGTTTGAGAAACAAAAACAAAAAAAAACTTAAATTTAGATGTGTGTTTTCTAAATTAGCCACTGGTGCTGCTGATGCTGCTGATGCTGCTGCCGCTGCAGAGTCTTGCCTCGGTTCCAAAACGAAAATTCCTGTGCATCGAGACGCGCATTGGCCTGCCCAGAGGACCACTATTTTTAGCGAAACGTCCGATGGTCGAACGGTTTTCGTTTGTTTGTGTCAACACACATATCGAAGCGGGAACACGCAGGGATGGCCAACATGGCCGACGATAAGAATTCAGTAGTTCGCCTCAACTTCGACAATGCGGAGTAAATTAGAAAAACATACAAAAAGATACCCAAGCAAATGATGCAAAAAAAAAAAAAATAAAATTAAAGGAAAAGAAATTTCTTGCAAGTTTTCGTGTAAAAAATTGTCCCTTTTTCTTATTGTTGTTGTCGGGAAAAAGAAAAATAAATAAATAGAAGGAAATTCCTCGGGGGTACGCGTGAAGTAAATCACTTTCTGGTTTTGTGCAATTAGTAACGATAAAACCAACGAAGAGATAACAGAATCCTCAGGCGCGGAATTCAAATTGAAATCAAGTAGATTGAAGTGCAACTGAGTTACATAACGAATAACCGAAGTGTTTGAGTGGCCAACAAAATTAATAGTTCATAGGTGAAGAGTGTGTGATTTGAAAGAGAACAAGCAAAAAAACAAGTGCATTTAAGGAATGGAAAAATACATTTGTATTTTTTTTTTTTAATTTTTTACAAAGAACCTGAATGATTTGATGAAGAGAGCGAGAGTGCAGACAGAAATGTGAATTGTGAAAAGTGAAGTTATATTTAGGAGCGAGCAGCGTTTATGAGCAGTGAAAAACGAATTATTTATAGGGGGAAACGGTAAGTGATTGTGAAAGTTGCGTACACTTGTTTATGATTTTGAAACGACGCGAAGGCTGGAGATTATCTTGCATCTTCGATGTGTTTTCAGTTTTGAGAGTTTTTAAATGGATTTTCGGCCGACGCCCCCATCTCCGCCTGTTTGATTGAGGTCACAGATTTCCACTAATTGAAGTGACATTGGGAACTCAAAGTGGCCAAGATGCGTTTGATCAGGTCGTTTCCAGACTTTTTATGAGTTTTTATCAGACATCAGCAGCAAGGACTGAGATGGAATCGATCGGAAATGGTGTTTTAGTAGACAAATTATGAGAGGCGACTGTGGGAACTACGTTTTTTTTTACAGCCTCTTTGTAAGAGCGCAAGCACTTCGGCCTCTGGGCAGAGCATTTTTGTTAAAATATAGACACTTGTCTAGTCAGATACCCGGGGATCAGTGACTGCCCGTGCTGTCCAACATTTGAATATGTTCCCCAAGTCAAGAGAGCATCAGCCGAGTCTTTTTGTAAGGAACTGTCTGAACGAAATTGTTTCCGAATTGCCTAATTTCATGATCAACTTCCAGAATGTTTGCGTGCCTATGAGTGCTACAATGCCCTCAGTTTTAGCTTAGAATCTGTACGCAAATTCGATCCTCAGCGTATGTTATCGCGTACTAAGGACATCCTATCAGATCCGGTGTGTAAATCTTCAAGATTATGGCTGACTTAACCGATCCTTGTTGCAGATCATTTCAATCTTGATTGACTAACACCTCAGCCATACTGTATCGAAGATTCTATCCATGTCGACAAGCAGAGTAGCGGTGCAGGCTTTTTTTTTGTTTCTGTCGCAAACCTCTCGGAAACCAATTTCGAAGCGGAATGTATTGTTTCACGCCAGGGTTGGATCGGCCCAATCGGTTATCGGGAACTATCCCTATTGTCCTCAACGCATTGCATCAAAGCTTTATTGAGAACCATCTCCAATACCTTGCTGTTAGGTGGCATCATACAGAGCTGTTCAAAATAATAGGTGTAATTAATATACTCATTTACACATTTTTTTTCAACTTTTCGCATTAGTATGCGGTACCGTTATTTGCACAGCTGCATTGCCTTTACTATGCATGCACATAATGTCAGCTAATCATTCATGTAAGTGGTGCAGTAGTCCAAAGTACGGAAAAAATGATTTCTTGAGCGTTCAAAATAATAGGGAATTTTGTTTTCTCCTTGATATCTTTATTCAAAAAAGAGTTCAAAAGGTATTTGTTTGTGTTTTCTGTATGTAAGTCAATTTTACAAATACCTCTGTAGATTTATTACAAAATGGGCCGTAACAGGCATTGCTCAGAACAAGAAAGCCGTATCGTCAAGAAACACAGACAACAGGGAAAGACTTTAAAATGTATTGCCGACGAGTTAGGAAGATCGGTTAATTTTGTTTTCAATGCCCTTTCCAGAACCCCAGCAAAAGAAACACAAGGTAGACCAAGGGAAACGACTTCCACTGATGACTCCCGTATAGTGTTACTAGCCAAAAAGAATCCCTTTATATCATCAAAGGAAATTGCAGCAGAAATAAACAACACAGTCAGTGCTCCAACGGTCCGGCGAAGATTGCTGAAAAATCAACTACCAGGAAGGTTCGCTCGCAAACTTCCATCATCATCATCTTCTGACCCGCATGATCCACTAAAAGGATCGCGCGGTTAAACCACACACGAGTGATCTCCAGGCAACTCGATCCCCCGTCCACCACCTCGTCCTGGGTCTGCCAAGCGGTCGCTGATGATGGCGACATTCGTGTCACGTGACCAAACCACCGAAGCATAGCCCTTTCCGTTCGAAGAAGCAGCTGCTCAATGTTTAGTTCCTCACGCACTGCCTTGTTTCTCACCCTATCCCGGCGAGTAATACCCACAACAGCACGAAGAAATCTCATCAGCTTGCACTCGCGATCTTATTCTTTCGGTCATTACCCAAATTTCATGACCATAGGTGAGAGTTGGAACAAATACTGAGTTGAAAACCGCTAACTCGGCCTTCCTGATTACAGAACTACCGAGCTGTGTCAAAACTGACCCAGCTTGACCAATCCTACAGGAAAGCTCAGCATTACTCCTGCCATCACTCGTGAAAAAGACCCCGAGATACTTAAACTTCTCCACCTGCTTCAATGGGACTCCACTCACATGCAGAGTGCATTGAACAGGCGTTCTGGAAATGACCATAACCTCCGATTTGTCCACATTAACCCTCATTCCAGCTTCAGCACATACGGTCACAAGCCTATCGAGTGCGCGTTGGAGTTCCGTCTGGGAGGATGTGAGGATAACCAAGTCATCTGCAAAAAGAAGATGACTTACTCTCAAATCTCCCAATTTGAAACATTCCTCACCTCGGCTGCGCTGCAACATCCAGTCCATACATACAGTGAAAAGGAGAGGTGACAACACACACTCTTGGCGAAGTCCAAAGCGCACGGTGAAAGGTGTTGATTTAGCACCGTTTACCCGAACACAGCTGCTACAGTTTGTGTATAGAGACTGAATGGCCCTCAGAAGAGGACAATCAATCCCATACTTCTGCAGGACACTCCAGAGTTTACCTCGAGGGAGTCGGTCATATGCATACTTCCAAGCCTTCTCAAGTACCATTCTTAGAGTGAAAAGCTGTTCGGTTGTACTTCTGCCGGGACGACAGCCGCACTGTTCATCTCCCATCCTGAGCTCGACCATAGCTCTAGAACGCGCTTCCAACACCTTAGCATAGACTTTCCCGGGGATACTTAAAAGAGATATGCCCCTGTAGATGGAGCAATCTCTTTTGTCTCCCTTCTTGAAAAGTGGGACTATCACCCCAGTTTGCCAATCGCCAGGTGTCTCACCGCGTTCCCAGGCCACTTTAATGACACGAGAGAGCCATAAAACTCCCACTTTACCCATTGCCTTAAGCATTTCGCAAACTCGCAAACTTCCATTGCTGAGTAAAAGGAATGTAAAAGCAAGAAAAGAGTTCGCTTTAAGTTTCAGAAACCATTTCAAAGAGATGTTCGTAACATTCTCTGGAGCGATCAAACCAAAATAAATTTGCTTGGTTCTGACAGTTGTAGAAACGTTCAGCGGCCTCAGGAAAAAGAGTTCCACTTCCGATTCACAAAAAAATACCGTAAAGCATGGAGGTGGAAGCGTCATTGTGTGGGGCTGTATTTCTTGGTTCGGCGTTGGAGCTAGCCAACTGCATTCCTCCTCTCCATGAATTCACCCGCAATACTCGTTTCGCCAGGAATGCTCATCAGTTTACCCTTAAGCCTACTTTCGGACGCACAGTTAAATTTAGAGACTCGTTCTTCAGCCGTACTACGCGAATTTGGAATGCTCTTCCCAGCCCTATATTTCCCACAGACTACAACCCGCAGATATTTAAGACTAATGTGCACCGGTACCTCCTCTCCCTTTCTCCCTCCATACCTTCGGCCCGTGCTGTGTCTTGACCCCGGACACTTAAGGGTATTAGCAATCCCTTGAGAGCGCGCAAATTATAAAAAAAAAAAAAAAAAAAATGTGATGCTACCATACGCCGAGGACAACATACCGTTAAGATGGCACTTCCAACATGACAACGATCCCAAGCACTCATCGAAATTAGTGAGTGCTTGGTTAAGGGACCATCAAGTGTCGGTATTACCATGGCCATCTCAGTCCCTAGACCTTTGTGGGCAGAACTGAAAAAATCTTTGACTACACAGACGTTCCATAATAAAACTCACCTCAATTGTGAAACATTGAAAAGCCATTCCTTTGATTAAGTGTCAGAAACTTATAGAGTCTATGCCAGGTCGAATAAGTGCTGTGCACACACAGTCACGCACACATAACTAGAAACGCTCGCAGTTTTTGAAGGGGTTTTGTGAACATTTTTTAAAATAATTAGTAGACCTCGAAATTTTGATTGCTTAGCCAGAATTTTCGATTACATCTTACAGTCTCTGGGGCATTGTCTGCAATAACTTTTGGCAGACGATCTGTGCAATGTTCTTCCACGTAGCATTGGTTTCTTCAACAAGAGTGTTGAAGTTTTGAAAATTTTTCGAAGGCGAGCTATATTTTAATGCGTTGCCACAAACTCTCAATTGGACTCTATGAATGCCAGCCTTATGCCGTCACCAGTTTTCTTCAAGTCACTAATCTACCGCGCGCTATGGATCATTTTTCTGCTGTCTCCAGGTCTCCAAGTGATGGGAGAATAGTCATCAGTGTATGGCAGGATTATATTTCGCAATATTGATCTACTACAATTTACAGATAATTGAGTGGATGATTCTGATTATAATCGCTCACGCTGCTGGTTTATACAAATATTCACCAAACTGGCTTGTATACACATCCGCTTGATGCTTGCGAATTCACGACGATATCTTGAGCCTTCCTCATTGATTGTGAGCTCCTCGGTGAAGTCCCAACAAACTGCTGAATGTTCAATGAATGATACAAATAGTCGACGAGTGTTTGGTTCGATCTTCACGATGATTCTGAAGTCATCGTCCCAACCAGTACCAGAACAGAATGTTATTAACCTAAATCCTGATGTACGGCGCAGAAGCACCGAGAACTTAAAAGGCGGATGAAGAAGTACTCTTCCTCTCCTTCTCGAACCAGTAGGCTCGCATTCAAAGACCCTCTTTGCTGGAGCATTGTTGTCCATCCGCTCGATGTGGCCGAGCCAGTGCAGTCGACGGATATTCGCCTTCCTCGCAGACGGGACCATATATCCGACGCAGAATTTTTCTTTTGAAGGTATCAAGAATCAGCTCTGCAGTTTTGCTTAGCGTCCAGCTTTCTCCACTCTGATGTCGTTTGTGGAGTTCAAGTTTGCCCCGAGGTAGACAAACTCCTTTACTACCTCAAAATTGTAGCTGTCGATCGTAAAATGTCAAGGTGGTGTGTGACGGAACGTTTTTTGGTCGACAGCATAATGGTTAAATTGTTAAGGGCCGATGTTGATTTTGAATAAAACACAACTTATTTAGGAAATAATTGTCATTTCTTTTTATTATGATAATATTGGTATGGTTCAAAATATCGGTCAAATGGCCGCCGTGACCTCGGCGGCACACCTCCATCCGATGGTCCAAATTTTCGATGACGCTGAAGCATAATTGAGGTTCTATGCCGTTAATGTGCCGAATTATCTCATCCTTTAGCTCTTGAATTATTGCTGGCTTTTCGACGTACACCTTTTCTTTCAAATAACCCCAAAGAAAAAAATCCAACGGTGTCAAATCACATGATCTTGGCGGCCAATTGACATCGCAACCACGTGAGATAACACGGCCATTGAATTTGTCGCGCAAAAGAGTTATCGTTTCGTTAGCTGTGTGGCAAGTGGCACCGTCCTGTTGAAACCACATATCGTCCATATTCATATCTTCCAATTCGGGCCATAAAAAGTTCGTTATCATTTCACGATAGCGAACACCATTCACAGTAACTGTCTGACCGGCCTAATTTTGGAAAAAACAGTCACTCTTTGTGGGTGCATTGGTTTTTCGACAATCACTCTTGGATTATCATTCGCCCAAATGCGGCAATTCTGCTGATTGGCGAATCCACTGAGGTGAAAATGTGCCTCATCACTGAAGATGATTTTCTTCGAAAATTGATCATCCACTGTTGCCATTTTTTCTGCCACCATTCTGACCATTGACGACGCTTGGCTTTAGTTCTTGAGTCAATTGCACCTTGTAAGCGTGTAAATGCAAGTCTTTATGCATAATGTTCATCAACGACGAGCGTGGGAGGTGCAATTGTTGGGCACGACGACGAGTTGAGGTGGACGGCTCTTCAGCCACACTATCGCGAACAGCAGCAATATTTTCCGCAGTACGAGCTGTACGAGCATGTACTGGTGTTTTCACATCTCCTACAGAGCCGGTGTGCTCAAATTTTTGCACGATTTTTCCGATTGTACGCACATTTGGACGATTAAATTGACCGAAAAAATCACAAAGTGCACGATATGCA
The DNA here is from genome assembly GCA_907269125.1 of Eristalis pertinax. NCBI lineage: Eukaryota > Metazoa > Arthropoda > Insecta > Diptera > Syrphidae > Eristalis > Eristalis pertinax. Next base: position 109,893,101 of record OU026145.1, on the reverse strand, counting down.
TTTTGATTTGAACGCCCATTTTCATAATAAGCCTGAATAACTTTAACGCGTTGCTCGATTGTGTATCTTGCCATGGTTCAAATTGAGTTAGTCTGAAATTGAGAAATTGCAAGTGAAATGCAGAAAAAAACTTGACGTTTTGGTGTGGTTCACATTCAACATCGGCCCTTAAAATTTAATGTTTTTTTTTTAGTTCACCACATGAGCAGCAAAAACTCAGCAAACGACTCTAGTAAAATATATACATTTTACGCTAATATAGCGGCAAAGATGAAAAAATATGAGAAGCGAAAGTGAATGTCTGGAGTAAATAATTTGTTTTGTAATGTAATCATAAACAGTGGGGAAAAAAACACAACCATCACCAATTGTCTGTGGAAGTCGAACGTTTTGTAAGGACATTTCAATTCCTTGTCCCAAGTCGATAAAGTTAGGACTTCGTTAGGTACATAAGTTAATTACGAATTGGCAGCAACGGCATGGATTAATGGAACAACCGGAGTCTTCTACTCCACCGATTCTTTCGCTACCATCTTTACAAAATTATTTCACATGAAAATGAGGGCAAGAGGATAAAATGCTGAATAAGTGCAAAACAAGTCAACTCCTTTATTTGCCTATTGAGCTACATTTAGTTGACCGAGTGTTATTATTAAACTTCCTTACTGGTTTCATTTGAAAGTTCCACTGGTGAAAATAGCAAAGGTGGTATGTCTGGCTGGTCAGCAACGGCTGCACTCTAAAAGGCAAAAATAGTTTGATAATATGCTATTTTCTTTGGGAACGTCACTTACAATCAGTAGAAGGACTCCGAATAGAGCAACTGCCAACACAATCAGCTTATTATACATGTTGCTGGATCAACAATTTGAATGACTTTGGCAGCAAATGCATGAATTGAAGCTTTTATACGACGTGTGCATAATGACGATGAATGAGTGTCATTAAATGTTACTGCTTCGTGAATTGAATTCCACTTTTTTGCGCTTCATTGTTTATTTACTGTTTGATTACAGACAACAGAAAAACAGGCGATCTCTTATCAATCAGTTTCAGTAACAAAAGCCTCCCAATAGAACGAGTTGATACCTTTGTTTACAGCAGTTTTTCATTTATGGCAGTACAGTATCAATTATTTTTTTCCTCTTGCACAAACCATGTCGTGGAGCTAACGACACCGCGAGGGTTGGAGTTATATCAGAAGAATTTTTTCAAACCACTGAAGTGAGTATCTCCCTATGGAAGATACGTTTTCTTAACCTTATTACTGCCGGACATTCGCACAAAATGTGCTCAGAGGTTCCATCCTCTTCAGGCAGAGTCGACAGACCTTGTGTTGAGTCCACTAGTGGTGGCCCGTGGCGTTGTGGGTATGTGCATCGACTCCTACGCACTTGGGCCTACCTGTCTAGGTTCGATTCCTGGTACGACAAGAAATACTTTTCACGGCCCCACCTCTTACGAGTCACTGACAGTGCTCAAAGAGTATAACTGTCTAGAAAAAGCTTCTCAAACTTGGCCGTTCGGAATCGGCATAAAACTGTAGGTCCCTTCCACTCGTGATAGAACAATAGCACGCACAACACGAGTGGTTGCTTAGAAGCTAGGCCCTGGCCCTCTACTGTAGCGCCACCCATATTATTATTATTATATTTCCTCATATGAATAAGGCCCGTTTAATCGCTTGGACTGCCTAAGTCCACTGGTCTGGGCTAGGTTTGTTCTCCTATTCGTTAATCAGAGTTGTGGCTGCTGTCCAATTGACATTACAGTACGATTCCGGTCCAGCCCTCGCGAGCTCATCTGCGGATTCATTGCCTGCAATCCCCCTGTGTCCAGGGATCCAGCTTCACTTTGTTGTGTCCGGCATGGGATTTTTGTTTTGTCGGAGGATTTGGACGCTACACTGGAGCACTCGGATTCAAAAACTGGTATATTGTACTAAAACCTACAACCTACAACCAACATTAATGAATGGATGAATACCAGCAGCAGACACTACCAGAGGAAGTGTTCTGTAGTGTCGTCGTCTTCTCCACAGGCGTCCCAGAGCGTTTCATCGCTTAGGCCAAGCATATTTAGGTGCTTGACGATGGTGTAGTGGCCCGTTTTTAGAGCGTCGTAGCAACATTGGACTATTTTGGAGTCCACTAGATTTGACGAAAGTGCCTTTAGTGCTGCTTGCCTGTCTGAAAATATCAGAATGTCCGGTCCCTTAATGCCTTTGTGGAGGTTTTGTCTGGAGCAGATCTCGATGGCGTGGATTTCGGCTTGGAACTCTTTAGGATTCGACCCCATTGGTACGGAAATCCTTGTGTTGGGTCCAAAGACTCCTGCCTCCACTTCAGAGCCCATCGTTGATCCGCCTGTGTACTGGACCAGACTTCTAGGCTCTAGTGCTGAAACACCATAAGATCAGCTTTCGCCATCCAATGTTGCCACTTCGAAAATGTACCAATACGTAACTTTTTTTTTTGTCGGAGGATTTTGAACACTTCCCTGGAGCACTCAGACTCAAAAACTGGTCCATTGTACTACCAGGCGGCAACCTACATTTAATAAAATTGCATGGTATGCCGGAGGAATACCAGTAGGCGCTTCTGTGATGAGGAGCCTACATCAAGGCGAGAAAGTGGGAAAGGAAGTGCTCTGCAGTGTCGTCGTCTTCTTCACAGGCGTCGCAGAGGGTTTCGTCGCTTAGCCCAAGCACATTTAGGTTTTTGGCGAAGTTGTAGTGGCCCGTTAGTATCCCGGTAAGTCGTCTGCAGTCTTTTCTGTTAAGATATAACAAGAATGCCGCGGATTTCTTACAGGCATTAGTTAGCATGCGCTTGGTATGATGTAGACAAACTGGAGAGTTGTGGCACCTCCGGTTGTGCTCTCAAGAAGCCCAGTCCATCGATGGCAGGTTCTGGTCCTAAGAGTATCTTCTCTGATCCTTGTCTTGCAAGTTCATCGGCGAAATTGAACCTGCCGATCCAATTTAGAGAAGACTTGCATTATTGGACGATCGTGGAAGTGGTTAAATGTTAAAGGGTTGCGTTGTGTCTGTAGCGACAGCCAAGTTGTGCTTAAGGTCCTACAACTTAGCTATCGCTACAGACACAAATACTTCGCCCCTTCCACCTAGCGATGGGCAATTGCGAATAAAATCAATCGAATAATTCGATTGTTGTCGCAATCGCAATTATTCGAATTCGAATTGAGCGGAGTCGTTTGTTGATTTTCGATTCTTGTAGGTACGATTCCAATCGTCAACGAATGTGTGTAATCGCCGATCCTTCAAGTCGGAGAGAGATTGTTGGATTGTATTATGTGTGTATTTGGTCAGGTGTATTGCTGGAACAACTTTTTTATTCGCAATTGCCCATCGCTCTTTCATTTCGTTTCACTACTAAAATTTAAACTTTACAGGATGTTCCAATTATAGAGGTTTGGCTGTATTGCCATTCCCAATGTTCCTATTTTGGTAGGTATAGTTTCTTATTTTTTACGCTGATTTTTTTGTACGGTGTGTGTGTAGGTACTGAGAATAAAGAATTCGATTCGATTATTATTTGATTGTTTTCTAATGAGACCGAATAAATCGAAAATCGAATTTAATTTTTAACAATTGCCAATTTATTCGATTGTGAAATTCATTCATTCAAACAGTTCCACCTATTCTTCACAATATAGTTCGTGGCCATTAGGATCGACGCGAATTTACCTAACGAGGTGTGCAGTCTAATGTTGTCGCTCTCTACGAAAGCGCCAGCACCAGACCCTTCATTGGTCATGGAGCCATCCGTGAAGATTCGACTATATTCTTTCCTGGCTCATATTCTGGCCAAAGCCAGTCCTGAGTCCATGGAAAGTCGACTTTATATGTGCGTCGCAGCTGGATTGCTGGTGTCCTTGCGTCAGAAGTCATATCCATGAGTCTGACAATACTTCACACGTCGCTTTATTTTGTACCTTAGGAATACCAACTGAGTTTCTAGACTCAGCCATCTTCTTGATGGCGGAGTGAAATCTAGCACAACTGTTGCGGCTTTTCTGATGGCTTCTTGGCAATATAGCCACTGGTCTTCAGCACATGATGCGGTGGAGGGAGACTTGATCGGAAAATTCTCTGACGATCTCTTGTGATTGTAGTCGTGCGATGTTAAATTTCCTCGCAGCATTGTGTTGCTTTGTCTCGATGTGTCTGGGAAATCCTCATTCGGATTTTGGCTACACATATGTAGATAGTGATCCGAATCAAAGTTCGCACGTCTGAACGTCCAAAATGCTGCTGCAATGTCTCACGCCAATAGCAATATGATCAATTTGGTTGACGGTGGATTATGGTGTTTTTCAGCACATGATCTGGATCTGGAGACCGTCATGTTCCTTTGTGGATTTTACGGCACGGGTACCGTATGCATGCTACATTGAGGTTGAGCCCAGCTGGAAATTCAATTAGTCTAAATCTGTTATCAGAGGTGATGTCGTGGGGGCATCAGATAAGAAAGATACTAAAGTCACCAAGGACGATCTTCTCGTCAAAGCTATGACATTGCTCGTAGGTTTTATCAAGGATCTCGTAGAAGCATTCTTTGGTTTCATCATCTTTCTCCTCTGTGGGGGCTATGTTGGCGAATTAAGCCTTGATTCGGATCGTTAACAATCTTCCGCTTATACATCTGAAGCTTAAGAATTCTTACCTCAGTCTGCTGTTGATGACAAACCCGTATCCAGATGTCAACTAGGGCCTGGCCCTTCCCACCGCAGTTGGTAAATTCCGGTAATGTCCGCTTTATAGCAGTCCGCGATCTGTTAATAGTCCACGTACAGATTCGAAGATCGTTGTCCTTTTTCGTCTGCTAGGGGTCGTCAGCGGTAAAATCATCCATATCCGAGGCTCATTGCTGCTTCGTAACTATTAGAGTTGAGCAAAAAAATGCAAACAGTGATTGAAAAATCGCTATCGCAGTCTGTGATCGACTTTGATTTAAACAGCGAATCGATTGAGCTGCTACATTTTCGCAGTAGGTTCAAATCGCCCGTACTTCATATTTGTTCACAGTCACAACCACGATTCGAAATCATGCATGATCCACATGTATTCCATATATCATGATAGGGCTGCAATCAACGATAAATGAGTAATCGGTGTAGTGCCGACGTGGATATTGAGGTTTCATGTACTGTTTGTATGGTATATCCATGCAATGTAGAATGTTTGACTTTGTAATGTTTAATTCCTTATCTTAATTTTTTGTGTTTTAATCTTTATTTTATTTTTTAATACCGGTTAATGTTTTTTATAAAAATGTACAAATAATGTTTTTTGTGTAGATTGGTACCGGAGCGAGGCTGTCCGAGCTCCTACCGCCGTCGTGTCCACGCCAAAAAGAAAGAGCCGGAAAAAAAAATGCTGTTTGACTGAATGAGCTCGAAGCAAGATGTCTGACTTTACGAAAAATGTATCACTGTCGGGCTCTGTTCGTGTGGAGTGTGTGTTGTGGGGACGCCACAACTTAAATGAGCGATATGTGGTGTGAGTTTGTGTACAGAGGAGAATCCGGAGTAGACGTTTCGTGGGATGCCATTGAGAATTGCATTGATTTTTTTTCAGTTTTTTGGGAGTGAAAGAGGAGAAGAACTCAATATTATTTTCCTTAAAATTCTTAAGGAAAATGATGTGTATGTAGTCCAGCATCCTTTACAATAATCTTGAGTTTTCGAAATCCGGGCTCTGCGGACTTATTTGTAGTGGGGTAAAAAACTGTAATATAATATAATTATGACCTCGATAAAGATGGTGGATTTATTTTTTGGATTCTGTGGTACACATATCCTAGAATTGCCACACTCATAAACAATGAATCAATTAACACTTTCACCGGTTCACAGCAGCTTGTATTTACGCATTCATAGTTTATGTAGCACAATATAAGACATTTGAATTCAAAACATAAAATCGCAGTTTAAAATCACAGCGATTAGTAAATCGCAATCACAGTTGTTCCTGTGAACATAAAATCGTTACTTAGCCCAATTCTAGTAACTATGTCCTTTTTACACAGTGGGGAAGTTACACTCACGCGAAACCACTGAATTTGGAGGACCGAGCCCCTGGACAAGTAGGTGTTTAGCTTATGTTGTTTAAGGGGTTTAAGGAATATTTAGGATTTTTTCAGAAATACCTTTGATATCCTTTGATCCGGAATAGTTGGGGGAAGGTCATTCCGAATAAATGAATGAAAAATCCAAGAACTTTAAACGAAAAATTATTTGATTAATCCAAATTTTATTTAGATAACTTGTTTTTTCTTTGTTTTTTCCCGACATTTTGACGATTTGTTCCGACTTCTACATATTTGAGATCTATTTACTACCCAAATATACGTCTTGAATTATTGCGTTTCTTAATAAGTGCTAACAATTATCATTTATTCTGAAAAATCTCTTTTTTTTCCGAATAAACAAGCTTTCCGAATTCAAGGGGTCTGACTGTACTAAAAAATGAATCGAGATTCCAGTAAATAGTACAAACTTTTTTTCGAACCGATGAATATCAAAATGGCGGCTGTGCAACGTACGACTGATTAATTTTAAATTATAATCATGCCGATTATAGAAAACGGCGGGATGACTGTGGATAGGATTCATCGAGTTCATCAGTCAATTTTCAATTTTCATGTATGTTCTGACGAATTGTTATCGAAAGTGTGAAATTTGTACATTTTAAGTATATTATGAATGCAATTGGCTCTTTTATGGATTTAGAAGGAGAAGAAAATGATTCCCGAGGAATTCGTTGGAAAATAAGAACTAGGACCATAGCAAAGGTCGTAAAATCGTAGAAGGAACTACTGCCGATGTTGCCTCTGCACTGCTCAACATACGCATTCATTGTAATGTGAATGATGCAGACTTACGAGTACAAATACCAAAGGAAATAAATTAAGTTGAAGAGAGTTTTTCGTAGGGACGACGAAGATCAACAATTCCGTCCACCCCACCCGGATGAAGTGAGGATTGCCATATCTAAACTCACACTACGGCAGATTTTGGAGAAAACCCAGGAGCAACAAATCGATACCCACCACCTTTTCATCGATTTTAAGGCCGCCTATGATAGCATCTATAGAGACGAGCTATACAGAGCAATGTCTAGTTTTGGCATCCCTACCAAACTCGTCCGTTTGTGTAGAATGACGATGGAGAATGCACGCTGCTCCATCAAGGTCGGTAAAGACCTAACCGAGACCTTTGATGTCAAAAAAAGATTCAGACAAGGCGACGCGCTGTCATGCGACTTTTTCAACAAAACTCGAACGCCAACACCAGAGGAACAATCTTTCAGAAGTCCGTCCAACTACTCGTATATGCCGACGATATTGACATTATCGGAAGAACGCAGCGTGATGTCAATGGCGCTTTTGTGGGTATTGCAACGGAGGCCGCGAAGATGGGTTTAGCGGTAAACGAGGGTAAGACCAAGTATATGCTGTCAACGAGAAAGGGCACCCAACACCGACGTCTCGGTCAGAACGTCACAGCAGACAGATATAACTTTGAGGTAGTCAAAAACTTTGTTCAATTCAGACAATGACACGAGCGCTGAAATCAAACGAAGAATAACCCTTGCCAATCGCTGCTTCTTTGGGCTAAGAAAGGAGGAGGAGATATAATGATGAACTATACGGGCTGTTCAGCGACATCGACTTAGCCAGAAGAGTGAAGATCCAAAGACTGAGATGGCTAGGTCATGTAGAGCGGATGGAAACCAATACTCCGGCCCGAAAAGTCTTCGAATCCACCCCCGAGGGACGGCGCAGTAGAGGAAGACCGCGACTCAGGTGGCGCATGCAAGTGGAAAGGGACCTCAACCAAGTATGCGTGCGAAACTGGAGACAGCTAGCTAAAGATCGAGCTGGCTGGAGACGCTTGTTGGTTGAGGCCCAGGTCCACCCCGGACTGTAGCGCCACCTTAAGTAAGTAAGTAAGAGTTTTTCGGAATTTCCGCAGTTCTACTTATCAGAAGCGAATCAAATCCTAAAAGGACTGCTACAAAATTTCGTATGAATCAAAAGAATTTTAAGCCTATATAGAAAGTATATTGACCTGTAGAAGGCCTTCGACACCGTATGGTTAGAATGACTTTTTTACAAGCTCAATGGGCTAGGCATTACTAAACCACTGCTGTATCTACTGTGTTACATGCTTACTGGTAGAAGGTTCGTCGTCAAGAATGGCAATGTGACCTCTGCAGGTATATGTGAAGTAAAAAATGGTCTCCAACAGGGTGCCGTTAATTCGCCGATCCTGTTTTTCTTGAGCGATCTGATAAGTTCTCTTCCTCACGTAATTGCGTACGCCGACGACTTGATTGTGTACAGATCAGGTAAAAAGATCGAGGACATCACTACTCTCGCGCAGGCTGACTTCGACTCATTCATGAGAAGTTGCGATGACTGGAAGTTGAATATCAACTTTCGGAAGTCGGAAACCATACTGTTCAGGACCCCGTTGTATAAGGCTTCGGCGGATACAAAAAAGAATTGGCGAAAGTTCTCAATTGTTGGGCGTCACGGGCAACCACTGGCTCAAACGACTGTAGTCAGATACCTGGGGATCTGGCTAGATCAATATCTATACTTTAACAAACATGTAGATGCTGCTCTGGCCCGAGCCCGAGGCGCTTTCGCTCTTACAAAGAGACTGTTTTACAACAGCCAACTCGATGCGAGGGTGAAGGTAATCTGCTACATGGCCCTCATCCGGCCAATGCTCACCTATGGCTGTCCCGTGTGGTTCAACGTGAGTGCAAGCTTGATGGAAAAGATTCGGATGTTTGAGAGGGCTTGTCTTAGGGCTTGCCTTCGCCTTTACAGAACACCAGAGTCCCAGTACATAAAATTCTACTCCAATGAGGTTTTATACAACAGGGCGAACCTGATACGAGTGGACAATTTCCTGTTGAAATTGATTCGAGGCCACACTGCTAGAGCGATGAACTCAGCCAATAACCTGATCTCGGGGGCTTACTACCCCAATCCTCAGTGAAAGGGTACGTCACAGTGGCTTCGTCCCCCCAGAAGCCTTTCTGCATTTAGACATGTACGGTCTGTTACAAGACATAAATGCGGTACCGCTCATTTTTCACATCGCCCGTTCAACTGTGGATGGGCGACTCAACCACGACCGTTCCGTCGCACAACGAGCTGAGGAGGGTCTCCTCCGGTTCAGTACAGCGGTATCGAGTCGGGATGTTGTTATAAAACATCGAAAGTTCTGGTGGCTGGGGAGCGAGGGAACTCCAGCGTCGAACCCTTTAGACCCGGGGTAGATAGGGTAGTGCGTATCCCCTTATGGGGTGCAGTCGGTCACTGTCTTGCAGTGGATAACTTCAAAATCCATCAGCTGCAACTTATGACCGACTTCCATAGCGTAGGGTAGGTTTAAGGTAGTATTTAAGTTGTATATATGTACATAAATAAAAATAAAAAAATAAATAAAAAAAAGAATTGACAAAAGATGCATATATGCATTTATGTATATAGTTATAAATGCGTATACATATTTGTATATGGGTGTACACATATATATGCATATACATATATGTAGATTAGTTTAAGTTAGTTGTTTAAGTTTATTTTAAGGTAAAATGTAAGGTAGTAGTTTGTAGTTTTTAAAAAAAAGAGTTAAGTCATTATGTTTTTTAAATTTTTCATAATATACATTTGTCTTTAAATATTAGTATATATTTTATTCATTGTTAGGTTAGGTCGAAAGACATAGTTTAAGGTTAAGTTTAGCTTAGAGTGCTCGCCAAGAGCCAGTAAGTTAGAAATAGTAAAATAGTTTGTCGAACTAGCTTTAAGCATTTTTGTCTAGTATGTAAGGTTATCCTGAATTAATAAACAAAAATGAAATAAAAAAAAAAAAAAGAAAGTACGTTAATTGCACTTAATTTTCTATCCATTGGTACATTCAGTGCCAAGTATTCTTGGTAATTACTAAACAACCATGTTGTTTGTTTTCTAAAAATAAAAGTAAATCCTTTTTGTTCATTTCAAATCGATTCGGATTGAAAACGTTACAAAATATATGGAATGCGGATGAGTTCCGTTTTCCATAATAGCATTTTTCGTACACTACGGTGCCGACATCCGCTCAGTTTCTCAATTGCGTTTTCAATAATTGGAAAACAAACGGATGCGAAAATATTCCCTCCGCAGTCAATTCGTTGTTTTCCATAATCGGCATGAATAAGTCCATTTTTGTTTTTTGATTTTGTATAATAATTGCTATAGAAGGACGTAGAGTATGTTTGTTTTTTCAATGTATTAATTGTTGGCCAAATGGCGCACTTTCAAATTGGTATTTTCAAAGGCAATGGATTTTTCAAGATATTTTAAAAATTCAATTTTGAGATACACCCGTTTGAAGTTTTGAGCGCTCACAAAAGGAGACCCTGGGGCTTTGTACTACAATTCAAAAACCGAGTACTTAGAGATTTTTTCCGACCATAATCTTTTGCGACATCATTTTTGAGGTCTTATAGTACGTTTACACTGCACTCAAATCCAAAATGCCGGAAAAAAAGAATTTCGAAATTTAACATTTCAAATGACATCAAGTGGCAGAATTTATTACTGATATTTCAATTCTTATTGGGATTATCATTTAAAATTAATGATTGGTTTATTGACAGCTGTTTTTTGTTTATGTCAGCGGGCTAAAAAGTGAGTAAATGTCGTGCTGAATTTGGAAAGAGGTTTGTTCGATTTGACAAACTTGCAAATGCAGCGGGGAAATTGAACATTTCGCTGAAATCGAATAATTCGAAATGCCGAAAAATGTATGGCAAACTGCTAAGCATTTGGGCTGAAATGTGGAAAGTAGCCGAAATGAATGTCGGATTTAGGTGCGGTGTAAATGTACAATTTAAAAAAAAGCGGCCTAATCCCTAAAACGACTTTTGTTTCGCCTTCAGCTGCTTGTACAGTTGTACAAATTCAGTTAGTGATCAGTTAAAAATTTGGTTTCAAAGTTCTACTTTTGCAGCAAAATGTCTGGATCAGGGCTGAGGAATAGTATAACATTAATGAAAAAACTCACAATATTAGAAGAAATGAAAAGTGGTAAAAGTCGAAAAGAGCTTTGCGAAGAATACAAAATTTCACAAAGCACCCTGTGTCGAATAATACAGAATAAAGAAACACTTGAAGACGAAAAGTGTAAAAGTAAAAACCTAAATCGAAAGAGAAACCGAGCTGGGAAATTCGAAAAGCTTGAGAAAGTCATGCACAAATGGTACGCTGAGATGACTGGGAAAAGTGCAAAAGTAACAGGTCCGATTTTGTTGGAGCAAGCGCAACAATTTGCGGTTCAATTGAAAATCCCCAACTTTATTGCCAGTGCTGGCTGGCTGCACCGTTGGAAGCAAAGAGGAAACATATCTTTTAAAAAACTTCATGGAAATGCTGCTCCAGCCGACGTTGAGGCTGCGAAGAATTTTTCGAAGTTCGTTATGCCCAAGTTGTTGGAGACGTACGACATGGAGAATATCTACAGTGGCGAGGAAACTGGACTTTTCTTCAAAGCACTTCCCAATGGTAGCCGGTTTCGTAATGACCAACAATCGAAAATACCAAAGAATAGAATAACACTGCTCTTCATATGCAATGCTACCGGCAGCGATAAATTTGTCTTTTCCATTGGCAAAGTCGTGCAACCGCAGTGTTTCCGCAACAAACCAAGTCCGGTTCCTTACAAATTTCACAAAACCAGCTCGATGACAAGTGCTCTTTGGTCTGAAATAATCAGAGAACTTGATGATTTAATGGGAAAGAAAAGTAAACAGATTTTACTTCTGGTTGATAACGTCCCATGCCACATGTTGGATTTCAAGCCAGTTAATATCGAAATTAAATTTTTACCGGCTAACACGGCGAGTCTTGTCCAACCATTGGAGCAAGGTAGGCGCAATCTTTGCATCTTTGCATGCATTAAACGTTTTAAAGACCATTTGTTTTACAATATTTTACCAGGCATTATTCACTCGTTTAAAGCACACTACAGGAAGTGTTTAGTGCGGCAACAAGCCCTAAGTCTGGAAGTCGGCGACATGAACAGTTTTTTGCGAGAGATGAACTTGCTAAATGCCCTACAAATTGTGAAAAGATGTTGGTCTCAGTTAGTCACCCCGCAAACGATTCGGAGCTGCTTCAGAAAGGCTGGCATTTTCAAAAGAAACGAAGGAACTCAGGGTAAGAAGGAGAAGAATACAATATCCTCCACATCCTCTTACATAAATGAAGAGCCCTCAATTTGATTTTATGATTTTACTATTTCAGAACATAGACCCGAGGTACTCAAAGGGTTTCATGGAGAATTTGAAGGAAAATCAGAATTGCTTCGGAGTCCAAGAGGATGAAGAAATAGGAAATCAAGAAGTGCGTCCAGGCGAAATCGAAGATGAACAGCAAACCTTAGCGCCACTTCCAACTTTAGCCGAGGCTTTGCGTGCCTTTTCCGTGTTGAAACGGTTTCTGGATGGCGATGACGATTACCTTCATAATATCGAGAAAGTTCTTTTCAAGAAACGGGAGGAACTCGTGATCCAAAAAAGAATTGATCAATACTTTGAAGAAGTGCAACCGTAGATATATACTTTTCTAAAGCTTTGTGAATATTGTTTGCTATTTTTGGTTTGAAATAAAATGCATTCATTTACTTTTTACTTTTATAAAAAAAAATGCTTATATGCGTTTCTTTTCGTATAAGAAAGATTTGTCTTACATCCGTTTCTTATAAGCCTACTGTAGTGTAATTTAATGGCATTATTCTTTGAGTATAATTTTGGGCATGTGACCGCCACGGACAAGGCACAATCTATAGGTCCAATGATAACATACTTTTTGCTGTACATCAGACTATATTTGAAAATAATGCGTCGAATGTTGGCGTCCATATATTGCACTATAAAGTTAGTAATCATGTCTCTATTCCGCTCACAGTTGACTGTATCGTCATCGACATATGGACTAATGATTCCAGTGGCTCCTTAAGCTTCACAAACGCTGAAGCGCTTATTTCTGGATGTAAAATTGTTTCAAAACTTTTTCGAATCGAACCATAATATTCAATGTAAATTTTAACAATTTTAAAGCCATTCTCCGGCATGAGACTATTCATGATGAACTGCCAACCAAACTAACTTCAAAACAATCGAGAACTGATAAATCAGCTGTCACTGAAATCAATGTTAAAAAAATATCGCCTCTGATGAAATAGCTGCAGATATTATGTCTAATAAGAACAAACGGTTAGTTAGTTGGTCGTAAAGACAAGAAAAAATACCCCAGCACTAGTTGTGACATTTAAGTTGATCGCAAAATGGTTTGCGATATTTTTGAATTGATTTAGGTACTTGGCCCTAGGTCTAGGCCTTCACGCAAAACGACTAGGCATATTTTCCAACGACTTCTGCAGAAGCTGCCTAGACGAAGAGGAGGTTGGAAATATTCACCAATTCCTTTGCGACTGTTCTGCTCTTGTCTCAATCAGGAAAGCCACCATCTTCTCATTCTACTTCTTAGACATTCTAAACGTTCTCAGCAAAACAGCAGTCAAAGCGCTAGCCAAATTTGCTGAGAGTACCAAATAGGTTTCATAAATCTCCTTCATCTTTCTTTCTCTCTATCTGAACAACCACGTGGGGGTACAATGGACCTACAGGCAAGAGTAGCAAGCGCATTAATGCCACTTCCTACCTACCTACCTAGGTACTTGAATATGTTAGAATATAAAACTTTGGGCTTGAATATCACTGAATAGGGTGGACCATCTAGTGATTTTTTATTTTGACATTGACAGCTGTTTTCAGTTTTAAATCTTGACAGAAAATCAGTACCACACCTCTGCCGGACGAAATGAGTCGCTTTACGCTTGAACAACGTTGGAAAATATTGAAAACTTATTTCCAAGTGAGTGCAATTTTTTGTGCGATTTTTTCTTGGCCGAAATGCAGCAGCCACCGCGAATACTGTAAGCACGGTTGTGAAAAAAGTTCGTGAGACTGGTAAATACGCTGAGTGTTGTCCACTCATGGTCATCGTCGTCGTACGGTGCGCACAAATGAGAATGTGGCTGTGGCCGAGAGTGTGAGACTTAATTCACGAACATCAACTCGCCATCGATCTCAACAGCTCAACATTTCACGCAGTAATCTGAAGAGAATTCTGCACTATTATCTCTGATTATTCGCTTACATGGTCCAATTGAATCAGCAATTGAAGGCGCGCAACCATCCGCTTCGTTATCGTTTGGGCCTTAGAGCAGCACGAAGCGGGCAACGGTTTTGGTAGAAAAAAAAAATGTTGTCGACGAGACGCATAGTCATCTCTACGCTAACTAAACCAAATTTGCCGCATTTTGGCTCGGAAAATCCTCACGTTATTGTCGAGAAGTCAATGTATCCACAGAGAGTGACAATTTTATGCGGCTTGTGAGCTAATTTTTCGTTAAAAATGAGGCTGGGAACAACGTTTCGGTCAACGATGGTTACAGAGTCATTCCCCTGCCACAATCCATCTTTTGCGCTTAAAATTCCCATATCGTGTTATCAGCCTCTTGGCGATACCGCCTCGGAGCTGCGATTTGACCCCTTTGGTCTTTTCTTTGTCGGGTACAGTGAAGTGCCGATGTTATGCCAACAATGCGGAATCGATTCAAGCACTTAAGGCCATTATTTTAACAGAAGGGTGGCCAGACAATGCCTCCAAGTTAACGTCGCTTACGATGCTCCTTAAGTTATTTCTTAAAATGTATATGAACGTTTGTTGTTGAATTCATTACGTTTGTTAGTAGAAAAATGACTGTGTTGTGATGAGCTTGGTTAGTGAGTCTCATTATGAACTTAACTAGGACGTAAAACAAAACTTTTAACAATATGTAATAAAATAAATAAAACCAGAATAAGAGAGACAGCTAGAGAATTATGTCACGGAAGATTATCAAAAGGAGAAATACAAAACAAATTTAAATGCATTGGAAGTTGCGCAGATGCTGGGTGAGAGTAGAGTATTCACCAAAATCCGCCGGATGAGAAGCAACCCGGTGCAATGCGACCGGGTGACTGTTGGCTATCTGTTGGTCCAGTTTTCGAGACTGGGAATTTCTTGGGCTCTGTTGGAGATGGCAGAGTAGTGGCTTTCTCGTCCGGCTGGGTAGATGTTTGCTCACGAATTTTCTCCTGAACAAAGTTCGGATCAATCGAGTTCATGCAGGCGTTAATATTCGATGATTGACTTTCATGTCCAACGAAAATATTCGAATGACCACCTCCCGGCACCTGGTTAGGCGGACGAGCACTACTAGTGAGACCGATTTTTAGTTCAGTCAATGTCATGGTTGCGGATTCAATGATGAAAACTTCTTGTTAACTTGGTGCTAATCAGTAATTGATTATACGGAGCTTTGAATGAATTTGAAATTCGATTCAAAACAGGAATTAATATGCAAATATAAGAAACGGCTAAGACTGAGACCACACCTAAACACAGCGCAAAAAGCAGTTGACCGCACTAATCTGGTCCAAACGAAAAACCTTCTCTGCATCCTCTCCTAACTGCGAGTATTTTAAAATTCATGTTCATCAGAATTCATTTAAAATTTGTTAATTTTATTGTATTTTTAAAAATAAACTTGTATTTGGCCCACCCTGCACTTACGTGAATTGTGATGAATTTTCCCGCAGCCCATTTTATGAGACATCAAAAAATGAGTCTTTTTAAATTAAGTAAACTGCATCTACCTCTTTTAGACTCTGAGCTCCACTTCGCAGATAATAAGCTTTAAAGTGAGTAGAAGTTTGACGCGCACACTTATAGCACCCGTTAACACGTAACAACAATTCGCACACAGTGGGCATAGGTAGCGATTGATTAAAATGGTGTAGATTTTTTTTAGAAGGCGATGTTTAATATTCAGAATTATTCCCTTTAAACTGCTTGGAAGTTACAAAATTGCAATCTACTTACCAAATTGTATTCAAATACAAAATGTTTGTCCCGTTTAGAAACTGCAAGCACCACAAACATATAGACATGCAACAGGTACAACGGGTGGCCAGCTTATGTATCAGAGAACCATTGACGACAACGACGAAGGACTTAGACGTTGACGGTCATTTCAGAGTCTTTCTTGCTGAAAGTGTGGCGATGAAGAAGAACTTTGTAAAGATTTCGTCATTTGCTCTGATAGCCAGTCAGCGATTAAGTCTCCGAGTGCAGTCACATTTGAATCAAAGACTTTCCTAAATCTTAGCGAGATGGGCGAGTTCCTTAGCATCCCATGTGAATCGCTATTTTGGTACCCCTCGAAACTGGTCAGGTGATGCAGACAAAGCGTTACTGAGATATCCTTTGTTGAACACTATGTACCAGGGAATACTGGCATCCAAGGAAACGAAAAAGCGCACAGTCGCTCGGAAAAGGGATATGAGCTGAGTGCTTAGCTTCATAAGAAAACAAAACTAGGAGGACGATGCTCTCGACATAGCCAGAACTTGGTGACTTAGTCTGCGTATTGGAGAAACAGCAAGGGCTCTATGGCTGCCGCTGAGCAGAAAGAGATTATCATCATTGATCGGTTTTAGTCACAGTTCGTAGTTCATGCTGATAGTTCAGTAAGAACACATGCAATGCGTCTGAAAATAAATATGATCTGTCCAACATCTGCTTTGCGAATGTCCTAAAAAAAAGCAGGCAGTAGAAAATTACATCATCGTTGAGCTGGAGGTCTTAAGCGGCGTTGAACTGATTCGTATACGAATCTGGATGGACCCATAAACCTGCCATAAACCTGCCACCCTATATGTGCACCAGACGAAATCGTTAGAAAGGGCACTAGTTCCGGAGTCTTTTCCGATGGCGGCTGCCAGTCAGATGTATAGCGAAACTTGAAACGCTTGTTCACACTAATCGAAAATGGTCTATTGGCACATATTGGATGATAGCCAACCCTCGATCCAAGGCGATCACACAGCCTGAACAAAATTTGTTAGTGTGTTATTTTCCACATCTAGAGGAACTTTATTCCTGTTGCGCTTGGAAGAGCTAAACTATGGGTTTTCCTATTTGGTGAAGGAAAAAAAGTAATTCTATCAAGTTTTTAAAATCTATAGCCATGTGTGGTCACCGATAGGGGGCGGCTACACGCCATCCATCCTCCATAAGCCTCATGCATACAAACGTCTTTTTTTTCAAATATTCACCACTGTGTTCAGAAAAAACAGTAGAAAAATAACTTCTTTCACTCCTACCCATTACCTCAAATAAGTCCCAAGATATTTTTTATGAAACTAACGCATTATACGTCCATTTATCATTTATAAGTAAACCGTAAAGAAAAGATTAGCAAAAATTAGATTAGTTAGTCGTTTTCATCATCATCTTCATCGGAACTGCTACTAGGTGGTGCTACTCTCACTTCGGGAGCCTTTAACATTGCAATACATTCTTTAGGTGGTGTGTTTCTTTTTCTATGGAGCGCTTTACCACTACTCGAAAGAAATGGATCTGATGACATTAAAAATCTGTTTAATACATCTCTATTCGTATATTTTCTGGAAGATTTCCAGCTAAAATGCTATCGGAATCGTTTGTATTCCATATTGCTCGCTTCTTGGGATTCCTCGGTCAATTGACCAAGTGGCAGTATGCAGGTTTGAATTATCTCTTTTGAATGTATCAGAAGTTTATGTATGCTTGCAGGCATGTACACCATGCGCAGTCCGCTTTTTCGTTTCATTGGCATAGCTTGCAAACTTCAGAAATAACCCAGTGGAAGACTTTTATAAAATACGTTTTATTAACTCAGCTGTCACCAAACGAATGAATACAAAATACAAAAATATCGAATTCATGGAATAGAACACAGAACATAGCTTGACAAAATGTAAAAGATGGACAATACTTGGGATAATGTAGTAGATGGAGTTATAAGTTATAGGAAGTTATTTCAGAGTGTAGAATAATAATGTAATGTTTATTAGAAATGGACGTGGTGACGACTCGGCCCTTTCTGTCTCTAACTCGTCCCGAGTTTAGATCGATGTTCTTCTATGTCATCATTGTCGTACTCGTCGTCGATCTCCGGATACAAGGCGCACCATCGTTTCATCTTGTCGCTGCTTGCAACCGTGCTAAACTTTCGCTCCGGCGTCTTTGAACAGTCCATGTCCGTGACAACATAACTGTCGAAACGCAGTACCTTTCGCACGTAGTATGGCTCATTGTATTTAGCTATAAGTTTACGAGACTGGGGTGGACACTCTAGGAGCACTAAATCACCTTCTCCGTACGGTGTAGGTTTTGCATGCTTGCTGTCGAAACGCTATTTCCATTTCTTCCGCGCTGCCTCAATATTCTTCTTCACCTCTTCACGTCGCAAGTTTATGGGGAACTCCCCATCATAGTCAAGAACAGCTGCCAGCAATTTATTCCAATTCAGATCGCGCATTGGGAATCGTAGATCAGCTCGAGCGGTGCAAACTTTGTTGTTGAATTGATTCTGGTGTTCAGAGGCCACTGCACTGTTCGCACTGCAATGTCCCAGTCCTTCGGATCACAAGACTCGGTCTTCAAGTGGGCTAAGACCGATTTGTTGAGTCGCTCAGCTAGTCCGTTTGCAAGTGGAGTACGCACAGCAAACTTGATATGTTGAATGTCATTACTTGAACAGTATTCCGAAAACCCTGCTGACGTAAAAGCTGTCCTTCGACCTGTGACCAAACACTTCGGCAAACCAAAATAGAGCGTCAGCTGGTTCATGATATCAATCACTGGCTTCGTCTTTGTAGACTTAACAGGAGATATAATTGACTAACTGGTCAAAGCGTCTACAATGACCAATATGTACTCGTTCCCTGGTCGACTTTGAATGAACGGTCCCAGATGATCTAAATGTAGTACGAATTCATTCCACTCTCGAAATACTTGCTGCGCATCAGCCCATTGTCTGGCGGCTCCTCTCAGTTTGCCCAGGACAGCAAAAATGAGAATGTTGTCACTCCAGCCGTAGACGCTTCTTAAACTGTTGATCCGATTGATGAATTGCTTTGAACCGATATTCCCGCCGCACGGATTGAATTCGGGCAAGATTTCCATGATATTCCGAACGTTGTGATATGTCCAAATGTTTGGACTACAGATTGAGAATTGACGACATCTGCGTGATACGTTGGTAGCTGCGTATTCGATGTTCCTGGAATTGGTGGACGTGAATTTACGTCGATGTGCCGTTTCCATTAGCGACGACTGTGTGGTGACGGAACACACTTATGTGTGGCACCAGGACGTCGACACGGGTTGAAGCTAACGGTTCTTGGCCCGCGTGGAATTCCTGGAGGTGTGGCTGGCAACCAACGGCACGCTGTGGTTCTGCGTTGACAAGGCGACGATTTTACTTTTTACTTGCTAATGATCCGAGGATTTTGTTGATTTCCTGGACTTGTCTCTTCAAATCGCCCTCGGCCTTGCTTGTAGCACTAACCACTTTTTTTGCTGTTAATTATAAATGGAAGTGGTGACAATATTCACTCGATAATGCTTCGAGTTCGGCATTGGTAGATCAGATCAAGGCTGATGCCTGTTATATCCGCGCTCATCTCAGCGTTTCTAAAAATGTTCGGGGTGCGCAGCTGAGCGCAAAATGTCTTAACGGATTCTAGAAGTATATAGGTAATAAATTACATCTCGAGGTGGCTACACGCGGATATATTTTTAAAACTCTGCACAAAGTAACAATATAACAAAAAAAAAAAACACCTCGAGGCAAAGTTGAAGGAAGCTATGAGAGCAATTTCGGCTGTATGGAAACGCTGCTTCAAAAATAAATACATTGAGCATAGCGCCAAGTATAAACTTTTCCAATCTACAGCATCGTCTATCCTTCTGTATGGCGCACAGGTTTGGGGATACAATTCTTTCGAACAAGTCCAAAAATGTCTCCGATACTTCATCAAAGGGATCTTTTGTCTCCCACGGGCCACTCCGAATTAAATGCTGTACCTTGAAACAGAGCTCCCACCACTGATTATGGAAACGCTAAATATTTGCATTTAAATTACATCGTTAAGATCTTCGAAATGAAAGATGAAAGATTGACAAAAAATATTCTGAAGAAGGTAATACAGTCCTCGAGAGATACAGCAAATGAATGGAGAAATCTTGCTGCCATTTGTATTTTGGATCTAAATGTAACACAAAACGAACAACCGTCTGTGCTGCAGAGAAAATTTAACACGCTTTTTAGAAATACTTGGAAATGTCCTCTATGAAAGGTACACATCTGAAGCACGTTCGTCATCTTATATGTGTTATTACAGTCGTTTGAATTTCGATCTTGGTGATAAAACTTATCTCCTTATCATTTCACGATAGCGAATACCATTCACAGTAACAGCCAGACCGGCCTCATTTTCGAAAAAATACGGTCCGATGATGCCGCCAGCCCATAAACCGCTCCAAACAGTCACTCTTTGTGGGTGCATTGGTTTTTCGACAATCACTCTTGGATTATCATTCGCCCAAATGCGGCAATTCTGCTTATTGACGAATCCACTGAGGTGGAAATGTGCCTCATCACTGAAGATGATTTTCTTCGAAAATTGTTTATCCACTGTTGCCATTTCTTGCCACCATTCTGACCACTGACGACGCTTGAAATGGTCAAGAGGCTTTAGTTCTTGAGTCAATTGCACCTTGTAAGTGTGTAAATGCAAGTCCTTATGCATAATGTTCATCAACGACGAGCGTGGGAGGTGCAATTGTTGGGCACGACGACGAGTTGAGGTGGGCGGCTCTTCAGCCACACTATCGCGAACAGCAGCAATATTTTCTGCAGTACGAGCTGTACGAGCATGTACTGGTGTTTTCACATCTCCTACAGACCCGGTTTGTTCAAATTTTTGCACGATTTTTCCGATTGTACGCACATTTGGACGATTAAATTGACCGAAAAAATCACGAAGTGCACGATATGCATTTTGATTTGAACGCCCATTTTCATAATAATCCTGAATAACTTTAACGCGTTGCTCGATTGTGTATCTTTCCATGGTTCAAATTGAGTTAGTCTGAAATTGAGAAATGTCAAATGAAATACAGAAAAAAACTTGACGTTTAGGTGTGATTCACATTCAACATCGGCACTTAAAATCTATCCACCGTTTATTTCAAAATGTCAGTCTAGTAGACGGCCATATGTCGAAACCAAAAGATTTTGCAAAATAAAATTTTTTGTATGTCGATAAACGAGTTGTAATAATTTGAATGAAATAAAAAAAGTCAACAAAAAGATTCTTTAAATAAGAGGCTAGAAATTAAAAATTAGAAGAATTGTTACTTACGTCACACGATCAACAATGGGCACTGCGTCATTGGAACTCACGCTTCAAGGTTGAGCCCGTGCTACAACGACTTCTCCAGAAGCTGCAGTGTCGAGGTTGGAGGAGGAACCTATTGTGCACCGTCTCTGTGATTGCAACCTCCTGAAATAGAAGCCATTTAGGGGCCTTCCTCTTCAACAACCTGTTCGAAATAAGCAGCAGCAGTGTCAACCGTCTTCATCGCGTTATCAAAAGCTCCAACTGGTTTGTGTAATAGCCTAGATCCGCGAAGGGTCTAAGTGTGACTGCTGCTTGCTGACAGTCAGTCACTCTACCCTGAGATGTCTACCAGCGCTCTCGGAATTTGTAACCCACATTACAAAGCGTAACATTTCATATTAGAATCACCCTACAAATGCTGCATAAACATTACTCATACGCCCAAGTCTTTCCACTCAACAACTACAGCCGGCATTTCTATCTTTCCCACAGCAGCAAAATCCACCACACAGATACAACAGAAAATAAACTTTCCCATTCACCCCCTGTGCACGGAGGAAAAGCAAAAGAAAGCTCTCGGTACGCACACCGAAATCGAGCTTCCAACTCTATTCAATTAAACAAAAAAAGCTCTCATCACGTTTCAGTCAATCGGTGTCCGGCCGAAACGAAAGATCTCACTGAAGAAACAATTAAATTTCGTTCTTGTCCTTTAGTTTACGTTTTTTTTTCCACTCAATTTTCTTTTGTTATTTCGGTTCAACACAATATATAGTTTATTTCATTTTGTGTCATTTGCGAAATAGATATCGAAAATAAAAGTAATCGACTGAGAAAAAACTGAAACCAGACAAAAGGCACAAGAACTCTGCTACGAAATATACAAGTGTACATATATACAAGTATTGTTGACATACCTTGCAAAACGACGAATTAAATTAAGGAAAAGAAAAAAAAATAAATAAATTAAAAATCAAACAAATTTTGATTAAGTGACGAAAAAGAAAATAAATAACCCACCAGCAAGTGCCTAAAATAATTGCCATTCCCAACCAAAGAAAAAATAGAAAATCATACGAGCCAACGACAACGAATCCAAAACAAATACATACATAGAATTAAAACATAGAATTTATTACAATAAATCGCAATAAACAGTTATAAACAATTAAGTGATAAATTTTGAACAAATCCGAGAGAAACAATTTTCGAACGTTTTCAAGAAATTTCCATTTTTCTGACCCTCGCTCGTGTGACGTGAATGTGTTTGGGCATGTGTTGTGTCGAAATTCTTTGAACAAAAAGGAATAGAATTTAAATTAACGCGTGACGTCATAATTATATTTTTTGATGAATGTACGTGTCGAAAATTAAACGGTGACAACAAGGGAAAATTTTCTTTGAATTTTTCTTGGACGATATATGAGAATTTTTGTACACTTTTTTTGGAAACATTTTTGGAAAACATTTGAATGCGGACATTTTTGTTGGTGAATTGCAAGAGAGGTGTGTTGAAGCGAGTTTATATGTACGTACAGATAGATACCGAATACTGAAGCAATAGCGATTTTGAATGAAGCAACAGTGTGCAAAGGCATGCACATGAAAAGAGGATACGATTTAACGACTAAGGATTTAAACAGTTTAGGTAAGCGTTGTTGTTTCTTCTTTGATTGGGACTCCCGGGGATTAAGAACAATTGTCGAAGGTTGTTTCAAAACGTACACATTTTTGTAGGAAGCACTTTAGTTAAAGGACTGCACTTAAATGTGTGCAGTATAGTGGATCATGGAAAAGAAAGTGACTCTGACAGCCATTCAAAATCACAATCAATCTTAATTTATAATCTCCCTCGGGGTCAATTGTTGATATTGTGCGATTTGTTTGTATGAAAGGGTGATTTGCACAAGCGTATATCATTTTTATTTGAGTTGATAGACCAATGCTTGCGATGTACTCGTTGGAGATTATCTCGCATAAGAATTGACCGCGACGGCGGAGACTCAATTTTTTAGTATCTTCTTCGAGCTGGTATCTCGCTGATAACACGCCTTACAAGGCTGCAATTGACGCAGGCAAATACAATTGATTTGACGTATTCCCGCACAAAATAATCTAAAGGTGTGAAGTAGCACAATTTAGCCGGCGGCTAAATCACCGGTCCAAAATGAGAGAGCAATCCTTCACCGAACCCATCTTTAAATTGTCGTTTATTATCTTTTAATTATTCTAAAAAGTCCATTGATTCGTGTGCTGTGATGCATGTGGCGCATGTTGACCAGATTCAGCTCGTGCATTTTTGAGCAATTTTGACATTTTTTGAATCATTGAACGGCAGCCGGCTTCATTGTCGGTATCGATGTCTTCATGACCACGGGCCAATGACCATACCACCTCCTCCCCCCCCCCCCCCCCCCTCCCGGGCTAAGAACCACACCAAACAGTGCATTTTCCGGGTAAACTGGCAGTGCATTATATTGGTTCATCGGACCAAATGTCCAATTTTTCATATCCATTCAAGCAGAAATGAGCTTCGTTACTGAAGACTAACATTTACTACATTTATAAAGGGCGGGCCAAACACAAGTTTCTTTTTAAAAATGCAATAAAATGATCAAAATTAAATATTTTCCATGTATTATGGCTTTATTAGTAAGAACAAACATTCCCATTAATTATGAAATACAACGTCGTTCAAGTGGCTGCCGCGGTTGGCTTTGCAGAAGCGCATTCTGTCACTCCAGTTTTCCAAAACCTTATTGATGGTTTCAGGCTGTAGCTAACGGATTGCTTGGTTGATATTCGCCGTAAGTGCTTGAATCGTTTCCGAATTGTTGGCATAATATCGCTGCTTCACGGTTCCCCACAAAAAAAAAATGTGCAAAGGGGACACATTGCAGCTCCCATGCGTGCAATTGACATAGCCAAGAAGGTTGATAACACGAATTGGGAATTTGGTGCGCAAAAGATTGATTGTGGCATAGGCTGTGTGGCATGGCGCATTGAACCAGAGCTCTTCCAAATCCATTATTTCAATTGCAGTAAAAAAAAGTGGGATAACATGGTTCTGTAACGCCCACCGTTGACCGAATCGTTGTTCCCAACCCCATTTTCGAAGAAAGCCACATCAGCCACATTCTCATCTGGTATGACCGTTGCCCACTATCCCACAGGTCTCAAGAACTTTTCGCACAAACTTGCGTTCAGCAGTCGCGGTGGGTGCTTCATATCGGCCAAACCATCTTCTTTTAAAAAAACAATATTTCCCAACGTTGTTCAAGTGTAAAGCGACTCATTTCGTTCAGCGGAGGTATGATACTGCTTTTCTGTCAAGATTTCGAGCGGGAGACAGCTGTTAGTGTCAAAATAGCTTATGATTTAAAAAATCATCATGTACATTTTTCATGATAAAATGGTAATGTTGCGTGGGCAAGTTTGAATTGACGCGTATCACGAATCAAGAATGAGCTGTCAAAAATAGAACACTGAAAAATCAAACACAAAAAAATCATCAAATTTTGGGTTTTTGCTTTGGTGTTCGTGTGCTAAAGGCATTAGCCTTTTTCCTCTTTGCGTAGCGTTACAGTCCAAAGTGGACATATGCCTTACCTAAATTTTGCGCCACCAGTTTCATCTTCTGTCGGTAGTGGCCGCCATAGCGTAATGAATAGGTTTATCGACGCTGAGTTGTCTGTGTGCAAGTAATCCGACAAGAACAACGTTCAAAATGTAAGCCTCCGCCTCTTTAGATTCGCTGACGATAATTAAGGAGTATCTTTTGTCTAGAAAAAAATTGTATACACTTCTCCATTCGAAGTCGGCGTAGAATTGTAGCTCCTAACCACTGATGAGAGAACAATAGCACGCACAATACGTGTGATTGTTGCAGAAGCGAGGCCCAGGTTCACCTCGGACTATAGAGGCAACCATGTAATTTGAAGTCCACTTCCACTTGTGTGCGCCATCTTACAGAAAAACATCCTCTGTTTTGTTGCCTCGATGAAAGTTTTCCGAATGTACAGCGATACATATCAATAAATGAAATAAAATGAGTCGGAGTCGGATTGGAAGACTCTTCAAGTTAGAGGTATTGTTGGTTTGCGTCTATAGTTGTCATGACTTCACATTTGATCCGTAGAAACATGTTTCTGCACACCCGGGATTGTTTGTGATTAAATCTTTTGCAGCAGACATCAGCGTAAGTGACGCTTAAAAATTTGTTTATTCGCTTCAATTTCGCTTTTCTTCTTCCGATGTTTGTTGATGTCCCCTCTAAAGTAGCCCAAAAACATGAAAAAGAACAATCATGAAGGCTAATCAGAAAGTGTGCACACATTTAGAATCACCTCATCATCTTCAAGACGGTATTACTTTCGTCGTAGAGAAGCAAGAACCATCTAGTGGGGCGAACCGGTAGCTTGCTGCCGCTCTACTCCTTGAGCACAGTCCTCCCAAGCAGCTGATAAATCACCCCAAGTAGAAGAACGATATCGTGTGAGATCGCGAAACCAACTTAGTTGTAATAAAGAAAGTGTACTCGCGTCTACCGCACTGTTGCTTGACGGTGGGAGTTATGTATAACAAACAACAGATTGTTGCCACCAATTGTGTCCACAGCATTATAACTAAAATAACCTATAGACAACATATCATTTCTTTCGATGTTTCAAACAATTTGTCTGTAGTTTTTTTTTCTTTGTAAGAAAAAGAACTAAAAATGTGACGCTGAATCACAAAAGTAAACTTAGTCTTGTCTGACTAATGAAGGCATTTCACTTCCTCCCAAGAAAACTAAGCAGCTTCTTTCAAATTCTATTCAATAACTGTATCCAGTATGGCTTTTTCTTCAAAAAAGTAAAACTCTGCAATAGTCGTTGAAAACTGTCCGGCTGCACAAACTGATGGGCTTAAGCGTACCATTTCAAAA
The DNA here is from genome assembly GCA_907269125.1 of Eristalis pertinax. Taxonomy (NCBI): domain Eukaryota; kingdom Metazoa; phylum Arthropoda; class Insecta; order Diptera; family Syrphidae; genus Eristalis; species Eristalis pertinax. The sequence continues at coordinate 109,866,801 of OU026145.1, read as the reverse complement.
TAAACTCACTTTTAGCTGAACGAACTTAGGCGGGTGTTCCTGAGGGTGACGATGTTTGTCCTCTTTTATTTCTTCTATTCACAACTGACTTCCCATGATCAAAGGCACAACTAAATCAACCTAATCCAATCGATCGAATACACAGAAATAATGCATTTGGACTGGTTTCGCTCAGTTTCATTGAGTTTTGTTCACTCTTGCTTACTTAAAGGCTCAACTATAATGCGCATGAGCGAGCATGAGCTAGTGTGAAGTTTCGACGAACTGTTTCGTCAAGTTTGCTGAAAAAACATGAATAACTATAATAATAATAAAATAATAAATAAATAATAAAAACATGAATAAACTATAAAAAAAACTTCCGTTGCTTGCTTTATTTTTTTATTTAATTTTGATTTATTATGAATACCCCATGTTTCCAGTTCGATTATATGTGTATGTATGTACGAATACCAATACAATATTAGCTGATTTGCTCATTTTTCAAATTTGTTTTCTTGTCTGTGTTTTATCTGTCACATTCGCATATGCGCGGTGCGATTCATTTCGCACTAGCCCATGCTTAACGAAACATTTGTGTTTTTCACATGCTTAACGAAATGCATGGACGACATTATAGGTTGCCGCATAGGGATTGGTGTATTCGCTCACTCACTCATGCGCGTTTGACACTAGCTAATGCTCGCTCATGCGCATTATAGTTGAGCCTTAAGTGAGAGCGAAATGAATCGCATGTAATCGCATGTAATCGCATGTAAATAATAAAATGACAGTTAATGTCGAAATTTTGTGGTAATTCCCAGAACCAATTATGGGCACTTGGATCAAACACTTGGAGCATTATCGAGTTGATGCTTTTGACTATTTTTCCTTCTGACATAAGCTTAAGTCAATCATGAAAGGGCCTTTAGTCATTAGTTGATTCTGGTTTAAATATGAAATATATTGATTTTGTTAATATTTATAAACGAGACAGTGGGCTTGTCATGACCAAGATTAATGCTATTTTTTACTTCTAAATTTTGGAATGTAAATGATACTCGATTTAATAGATTCAGCGGCCGGTTCTTTTTTTTTAAGCATCAAGTTTGGAGTTGGTTTGTGGATCGACAGAGATCAAATCAGGCCATCGACAAGATCACTTTTCGATGTTACTGCGCGGAGAAAAAACCCAAGATTTGCATCCCCGCACGAGTTGCATCGAGTTGCATGCCATGGTCTGGTAGATTTTCTGGAATCACATGCTACTAAGAGATCCAACTCGGACACAATAAGGTTAGGTAGGTGGGCTGCCTGCGAAATCGCCAGCACACTTAGATCATGTTAGTCCATTGTGATACCCATAGGCAGACTACTACCAATTATAGACAACGCCAGTGATAGAACCGATGCCAATGGCAAATGGTGACTGAATCAGATTTGAAAACCGTATAAAGCGCATTAACTTTGCTTTCACTAGGATTCGAACCGGGGACACTCAAGCTAAGAGCAGGCACTCAACCAACTGCGGCATCCAGCTGTTTGGACACAAGAAAATTCTTAAACATGTCAACAACGATTATCAGAAGTTTCTAAAGTATTAACTCCAGAATCATGAAAGGGACACGAACTAATGAAGCCAGCGTCCCAATTGGTGCACTGTGCAATTGCTATTTGCTCTTAGGTGTTTTAGTTGAGGATTTTCGATGCCCAAATAGCGATCATTGTGTTGGTTAACAAAGTCAATCAAGCAAAAATGTGCTTCGTCTGATTGACAATTGGACAATTACTTAAACAAAATGTCTTACAACTGTCGAAACGTTTGTTACTCCCTTAACAAATTCGCCATGGACCGCTCTCGCCGCCTGTAAAATTCCAACTGACAGAAGTCATCCAAGTCCAAATGGCGACCAAGCCAAATCGACCCGGAACATAAAGAGCAAATGGGTACAGTGACTCATTGGGCTACCGATGTGATGATGATGACTATCGCTTCTCTCCAAGAGGAAATGACTGTTGGCCACGAATGACTACTGTGCATTTGAGTCTGCACAAAGAAAACATCTTTTATTGTCATCTAAATGCCCTTAGCTAAACAAACATATCTGCTCCTCAGACTGACTACAAACATTGGATATGTGAATATAATGGAATTCAACCCCCTTTTCGGGTTCACTGAAATATGAAATTAGTCTACATATATCCAAACGAGTTCATTAATCGTGCCTAACTACTAACTACACTTATGCTACATTCACCCGAGTGAGCATTTACTCTGACAATTTATGTATCTAAGATAAGGTCGACCAATGCCTCCCGCGCTTACGTAAGCGTGTGCGTTTGCAAAAAAAAAAAAAAAAAATAGAAATAGAACAGCGTTAGCTTATCTAATATTTACCCATCATACGCGTGTTAATTAGAATTTTTGCTAACTAAACAAACCCCTTGGCTAACTGCAAGATAATTCGTCTGAGGTAGCCAAGTGTATTCACGCAAATTAGGAGTTATTCTCAAGATTAAAACTTTTCTTTCAACATTTCCGCCGATTAGTTCATCAGAAGAGGTAAAATCATTGAGCTCGAACTATTGAAAATCAATACAATTGTCAATTGCAAAGTAAATACTTAAAGACAAGCCAACAGTGGCGAGCAGAAGTTTTCGGTCAGTTGAATTTCTGGTCGGATTGTTCTCTCATTTTGAACAGTGCAAGGGTATTGGTATTCAGTGCTGTTAGTTTGACAGGGATGTAGGCTTTTCTTGGGAGAAAATATTTCCACCGTGAGACATTTCCAACAGACGGATCTATTTAAATTTTATTCCGGAAACTGCATATTATTCCGACTGCGCAATCCTAGATCAGATGTGGAGCAGGTTATAATTCTTCTTCTGTGGGACGTCTACAAAAGTCATTGTGGCGGATGTTAAGACGCAAATCACGTGCGTATATAGCACAGTTTCCGGTAAGGACTCCTTCCCACGCATACACTCATGCGACAAAAGGGTCACTTATAATGGACGTACGTAAATTTAAGACAACTCAATCAATCGAGCGAATACACAGAAATGATACACTGACCATAATTACTACTTTTCTCATTTTCGTTAAGTTTCGTTAACTTTTTGTTACTTAAGTGGCAGCGAAGCGGATAATACGCATGTAAAAATGTTGCATAAGTTCTCAGAAGCAATTGTGGACACGATGTTTCTGGGTACTTTTCGTTCATCTCTAGAATGAGTTTATGGTAACTTAATAAAGTCAGTCGTGGTTGGGCCTTCAAAATAATGATGAGCAATGAAGATCTCTCTTGCTCAGAGATAGATAATAATACGGCCAGGGCCTAGCTTCTCAGCAACCACTCGTGTTGTGTGTGCCATTGTTCTTTCACGAGTGGAAGGTACCTACAGTTTTATGCCGACTCCGAACGGCCAAGTTTGAGAAGATTTTTCTAGACAGTTTATACTCTTTGAGCATTGTCAAATGATTCGAAAGAGGTGCGGCACTGAAAATTATTTGTGTCGCACTAGGATTCGAACCCGGAAGCCGCAGTTCAAGTGCGTATAACCATCGTGCTTTGTGGCAACAATCAGGTGGTGGCTTGAAGGAATGCGAAAGTTTTAACAGGAGTTGCTGAGGATTTAACGCGATGTGACGAGATTGACTTCTAAGAACATGCAACATCATTGTAATAGTCGCCCTAGCTTCTATGGCAGTGCTTCACCTCGTCGTCCAATTTGTGATGACTCGGTCAAATATGTGCGGCGGTGTTATTTAATCAATAGTTTCTTGAATGTTGGCCTCGAGCTCGTTCGTGACTTGTGGTTGGCTAGCATAAACTAAGGACTTGACGTAGCCCCAAAAGAAAAATTCGAGTCAAAAAGAAAAGACTCAGTCGGTAAAGTTCTCCTTCACTACTTCGAACATTAAGTCGTTTATATAGCTCGTAGCGCCGCCTTGTTGGAACTGCAGCTCGGATATATCAATGTGGTCGAGGTCTGGTCACAAGAAATCCGTTAACATAGCGCTATACCTGAGAATATTGACGGCAACGATGTACCACTTCTCATTTCGAAAGAAATGAGATTCGATGGTGTAGCCCTGTCATACACCGCACCAAACAGTCGATCTTTGTGAATGCATTGTTCGTTGCAATGATGGATATTTTGTTTGTTGACATAGCCGCTGAGGCAAAAATGTGTCTCTTCCGAGAAGGGGATTGAAAACCCGGATATCCGGCCCACATTTCCAGAACTCAATTAGCGAACTCACGGCGTTGCTTATGGCCGTTCACGCAGCACAATACTCTACTGACCTAGGCTCAAATCCAATTCCAAATAAGCCGGCTTGACTCTGTGGCTATGCCGCATTCAGGTGATCGCTGCCGAATCGAGATTTCTGGGTCTTCCGGTGGCATTAGGTCCAAACGAGTGTACTCACGATCTAATTGACAGCTGGACATCATTTCCAATGTCTGTGAAATGTCATCTTCGGCTGCGGTTCATTCGGTCTTCATTCCACGCCCAGGAAACTAACGAAACAGAGCCCAATTGTTTCCCAGCTGTGACATGTGGCATAATTCTTCTGAAAATAACTGAGGTCCACGTCCACAACATCAATTTCAGACACAACAAAAAAAGAGTCCAGTCCAAATGATTTGACAACGCAATCCATTCACAAAAAATGTTCTCCTTTCTCTGTGAGCAGATGGAGGATAGAGGACAGGAATTTAGGTAAAAAAATTTAAAACAACCTGCCGTCGAGTGAAAATAGACTCGAGCCTGCGCCTCTATTTATAAACGACGATCAAGGGCAATGTTTGCTATAAAAGATGCTCCCTACAAAGTGGCTTCTGTCTGATTTATGTTTATGATTCCTGTAGCTTTACACCGCCTCCAACATCGCTTCTCACTGAGCAATAAAAAAAAAGCATTTACGGCAGTCCAACGTTCGTAAACACTTTTGAGCACTAATGTACTCACACTCGGAGAATATGTTGATTGAGTAGGTGTAAGTGAATAAATACGAGAAGTATCTTCTGTTCCTCCCACCGTGTCGGCGAGTAGAGGCGAGAAAAAAAGCCCCAAAGAGGTGAATTAAGCGGGTGTTTCGTATCGATCGGGCAGTGTCACCACCTACGACGCGGTACAAATAAATGCTATTGACATTCGTTCGATTCAGCAAAATGTATACACCTACTGTGGATTGCCTTGTGCGCGTTTTGCTTTTGATTTCGTGGACACATGGTGTGTCGATAATTGCTTTCTCTTATTTAATTCAAATTAGATTATGACTGAGTTTGGTTTTGTCGATGAATTGGAATAGATTCGAATTATTGACGGAATTTTGGGTTTATAGGTGATTTCCTCGCCGGAAATGGTCTTAAATGACGGTGAAGGAACGATTATGTGTTGTTTTTTGGTATACTCAATCAAATGAGGGCAGTTTCTAAGAGCGTTACAAGAGCATGATGTCTAAACAAGTCACTCGTACAAGTGGGCTTAAGAAGCTAATCAACTGTAACACAATTTGAGGGAATTTGAGGTTACTGAATTTGGCTACCATCTTGAGAGATGGATTCACTTAGACCATTGTGTTGCCACCGAGCTGGTCAGTTACTCTTGGAACTATTATGTTCTTTGAACGAACGTTCAGATTGATTTGACATGCTTTTCGGATATGTTCGTCAATTCGTTTAAGTAGGATTCTCCCAGGGTTTGGTTGTTTCCAATGCAGGCAGTTGCAGAGTAGGTGTGAGGGGTTTTCCTCTTCTTCTTCATCCATGCATCTGCTACAGAAGTCGGTGCATGGTAATCCTAGTCTTGCGGCGTGTCTACAAATTGTGCAATGTCCCGTAAGGACTCCTACTAGTTATTTGACGGCTAAGTCTGCCTGGTTTTGTTTAGAGTCTCAGTAGTTTGCGCTGCAATAAGATTTTGCCCCATCGCCAAAGAATGCGACCCCGCCTCCTGCCAGAACTATTGTCGTATATTCCCGCTCAAAGTCTACCATAAGCTTCTGTCCAGCGTACTGTGTCAACGAAATTCTGAGTCGAAGGTGACTTCTAGGAAGATGATTGAAGATGGCAACATATCCGATGGATGTAGTCCGGAAGGCAAAATTCCGTCGACTGCACTGGCTTGACCACATAGAGCGCATGTGCCACATAGAACACAAATGCTTGATCTAAGAGGGCCTTTGAATCCGAGCCGTCATGTTCGAGATTCTTCTGAAAATTGTTCTGTTGAAATTGTAAAGCAACTCTCAATTTGTAAGAGAGGCGTTAGGTTAGGTAATAGGTGGCTTTAGATACACATAAGCCAAGGTAGGCCCGTGGGTTAACAAATAGGTGATTGGGTTGGCTTACTATGACAGCCAGCCAGTTTTGTCAGTGAATTCTAGCATTTATTTGACCGGTGTTTCACTGAGACCACCTAGATTATCGAAGAAGTAGGTGGCCAATATGGCTTTCCTAACCGAGGCGAGTGCAGGGCAGCTACAGATAAGGTGTTGTACACTTTCCTCCTCTTCTTCATCTAGGCAGCTGCTGCAGAAATTATTTGAGAATAGTCCTAGTCTTTTTGCATGTAGACCTAATAGACAGTGTCCGGTAATTATTCCCACTGCAGTGCTCATTTTGGATATCTTTAAGAAGATCAAGCTATCTGATCTTTTTGAATCGAGACGGGGCCAGATGCTTGGAGATTTGGATTTGACTTTTTGTTTACTGAGAATATTTAGCTGTTACTCGGTGGCTAAGGGAGTGCCTATGTTACAAGAGCTTCCATCACCTGGCAGTTTTTTGGCGATTTTTGCGAGTTTGTCAGCTTCGCAGTTTAACCTAATGTCTTTTTGGCCTGGTACCCAGCACAGGCGGATATGAAACTGTTCGGATCTCTCTTCAAGAGACACGTTACCAGAACGTAAATATGTCGACATGTTCTTACGTTTCATTACGTTACTATCATTTCTGTCATTTGTTAACAGAAGTGAAAAGCGGTAGCACGACACTGCAGCATTGGGCATTGGATTTGTATTGTTTCAGTTGGAAGACGACCGACGCACGGTAGCACCAACGTTGCATTATGTTTAAGGCATAAGGTTTCATGTACCCGGCCTAAGTTATTCGTGAAATGATACAATTTAAAGCATCCTTATAAATTTGTGCGAGCAGGCAGACTTCTGAATACATTTAAGTGCCTTAAATCAAGACATCACGAGCTGATGGTAAAGAGGGAAGAAGGAGAGAATGTAGTGAGTTGGAAATAGTTGGCGGGGAAGACTATATACAACTCATGTGGACACTACTAAAACACACATATGCAACTTACCCATCGATATACGTGACTTCAAAAGATTCGTCGTGAATATCCAATAACAGAGATAGCTTAAGCAGAGGTCGAGTCAATAACATGCCAAGAGTGAGTCGCGCACTTTTCCATCTACTCCTGGATGAATGTCTGCAACTCGTTCTAACTTCCACTTAATAGGTAGTAATCGCTCGTCCCGGATAATGACCAAAGCTCCTATCTTCAAGTTGGGGCCAGAACATGTCGATTTTGATAATTTCTGAAGTTGTACCAAAAATTCAGAACTCCACCTTTACCAAAGATACTGTCGTAGACTAGACATTAGTTGCCACCTGCTTAACAAGGTGTCCTTGAAATCAACCATGTGAGGTTCTTCTTGTTTGGACCCGCAATCATTCAGATGTCCTTTGTCCGTATAAGACTAGCAACTGAATAGAAACAACAGCGTCAAGTGTTCAATGACTTTATTTACTTCGTTCTGATCCCGACTTGATCTATTGCGCGATTATCCCCGCACAGTCGCTGCCGCAGGCTTTTATATGCTGCATCCGTAACGTTACAGCTCGGCCATCCTATCACTGATCTCGTCCTCGAGATCGTAATCGTCCCCCTCGCTAGCGTCATCAGCAAAACCCTTCTTCGGGGAGTTCACACCAGGGCTTAAGCTTGTCTGACGCCATGACGGTGTTGAACTTCCGTTGGTTGCGTTGCATGTGTGGAATGTCCTCCACTACGTACCTGTCGTTTGGCAGCACCTTGGAAATTATGTACGGCCCACGGTACCGGGGCTCCAGCTTCCCTGAATCTCCGGTCGCGGCAGGCTCGTTCTCTATGAGAAAGAGGTCCTCTGTCTGGTACGACGTCGGTCGTTGGCGCTTGGAGTCATACCTCGTTTTCTGCTACCGCTGGACTTCCTCGATGTTGGTTAAGGCTACGCTTCGCGTCTTCGCCAGTTCGTGGGCCTCCACCCCGGTCCTTTCTCCCAACTCCAAAAGCAGCTTGTCCCCAGAAATGCTCCTCGTCGTGTATGAGAACAGGAGCTCGTGTGGGCTCGCCTTCGTGGTGCAGTTTCGGACCGTGTTCAGCCCCCATTGGACTGACCGGAGGTGAGTTGCCCAGTCGTCTCCCTTTTTTCCCAACTCCAAAAGCAGCTTGTCCCCAGAAATGCTCCTCGGCGTGTATGAGAACAGGAGCTCGTGTGGGCTCGCCTTCGTGGTGCAGTTTCGGAACGTGTTCAGCCCCCATTGGACTGACCGGAGATGAGTTGCCCAGTCGTCTCCCGTTTTACCAGTTTTACCAGAGTGCATGGACTTGAGGGAAGAAGAGCGAATGGTGCGGTTGCACCTTTCCACCTGACGGTTCGCCCTTGGTGTCCTGACGGCGGTCTTGACGTGCTGCACAGCGTTCTTCTCGCAAAACTGCTCGAACATCCCCGACGTGAAGGCGGTTTCCCGATCTGTTACCACCCTTCTTGGCAGTCCGAAGCAACCGGCCACTTCATTCAAGACTTGTGAATTGTGATTCTTTTTGAGTGGATCGATGACCGTGGAAGTCTCACTGTCTGACAAGTCTCTATTAATTTCAATGTACGACAATATGGCTTTTTATTGTTTTTATTGTGGTTTCCTGATTCAATGCGGTTGGCATGCTCGCCCCAGTCTTGTGAATTCATTGGCTCTCCCGTTGCCTGGAATACCTCCATACCCATGAAGTGTTCTGTGTAATTACCAGAAATACAATTTTGTCAACACCTTCGAGTATAGTCATTAATTGAAAATGGCCATCACCAAGGGTCATTAACAAAAGCGCACATCAAGTGAAGTGTTAAGTCTTATTTTTTAATTCCATAATTTGAATGCAATTTTAGAAAAACTCTGTCAGCGGCAATAGGTTCCTTTTAGAGCGGATGACACGTTGAATGAGTACAGTTCCCGTGGGACTCATGCCCATAACAGACGTGGCGTTGACTGCTAATGAGCACTTTAGTGGTGGGAAAAAATACATACATGGTAGCAACTAGCAGTTTATAGCCGTTCATCATCAACCAAAATGGTCAGACTACATTCAAAATCAAAGAGTACCTTTTCCTCTGTCTATTTTCAGGACAATTTCGGGAAGTTCAGGTGTTATTTGAGCAAATGTCATTTCAAATGCTATCTGTCATTCTTTGGTTACATAATTTAATTGACTATGCTTTCTATGTAGAGGTCGATGGTTTCGTTGAATAACTTTTAAGTGAAGTGAGGGGATAGCAGCTACTAGTCACCAGCCAATATCAAGCAAACAGAGCTATAGTGTGAAAACGGCACTCAGTGCTAATTGGCTTCATTTTTGAACCGCCATCTTGAAACCCCATTGACTTTGAATAGAAATTTGAATATACTGCATTAGTTGTTGTGATGTATTATTATTATTTTTATTGTTGAGGGTAAATTGCACCGCGACCTTAAGATCTATTGTGCTCTCTATTCATACCTTTGCTTTCTTAAGAGGTACCCTCCCAAGCAGCTCTTTTCAGAGTTGTATTGAGGGTTATTTGCTCCTATTGCGCGAAGGTGGAAGAGACTTATCCTAGAGTATTCCCTCTAAGCCAGTTTCCTTTAGGAATCTGAGAATGAGAGCAGGTTCTAGTGATTTCAATTCTTCCTCTGATATTAGGTGTTTGCCCAGATATCTTTGTCTTTTGTAGGCCAGCGCCGCACGCGATTTGTAGCCTGTGGAGAAGACGACGACACTGCAGAGCACTTCCTCTGCTACTGGCCCGCCTTTGCTCGGATCAGGTGGCAGTTATTTGGTGCTGATGAGGTAAGAGCTGATGATGTAGGCTCCTCGTCACAGAAGCGCCAGAAATTCCATTAAATGTAAGTTGCTACCTGGTAGTACAATGGACCAGTGTTTGAGTCTGAGTGTTCCAGTGTAGAGTTCAAAAAACAACGACCAAAAAAATATGGAAAACATGTTTTGATTTCATTAGATTCTCCGCAGAATCTGCAGAGACCTTCATCTGATACTCCTAGTTTCCTTAGGTGCTCCCTGAGTTTACAGTGCTCTGTAAGGAAGCCTGTTAGTTACATGCTTCAAACCTCTTGCGGCTATATTGTCCCAACAGTTTCTTGGTTTGCTTCGTACCATGAGCGTTGTTCCATTTATCTGCCCGGTTCCTTCTTTCCAGTTCCCTGAACTCTTCCCTGATGACGTGATCTCCTACAGCGCAGAATGATTCGCGGCCTATGAAATGTTCCGATGCTCCTCTCCTAGCCAGGGAGTCGGCCATTTTATTGCCTTCTATCCCTGTACGACTGTCCGACATTATTGCTATGTCACTGTTGGTATAGTTCCTGTCAAGATTGATGTGAGCGCATCTGTCTATGGCATAGACTTCTGCTTGAAAGATACTGGCCCATGGGTTAGTAGTTCAGTAGAGACTCGAAAAAGTTAAGCAGTTGTCTTTGGGGTGCTTAACTTTTCCGAATTCTTAACTTTTTCAAGACATGTGTTTGTATGCATGTAAGAAGCAACGTAGGTTTTATCAGAAAGACATCGGCAAAAGAGGCTATATTCATCAGCGTTGTACAGTTGTTCGTTTGTAAAATAATTACAATTTCATGCATTTTGTCCGCAAAGCATGAATAAATTGGGTGACTGTTGATGTGTTGCTAGACAAAATTTCACCACACACCTTAAGATAGCGTATTCCATACCGGCACTTGAATTGTGCAAACCAATCTTGACTTGCTATAAAATCACCTCGATTTTTATTTGGATAGATTTGAACAAAAAGGTCCTTCGCCTTAGCTTTCAAAATATAACCACTTATTGGATAGTTTCATTCGTCTAAGAACCATTTGTACAGTTGCATCTTCATATCCACGTTTTCTGGCTTATTGTCTTCTTCATTTCTTGCAAGCAGCAGCATAAATGTTTGTTTTTTCTTTAATTTTTGAAATTGCAGCTCCAGAAGCATTCAAATCCATGGCCAATCGATTAGCCAAGCATTTGTCTATTTTTTTTAAAATGCAGCTTTTTTCGGCGATTGATAACCTCTTTTAATGATGTCCTTCCTCCTGACATTGTTGCAGTCACATCCAATCACGCACTGAAGAAAAACAATGCAAATTCAACTGTTGTCGGATACTAAGAACAGTGAAACGATATGTGTAAATATAAGCTACAAACAAAATGGCTTGGAAAAGTTAAGACAAAACTTAACTTTTTAGGGACACCCATAGAGACTGAAACCTACTTAACTTTTCCGTATACGTGACTTTTGCGCATCTTAACTTTTTCGAGTCTTTACTGTGCTTTGTCCGGGGTCCAAATACTCCTGCCCCTGTTCCTTAATCAGTTCTTGATCCAACCGTATACCATTTTACCGTATTGCTGCTCAATCTGTGGACTATGGATTCATTGGTCCAGTCTTTTTTGGCGCTGAGCTTAATGATATGATTTTGGAAATTGAATTTCTTAATCGTGATGTTGCCGTTTTGTACCGCACTAATCGACATGATTCTGTACGGCTTCTGGCCCGTCAAAACGACCACAGACCAAACTTTCACACTGAGGTGAATCCTAGAGAAGACCAGCGGGTTTTAAATTGATGCTCACCACCTTTTCATCGATATGCAAGCCGCATTCGACAGCATTCATCGCATGGAACTATTCGAAGCGATGACCAAATTCGGGATCCCGGGCAAATTTATCCGGTTGTGTCATACCATGCTTACACATGCGCGATGTACCTTACAGTTCAGTTCAAGGATCTATGAGCCGTTCAAAATCTGCACCGGATTTCGGCAAGATACGGTGTCATGTTCTTCAATCTGGTACTGGAGAAGATAGTGCGGCAGGGTAGCTGTAAGCACAAGTCTACAAGTCAATCAAACTGTAGGGTTAGGCAGATGATATTGACAACGTCGCGCATTCCCAACGTGCCGTAGTGGAAGCTTTCACGGCGATTGACGAACAGGCGAAACGAGCTGGTCTTAAGGTCAATGAGAATAAGACGAAATATGTCCTGCCGACCAAAAATCGTTCCGCTACACGCCACCTGGGGCAAAACATAACAATCGTCATACACAATTGTGAGGAAGTGAAGGAGTTTGTCTACCTCGGGGCAAACTAGAAATCTGACGTAGAATCGCTCTCGGCAACCGAGCCGGCCAAAATCATGCTCTACCAAACTCTTATTTTGCCTATCCTACTATATGGAGCCGCAAATCGGACATTAAGCAAAGCATCAGAGCTTATTCGTGCTGTCGAAAGAAAAAATACTACATCGGATATATGGAAGGTAAATGAAGAAGAAGACACAACCGGAAACTCTACAAGCGCGCTCCAGGTAAAAGAGTCGTCGAATCCGAGTCTTCTTCGACAAGAAAGGAAGTACCGAATCCGGTATAAAGACCAAGTCATTGTGGCGCAAGACAACTTGGTCTTGATGACTGGAACCAGCGTTCCAAGGACCATCATCGATGGAAGGCATCGATTGCTCGGACTCAGAGCCTCCACGAGTCACAGGCTAGATAGCAAGTAACGTATTCAACGACTGAAGAACGATTGTCATCCAATAGCATCTGATGTTCAAACACATAAGAGGCGGCATTTCCTGATCAGTTGACTTCAATTGTGAGTGGGTTGAATTTTATAACAGTTTATATGGAAATCCAAATGCACAGTATAGCAAAATGTGCCGTGGGACAATCCCAAATGCTGTGCAGATTTAGATCCGCTTCAACACTCTCCCTAGTGTCTCACTTCTATAGAGCGTGCGTTTCAATAAAATATAGGCCTCTAGACATCTGTAACAGAGTCAGTCTCATTACAGTTCTGTCGCTAGTACGCTGAGACCAACGACTATGACAACCATGTAATGAGTGCAAAGTAGCTAAACCTACCACAGAATCACTATGTTTGCAGCAAGTTTCCACAAATTGAACAAGTTCAGTGAGCGTCAATCGATCTATATTCTAAAATTGCGAACGTTTAACTCAGCAAGTGCAGTCTTCGGTTTGACGGAAGTAATTGAAACATGGATCTCGAATTCGGACCTCAAACCGGATTACCTTGTACTTGTGAACAAATGCTTTATCTATCTGCAATCAGCACTGCCAAGGTGAAGTGTCTGTGTTCCTCTCGCGATCATCCAAATGATGGTCATCGCAGTCCACCATATTCCACCACCACATGTTAGACCCTCGTTTCTACTCGCGTCACATTGAGTGCAAAACACAATTATCAGCGTCATGACTCAGTGATTAATTGGATGCTGCTCTCATCAGATATTCAGTGTCTGTTTGCCAAATTGACCCAAAAGGTTATTCAGCCGAGATAAGCATATTCTCGCGACAACGACGAAGCGAACATCGCTCATCTTTCGCAGGAAACTTCACAAGTGTCTTCAGCCTCTCCCAACTGAATTACAATCGCGCACCCACTTGTGTGCAGCCCAGACCATGGGGGAGTTTCGCCTAATTTGCGTGTCACTTCAAGGACTCCCTCACAATTAACGTCGTGCACACGCCAAAAGGGAGCGAATAAAGGAGGCATTTAGAGATCTAATTAAGCTAAAAGCACTTGCATGATGCAAACATGTGGAAACAGATATTACCTCATCATCGCCAGCTGAAACCGGGGAAACATCCGACCGACAAAGCCGTTTGTCAGAGCGTAATTTCCAAACACTCAATCAACCAGCGTCCGGGGCGGAGGCCCACCCCTCCGATCGATAAACAAAATAATTCTTTATAAACAGAGAAAACTTTCGGCACATTACCTAACATTGGCCTGCCGCCGAATGGATGCCTCGAGTCAGACAGACAAAACCAAGGCGGCTGCAGGCGCGGTTGTGTGATTTGCTCCACGTCCGTCATCACTCGAGAAAGTGCCCTTCAATGTGCGGCATCAATTTGGAGAGAAACAGACCGCATTAACACTTCCAGACCGAGCGATACAGATACTCGTACTTATTTTAATAATAGACTGACCTAAATCAACGGAATGCCTCGCCATTCGAGCGCGTGTTGTTGAACTGTTGCGAGCAGTGCGCTGTGCGGCCGACCAATCAACCGCGTTATGATAATATGTGACGAAGAATTTGTGTTTCTTCGCTTTTGTGCTTCGTTCAACTAAATTTATTGGTGACACAACGACGACCGGCCACGACACAACCACTGATCTGATATTGTGCTCGCATGTGGGAGGGTGGCTTTTGCCATACAAGCGCTAGCGCTTTGTGCGGCTCATTCAGCGGGTGGTTGTGACTTGTGGGGATGTGCGACAGCTCTGTCGACTGATTGTTTCGTTCTGATGGGGTCTGGGGGATTAGTCATGTGGCGATCTTATTTTTGTCATGCACACATCTTGGCTGTCTCGCCGACAACTGTTGGCCATGCGATCTGTGAAGGCACTCTGCATCGTTGTACACTGTGTGTGCGTGTGTTCACAGCTTGTCAGCCGAAAGCATTTCCTATGTACTTAGCCAAATAAAATTGTTGCCATGTATCCACTGACCGGAATTTTTTTTTTGGGGGGAACTAATCACTGCTGCAGATGCTTGTAAACGGAGAGATCCACGATGTGAATGTTCACTAAGTTTGGAACTGTTGCTTGAAACTGGTTTCGAATGCCTGACGCATCGAGAGATGAATGGTGACTGCTTCTTTACAAAGTCATTGGCTCCCGAATTGTAGGCGTTTTTGAAATATTCTCTGACGCATCGATTTCCATAGCGGTTTTTTTTTGATTTTTTTTCGAAGTTGCTTGCAGCATTTCGACCTTACTCGAAGTCATTCGCTGGGTTGCCATAATTGTAATTCCAATTTAGGATTGTTCATGTCGAAACCCGAAGGAAACTGGCTAGATTTAGATCGATCTGAGGCCGACGCGGAGTAATAACCGCCAACTCTGCGGGGTATTGAAATATAATACAAGTTTCTTTTTAAAAATGCAATAAAATGAACAAAATTAAATCTTGTAAATGAACTATGGTTGCCTCGCCTGGCTTTGCAGTAGCGCATTCTGTCACAACAATTTTCCAAGACCTTGTTGTTGTTGAATGGTATTGGCCTTAAGTGCTTGAATCGTTTCCGGTTTGTTTCCATAACATCAATCCTTCAAGGTTGCCCACAAAATGAAGTCCAAATTGGTCATATCGCAGCCCCGAGGCGGGCAACTGTCATGGCCAAGACGGCTGATAACACGATTTGGGAATTTGTCTTGCCGTCATGCATGAACAAGAGGTTGTCCAAATCCATGTCTTCAATTTCAGTAAAAAAAACCGAAGCGTTGTTCCCAGCCTCATTTTCGAAGAAAAATAGTCCAATGATGCCACCACTCGACAATCCGCATCAAGCTCTCTGTGGATACATTGGCTTCTCGACAATAAAGTGCAGGTTTTCCAAGCTCAGATGCGACACTTTTGTGTGTCTCCGAGATGAAAATGCGCCTCGTCAGCAAATATGAGTTTTCGCCCAAAATCGTTGTCGAAACTGCGAAGCGACAACGAAGTTGAGTCAATCGGACCTTGTAAGCGAATAATCTGAGGTCTTTGTGCAGAATTCACCTCAGTCTAGTGCGTTAGTCTATTGCGAGTTGAAGTTCGAGTCTGACACTCTCGGCCACTGCAGCCACATTCTCATCTGTCAGCACGATGGCGGGGACCATGAGAGTTGTCCACTAGCATACCAGTCTCACGAACTCTTTGCACAACCGTACGTACAGCAGTCGCGGTGGTTGCTTTATTTCGGTCAAAACATCTTCTTTTCAAAAAACTTGTTTGGGGTACAACTACAGCACTCACTTTGAAAAAAGTTTTCAATATTTCCCAACGTTGTTCAAGCGCAAAGCCACTCATTTCATTCGTCGACGGTATGATATGATGACTTTCTGTCAAGATTTCGAGCGCAAAACAGTCGTCAGTGTCAAAATAACCTATGATTTAACAAAAAAAAAACCACTAGATGGCCCACACAGTACAGTTGCTTTCGACTTGGTCAATTTGTGGGAGTCAGTGACTGGATTATGATGAAATGTTAAGAATTGCCTAGCAGCCCGCCGTGGTTTTCAGGGGGGCTTGCCACCAGACTAAGCCTAAATAAGTCAAGATGGGGTGACTGTGTACATCCACAGGTATCTCTGGGGACTACCTGCAGCACAATTCCATTACCAACACCCCCGAAAGTGCAAGTCCTAGTGAACTAGTGATGCAAATGCATGCGGATCTTTAGAATGTTAAGGATGTTCTCAGTTTCAAACGCTAGCCACCAGACGACGAACCCGTATGAATTGGTCTTACCACACCACATCCAGTGGCCTACCTTCGACTGTAGTGTACACTTGGTTGTGTTCATACAAAATGATGACAATTCCAAACAAAAAAAAGTCTCTGACATTGTGCCCATTGTGACTGAGTGTTTTATACGTGGCACACTACCTCTCAACATGATCTGTGATTTATGATCGATCGTAAGTCTCATGGGCATTCAGCGAGGAGAAAAATAATATCAAATCTGATCAATCTACAAAATGTAACGAAATCATGCGAAGATTGACGAGTTGTGAGTGCCTGTTGGCAGTCTCGCCTACGCGATCCCATTCCCAGGTGACAAATTTAACGATTTATTTAAGCCATAATCAATCATTTACATCCTCCCGAGCTAGTTGACCGCTTCAGCCAGCCGCACAAAATTAAATTTTACATTCCACAATTAATGGCAACAACGCCTTCCGGACTGAGGCATAGCCTCAAAAAATAATATGACGCGCTGTCTGGTGTTGGAACAGATCCAACACATTTTCTTCTTTTCACGCAAAAATTATTACAGGTTTAGAAATAGATTCGTTTTTTCTTCACAATTTCCTTCCATTTGGCAATGTCGAATCAGTGAATCAGAGGCCGAGATGAGCGATAGATGGTCTGTCGCATGTGGTCATGCTCTCGGCATATTGTCATCGTCGAAAATAAACAAAACAAAAATCTAATTTCCATGAGGAATAGAATCAAAAAGAGCCGCGCATTTACTAGTGTTTTCTGTTTGCAATTAAAGTTGCGTTTGAGGGCCATTGATGGGGATTTGATATCGCTTAGATGTTTGTTTTTTGGGGTTTTATTAATCGCACAAGACCCTCTTTAATTCGGATTAGTGCCGTCTGGCTTGGTACATGCTGCGAAAAGCTTACAATCTGTGAGTGATCACGAACATTTGTCATAATTAACTGACAGACCGAGTGTTCATGCGAATGGACCTTCATCGACAAATTGAGTTAAATTAACCGAATTAATCGACGTATTTGTCTGTGAGATGGAGAGTGAAATGCGCATGTGCTTTTGGATGAGACAAATGTTGCCAGGAAGAAATCTCTGAAGACAGCAGATGCCACGAATGAATATGATTTAAATTGTCTGCTAAATTCGTCGAAATTCTATAATTTGTTGGCGCATTTCTCAACCATAGAAATTTGATCTAAGAAGACTCGGTTGCCAATCGACTTTACAAGCTTGTGCCTTCTTTAGATCCTGTTTACTCCTTGATTGTGCCGCTTCAATAAGTCAGAGGTAAATGGTCAGATTAATATTTAGCTAAAAAGCATATAACCGTGAACTATGGAAAGAGATGTGCCAAGAGATGTGAGTTTGCGAAAGATGTGCGGATAGTCCGTATGTTAAAGATCCTTCAACTAAAATTACTTTGGCACATCTTCTGGTTCTGGGGACGACAGAATCTAGCGGGTGTTAAAAGATGAAGTGATCGTTCATGCAGGAAAACTCAATTACTAGAAGCAGTGACCGACTGAAAACTAAGTAAGATCAAACAGGGCACGTCTTTCCATTCAATCAGGCATTCAAACATGCTTTCTCTATCTGGAGAAATTTAGATCGATGCCAAATATATCATCAGTATCACAGTACCTAGGCCATAAATGCGAAATTATGTAGCTCGCTTTGTCGACTTCTGCATACCGACGTGGATAAGTAGTGTAATTGATGCACTTAGGCCAAAGTAGACCCATTCTACTGACACGTGGGTGTTTCAAAGTTAATGAGGTTTGCCGTGGTTCATGACAGTCTACCAGTTTTCTCAAACAAATTTTATTAGTGCGTTGACCGGTATTTTGCTGAGGGTGCCTCCTCTTCTAGGCAGCTTCTACAGAAGTCATTGGAGAATATACTTAAGGTGGCGCTACAGTCCGGGGTGGACCTGGGCCTCAACCAACAAGCGTCTCCAGCCAGCTCGATCTTTAGCTAGCTGTCTCCAGTTTCGCACGCATAGTTGGTTGAGGTCCCTTTCCACTTGCGTGCGCCACCTGAGTCGCGGTCTTCCTCTACTGCGCCGTCCCTCGAGGGTGGATTCGAAGACTTTTCGGGCCGGAGTATTGGTTTCCATCCGCTCTACATGACCTAGCCATCTCAGTCTTTGGATCTTCACTCTTCTGGCTAAGTCGATGTCGCTGAACAGCCCGTATAGTTCGTCATTATATCTCCTCCTCCACTCACCGTCTATGCAGACGGGACCGAAAATCACACGAAGAATTTTCCTCTCGAAGCAACCAAGGGCAGCTTTTGACAAAGTCCATGCCGCCGCGCCATATAGCAGGACTGGGACGATTAAGGTCTTGTAAAGAGTTATTTTGGTTGTTCGAGAGAGGGCTTTGTTTACCAGTTGCTTTCTTAGCCCAAAGAAGCAGCGATTGGCAAGGGTTATTCTTCGTTTGATTTCAGCGCTGGTGTCATTGTCTGAGTTTATAGCGGTGCCTAGGTAGACAAAGTTTTTGACTACCTCAAAGTTATATCTGTCTGCTGTGACGTTCTGACCGAGACGTCGGTGTTGGGTGCCCTTTCTCGTTGACAGCATATACTTGGTCTTACCCTCGTTTACCGCTAAACCCATCTTCGCGGCCTCCGTTGCAATACCCACAAAAGCGCCATTGACATCACGCTGCGTTCTTCCGATAATGTCAATATCGTCGGCATATGCGAGTAGTTGGACGGGCTTCTGAAAGATTGTTCCTATGGTGTTGGCGTTCGAGTTTTGAACAATTCTTTCAAGAACGATGTTGAAAAAGTCGCATGACAGCGGGTCGCCTTGTCTGAATCCTTTTTTCACATCAAAGGTCTCGGTTAGGTCTTTACCGACCTTGATGGAGCAGCGTGCATTCTCCATCGTCATAATACACAAACGGACGAATTTGGTAGCGATGCCAAAACTAGACATTGCTCTGTATAGCTCGTCTCTATAGATGCTATCATACGCGGCTTTAAAATCGATGAAAAGGTGGTGGGTATCGATTTGTTGCTCCTGGGTTTTCTCCAAAATCTGCCGTAGTGTGAATATTTGGTCGATGGTGGATTTTCCTGTCCTAAAGCCACACTGGTATGGACCGACCAGGTTGTTGACGAATGGCTTTAGGCGTTCACGCAGTATGGCAGATAAGATTTTATATGCGATACTAAGGAGACTGATGCCTCTGTAGTTGGCGCAGTTCAAAGGGTCTCCTTTTTTATGGATCGGGCAAACAATGCTGAGGTTCCATTCATCGGGCATGTTTTCCTCCGACCATATTTTACAGATGAGTTGGTGCATGCTCCTTACCAAATCATCGCCTGCGCCTTTAAAAAGCTCGGCGGGTAGGCCGCCAGCTCCCGCAGCCTTGTTGGATTTCAGTTTAGATATGGCAATCCTCACTTCATCCGGGTCGGGTGGACGGAATTGTTGATCTTCGTCGTCCCTTTCATTGGGGTTGAATGGTTCGTTCTGCCTGACAGCGGGATTTGGTTCTACGTCGCCGTTATACAGTCTGCAGAAATGGTTTTTCCATATCCTCAGCATCGACTATGACTCTACTACGATGTTCCCTTGATCATCCTTACAGGCTTCGGTTCGGACTTTATAACCTCGACTGGTTAACTTTACCCTTTGGTAAAACTTCCTCACCTCATTCCTGCAGTAATATCGCTCTATTCTGCCGATCGCGCGCTTCTCATGCTCCTTCTTTTTTCTCCTGAGAAGCCGGTGTTCGTCTCTCCTCTTCTGCTCGTAGAGCTCCCGAGCAGCTCTTGTCCTTCTTTGCAGTGCCGCTTTGTATGCTTCTTGCTTGGCTGCATTCGCCTGCCGACACTCGTTGTCAAACCAGGGGTTTCGTTGTGGTGGCGGATTGAAACCCAGCACATCTCTGATGGCTTTTTGGCAATGCTGCCACTGGTCTTCAATACTTGATGTTGGCGGCGTAGGATTTCTTAAGAGGTTAAGGGAGACACGATCGGAAAAGGATTTGGCAATCTCTTGCGATTGTAGCCGGCTGACGTTGAACTTCCTCACAGTATTTCTTTGTCTTGGCGGTGTTCGGCATATCCGCAGCCTTACCTTGGCTACAACAAGGTGCTGGTCCGAATCAATGTTGGCGCCTCGGAACGTTCGGACATCTATGATACTGGAGAAGTGCCTTGCGTCTATCGCAATATGGTCAATCTGATTGACGGTTGATTGATCAGGAGATCGCCATGTTCCTTTGTGAATATCGAGATGTGGGAATCTTGTACTGGCTACTACAACATTTCACCCCGCAGCAAAATCGATCAGCCTAAATCCGTTATCGGATGTGGTGTCGTGTAGGCTGTGCTTTCCGACCGTACTACCAAAGATGTTCTCTCTTCCTAGCTTTGCGTTAAAATCGCCAAGGACAATTTTAAAGTCGTAGCTAGGGCATTGCTCATACGTTTTGTTCAGGAGCTCATAGAACCTGTCTTTGGTGTCATCATCTTTCTCATCTGTGGGGGCATGTGCGCATATAAGGCTTATGTTGGCAAATTTAGCCTGGATGCGAATTGTCGTGAGGCGCTCGTTCACGGACCTGAACGATAGGACTTCTTGCCTAAGTCTGCCTCTAACGACAAATCCACATCCAAATAGGCGCTGTTTTTGTTGTTTGTAGCAATCACCGTAGTATATATCACAGTTTTTCATCCTTCTTTTGCCGGGTCCATCCCATCGCACTTCTTGGATGGCGGTTATATCTGCTTTGCAGCAGTCTAGGGCTTCCGCTAGTTGTTCGGCTGCACGTGGCCTATAAAGGGACCTTACATTCCACGTACAAATCCGAAGATCGTTGTCCGTATATCGTTTGCAGGGGTCGTCATCAGTAAAATCATCCGTTTCCGAGGCTTGTTGTTGCTTCGTAACTAGCAATTTTTTGTGTGGCCGGGCAGTTACCCCGACGGCACAACCCCCAACCTGGAGGGCCAGTTCCTTTTTTGTAACTCCTAGGACAAGAGGTCGCACTTATAAGTTTGGCAAGTTGAGCTCGGGTGAACTACAACCAGTACCCGATGGCTACCACTTGGAGGTAAAATAAGCACAATTGGTGTGTAGAAAAAGTTACAACACTGGGCATCGCCAGGTTGACGCCAATCAGTGCCTACCCGATTCCCACAGCACCCAGCCATTGGAGAATATGCCTGGTCTTTTTGCGAAAAGGCATAGTAGGCAGTGTCCGGTGATTATTCCCACTGAAGTGCTAATTTTAGATCTCTTTAGAGAGATCATATTTGATATTCGACAAGCGATCCCTGTCAACCATCTGGCATTGAATTTCTTTGCGTAGAGATTATTGAGCTATATCTTGAAGGTAGCTATAGGGGTACCTATGTTCGGAGAAAATCCATCAGTTGGCAGTCTAGTGACTTTGCAGTTTCTCGGCATGTCTTTATGGCCTGTCACCCACCACAGGCGAATGTTGAACTGTTCGGATATCTCGTTAAGAGATGCTCAGCAGGCGGTTACTAAATTGGAGTTTATAGAGAACGATCCCAGGGATTTAATTGCTGCTTCGCTATCAGTAAATATATAGATATCGCGGGCGGATATTACGTTCCACCTTAGCCATGACAGGGCTTCGCTAATCGCCATTACTTCCGCTTGGAAGACGGTGCAGTGATTGTTTAGACGAACGGGTTTGTTCAGATGTAGACCCTTCGAGAAAACGCCACTTCTTACTCCTTCATCCGTCTTGGATCCATCTGTGTAAAAGTGTATGGCTTTACCAAAGGGATATATATGTACCACAAGTCTCTGTCCGGAATCAGGGTTTCGAAGTTGTTCTCTGGGAAGTGTTCTGGTGAAGTGTAGTATAAGTAAATTGAGGTAATGTTTTGGTCGTGTAGGATTTTGACTTCCATCTGTGACTTCCATTATAGAGAACATGCCTTCAGATAAACTGGGGAGTTGGTTGCTGGTTGCTTACCAAAGATATCTAGAAAGCTAAAGTTCAGGAGCATTTCCAGCGCATCGGTGGGAGTAGTTCTGAAGGCTCCACTGATGGACATGCAGGCTTGTCTCTGTTTATTGAGCTGGGTACCGACGTTGAGTATGGGCCACCACACTACCACACCGAATAAGAGGATGGGTCTTATAACAGCTATAAAAAGTCAGTGTGTCATTGAAGGTTGACTACCCCAATTGTGACCAATGGCTTTCTTACTTATGTATATGGCCGTACAAGCCTTTATTACTCTTTCTTCTGTTTTGAGCTTGCAGTTTAGTCTGCTGTTAAATATAAGGCCAAGCTATTTCGCCATGTACGAGAACGAAATGCTGGTGTCATTTAGAATTAAGGGGCGATAAGAGGGATTTTATATTTTCTGGATTTCGGTTTTCCGAGCATTATGCCTGAAACACAATGGGGCTTTGGTGCTGCGTTTTGAAATGACAACTCAATTTATCAGCTGTTTTCAATTCACAAATCCCATATGAAAAATATTATGTCCTTACTACTCCACTAATTTCACCCGATAAATTAACCTCAGTCAGCTGTTGCCATTTCTCAAATGTCAGTTGACTCTCAATTTGAGCGAAGATCTCTCAATTTGTAAGGGAGTGTGAGTGAAAGCGCCTTTCGCACTGATTTTTTCCAACATGTCGAAAAATCCTTACGTGAATCTGCCCTCTTACGTTTTATGACATTTCTCTCATTTCGCTCCAGAAAGCACGAAGTCGTATTTTGTGCATAGCATATGATTTGCGTGTGTTGAATGAAAACGCGAGCAGCAAAGCCCTATTGTGTTTCGCGCATTTTCAGGCGCCAGACCATTTTCAGGTGCCCAGTTGCATACAGACGTTGCTCGGATTATAACTAAAAACTCAGGTATATCTCTTTAGAGGCGCTTACAGGAATGAACATGTAAAAGAAAATCTATCTATGAGGCACCGTGTACTCGCCAACTAAAGCACGATTTCTTAAGCGGTTGGTTTTTTATTAGAATTGATAAATCAATACTTTTGGTTTACTTTTTAAAGATTATTTCATGTAAGTTTTGATAACGACGTTTAAATGGTCCATACCGAGATTCCAATTATGACCTAATTCTCAGCGCACTAACACGTTAAGACAACAATGTTCCAATGCTTCAATAAACTCTAGACAGAAGACGCCATCACACGATCTAGCCGACCAATTTACCGGTTCAAAGGAAATAGCTTTCGATCTATGACACTGACTGCTGTTTCCCGTTCGAAATCTTGAGATATCGCGATATATGATATCTCCGCGGAACGAAATGAGTCGCTTTTCGCTTGAACAACGTTGGAAATATTGAAAACTTATTTCCAAAGTGAGTGGTGTCTAGCCCATGTAGTGCAAGAAGTGAAAAGAAGAAGTTTTGGCCATAACTGCTATGTACAAGCTTGTGCAAAAAATTTCGTGAGACTGGTATGCTAGTGCAACTCTCATGGTCCCCGTAGTCATACGGACACATATGAGCATGTGGCTGCTGTGGCCGAGAGTGTGAGACTCAATTCATAAACATCAACTCGCCATCGATCTCAACAGCGCAATATATCGCGCACTAGCCTGAGGAGAATTATGCACAAGGTTCTCGGATTATTCGCTTACAAGGTCTAATTGACTCAGCAATTGAAGGCGCGTGACCATCCGCTTAGTTATCGCTTCGCAGTTTGGGCAGCTTGAATTCGACAAAAATTTTGATCGAAAAATCGTATTTTCTAACAAGGCCCATTATCAACTCGGCGGCAAACCTGCACGTTATTGTGGATAAGCCAATGCATTCACAGAGACTGAGAGTTTTGTGCGGATTGTGGAGTGGTGGCATGGGGACAACGTTTCGGTCAAACGGTGGGCGTATAGAGCCATGTTAACCGATTTTTCTTAATTGAAATTGAAGACATGGCTTTGGACGACTTCTGGTTCATGCAGGATGGCGGGCCATGCCACAGAGCCCATGGCACAATCAATATTTTGCGGACCAAACTCCCAAGTCGTATTATCAGCCGTCTTGGTGATGTCAATTGGCCGCCTCTAAGTCAGTTCCTTTGGACTGTTTTTTTTGGTTGAATCGTGAAGGACCGATGTTATGCCAACAATCCGGAAACGATTTCAGCACATAAGGCCAATATCATCCAAGCAATCCGTATACATGGAATAAATTAAATTCTGTTAATTTTATTGCATTTTTAAAAAGAAACGGCCCTCCCTGTGTTTTTTCTGATCATTTGTCCAACGATCGTATTAACTCGTTAACCTTACTTTTTTTTTCATTTGTCTCTATCTGCTAAGCAATCGTTTTATGCCGTCATTCTACTCCACCATGCCGTCTCATATTGCTTTCGCTTCAGCACACTCCCATATGCGTTACTCACTCGCTGTCAATAGATAAGACTTAATCCCTGTCGGTGGCCCCTAGTCACTATCTTCCGCCGTAGTCACCTCCTGAGTTCAGTTCACAATAAAGTGCAAAAAAAAGAACGCCAAACATTCATTCCAAGCGAATCAATCTGACAAAATAAACGAAAAATTGTGTGCTTCCAGGAATTCACAGCGTGACTTCGCCATGATTTACCTTTTCGTGTAAACACACGTCTGACGAGAAGGAAGTGCCTAGATACTTTGCTCACACGCAGCTAGGCGTCATGACTTCGACTTGAAGTGATGCACATGTATTCGCATCCAATTTGTTTTGTTTTGCTGAAGCGTTTACTTCGCGGTCCCGACTAACAATATATTGGATTCGGCACCGTGATGCATTGCATCTGTGGGATGGGGCGGTGCGCGATGGGCGGCTGCCAGCGGAAGTTTATGTTGAATTATGCCAACAGCAGATACAAATTGAACAATTTCTCACAAATTGGATGAGTGCATGCTGTTAGCGACGAATGTCATCCGTACGGCTTCGGCTTCGATGATCGCCGAGCCTGGGTCGGCGGGTAATAAAATTATATAAGTGGTGATTGGGCGACTTGGAATCTAGTTTAGTCTGCCCTGATGTAATTGATAGAGCATACAATTGTGTGAATGCCATTTGTGAATGGAATGAGGGTGGCTGCTGCTTAAGCTGACTGCTCTTGGGAAATATGTATAAAGAACATAATCCCCTTAAACTGCGCGCAAGGGGGAACCGAACTCTTGGTTTATGTGAGCTGCAGCTACAAACCACAAAGATACATGAAAAATGAGAGATCCACGCACTGAGAATGAACTCATGCCAAGAGAATACGCAGGGGCTGCCGCTTTAAATCGGTCCCTCATTCTGATAGAAAAGTGGAAGGAGAGAGCTACAAAAATATTGTAAAGCACTGGACCAGAAACAGAACCCTGTGGAACTCATAAATGTATTGCAAACATATTGCTTTATCTTTGCTGTCGTTTCCGTCCGTCTGAGAAATCTTTGTGCACAATTGTTTCGACTAGTTAGCCATGATTCTCTAGTGCACTTCCAGCGAGCATTAATTTGCGAGCTTACGCCTCATTTGTGCTGACGTTAATTGGTAATGCTGGTAGCTGCGCATCTCTTATCGAGTGATTTGACGGATCTCCATAAAAAAAATGTCTAAATTCGGACATTTCCTCGGTCGATAACGATTGCTGACCAAAAACATTTCTCAATTGGTTCGTTGGTTCGCTGGGTTATTCATTTTGTTGTTCCGTTTAGGGTGGATATAAATAAAACACATTTATGACTTAGATTTTGAATGTGGATCTTAGCACTATGAATTCAATGTAACATAATTTAAAAGGCCTCAAATGGACTGACATGCTTATTTCCGATGACTTTTCATTGACATGTCGGGACAACCGCGGCCATAACTTGTCGAACATTTGTTTTCAAAGCATCAGTAGTTTCCGAATTGTGGGCATACGATCATCCAGCGATCTTGGTGGCCTCTGGCCAGTGCTCCTCATTTTTCATACAACAAGATGGAATGACTGTGTGAGATGTGTCTTGAAAGCACAAGTCTTAGATAGGCAGAGATGACTGCATGAATATTAAAAATAATAAAAATCATGCTCACTTAGAACAGCGGGTCCAGTGTAGCCATTTGGTGGCTTTGATAAATTGCAGAATGTACTTTAGATCTATGTTCTTCAGATCCTCAAGGTAATTGAAGTAACATTCTGCAAGTGCAGGGCATTTTTTGAGCTAGTGTTTCCTCCTCTTCTTCATCTCTGCAGCTTCTACAGAAGTCGGTATACGGTGCTCCAAGTATTCTGGCTTGATTGCCTATAAATGGCCAGTTGGCATCCCTATTATTTTACTGATCACCTTCCCGTCATACTGCAGGAGGGATTCAGTCGTTCTTTGGTTTTTTCTTTGGTTCAAGCCATATTGCTTTCGATGTAATGCATGCATCCCATTCTGCCCATCTGCAATTTGTATCATTTATAGCGATTGCCATCAGTCGCGGTTTTTTTTTTGGGGGTGGGGTGTCCCATGACCTAGTGCCATTGGCATACCCGCTCCCTTTCTTGCTAGTTAATCAGCTCTTTCATTGCCCGGAATACCGTTGTGCCCGGGGACGCATCTTGTGTAAGATTGCATCAATCCGCTATCTCCCTTAGAGATATCCGGCAGAGTTTTACCATCTTGGAATTGATCGATGGTGTAACCAGAGAATTTATGTCCGCCTGACTATCTATGTATAAAACAATATATTTTCCCTCTATCGGACTCATTGATAGTCGTTGGGCTGCCCTTTGAACAGCTGTTACTTCCGTTTGGAATACACTGCACTGGTTCAGTAGCCGGATTGTCATAGAGATCTCTGACAAACTGACGTAGATAATTGTTCCTATACCTTTACCCGATTTTCATCCGTCAGTGTATATTTCCAGCTGAGTTACAGACTTTTTTCGTCCCAGTCCTCTCTCGTGGGAATTAAAGTCTTGTGCTTAATTTCGAAGTCCATGAACGGCGTCATATAGTCTGCCTCTTTAGAGACATTCGAGTTTTGTCGTATCACCATGTGCCCTTTGCCGTGGGTTTTACTCCATCGGTTGCCATCTATTAATCGTAAAGCTGCATGTGTTGCCATGAGTATCCCACATATGTTCATGTGAACGAGATGCAGTACCAGATATGATACCAGCTGTGGTCCTGGATCTTAGTGTCGCTGTTGTACAGATGCATGCAGATCTCTGTATACTACTTATCTTGATAAGATTTTGTTTAACCCGGAAAGCCGTCCACCAGAACCACAAGTCTTCACACATCCATATTTCTCATTTGACGCTTCAAGTCATAAGTAGAGTTGAACTAGAAGCAAATCCAAATGGTAAATACGTCATAATATGCCGTGCGAGACGTTTGACTTCATTTAACCGATCCAATAACGTACACTGAGACGTGCACAATAACGGACTGGTTCGGTGGATGATTGTCTGGTGAACTATAAACCTATGTTCCTCGAAGTGCACGAAAAACATTTTTCGCAGGACGCTCATAATACAGCTGATTGATGTGGAGACGTTGCTGAGGTGTGAGTCATACCATGTTGATTTCTCAAGCAATACTGCATATGAATACCACGACATAACGAGCCCAGTAAAGCGCAATCTGTAAAAAAATGTTGAAAAAACAAGACTAAATGGTCGGTATGCCGATTAACAAATAAACTCATGTTTTCACAATTTTAACACGTTCACCGATCCTTCAAATGATCCACATTGTAAAATAGTGCAGTTTCAAATGACAGTTCGGTATGACGTGACGTGATTGAAACAAAGTTTCACGTCGAATTGTATGACTCTATACAATGAACACACTATTCACCTTCTTACTATTTAATGATATAAACTGTCACTTTGCTGATTTCTGTTTTGTCTACCACAGGTATCACTAAGCCAAGATATTTCCGAAATTTATGCTTTTAAATAATAATAATAATATGGGTGGCTCTACAGCCCGTAGAGGGATATGGCCTAGCTTCCCAGCCAGCACTCGTGTTGTCGGTCCGACTACGAACGGACAATTTTGAGAAGCTTCAGAGAGAAGCTATTACCTTTTGAGCATGTACTCGAAAGAGATGGGGCCGTGAATATTATTTTTTGTCGTAGTGGGAACCGAACCACGCACAGACTCACAACGCCACGGCCGCTAGGCTTTACAATGAAGTTCATTCCATGTAATGATTGGGTTATGTGTGAACTTGCATTCAACAATTTGCATAAGTGAATCTGAAGAAATGGTCTCTAAGCTGTTATGGTCCGCCATCTACTACAAAACAATAAGCCCTTCAATTCATAAATGCCACCGTAGCATCGATTCTTAAAGGCCTAGTAGCGATCCCGGACACCTCAACTTTTTTTTCACGTCACTTCACGTCACTCGTTCTTGAGTCGCTGACAATGTTGTGAGAGTATAAATGCTAAGTGAAAGAAAGCCTTTGATTGTTGAAGAAGTCCACGTTCACACTATATTCTAATGCCATCGTAAAACGATGAGCTTTTATACCCATATTTTTCGGGAATAATAAAAACACATCAGAAAACGGTGACTGCAAAACAGATCCACAGGTCAAATGTTGGTATTATAAAAGAACACTCATTACTGCATTTTGCTTAGACGTTTGCCTTTGCTTCGTGGCACTCGACAATAAAAACAAATTTCTACAAATTTTGTATTAATTTACTTTTACCTTTGAACGGACGATATGTTCATGTTCATCCGTTAAAATTCTCAAAATTGGTCCAATTGTCAAAACGTAATTAAGTTATGTAAAATTGAAGGAAATATAAAAATTTGGCATCACTGAGTTCATTAAATGCTCAATAGTGAAGGATTCTTCGAAGATCAGCTGCCCAAAAGTATGCAACAATATTTAGGCGGCTTCTGCACCATAGAGAACAAAAGGAAATACAGAAGACGAGCAACTCTTCACTTGCCTGGCCTAATTTGTCGGATGTTCATTTTGCAACCATTCATGTACATACATGTATATGATTGCAACGGGCTATGTTCTCGAGCGTTTTAACTGAACACCTTCACATCACAACCCGTGGTGGTAACCCACAAACCTCAATGGAAGGAAATTCCCCACATGCGGACTGTGGGCAGCGATGACCTTCTTTGAATCCCATCGATTCCGTCGATAATTTCATTGCAAAATCTATTTACGTCGTCAACGGCGATCGCATCTGTGCGATAAACAACAATATTTCCATTGACGCCTCGAAAGAAACGCAAAACAAATACCCGAAAGCTTTTTCTCCATAAAATCAAAATCAAAATAATAAAAAAAAAAACATCAAAAGAAAAAATCTGCAATTTTTGTTTCTGCTTTTTCCTGTATCTCTGTATCTTTCACAAGAAGAGCAGATACAGTTTGTCTGCAGCAAAAGTACATGAGTTCACGCCTACATGCGGACGCACACATGCCTGCGCCGAGAACAGAAGCCAGTCGCTTTCGGCTGCGTATTTCAAAAGTCTTCGGCCACCAGCCACCGCCACCGTCAAACTCTGAACTTGGCAGCGCAATTCAGAATCGGAATACGGGCATGTACACGGTTTATTTAGTTCAATTGTTTCAAATGCCTGAAAGTTTATTAATTTTGTGATTTTCATCAGAAGTGACCTTGATGGGGTGGATGGCAGCTTCTAGTTTTGCGCGAGTCTCTCAAGTGCATAGTGGACTTGGGGGGGGCACATTTTCGACGCGGATATGTGTGTGATCTTTGATTCAAAATGGGACCAGACGTTCCAAAGTGATTTGAGTTTTTGAATTTGAATGGCTTCATCCTTAACACAGTTCTGCGCTGCGTGACTGTTTAATTGAAGGTTCGTATTGCGTGTGCTTTTTTGTTTGTTATGTGATGTCAATGTGTTCGTTTGTGTTGGTGACACCATCCTTTGCTGTCGTTTCTTTAAGACGGATAATTACATGAGCAGACAATTTCTGTTTTTGGGGTCGTTATCCTTTTGAATCTGAGTCATCCGCAAGAGTGAGGCGAGATTTTCTTGAGAGCAGAGGAAATATTTCCGTCGTCACTCGATCCGTGCGGAAGGCCAAACATTTCAGTTGTCAGCTCATGTGATGTTTGTACTAAGAACGCCCCTCGATGATCGACAGCAGAGGGGGGGGGCGCACTTTTGCTGATGGACAAATGGACGCTAGGTTGAGGTGGCTTGAGAGTGCACTTCGAACAGAGTAGGGCCATTGTGCTGCTAGACGGAAAGTTGAATTTCACTATCAAGGCGGGGAAAACATGTCACTGAAAATCTTGTATTATATTCATAATGTTCCTGTACTAGTAAAAGAAGAATATATTCTTAGAGTACAGTGATAAAAATCATCGATATAAAGCGGTGTGTGTCCTTTGTTGTGTCAATACATTGATCTCGAGTTCTCACATTGATCGTTGAATATACTATTCTCTGTGATCCCTTGTTCGAACGTTGGTCTTCCCCCGACAGGTACAATCGACAGACGGTAGCGGCCAGTACGGCGGTTGTACTGAAATCACTACAAATGTGGAAGGAAGTCTATCATCCATAGTTAAGCTCCACTTCAAGAAGAACTTTTCAACCAGCATCAGCTTGATGGTCCTCTGCAAATCGTCGCAGATGGACCAGTTAAGTCAAAGGCGTGGATGCGGGCGTCTACTCTTAGGATTGTAATTCGTGATGTACTCATACTAACAGCACTTTAGCCTGTGTCTGGCCTACAACGACTTCTGCATAAACTTCAGGGAAAAGGAAGTGGCGGAACCTCTTGTGCAACTTCTCTGCAATAGCAGCACCCTCTCCTCTCGAAGGAATGGCCACCTAAATACAGTGGAATCCCCCCAAGTTGAACTCTCACGGGATATCAAAATCAGTTCGGCTTAGGTTCCGGTTGGTTGGTTTAAGTGGCTATCCGAATTGTCTCAAATCGGGTACAAGTAGCGCACTTGCGCGCCGTTTTGATACCACACCTCGTACACCGTGGTTGTGTGGGTTAGCTAAATCAAGCCTGTGGAGTTTAGGAATTTGATTATGTTCGATATACTTTGGTTAGCCATCTCGGAGTGGTCACTGAGGAAAGATTTGCCGAACGCGGTGTTTTTTTGTTCGGCTAGTGTCGGACAGTCACAGAGAAATTGAGGCAGGCTTTCCTCTGAGTGGGGGTCGAGGCAACTGCGACAGTGTGGGTTGAACGGTATTCCGAATCTAGGTCATCAGTCCTTCTTTTCGTGTAGGACGGACAGGTTTTCCTAGAGACATCGTTTCCACTGTATTCAGGGTCGACCCCACCATATGTGCAGTATGTGCAAATGCACACGGCGCATTTTGAGGACTAAATATGAATTTCCATTCACACGCAAGAACGAACCATTCAACCCCAATGAAAGGGACGACGAAGATCAACAATTCCGTCCACCCGACCCGGATGAAGTGAGGATTGCCATATCTAAACTGAAATCCAACAAGGCTGAGGGAGCTGACGGCCTACCCGCCGAGCTTTTTAAAGCCGCAGGCGATGATTTGGTAAGGAGCATGCACCAACTCATCTGTAAAATATGGTCGGAGGAAAACATGCCCGATGAATGGAACCTCAGCATTGTTTGCCCGATCCATAAAATAGGAGACCCTTTGAACTGCGCCAACTACAGAGGCATCAGTCTCCTTAGTATCGCATATAAAATCTTATCTGCCATACTGTGTGAACGCCTAAAGCCATTCGTCAACAACCTGGTCGGTCCATACCAGTGTGGCTTTAGGACAGGAAAGTCCACCATCGACCTAATTATTTTAACACTACGGCAGATTTTGGAGAAAACCCAGGAGCAACAAATCGATACCCACCACCTTTTCATCAATTTTAAGGCCGCCTATGATAGCATCTATAGAGACGAGCTATACAAAGCAATGTCTAGTTTTGGCATCCCTACCAAACTTGTCCGTTTGTGTAGAATGACGATGGAGAATGCACGCTGCTCCATCAAGGTCGGTAAAGACCTAACCGAGACCTTTGATGTCAAAAAAGGATTCAGACAAGGCGACGCGCTGTCATGCGACTTTTTCAACATCGTTCTTGAAAGAATTGTTCAAAACTCGAACGCCAACACCAGAGGAACAATCTTTCAGAAGTCCGTCCAACTACTCGCATATGCCGACGATATTGACATTATTGGAAGAACGCAGCGTGATGTCAATGGCGCTTTTGTGGGTATTGCAACGGAGGCCGCGAAGATGGGTTTAGCGGTAAACGAGAGTAAGACCAAGTATATGCTGTCAACGAGAAAGGACACCCAACACCGACGTCTCGGTCAGAACGTCACAGCAGACAGATATAACTTTCAGGTAGTCAAAAACTTTGTTCAATTCAGATAATGACACGAGCGCTGAAATCAAACGAAGAATAACCCTTGCCAATTGCTGCTTCTTTGGGCTAAGAAAGCAACTGGTAAACAAAGCCCTCTCTCGAACAACCAAGATAACGCTCTACAAGACCTTAATCGTCCCAGTCCTGCTATATGGCGCGGAGGCATGGACTTTGTCAAAAGCGGATGAAGCTGCCCTTGGTTGCTTCGAGAGGAAAATTCTTCGTGTGATTTTCGGTCCGGTCAGCATAGACGGTGAGTGGAGGAGGAGATATAATGACGAACTATACGGGCTGTTCAGCGACATCGACTTAGCCAGAAGAGTGAAGATCCAAAGACTGAGATGGCTAGGTCATGTAGAGCGGATGGAAACCAATACTCCGGCCCGAAAAGTCTTCGAATCCACCCCCGAGGGACGGGCGCAGTAGAGGAAGACCGCGACTCAGGTGGCGCACGCAAGTGGAAAGGGACCTCAACCAAGTATGCGTGCGAAACTGGAGACAGCTAGCTAAAGATCGAGCTGGCTGGAGACGCTTGTTGGTTGAGGCCCAGGTCCACCCCGGACTGTAGCGCCACTTTAAGTAAGTAAAATTCACACGCAAGAATTTTGTTCGAGAATAAAAATCTACACTCTTCGCTCAAAAATGTCCATAGGAAAACATCTCAAAATAATGAACTCAGTTCTCAATTCGTGTAGAATCATTTGAGCCAAACGTACAGAATTTATTTTTGCATATATGAGATTTGTTCATACACGTAGGTAGGTAGATATAGTTCCGATAAGGGATGAGAATTTGCTTCATATGTAAAGGGCGTCCCATAATTCACGCAAAATGTGATTTTCATAGGAAATACCGAATTTGTATAAGAAAACTTACATTTTTTATTGAATCATAGATTATACAAATTGGCGTTGTGTATAGAATAGAACATCGGATAAGAGGTCGCCACGACTTTGCTGACAGCCCGTAGAGGGCCATGGCCTAGCTTCTCAGCAACCACTCGTGTTGTACTCTATACTCATTAAGCATTGTCAGTGACTCGAAAGAGGTGGGGCCATGAAAAGTATTTCTTGTCGTACCAGGAATCGAACCCAGACAGGTAGGTGCAAGTGCGTAGGAGTCGACGCACATACCCACAACGCCACGGGCCACCACAAGTACGTACTCCTTTATTGAAATTTTCTATGACCGTTTCGCATAAATGTGCCTGAATTTCATTAATATCCCACCGAATTTCCTCTCTCAAGGAGTAGGTAGTGGTGGGCTTGTTTGCATAGACATATAATTTAAAAAAAAAAACCAGGAAAAAAAATACTAATGTCGTTAGATCGCAAAGTCTGGATGGCGAACTCTGATCGCAAAAACGGCCGATTACATGATTAGGAAATGACTCATGCGGTAATTGAATTGTTTCTCTGGCTGTGTGGCATGTGGCACCGTCTGGTTGGAATCACATGCTGGTCACATCCATATCTTGTAAATTAGGCACTAAAATCTGGGTTATCATGTCACGAGTATTTCGTATTGTTTCAATTCGTATTATTTCATTTTTGCAAGTCAGAAATGTCTCTTTCGTGATCTGAATGCTCTCATCGTAAAAATCCACTGTATTCGCTGCATTCTCTCTCATCTCTCTTCTTAAGATTAGATATAGGTATTACTTTTCAAATGTACGACATTCGATCTCACTTCGACCAAAGAGACTTATTTTCAAAATTTGCTTCACATTTTGCAAATTTATCTAAATTTTTTTTACTTCGTAATTTCCTTCACTTTTTGGGTTTCTGGCATTCGAGCAACCGATGATTAGGCCTACTGGGAATACCGCAATAAGATAAAATATATTGAAAGTCTACCTCTTGTGTTAAGCGGAAACGACTTATGCTGCCAAAACAGCAGGATTGGGCGCCAAACGTAGATCTTGCTCATGGCGCTCATTTGGCTCGGGCCGGCGCTGACTGTATTATATATTAGCGTCCACCATCTGCATCGCTTTGGCACAAGCATCAATTGGTTTCCGGAATAGGATCGACTAGAGCCGCGGGTTAAACCCATCGGGCCTACACTGGCATTAGTGTGACTGCTGCTGCATGCTGTCAGTTGGCCTCTTCAACCAAACCTTAACCTTTTAAAATCATTAATGCATTTGCCATGACGCTTCATAATGCGCAATAAATTGCCCTCGAAAGAAAAGAAGAAAAAACGATCGGCAAGTCATTACTGCGAAGCTATAGCTGGTCATTGCGACTCCCTATTCCAGGCGTCGTATGTCTATTCTTGAAGACAGACGTTTTTTCCCTCTTTCATCGCCAGACCGAATCAATAAGCATACGTCGCACACTGGGGCAGCTCCATAGAGATCAGTGCGCAAAAGTTCACTTTTGTTTGGTAAACAAGAAAAAAGCTTTTCTTTTCAGAAATTTTACGGTATTTGTGATAAGAAAAATGCATTTTTTGATTTCCAGGGAGTTAGTCAAGCGATCAAAGTTGACAAGTTTGTTGTGAAAATTGCAATTGGGAGAAAGTAAACAAAGTTGTTAATTTTGTTTTTTTTAATATCTTTATTGTTAAGCGTTCCATTAAAAATATAAGATATGTCCGGAGATGGTAAAAATGTGTAGATTTTATTTGTTTACTTCAGAAATGAAAAGAAAAAAATGTATAACTAGTTAAGGGGTTTGAAGTGAGAGCGTTTTTTTTTACTTTGCTTTAATTTTAGCATCATAAAGGGTGATTTTTTTAAAAGCTATAGGAATGTTTTTAAAAAAAAAAACACATAAAATTCAGAAAAATGCATGAAATCTTTATTTGAATCGATAGTACGGTCCATATAATTTAATGTTTGAAGATTATTTCAAGCAAATGTTGACCTTGACTGCGCCTCAAATGGTCCATCCGCTTAGTCCAATTTTGGCATACTCTTTCCAACATTTCGGCCGGTATCTCACGAATAAATGCTTCAATGTTGTCTTCCAATGCGTCAATTGAAGCGGGCTTGTCTGTATAGACATGAGCTTTAACATAGCCCCACAAAAAATAGTCTAAAGGCGTTAAATCGCACGATCTAGACGGCTAATTGACCGGTCCCGAACGTGAAATAAAATGTTCACCGAACTCGCCCCTCAATAAGTCCATTGTTGCGCGTGCTGTGTGGCATGTGGCACCGTCTTGTTGAAACCCCATGTCATGCAAGTCAAGCTCTTGCATTTTGGGCAAAAAAAAGTTGGATATCATCTCACGGTAGCGCTCACCATTCACAGTTACATTATGATTCGCATCATCTTTGAAGAAGTACGGTCCAATGATGCCACCAGCCCATAAACAGCACCAAACTGTGACTTTTTCTGGATGCATTGGTAGCTCTTGCAATGCTTCTGGCTGATATTGACTCCAAATTCTGCTTATTTACGTACCCATTGAGTCAAAACTGAGCTGACCATAAAATGGAAGAAGCGCCCGATGAACTTTCTTAACAGAGCACGCATTTTGATAATAAAATTCAATAATTTGCAAGCGTTGTTCGTTTGTAAGACAATTCATGTTTAAATTATAGACCAAACTGAAGATGTTTGACAGTGAAAGAAAACACGAAACGTGCGTCAGCTGTTTAAACCAGTGTTGCCAAAAAGATAATAGCTAAAAAATCACCCTTTATCTTCTGTTCCGGCAAAAGTTTAGCAGATCTATTAATTGACCATAATTAAAACGTATGTCCTCAATATAAATGTGAAAGCAGAAGTGCTAAGCTTTTGCCGGAAATATTTTTTTTTATTTTTGAAAAATAATGTTAGCAATTTTCAAGAGAGCTTTTTTTTGTTTGTTATGGTCATTTAAACAGTAATGACCGAAAGAATAAGATCACGAGTGCAAGCTGCTGAGATGAGATTTTTTCGTGCTGTTGTGGGAATTACTCGCCGGGATAGGGTGAGAAACATGGCAGTGCGCGAGGAACTCAACATTGAGCAGCTGCTT
Source organism: Eristalis pertinax (assembly GCA_907269125.1). NCBI lineage: Eukaryota > Metazoa > Arthropoda > Insecta > Diptera > Syrphidae > Eristalis > Eristalis pertinax. The sequence continues at coordinate 109,829,962 of OU026145.1, read as the reverse complement.
CTTCGAACGGAAAGGGCTATGCTTCGGTGGTTTGGTCACGTGGCACGAATGTCCCCATCATCGCGACTTCCGAGGCCGGCATTGAATGCGATTCCATCAGGTAGGCGACCTCTTGGCAGACCCAGGACGAGGTTGTTGGACTATTTGTTGGTTGTTGTATTATTAAATACAAATTATAAGATTGAAAAATCAAAAACAGTACTCATAGTTTTCATTTTTATTAAAGTTATCGTATACTTATTGCTAACAACACATTTGGCTTTGAAAAAGCTGCATTATCCTACATGATTAACACCAATATGAAAAACAAAAATTTTTTTTCCGTATGTTTATATTGAAGCAATCCTCCAAATTTGTCTTTTCTTAGTAAAAGTTAAATTTGAACTTATTTTCACTCTTATACAAGGCTTTAAAAAGTCACACAGTAGGCTTTACAAAATAATTTATGCGTCGGTTGCAGCATTTCGGCCAATCACGTGGATATCATCTGCGTTTGCTAACAAGTGAAGGGACTTCGGAACTGCCTCAGGGGTCGATCGGCAAATTAATCTTCTTATAAATGATGTCGTAGGAGTCAAATGAGATCGCGTCGTCTTGTCAAATTTTCGGTAAATTCGTTACCGACCTTGCTGGTCAGCAGCGATAATTCTCCATCGCCATACTGCACAATCTGACTAGTCAAAACATAATGGAAAACAGCTGGATGGCGCCGTAGGTTAAGTGCCTGGCCCTGGTTAGAGCGGTATCCGGTTCGAATTCCAGTGAAAGCAAAGTTAATACGCTTTATTCAGTTTTCAAATATGGTCCAATCACCATTTGCCATGGGAATCAAATTAACGCCACTATCACTGGTATGAGTCTGACTATGGGTATCACAATGAACCAACATGGTCTGTGCATGAGTGTGCTGCCGATTACGCTGGTAGCCCGCCTAAGACTTGATGGCGTATAGCTTATCTCCATGGAGTCTAGAAATTAATGAATTGACGTTGACTTTGTTCTGCAGTCTAAATTTGGTTGGTAGTCGATTTCACTGGACTGAATCACCCTGATATAAAATAAGCATCTTCAGGTGTTTACATAAAATGGCAAGGAAGATCTTGTGGGCGAGTCATTTGATGTCACGTGGAGCATATTCGTCATTCGACAGATGAATTGGTCAAGACAAGATCACTCGCAAAACGGACATCCCGTCCCCACCTGGAAAATCCAGTCACGATATTAGCTCTGAGACGGGGGAACGAAATTCTCCTCTGTTATTGTCCTGCCTGAGCGCTTAAGATCGGTATTATGGTAATCGTCCCCCTTTAACAGTGGGGTACTATAAGTGATTGCAGAAGGTGGCAGAAGTGATTACTCCAAATTCTCAGTATCGGCAGCATGCGACTCTACTACCACTTGCTAATTTTCTACCGTGCAAGCTTCTGTCCAAACTGTGAAACCACTGGATAATGTAAACAGGACGTCATTTCCATTTCCTGGCCAGTGGCCATTCGCCTGGTCTTTCGGCTTTCTCTTGAGAGAGAAGCTGTATAGTATTTTCTTTTCATTTATGTTCGAAGAGCTCATCATGGGCTCTTGGATTTCGTTCCAGGTTTGCTTCGTAAGCTTCCATCTCGAATCAGAGTCCTTGGTGTAGTCTGAAGACCCAGCACAACAGTGATGGCTTCTTTGTTGGCTTCTTGACAAGAACCCCTCTAATATTCTTTAATTGCGGATCAGAAAAGACCGGCGACGCTAGGGGGAATTTTACTGTTTTCTTGATCATGACGTAATTGTGAGCCTTTGTTAATTCTGATTTTTCCGCAGGAGCTCAACAAAGTTGTCAATTTAAGGCACTCGAGGCACTGATTCAAAATATTTTGATTGTTTTAGCATCGTCGCTCAAAGTCGCTTCGGCACACCTTCATCGCTACCCGTGAATCGCATGCCATCGTGCACCATTAAGGCGTCTGTTTATTGAAATTAATTCCGTCACTTGGGAACGTTGCAAAGCGCATGCAACAAATCAACTCTGAATTCACTCAACGAACCGTGCTGCCATGCCAAGTCAAATATCTAAAAAGTAAACCCTCGCTTGCCCCAATTGAAACGCTCCACACCTCGTAGCCGATTTCGCGTCAGTTATCGGCTTCGTTGAACAAAATCCCTCGAGGCCTTACACGCATCCCCTTCAACCTTTTCACACACACACACACGCGTTCAATCACAAGAGGATTTTCTGGGCGACACAGTGCTGCACATCGGCTTGAGTAACAACATGTGAGTCTAGTGACACAACAAACCCCCCCATTTTTTTTGCATAAGTTCAGCTTCTGTAACAAAAATCAGGCTTTCTTCCGCGTGCTTCGCTTCTGTTAATTCCTCCCCCACATGCACACCCACGTATGTATCTCCTCTCGCCAGGCACACACGTATGCCCATATGCACGGTCAAAGTGTGGAAACATAAGTTGAAATCGAAACTTATTCCGCTTTGAGTGCTCCCCCTTTCTCGGGGGACTGCAGCAGCACCAACAACAAACGCCAGAGTCTCTCTCAGCATTCATTTGTTGCGCCACACCGGTGCTGTGGTCACTTAACCCCCCGTGCTGACAGGCGTCGGCGGTTCGGGCACTCAGCAGTGAGTGAGTCTCCGCCATGGCACGTTGAAATTGTGCTGAAAGTGAAACGTCAGTGGTGGTCACATAATGAACATCGATTGGGGCGGTTACTCTGGCAACGACGGCGGCACCCTTGCTTGCTCTAACGTCACTTGTCAGCAGCAGCACGCAAATGGCATTTCACCCTCTAATGGGTTTTTTGTGAAACAGTCCCTCTCTGGCCGTAAACAAGTGGAAATTTGATCTCCTTGCTACACGTAACCCACTAAGCGACCGTGCCTTTTGTTCACTCCCACAACAGATTGTCCCCGCAGTTCGGAGTTATAATTTATTAAAGCGGTCAACCAACCCTAGTATTGATTTGTTCGCGCACGTCGGAGGATGTGGGCTGGTGGCTGAAGTCACAACTATTTATGTGACTTAAGCAGTCATCTGTGCTGCCATCTATCCGTGCCCTTAACTCGATGATTTTATGGGATTTATGATTCATTAAAAGGTGGGCTTGTACGGCAAGGAAACGGAACAACGTTTGACTACAACTTTTTCAAATTAGCTTGTTTCTGCAAGGAAATAAAATAAAACAACGCGCCTTTTGGGCACTCCATCAGTTTGTGGGATGGGACGAGGGCTGGAGGTGAGCGCGAAGTTGTTGGGTTCCTTATAGGGAAAAGGTATTTGCTGGAAACTCAAATTCCTTGTGTGTTGAACGAAGGCCGCCACAGCTGTCTATTGCTGCGGGCCATTTCTTGACTGCGAAGTAGACTACAGGAGCGGATGACCTTGCCGACCCAAGCCACCTCTTGCGGATGTCAAGGAAAAAGTGCACGACACGAGCATAGGGGAAGCTAATAAAAGGTAGAGCTTTCTAACCACCTACTCGTATGCTCTGGCCCGAGTTGAACAGTGTAAAAACCGACAGACTCCTTCAGTGTGCTAGCGATGGTAGTTGGAGCACTCACTGGCCATAATCATCTGGAACACCACGAAATGAAAATGGGACTAGCCAACTACTTCATATGTAGAGTCTGCGGCGACGAAGACGAAACACAAGAGACTCTCCTCCCTACCATCGCCACTGCCGAGTCTCTGTTGAGTCCAGTAGAGACATATATCCCTGGGGAAATATTTCTTCTCCAGGATCTAACGAAAATCCCACTAGAACCTCGTTTGCAATCAGGATGGCTGACGACGGGTACGAAGAAGGAGCCAAGAGATGGCATTCCCCAAACGAGCATCGCAATGGATTCAGCTGGACCTAAATGAGACGTGGCTTAGGTGATTTCAGTGGATTCTAATGGACCCATTGTGATGAGACGTTGCTTAGATAACCTACAGGCAGAGATAGGAGACTCAACAATTACTTCCGTTACAATTGCTCTATTTCCTCATAGTCTATGGGATTTAAAAGCTTTCGAATGGCCTACATTTGCGCATTCGTCTGCTAAATATAAATCCGTGAGGTAACGAGCGCATACTCTCAGTAAGCAGTATCTAGTGCAGTTTCAGAAATAGTATTGCCTACCATTAGGCGTTGCAAGAACACTGTGGGGTGCCAAAGTGGCAATTTGCTGCATCGCAGCAGTGTGGATGTTTTTTTTTTAGGCTAAAGTGTTAAAGATAGTTTACAAATGAGCGGTGATGCTTATTTTAAATGACGTTGACAAAAAATATCATATGGTTTGCCATTAACTGTCACAGTAGATAGGCACCTAGGTGTGCCCTTACCGCCTTGAGGCCGTGGCTCACTTAGACCAACAAGATGATGTCATTGGCCCTTAATAGGTGATGCATTACTGCTAGCATGAAACGTTATTTTATTTTTTACTAAATCCATCCTGCTTCATCTGAGAACTTCAGGAGAGCTACACCGCACAGGTCTTCCAGCACTGCAAAGAAGTGCTTGCCCAAGTACAGATTTCTTTTTCTTTCTAGGGCTGCGCATTCACAAAGCAGATGTTGGATAGATTCTATTTCTTCCTCATATCTGCCGCTCCTGCAAAGGTCGTAGTGTGGTATGCGTATGCATGCGTGCCTATGTCACAGTTTCCGGCAAGGACTCTGATTAGATTCCGCACATTTTGTCGACTAAAGCTGATCAGTCATGTTGATCTCTTTTTATTCAACGTCTGCGGCAGGGCCCTCGCTTTTCTCCAATATCCAGACTGAGCCACTTTTCACTCTATCCAGGGCTTCGCCTTACAGTTTTCTTCGTACAGAGCTAAGCGGCGTGAGCGCGTAAGCCTGGGCTTCTCCAAGCTCAGACAGTTCCGCGAGGCTGTCAGCTTTTTCTTTTCCTTGGATGTCCTGGTACCCAACATAGGGTCACCATGTTCACCAAAGATATAGTGTTGGTGGCGGGTAGTCCGTCTGATTAATAAAGGGTGTTTTTTTATAGATATAAAACTTCAGGTGGGCAGCACTATATTAATTGGCTACCATTTTGTCAGCTGTCAAGTGATTTATTTTTAGTTTGGTTTGACATGAATAGACCGACGCCTGAACAACGCTTCCAAATTATGCACATTTATTTTGAAAATCGTGGTTCTCTTCGAAATACGTATCGCGTATTACGCATCACTCTTGGTTGAATGAATACGTCAATAAGCAAAACTGCCGTATTTGGAGTGATGATAATCCTCAAGTGTATGTTGAGACACCGTTACATCCACAAAAACGGTCAGTTTAGTGTGCTTTATGGGTTGGTGGAATAATTGGTCCGTACTTTTTTAAAAACGATGCTGCCTAGAACGTTACAGCCGATGATAACCGCTATAGAGCCAGGATTACTGACTTTTTCGTTCATCAATTGAACAACCATGATGTGCAGGAGGTGTGGTTTCAACAAGACGGCGTAACACGACACACAGCTCGTTCCACGCATAATTTCACGTTACGGACCCGTGAATTGGCCTCCAAGATCGTGTCCGTACCGTCACCGCCGGTTGACTGTTTTTTGTAGGGATATGTGAAGTCGATAGTCTACGCCGATAAACCCGAAATGATTGACCACTTGACGGACAACATTCGCCGCGTTATTTCCGATATACGACCAGAAATGTTGGAAAAAGTCATCGAAAATTGGACCTCCAGATTAGACTACGTCTGAGGAAGCACCTTTCATATCGCGCTGCTGTCCAACATTTAAGTATGGAAGCAAACTGCCACAGTTGCTGGTGGTGTTTCAATTCTTATCCCAAGTGGACTGTACCTTATAATCTACTACAATGTTATTTATGCCTCATTATCTGACATTTTAATCAAATTCAATTTTTTCTGCTTCCTTTTCAGATTTTATTGAAAAACGCCAAAGATAAATCCACAGAAGTGCTAATATTTACAATAAACGACCAGAAATCAAGCATAATTGCTATGAAAACTATCCACAATAACGTAGACAATAAGGTTACACAATCCAAAAAGCACCACATTTATCATAGTCAATAACGAAACATATTTACAAAAAAAAAAAAATAAATATTTTTTACTAAGAAAAAAAGTAACAAAACTCTACGAAGTAGCAGAAAGGAAAGAAAAATAATAAGAATTAGAGTCTCGAATACGGTCGGACGAATAAACCGATAAAAAAATACGTAACAAATTAAGAAAAAAAAACAAAAATTCAGAAACAAACCGAAAATTTTTAAAATGGCAGATATAACCATTTCGACCTCCAGACAATCGTGCAAGCCCGATTATTGCGATCAATTGACCCAAATTGATCGACCAGCAATGAATAAATACTCAGAAATTGATGAATCTCCATCAAGTGACACGGAGGACCAGGACCAGGACCAGGGAAAGTCAGTAGAATCGAATGCAGTCGAACAGCCCTTGAGTCTAACAAAAATGATTGCGAACAAATTGAAGCGAAAGAAGAAGCTGTCGACCAGCCTGACATCGGTCAGCGAGGCAGTGAACCAAGAGAAGCGCACTCGTATCGAGGGCATACAGTTGAATTGCCGTGGCAAATTGAACGAGGACCTGATTGCAGCCGCAACACGATCCAAATCGCCATCGCCGGCGCCACAGCAGCAGACACAAGTGCGAATGGAACGTGTCCTCGCCCGGACGCCACAGCCATCACCGAAGGTTGCAGAGAAAATCATTCTGCTGCAGCAGCAGTGCCATCAGCAAAACAGAGCGCAGTCGCAGGCGGCGCAACAGTGTGGCAAAGTGCCACCGCCGCGATTGAAGCGTAAGCTCGAGGAGAACGTCTCCATCATACAGAAGCTGAACGCTCAAACCGAACAGATGCGGCTGGAGATTACCGAGCTGAAGACGCACTTGACCGCTGAACGAGGCGCCGTAAGAGTTCTCAGGTGAGTTTAATTTTTTTGCATCTTCTATAAATGTTTGCCTGACTTCTGTTTAATGATTTTGACCAATCCACTTGAAACCCTATCTGGAGTAGCCACCTGTTGACTTTCGATTGAGGAAATCTAGAAGATTTTCCGACGCACATTTCGAGTGCAGGAGGTTAAACTGGACGACGCTGAGCATAAATATTGTGGGAGTTGTACTGTCGTTGGGTTGTCGAAAACGATCGCCAGGTCCGACATGCATCTAAGCCTACAGCGTCGATTTCATCTGAATCGTCTTCTTGACCCGTCGATCGGAAAATTTTGAGTTTGGCAAACCTGATGCCATACCGCAATTTTTGTATCCGCTTTCTCGAGTGTTGGCAGGCTCTCCTCATTTATAGAAAGCAGGAAAGAGGTGCTGTTTTTCTGCTGTCCTTCCGCTTTAATGACGGTCCAGTCAACAACGGGGATGTCAGGGTTTTGAAGTTCTGACATTGGAGAAGCTTTCCGCCCTCAATCTTCATCGTGGGTAGCCAGATGCGAGCCCTGAGTTTCTTTGGAAAATTCTTAGCAGGAAAGAATTTTAGCTTAAAGCCCTCCCAGGCATTGCTGATCTCAGTTACGCACGAGGTAAGGAAATCTTTAGATAACTGGTCAACGCACTTGATCACCCTCTAACCTGACGATCTCCGAGGAATCAAACCACTTTGGTTCTTCAAGATGTGGTCCACCACCATCTCAGATAGTCTGGCTTCGATGCTACACCACTCCGCTGGTATGGCTGTTCTTGTTGGTGATTTTCGTCAACTAACGCTAGCTGAAGGTGGTCCCTCACAACCTCTGTGAAGGTCGATTTGATTTGGTGTTTGGAGGTTGAAGCAGTGGCCACCTTGCTTTTCTTAGCGGGCTGGGCGTTCTCTTCCTGGGACCTGCTTCGCTTCTTGTGCGTAGATTGGGGCTGTTTCTTGATGTCTTCGAGATGCTTCTCATATTCCGCAATAGCAGCTTGATATTTGGCTTTGTCCTCGAGGTCTTTCTCGTGAGCGGTGCCAGCCGCTTCGTTCTTCGCAATTTTGCTTAGAATGAATTTGGCCTTAATGTAAATGTAAAATGGCGTTCTCGGCCTTGTGTTTTCTTGGCAGCTGGTTACTATGGCTGGTGACCTTGGCCACAGGATTGAAGGTTGGGCGAGAGGAAGTTAATTGTTGAGCAGCAGTGCTTTGTCTGGCACTCTGCGATGTGGATGCAGTTTCCTGACCCGAACATCCTCGGATGTAGTTCCCACGTCCGAGGGTGGCCTATGGTCCATTGTGCTTTTGTTATTTTTTTTGTTTGTTTGGTCCATTTTTTTTTAATTTAGGTTCCACGAGTGTGTCGGGAAAGGGAGTGACCATATCGGCAGAGCCCACATACCGAGATAAGGCATTTATACAAGCCACCTCGCCTGTGCATCGGAGGGGCCCTTTACGACCAGGCCTGTTAAACCACCAGCTGGCCATGTAGAGGGTTCGCAGTCTGATTTCGCCGCACTACGAGGCTCACCAGACGGGCCTCAGATTCACACTCTATCCGCCACCTTGGGATGCGCCCGATGGGAGTTTCTTCTCTCCGCACTTTCTAGAGGTGTTAACTCACACGATCTATGCAAACAATCAACAGGACCACATCTCTATATAACACATTTATCGAATTGAGTTTTCAATAAGTTGATTGTTACACCACACTGAGTGGCTAGTGGCATCGTCTTGTTGAGAGACCACATATCATTAATGTCTAGTCCGCTTCAATTGAATTGAAATTACTTTACAACGTGTGTCTCTAGCGATCTCCATTGACTAGGTATAACCGCGCCGGCACGGAAACCACACCATACTGTTATTTTCTGTGGTTAAAGTGGTGTTTCATGAACCACATGACCAATAACGCATATCCTGTTTGGCGACGAGGTCTTTTATCCAAAAATGCGCTTCACCACTGATCAACTTTTCTAGAGAAATCACTCTTTAAGCTGACGTCACCGACCCGGTATTTTGGTAATAAGTTTTAGTTTAATTATTTCTAAACGATCATCGTTCGTGACGTTGGTTGGTTACTGGTGACGAAACTGTTGACAACGTCAAGCGAAAATGGCCGTGGACGAATCTCGGTGAGTCGGTGCAAACGGTGGCCAAGCCAGGATTGACAGCCAGGAAGGTTACTGTGTGTTTGGTGAGATTAGCAGTGAATCATCTACTATGAGCAGATCTCCTACGGCAAAACTCTTGATTCCAAACGGTATTGTCACCGATTGAACGGTCTGATGGAAGCAATACAACTTTGGCCATAGGAGATCAATTGTGTTCCATCTGGACAACGGTAGGCCACACACAGCGTTAGCGACTCGCCAGAAGCTCCGGGAGCTTGCTTGGGAAGTCCTTATGCATCCACCTGATAGTCCTCATCATTTGGAGGTTTTAAATCTGTACCTTTTTTTCATTTTCTTAACAAATACATATTTATGCCGATTATAGAAAACGGCGGACTGACTGCGGAGGGAATATTCCTATTATTGAAAACGCAATTGAGAAAGTGAGCGGAGGTCGGTAAAGTAGTGGTTGCGGATTTCAACGGAAAAAAAGGAGTTGGTACAACAGAATTTAAGTTATAGATTTGATATGAACAAAAAGAATTTACTGTTAATTTTTAGAAAACATACAACACGGTTGTTTAGTAATTACCAAGAATACTTGGCACAGAAAGTATCAATGGATAGAAAAGTAAGCGCAATTAACATATTTTCCATGGAGGTTTAAAACTCTTTTGATTCGTACGAAATTTTTAGCAGCCCTTTAAGGGTTTAATTTGCTTCTGGTAAGTAGAACTGCGAAAATTCCGTCTTCGACTTAATTTATTTCCTCTGGTATTTGTAAGTCTTCATCATTCACGTTGTAATGAATCCGTATGTTAAGCAGCGCAGAGGCAAGCATTGTACGACCTTTGCTATGGTCCCAGTTCTTATTCTCGAACGAATTTGTCGGGAATCATCTTCTTCTCCTTCGAACTCCATAAGAAAGCCAATTACATCCATAATATGCTTCAAATGTACAAATTTCACACTTTCGATGAAAATTATTTCGATTCAGATTCGTTAAATCTGATCCTCAGTCATTCCGCCGTTTTCTATAATCGGCATGATTAGTATTTAATTACTCAAAAATAGTCAGTAAAACTCAGTAGTAAGGTTTTAAAACCGTATCTCTGTGAAAGCTAGAGCAAATTTAAGTAAACTTTGTAAAAAAATGTTGGCCAAATTCAAGTTCCTTTTTTTATGTATTATGGCTTTATTAGTAAGAACAAACATTCCCATTAATTACGATATACAACGTCGATCAAGTGGCTGCCTCGGCTGTCACCCCAATTTTCGTAGACCTTGTTGATGGGTGTTTCGGGCTGATATTGTCCTTAAGTGCTTGAATCGGTTCCGGATTGTTGGCATAACATCGGTCTTTCACGGTTGCTCACAAAAAAAAGCCCAAAGGGGTCAAATCGAAGTTCCGAGGAGGCCAATTAACATCGCCAAGGCGGCTGATAACACGATTAGGGAACTTGGTGCCCAAAAGATCGATTTGGCATGGGCGGTGTGGGATGGCGCACCATCCTGCATAAACCAGAGGTGGTCTTCAATTTCACTAAAAAAAAGTCGGTTTATATGGATCTGTAATGCCCGCCGTTGACCGAAACGTTGTTTCCAGCCTCATTTTCGAGGAAGGCACAGCAGCCACACCTCTCATCTGTGTAAGACGACGGGGACCATGAGTGTTGTCCACTAGCATACCAGTCTCAGTAACTGTCATAGTCAAAATAATCTATGATTTAAAAAAAAACCACTTGATGGCTCACTCTATACTTCGAACCCATGGGCTAACGCACCAGCATATTTTAAGCAGAAATCTATGCCATAGACTGATGCGTTCAAATCAATCTTGACAGGAACTACACCAACTGCGACATAGCAATAATGTCGGACAGTCGAGCCGCTATCATGGCTCTAGACAAAAGCTCGAAGAACAGAGTAGAAGAAACAGAGTAAAACTCTGTCCATACCGTGATAGAAGGCAATTAAATGGCGACTCCCTGGCAATAAAAGGAGCATGGGAACCCTTCACAGGCGCCGAACCATTCTGCGCTGTATGAGACCATGTCCTCAGAGGAGAATTCAGGGAACCAGAAAGCATGTGCCGAACAATGGCTCATGGCATGAAGCAGGCCAAAAAAAACTCTTATGTCAATATAACTGAAAGAAATTTGAGGCATGTATCAAAATGAGCAGTAACAACCTCCGTATCCTAACAGACTACTGCAGACCCAGGGAGTACCTAAGGAAACTAGTGGTATCAGAAGAACGCTCATACTCGAGCTTCTTTAAGATTGGGAGCAGATTAGGAAATTGGAAGACGTAATAACTGGTCATTGCTTCATAGGCTACATAACTTCGAGCGTCCCACAATGACATTGTTATTTTATTTTGCACACAATCAGTGCAAGTACAGCGCGATACGTTGTCTATTTGTCTATTGGCTTTGATTGTTGTGTCAACTGAACCATATAACCATTGAGGTCAACAACTTTACACAAAATGTGGAGTTTAGTGGTTATACGCTCCTGTTGAAGTGGACATAGCTGGATTTTCTCTCACATATTCAGCCTTGACGATGTTTTTTTTTCTCAGAAGCATCCTATTTCAAACACCGACTGTTATTTATGACCATCAGTTGCTGCAGAATCTGTGGCGAATCTAATGAATTGCCGGAATTCTTTGAGGCACTTGCCCACAAAAGACAAAGATATTTGGGCAAGCACCTACTATCTGAGGAAGAAATTAAGTCACTAGAACCATATTTCAATCTCAGATTCCTAAAGATAGAGCACGGGTCGAAAGTATTTCAATTCATTCAAAAGTTTTTCATTTAAAGTCATTGGCCCTTAGTAATAAAGGAATTTAAACTCGAGTTTTACGTAAACTAGAGTTTAACACGAAATCCGTAGCAATAAACGAGCAACCCAAATCTAAAATCGACAAATATTTAGATGTGGCCGAATCGTATCTAAGTCGAATTTAAAAGTGACAGTTTAATGTTTCAAAATGAGTGTCAAAATCAGCTGTGCTAGCTCAATTTCAAGAGCCAGCAACAATTCAAGAGCTAAAGGATGAGATAATTCGGCACATTAACGGCATAGAACCTCGATTATGCTTCAGCGTCATCGAAAATTTGGACCATCGGATGGAGGTGTGCCGTCGAGGTCGCGGCGGCCATTTGGCCAAAATTTTGCTCCATACATAATTGAACTATACCAATATCATCATAATAAAAAGAAATGACAATAATCTCCTAAATAATTTGTGTTTCATTCAAAATCAACATCGGCTCTTAAAATTTAACCACCCTTTATATCTCAATTCAGAACGTAAGCGATCTAGTTGCCAAATTCCATCCAAATCCGATCACCCACTTTTAATCTATAGCTCCACAAACACACACATCCCCCCCAACTTGCCTCATTAATTAGCTCGTTTGTCTTTACTCTCTTCCACAGAGCACAAAATGAATCGGAAACACGCAAGTGGAAGACCGAAGTTAAAAAACTCCAAACTGCCATGGAACTCATGCGGAAGGTGAAGAAGTCCAAAGAGGAAGCTTGCGCCAACTGGCCAGCGGCCAGCAGCAGCAGCAACAGTTCGTCATCGCACGGCGCGAAGGATGCGACCATAACCAATCACGAATTACAAAGACTGACAAATGAGATTAAAACCTTAAGGGAAGCGAATAGGACGCTAGAAGAGAAACTACAGGTAAGCCAGTGCATGTGTGTGCAGTTTTATTTTGTGTTCGATTTGCTGCATGTGCTAGCGCCTACGCAATGTGTTGCCAATCGAGTTCAGACTGTCCGCGTTCCATAGCTGGCGATTGTAGATGAATGTCCTGAGGCCGTAGACCCGGTAGATCTCCCAAACTAGAACCCCAGTGGCCAGTGTTAGGCCCAGGGCCAGGATGTAGAAGGCCGCTTGTAGGTGGCCGAACCGCAGTACCACGGGATCGTCGTCATTCTGACGGTTGCGGACGATGCTCTTCCCCGACTGCTTCAGTTGCGATTCCGTGATTGCGGTCCAATGATCGACGAATCCATGCTCATGCGCTCGCCGCACCAGGGTGTCCAGGAAGCCCATGTATGGCGACCCGTAAGGCGTTATATAGACCGCTTGAAACGGCACTGGGCACGTCCTCATCATGTGAAAGAGCGCGTGTCCGTTGTGGGTGTGCCGGCGGGAGTTCACCCGGTAGTTGCCCACGTGGTGCTTCTCGAGGTAGGCGTACGACAGGTCGTTCTCGTCCAGCTTCTTCTTGAGGTAATCGTCCGCGACGGGAATCACTTTCTGCTTGATTTGCCGCAGGATGGGCACGGACGAGTCCAGGTACTTGTCGATGAACTCCTGATGACGGGCATAGGTGAGGATCTCGTACGGCGAGTTGGCCAACTCCGGCATTGTGTCTACGTTCGGCAGCGACACGCGGAACACCAGGTTGCTGGTGAGGTTGCACTTGTAGGCCCCGGATATCAGCAGGCAGTAGCTGAACCAGAACATAAGGAACAGGCGCGCGGAAATCCCCGGCGGTACCTCGCTCAGCGGCTGGGTCAGCATGGTCGAGTACAGTTTGAGGAGCAGCTGGTCGGCCAGAGGCAGCAGAGTCCGGCAGAAGCCGTATGTGAGCAAGAGCATCAGAAGCACCGCGATCCAGACGGGCACTTGAAACGAGCGGAACAGGTTCCAGAACAAGGAGGCGGCTTGCGCCTTTGGCACCAGCACGCACAAGTCGTCGCGCCCATAGACCACGGTGTGCTCGACCAGGTTCTTGAAGGTGTCCGTCGACAGGAATCTCGTATTCATCGCCATCTGACTGTCCGCGGTGATCATGTCGCTGAGGCAGAGGTCGCTGGACGTGTTGTTGCTGACCTGGAATGGCTTCAGGCGGCTAAAAGCAATGGGCAGCTTGATCAGCCGCGTGGCATTCAAACTGCTCGCAACGAAGGACGTCATGTATCCGTCGGCGCCCACAATATTCCCCGACGGCTGGAAGATTGCGCGCACTTCGTCGGGGTAGATGCAAATGCTGAGGTTGCGACCGTTCATGTTCAGCAGCTGCCGCGAGAACAGCTCTTCGCGCCGAGTCGCACGCGAGTCGAGCTGCACGAGGAACCGCTTGGAAAACGGCGAGTACGTGAAGATCTGAATGTCGTCGTGCATCCAGTACATGATGACGGCGTTCAGGACCCAAATGTTCCAGAATTTCTGAAAGGCTGATCGCAGCCACTGCGGGTCGATGTCCCTGGGGTCTTCGACGATGACGATGAAGTAGGAGCGGTGCTTCGAGCTGGACTTCTTCCGCACCATGCTCAGGTCGATTTGCTGGGAGGCGTTCTTGATCATCAGCACCATGTACCTGAGGACCCCATCGTCGGGGATCGACTCCAGCGGTGCTGTGCGGTACTTGTTCCTAAAAAAAAGTCATACGCACTTGATGGGTCTCACTCTGGTCTCACAACTCACCTCAGCGATATGAAGGAAGTGCCGCAGTGATTGATGCGCTTCAGGATGGACCCGAATGGTCCATTAGAAGTGTTGTTCTCGAAGTACACGTAGATGGCGGTCGCTTTCAGGGAGCACAAGATCTCGGACGAACGATTCACCAAGGACATCATGTCCGTCACGTACGAGGGCTCCTTCACGCCGAAGCGCTCAACATTCAGGGCTCCGCTGCGGTTGATGCAGCACACTGATGCGAGGACAACGAAAGCCATGCACTTTGTGGTCATTTTGCAAACGAACGCCGCTTGGGGAGACACCGAAACTGGCGCAGGAATCTGTGGTCTGTCGGGTTTTATACGGAGCGGATTTAATTTGGCTAATGGATTGAAAGTCGGCGACGCGATGCGTATCGAATTGACTAATAACTTGAAGACACACCAGAATTGGATTTCGTTTGCACTAGTCTTCGGATGTAATTACTTTCGGTTGTCCAAATGAGGAATTTGATTTGCTTCTTAAGCAAACTGCGTGCGGAACAATGCAGCGTGTGTCGCAGCGATAAGATTGATGGTGGCGATAACACTGATTGACTTGGGTGTGATATTTCAACTGCCGTGACCGTGCACTGCGAGGCTCATCAATGCGGGAAGGGGTTGGTGTTGATTCTTGTGTCAAATCCTAAGAAAACTGAGTGAAAGCCACACTTTCAGTGGCAAGGGACAAGTTCTTGATTTCTGGTCAGCTTCTGATTTGCTTCTTCTTCGACTATCGCGCGTTTTGGGTAACTACAGCAGCGTCATGTGGGGATTCCATCGTAGGTAGCAGCAATCTATTTGCACAATTTTCCTTGAGCTTGAATCGAGTTCGGCCAACGTGGCCAGTGAATGGTGGCAGAAGTTTGATTTAGAACGAGTCCTGGGCATATTTCGGCTCATATTAATGAAGCCAAGCCTCATCTGGACCCCAGCTTTGGGTGACATTGCGGACGAATAAAGTGTGTCTTGTTTAGTCTCGAAACTTTGTTCGTCCACACAACCACTTCGTAAAAATTCACTTTTTCGGGCAAACGCATTTGCCAATAAAAGGGTTTTCCAATAAGGACTTGACAACTTTTTTTTTAAATAAAACGCAAACCAATTGAGATATTTCAAAAACGTTATTATCGGCTTGAAGTAAAGGTTGGTTAAATTTTAAGGGCAGATGTTGATTTTGAATGAAACACAATTTATTTAGGAGATTATTGTCATTTCTTTTTACTATGATGATATTGGTATAGTTCAATTATGTATGGAGCAAAATTTTGGCCAAATGGCCGCCGCGACCTCGACGGCACACCTCCATCCGATGGTCCAAATTTTCGATGACGCTGAAGCATAATCGAGGTTCTATGGCGTTAATGTGCCGAATTATCTCATCCTTTAGCTCTTGAATTATTGCTGGCTTTTCGACGTACACCTTTTCTTTCAAATAACCCCAAAGAAAAAAATCCAACGGTGTCAAATCACATGATCTTGGCGGCCAATTGACATCGCCACGACGTGAAATAACACGGCCATTGAATTGTCGCGCAAAAGAGCCATCGTTTCGTTAGCTGTGTGGCAAGTGGCACCGTCCTGTTGAAACCACATACCGTCCATATTCATATCTTCCAATTCGGACCATAAAAAGTTCGTTATCATTTCACGATAGCGAACACCATTCACAGTAACTGCCTGACCGGCCTCATTTTGGAAAAAATACGGCTCGAAGATGCCGCCAGCCCATAATCCGCACCAAACAGTCACTCTTTGTGGGTGCATTGGATTTTCGACAATCACCCTTAGATTATCATTCGCCCAAATGCGGCAATTCTGCTTATTAACGAATGCACTGAGGTGAAAATGTGCCTCATCACTGAAGATGATTTTCTTCGAAAATTGATCATCCACTGTTGCCATTTCTTACCACCACTCTGACCATTGACGACGCTTGAAATGGTCAAGAGGCTTTAGTTCTTGAGTCAATTGCACCTTGTAAGCGTGTAAATGCAAGTCTTTATGCATAAAGTTCATCAAAGACGAGCTTGAGAGGTGCAATTGTTGGGCACGACGACGAGTTGAGGTGGGCGCCTCTTCAGCCACACTATCGCGAACAGCTGCAATATTTTCTGCAGTACGATGTGTACGAGCATGCACTGGTGTTTTCACATCTCCTACAGACCCGGTTTGCTCAAATTTTTGCACGATTTTTTCGATTGTACCGAAAAAATCACGAAGTGCACGATATGCATTTTGATTTGAACGGCCATTTTCATAACAAGCCTGAATAACTTTAACGCGTTGTTCGATTGTTTATCTTTCCATGGTTCAAATTGAGTTAGTCTGAAATTGAGAAATGTCAAATGAAATGCAGAAAAAAACTTGACGTTTAGGTGTGGTTCACATTCAACATCGGCCCTTAAAATTTAACCACCCTTTACAATCAAAACATTTATGAATGGAACTCAACATCGGTCATATGGCCACCGCGGAACGATGTTTCTTGTCTTGTATCATACCGTACTTATTCAAATGAAGGAATACATCTAGAGGGATGAAGCCATTGTGACGCACCCTTTCGTAGTATAGATGATTTGGGTAGTAAGCCTCAGAGATCAGTGTACTGTCCGAGTTAGTTCCCCCCGTAATATGTAATCATCCTCAGCAGGAAATTGCCCACCCTAATCAGGTTTGAACTAGGACTCTGGTGTT
This sequence comes from Eristalis pertinax, assembly GCA_907269125.1. Lineage (NCBI taxonomy): Eukaryota > Metazoa > Arthropoda > Insecta > Diptera > Syrphidae > Eristalis > Eristalis pertinax. Next base: position 109,812,766 of record OU026145.1, on the reverse strand, counting down.
CTGTAAATGCGAAGGCAAGCCCTAAGAATCCCTCTAAATCACCCGAATCTTTTCCATCAAGCTTGTACTTACGTTGAACCCCACGGGACAGCCGTAGGTGAGCATTGGCCAGTTGAGGGCCTCGTAAAAGATTATCTTCAAACTCCCATCCAGTTAGCTGTTGTAAAACAGACTCTTTTCAACAGTTTGTTGAAATTCAGGCAATGATCTAGCCAGATCTGCAGGTATCTGAGTTCCTTGCGCCAGTCGTTGCCCGCTGCCTATCACCATGCACGCTGTTGTATGCGGCCTTCATATCGACGAATAGGTGGTGGGTGTCGATTTGCCATTATTGGCTCTCTTCCAAAAGCGGTACCACTGTAGGCTTTAATGGATCGACTAAAGCCACACTGTTTTGGACCTATCAGATTGTTCACGAACAGCCTAAGACGAGTACACTAAACGACAGAGAAGATCCGGTTTCTTGTGGATCGAGCTACTGATGTTGAGATTCCTCTCATTAGGCATTCTCGAATCGCTCGCACGCACAACAGCTTTGTTAGACTTCAGGATCGATATTGCTACCTTCCCTTTGTCTTGATCGGACGGAATTCTCTTCTAACATCGCCCAGATTGTTTGGAACCCTTTGCCTGGCAGCGGTATTTAAGTTTAATCGCCGTTTAATAGTCTGCAGAAGTGATATCACGAAATTATCAGTCTCAACTGATACTCTACTTCAGTGACGTGCCGTGGTGTTTCCAGCAAGGTGTTCACTAACTGCTACTTAAAATGCTGTCTTTTAGTTACAATCTATGATCACCAAGGACGAGAAATGAATATATAAGCTTTATTTACTACCCCTTTCTGAGCGTGGTGACCCGTGGTGTTGTGCGTAGGTGCGTCGACTCCTACGCACTTGAACCTATCTGTCTAGGTTCGATTCCTGATACGACAAGAAATACTTTTCACGGCCCCACCTACTTCGAGTCACTGGCAATGCTCAAAGAGTATAACCAGAAAAAGCTTCTCAAACTTGGCCGTTCGAAGTCGGCACAAAACTGTAGGTCCCTTCCACTCGTGATAGAACAATAGCACGCACAACACGAGTGGTTACTGAGAGGCTAGGCCCTGGCCCTCTACAGGCTGTAGCGCCACCCATATTATATTATACATATATATTCTGTGCGTATATGCCCGTATCCGCAGCGTGGTTTGCACATACGACGTATGTGGTACAGACAATGAAAGCACCTCAGCAAGCGAAATTAAAATAAACAATAATCCTCAACGTATTGCTTCTGTCTTCCGAGTGTGGAATGAACGACGGTGCGCTGAATGTTGTTGAACACCTAATACAAATTTGTATTCAACAATATCGTCTTCTCTCACTGTCTGAATTTTTTTGATTTTCTTCTGTGCGTTGATGTGGAGAGAACACCCAAATGTATTCATTTTTGTTGTATTTGATTGAGTATTATTCGAAAGAAGCAAAGGAGGATCGTTGAGAAGTGCACTTGATAAATGTGAACACCATGTTGGATAATATATCAGAGAGTAACGTGTTTTTTAACTTTATACGTGGAGTCGGTGCGCTAAAGTTACGAGAACACCTTTGACAGTAGCTAGGCAGTTTCAAAATAAATAGAAGTGGGAAGATTTAGGTATTTTCTAACATACATACGCACACCCACGCTCCTTCGAATAAACGTCACTGCGCTCTACTTGAACTTTATATCCACCGGATACTTATTTTACCGTAGGTACTCGTGCTCAACTTTCATTCCTGTCACAAAACCTGTCCATATCCTTGACCGTGCGCTTCTCGTGCTTTTTTTGTTTTCCTTTGAAAAAGTGTTGACATACTCGTACTCGTCGTCACCCGAAAATGAGCTTCGTCAGTGAAGAGGCTAAATTCGGAGGTCCCCTTTCAGCTTCTATAGAAGTAGTAGAAGTCTTGGGGCAGTTTGAATTTGACTTGTTAGTAGTTTGACTTAATTCGTGCGGTTTTTTTTTTTCAAAATTTGAACGTTTATTTAAGAAAAACTTGTACAATAGTATTATTCAAAGTCTTGTCCATCTGAAGCTATGACTTTTTTTCCCATCTTTCTGGCAATTTGTGGATCCCATCCCAAAAGAACTGCGCCGGCTTGGCAGCCAAGAATGAATCAAGCCAATTTTTGATATTCTGCTCTGATGTGAGCCGTATTTCAGTGAGGGCGTTCTGCGTCGACCGAAACAAATGGTAGTCAGAAGGAGCAAGGTCTGGGCTATAAGGCGGGTGGGGTAAAACTTCCCAGCCACTGTTTTCCAAATAGTTCTTAGCCGGAATAGCAACGTGATGCCGAGCGTTGTCATGATGGACAACGGTCAATTTCTCGGCTACTGCTCTCTTCAAATGGATTAATTGTGTTCGGTAGAGTTGTCCATTGATGGTTTCACTCGGTTTTAACAGCTCATAATACAGCACACCCTACTGATCACACAAAATACAGAGCATTACCTTCACGGCATGGGCTTCAGGCTTTGCCGTTGATTTGGCTGGTTGGACGGGTTTCACATATGATTTTTTGCGCTTGGGGTTGTCGTAATGGATCCATTTTCCATCACCAGAAAACAATCCGATGCAAAAATGACTTCCTTTTGTAGCGTTCCAGCAGCATTTTGGACATGCCAAACCGCCTTTCGACGTCTCTCGGCTTGAGTTCACGTGGAACCCAATTGCCTTGCTTTTGAATATATCCAGCTGCTTTTAAACATTTTGAAATGGCTGCTTAAGTATTCTGCGAGCTCTTCTTGTGTTTGGCAACTTCATAGAGTAATGCTTCCAGTTCTTCATCTTCAAACTTTTTTGGCTGCCCAGGACGTTCATCGTCTTCCAAGCCAAAATCACCACTTTTGGCACGTTCGCTCAGCTACCGCATGTTCACCAAAAACTTCCACCAAACTCCACGCAAAAAAACTTTTTCAGGCACAAAGTTCGACATATTTGAGTAAAAAAAATTATTGTTGTTTACGCTTCAAATGTATGACATGTAGCTTTCCAACGTATGTTCCAATGGAATACTACAAGCAATATATAGCCCCAAGCCCCCACGCAAAATTCACCAAATTGATGTCTACGAGAAACGCCAAGTTCCTGTGCGCGGTGCTGATCCTTAGGTTCTCCTACGCACTGCCATGGACAGGGACGAAGTTTTCGGCAGATCCTGCATTACGTTGACGTACGTGCTGTTACTGATTGCTCACCGACTTCAATTTGACCACCGAATGTTGAATAGTCGACTGAAGGAAGAGCATCAACGAAGTCATCGTTGCCTCCAGAGAGTGTTATCACATGTGCGTGTTGTACGACGTGTACTTATGTACATAGGTGATTTATCATTAGTGTCAATCTCCGACAGCGAACATGCGCTTACTTCGGCGCACACGAATGAAGAAGGACTTCATCCAACTTGGTGTGCCTAACTGCAGGCAGCTAGCCGGAGATCCCACTAGGTGGAGAAGCTTCTTGGTTGAGGACCAAGTCCAGAAGAATATATATGATTCCTTCAACCCCGGTTGGGGCATAGGGCGGCGACAAACTTCCTCCATCCTTCTCGATCTGCGGCCAGATACTTTAGCTGTGGCCAAGTTTTACGCTGCGTTGCTGCTTCGGCCAATACTGTTGTCTTCCAGGTGGTTCTTGGTCTACCAACTCGCCGTGTACCTTGAGGATTCCATTCGAAGGACTGCTTCGCGATGTTGTCGTCTGGTCTCCTCAACGTGTGGCCAATCCAGCGCCACTTCCGCTGCCTAATTTCGACATCCAAAAGCTTTTGACCCGTAATGCGCCACAATTCTTGGTTCGATATAATTTGCGGCCATCGGATCTTAAGAATGTATCGAAGACAGCGGTTTTTCATATGCCTGCAATCTTCTCGAGATGGAGGTAGAGACTTTCCAGGTTTCACAGGCATACAGCAGTACGGATTTGACATTCGATTCGAATAGCCTTAACTTGGTGCGTAGGGATATTTGACTGGAATTCCATACTGAAGATAACATTCCAAAGGCGCTGCGGGCTTTACTTATTCTGCTATTAACATCCAGATCCGTTCCTCCATCGGGCGATACAAAACTGCCTAGATAATTAAATTATTTGACCTCCTCAATGGGCGTCTGTCTCAGAATAATCTGCTGATGCGCTGATCGGCCGGTGTGCATGGTTTTGGTCTTGTTGAAATTGATGTTAAGACCAGCCATCTCTCCATTCACTTGAAGTGATTGGCACATCTCGTTCATCCCGCTGTTGGATCTTGCCAGGAAACAGATATCGTCGGCATAATCCAGGTGACTTAGCCTCTCAAACGGTCTCCATTGGATACCATGTCTCTCAGTTGTACCTACGGTGGCAGTCAGTACATCATCTATCACCAGTAAGAATAGGATGGGCGATAGAATATCCCCTTGTCTTACTCCCTGTCGCACTTCGAAAGAGTCGGAAAGTTGTCCATTATGTAGAGCGAAGCATCTTGCGGCGTGATAGGATTCCTTAATAACAGCAACAATCTTCGGGGGAATCCCTCTCCTATCTAGAGACTTCCAGATCAATTCACGGTTGACTCGGTCAAAGGCCTTCTCAAAGTCTACGAACATAAGGTAGAGCTGTGACGTAAGCTCTACCTTATGTTCGTGACGCCTCTTGAGCGTGATTTCGATCCTGTCCTTTGTCCGTACGAGAATGATCGTTGTCATTATTTTCGGAAAGACAGACAAAACGGTAATACCACTCCAGTTATTGCAGTTTTTAAGGTCTCCCTTTTTTGGTATCTCAACAATAACTCCATCCTTCCAGTCCCTGGGGTACTTTTCGTCATCCCATATAGCCTGTATTAATGGTAGCAGTATACCGGCCGTTGTGTCGGGATCGGCTTTCAGGAACTCGGCTGGTATGCCATCCAGTCCAGCTGCTTTGTTGACTTTTAAGAGGTTGATCGCAGTTTTGATTTCTGCAAGTGTTGGGGGACCGGTGTCAATTCCCCTTTCTAGTTGTTGAGAGCCAATCGTTGGACTCAGTTCTTCGGATTCCTCATTTAGCAGGGCACTAAAATGGTCCCTCCATCTTCGCAGTTGATCTTCTATTGTTACCAAAAGTGTGCCGTCCACATCTAAAACAGAATGGTTGATGTTGGTTGTGCTTTTACGGCCAACAATATCCTTGGCGATTTTGTACAGCTCTCTCGTGTCTCCTCTTCTTGCAGCACTTTCCGCATTATCCGCAATTTCTTCCATTCTTTTTTTCCTGTCTCGCCTTACACAGCGCTGTACTGTCCTGTGAGCTACTCGGTACTCGATACGTTGAGCCACTTTACGTTGAACGTAGGTTTCGGCGTTAGCTTTAATTTCCAACGATCTACGATGCTCGATTTTGTCCCAGGTGTCTCGGGATATTCAAGGGTCTCTAGCTCTCGACATTGTGAGCACAGTTTCGAAGCCAGCCACTATAAACGCGCTTTTTACATTACCCCACATCGCTTCTATAGATTGTTCGTCTCGAAGAAGAAGCAGAGCAACAACATGGCCGCCATGAATAATCAAATCTTATCCGCCTGCAACGCCTGACATCACGTTACAAGAGTAAAGACCTACAATCAGCCCATCAGATTGACCAAGCTTTGAAGTGTATCTATCATACGTAAATTTCTAAGATCGCTTGACCCGAAACGATCGATCACAAACTCCGGTGCACAATGCAATAAACACCAACTTTAGCCCGCCACACTTCACAGTCGCGTCCCATGAGACAGTACGAGCACACCTTGCATGCGTTCCAGTCCCTCGTTGGTCTTCTAAACCCCGCTTGCAACCCATTCACTAACTCTTGCATGAAAACCGCTCGCAGTGACGCTTGCCACACCCACGCAGCAGCATCTTAACGCGAATCCAATTAATCCCTAACCCCCGCCATAGACTACGCCAATGTACCGCCAGCATTTTTGTGTTATTTTTCGTGTGTTGTCCCTCCGCCCCTCGCCAGCCACCCGTGTGTTGCTGTTCCAAGAATTTAAATTTCATAGCAAAACGTTTTCAATTCGGTTCCAATTTCGATTCCAGATAAGCAATGATGCTGAGCGACGTAAAGCAGCCGATTTACGTGAACTCAAAGATTCATATGAAATCCGATTGACTCAGTTATCTAAATCTGCCAAAACTGAAATATCACGATTGGTAAGTCTTACAATTAAGGTTTGTCCCTGTTCCCCCCCCCCCACTCCCGCCACGCGAGAGACGCGCTGCCGACATCAACTCTTATCACATGCTTGTCATTAATCCTGAAGAGCCGCTTAGGCTTGGGGTCTCGCTCTTGCGGCGAATCCACTTTGTAGCTTGTCCGTCTTATCTCACCTCTTACTGGAACAGTCGGCCATTATGACGATGACAACGGGATGGACCAAGCCTCGACCGCCGAATGATCGAATGGGATGTGTGAATGGCCAGCACTCGCACGCACACACGCACAAATTTTGATTTATGACCCACAACCGCTGCGGCCGCGCATAGTTCGGTGCAGCCGCTGCGCAGAGACGACAGCGCAACGCACTCCTGGGGCATCGTGTTTGCCCAGAGTCGAGAGTGGGATGGACGGACACAAATCATCTAATGGACTTTTATTAGTCATCCATGCACCGGTGAGGAGGAGCGCTCCGTCGCTCGGCCAGTGACCCCTTTCGGTTTCATTTCGTCAGCGCGCGCTGGTCCTTCGTGCGGTTTTTCGCTTCTTCAAAATTTTGCCCTAAGCTTCACTCTTCTCTGACGTTTCACTCTCGGCTAAGGATGGCAGACGACCGACCGACGTGTCCTCGCCGTGCAGGCAAAGTGATTGCCAATCAATTCGAGTTATACGCGAGTCTTCAATTAGGTTCCACTCCAGACCAGACGCTGCAGTGTCTGCCAGAGTGCGTTGGCATGACAGTGGCGGTGGTTGTGGTGGTGCTGATTTGCTGTGCCTTCGTGCCCTCGGGTGGCTGTTGGTTTCTTTATGACTCTGGCTGAATTTCACGTTGCTCTCCGTTCTGTCCTCACATGACGGTGTGGACATGGCGGTGATTCCATTCCCACGATTGTGGTTCATTGAGAAGATATGCGGTTCCATTCGGACCCTCAGGCGTCCGTTTGTAGTAGTAAACCTCGACGTTGGTAAATTATGGGCTGTTGCGAAATGGTTTAAGGAGGATGTTGTTTGAAATCAGTCCATAATCACCTTGAGTTGAGATTCAGAGCGGGGCAGTGAACTGTTTTTTTTTTTTTTCTGTAAAAATGAAGTCAGAGACCCGATGGTGGCTGATCGGCCTGTCTCTGTAGTTTTAGACGGAAACGGAATTTCAAGAGCGGATGGAATTCCCCTCACTGACTAGTTTGGATCAAATAACATGCGTCTTTGTGCCGCAGCGATTTTGGGTTTAAGAACTTCTTTCTATCATCATATCATCAGTTATTCTGATCACTCAATCTTGCACAGTGTCAACCACTTGCTGTTGTAAAGCACGATTAAACCACATATCTGCAGTTGATCAATCTCCAAGTGGTTCCTTTCTCAGACACTGAGTGCTTTATGTTCTAGGTCTAAGTTTTTATTGAATAACTTCAAAAAGGATTACAATTTCACCAATTATGTGTTATTGCTAAAATGTACGCTCTTAACATTTGATATGAATTATTTTCTTTTCCGAGGAGGTTATGATCTGAATTATCTTCGACGCCGAGGAAGAAGAAGAAATACCTTCATTCCACTGGTCAGGTATTGGATCGCCTCTCATAAGTTTGGAGATGGAAATCAAAAGTCATTTGAACTCGAAGTCTCTCATATTTTTCCAGGACTCACAGCGTATCTCGTTCGGCCCAACCGCTCTTCGTTTTTTTGGATTCTCTGACCACCTTCTTAACTTCTTCGACTGTAATACCGTGTACTTCATCGTAGTTGAGGACGGCTCATGGAAAGGATATATCCGAGGAAACACTTTAAAAGGCCTTCATAATACTGTCGCAATATTTTTGCGTTTTCCACATTAAGCTGACCTTGAGCACCGTCATTGAACTTTGATGAACGAATTTCCTGGGTAATTCTCCTTCTTTGTGCGGCTATTTTGAAGATAGCTGTGCCATTGTTCAAGATGTTCTGCAGCAGTTCGTGGTTTGCCTGGTTCGTATCAGCAGCGTATTACCAACTCCAATACAGGCCCTCCATACTCTTAGCTTGAATTTGGGCGCACTTCTTCTTCGTTACACCTTTGCAACATCTATATTCCATTTCAAGGTGATCTTTTTCGTATGGATTGTGATGGCGATTTTTTGTTTCTGAGATGTTTTCAACTTCAATTGGAGTAAATCAAGGATGTTTTTTAAGCGCTCTTCACTTCATTATTTATGTCTATGGCATTCTCGATTTTCTGATGGGGACAATTGAGTTCGTACTATGTGAATCCATGTGCTTACGTATGCAGCTGACATCGTCTTCCAAATAGGATTATCACAAATAGGTTAGTTGTGTACTTCAAAATATCGAACCTGAGCCTATATCTAAAGAAGACTTTCGAATCGGGTGATCATCCAAAATGGAAGTGGCAGTTATTCTCAGAAATCCTTTTCAAGAAGCCTAGGTGATCTGATAATTGCATGCCTAAATATGAAAAGAAACACCTGAATGCATAACTTGGAGGAGCGAAGGTAGGTAGGTAGATAGATGTCACTGGCAAAGCATCTCAGGGGATTTTTGTCTCACTTAGACCATAAGGTCCATTGTACTGTGACTTCATCGAAGTATTCCCGGAATTCCGTTAATAACCCTCTTGACTTGTTCGCGATTGGCTCTGTTGATGTATGTTGTGGTACCTATAACCAGTTGGTGGTTTTTTAGAAATTTAAGGATGCCCTTTATAGTTTTTGGCGACTCCTATGCACTTGTGCACTTGAACCTCGGTTACTATGGTCGACAGTAATATATAGAATATATAACTGTATAGAAAAAAGCTTCTCAAACTTTGCCGTTCGGGGTCGACATAAAGCTGTAGCTCCCTTCCACTCGTGATAGAACAATAGCACGCACAACACGAGTGGTTGCTGAGAAGCTACGCTACGGGCTGTTGCGCCACCCATATTATTATTTATATTTAAGTTCGCTATATCTTCTCGTTGTCTCTGCAAAGGCCGGGGAGTTGCCGAGGCAATGTAGCACAGTCTCCTATTCCTCCTCCGAATGTTGTTCAAAGCCCCATCTGGCCTCTATGTCTAAGAAAGCTACCATCCCGAATTCCTTTTTATCAAGGGATTTCTGAATGGTACTTACCAGTGAGTGTAGTGCTATCTCCGTCCTCCTTCGGTAGAAGGAGCGAAACACGCTTTATCCTCAATTTGGAATCGTTGCAAGTCGATTTTTCTATATAGAGTTCAGCTCTCTTCTTCTTTAGAAACTCTTCGTCTCCACTCGTAGACTAAATAGTTTAAATAACTGAGATGAATCAGGCAAGCTATTTTAAACTCACTTTCCAAATGAATTTGTCAGGGTCTTTGGAAGAGAGTAATGTTGCCGGCCTCTGGCTTTCTGCTTCCAGTTATTAAGATGAGCTTTCATACGTCCGCGGTGACTTCGTCTTCATAATGATCTTCCTCTTCCCGATGACTCTTGGCCCTCTAAATCATTGGTCGATGTGACAGAGCCACTGAAATCGATAGATTTTTTGGCTTCCGGAAAAATTTAACTGAATTCGCAGCTTGGTACAACTTTTAGAATTCACGGTTGTGTCTCCCTTTTCATTCATTGTCCTCGCAGACAAGGTCATATACTCGGTGCATGGTGCGAATCAGTCTTATGGGTTTCCGAATTCGGCTATCACTTCGATTAGTTCATTCCGATAGGTGTTGCCGTATGCGGCTTTAAAATCAACCGATCGTGTCGATTAGTGCAATACAAAACGTGCTGTAGGCTGGACAGGTTCTTGTGGGTGACGTTGAGTAGAGCTATAGTTCTTGCAACATGTTGCATAGCAATTTTTGTGGAGGAACTGCAAGAACTATAGCTCTACTCAACGTCGCCCACAAGAACCTGTCCAGCCTACAGTACGTCGCATGCTTTTGTCTCCCGTAAATTCAGCAGATGAAGAGCTCTAATAGTTTACCATCTGAGCACGCCGCTTTGTTATTATTCAGCTTTTTGGTGACTGTGCCGATTTCTTTGATTCGTATCACTCTCTCCTGGTTTGAGTCCGTTAAGCAACTGAAGTCCTGCTTAAATATATCCACATTCCCTTCGGCTTTGTAACATGATTGGCCCAATATTTTCGAAGAGGTAGGGTGCCTTTCCTAAAGAATGCGGCTAGACTTTTGGCTTTTTTTTTTATACAAGTTCCTCATTTTTTGCCTGACTCTAGACATTTCCCTATCCTTGTGCTGTGAGGTACCCAGAGAACCTTTTTTTGGGCGTAAAAACTTCTTCTTCTATCATCGTCTAGCCTGATAGACCTCTTAAGCTGCCCTTATTTTGTGTTCCCGTGCTCTTTGGTGTGCCTCCTTGGTTGCATGATTCTATTACTTACACTCTCCATCGGTTGCTCAGTTAGGTTAGTTCAGGTAGATGGTTAGACGGCCGCAAGCCACGTCTCATTTAGCTCCTGCTGGACCCATTGCGATGCCCGTTGGAGGAATGTCACCTCTTAAAAGAGGTCTTCGTACTCGTCATGTTATTGTGTTGCTCTGAAAAGAGATTTCACTGTTTTGGAAGTTGTGGATGACATGTACTTCCCGTGTTCTGTATATCTTACTAGATTAACCTATTTTTCCTCTTCGTTGCCACAGCCTCTGCATATAAAGTCGTTGGCATTTCATAGTATCTCAGTGGCTATGACCAGTTAGTGCTCCAAGGGAATTTGGAAAAGTCGTGAACTGGGGTTTGTTATTTGAATGGTTAGGAATCTTCTCATTTGACACCAGGCCCCCAAGAGTATGTTCATCTCTGCATGCGTTCAATCATCATGTAGATTTTTAAGCTTGAATTCTAAAACGAGCGTCCTACATTGACAAAGTATCTCTCTCTTTGCTTTATGCCATCTACTCTATCTGTCACATATGGTGTGGGTTTCGCAATGGTAATATGGATTATATAAACAAATTAGAGGACAATCAGGCGGAGAGGCTTCAAATTCGACTGCTCACATGGGCTGTAGTCCACGCTGTATTGAAAAGACTTAACGCCAAGAAAGTACGATTCAATGCAACAGATTTCCTTCAGTTCCATCCTGCAAGACATTTGTGCTTTGATTAAATCGTTTCTATCTCCATTAGCCAAAAAACAATTCCATGTCTAGTCCGATAAGCACATAGCATCTCCTCCCACACAATGAGGAAACACTTGCAGGGACTCTTGGACAAATGTTTCTTCACCTTTAACTACTGCCTCTTTTTAGAAACGAATGGATTTGATTTAGCAAACCTTAAAGCGCGATCTTAAAGACTGAATAATCTTCAGAAGTTAACGACGCTCTCTCTATCCACATACGAATGAACCCAACTTGAAACTGCCCCATTTATAGCTTTCCCCCCAAAGAGCCTTCAGTTTTTAATGCAATTTTTATTTGTTAATCTCTTTCACAGCTGGAGGAAATAAAAACCAAAGAACGTAACATCGGGCAACTCAAAAGGGAGACACAAACGTTACAGAAACACAAAACGAACCAAACGACGAACCATAACAAAAAGGATACACACCCAAGGAATGCGGCTCAACATCCAATCGAGGTAAGTGCCCGAAACATTGCTCAGAATGCCCTCAGGTTTCGCGCCCACAAGCCCACAAGCCCACAAGCCCACCAAGCACGATGCGGCTGTAGGACGAGATGCGCCGCCGGGAGTGTCTTTTCTCCTCGTCACTGATGTCTCTATCCATCCAAGCACTCGCATATCGAAGCGCAATATCTCATTGAACACGGTAATTGGCCGGGCAACACCTTGTTTTGCCTTTAAACGCGGATTATACCCCGTGGACGCGAGCATTTCCATTAAAATCGATTTTGAATGGGCATCGATCGCACGACGGGGGCACCCTGCTATCTGGCCGCAGCCATCTGCCACTATGCAAAGGATTAGCTCTGTGCCGCTGCGGTCTCGGCGATGGCTGCTCGCCCGGGAGATGCTAATTCCTCCATGGAGTTCCCTCACGGCCAATGATCTTGTAATCTGCTGGCGAGGTTAAGCGGAGCGGCGCGGAGCTGTGCTCTAGGTTGGCCATTGCCTAGCCGTTGCTGCTGGTGGCCCGATGCACGGCATGTGGATGTGGACGTGGAAGGTGGCAATCAAGGTGATAGGTAGCCGAGGCTAAGAAGTTCAAAGTGATGGTTGCACAAATTGTGGGCCGCATGGCAGTGCTTTGCTTCCATTTGCTAGCGGCATTAAGTGGAAATTGATTTAGGAACGGGACGGGCCACGGAGGAGTGGAGCGTTTAGTAGATGCAACATATTATCGTCGGAAAATGGGAAGAAAATTACACCGTGCCACGCTCGGAAGCTGAATATGTGTGCAGATTTGGGTGTAATTTAAATGTGTGGTTGACGTGTGAATGTGGTCATTAAAGTCGCTTCGCCCTAGAATCATCAGACGGAGAGATTGCTTCTGTTCCCAATGATTGGATAATTATGTTATGCCTTTAAGAACATTCAATGGCGTTGAAACACGCGTGTCAAGTGAACGTGTTATGTAGATCGTGTCTTCTCCTTTTTCGCTCTGTACTTTGGGAAATCCCTCCCTTTTCAAAACAAGCATGTATGTCGTTCATAAGTCCACCACGGGGACGATTGCTGCTGTCGATTCGTTGAATCGAATTCCTGATGACTCGGCCACACATTTGGACAGAATCCTTCGTTCAATATTTGGTTTGAGGTCCTCTACCGACGCTGTTTGGCTTACACATATCATTAATATCTAGTCCTTGCAATTGACCAAAGAAATAACGCTGCATCATGTCTCTGTAGCGATCTCCATTGACTGTAACGTGATGCTCATTTTCATCAACGAACTTGGTGCCAGGTGCCAACTTGGTGCAGCCGATGAAGGTCGAGTCTCTAACTTTTTTACGTAATATAACTGGAGTACCACAACGATCAATTCTCGGTCCCGTCCTTTTTACGCCGTAGGGAAATCCCACAAATCCCCAAGCACTGTTCTTAACTTTGTCTAAGCGGTACATCTTCTAATGTCGAAAATATTGAATCACGTTCATTCAAAAACGACCACCGTTCGAATCCTGAAAAATCCAAAGAAGTCTCAAATTTAAAAAGAAGACCTGTCAGTACCTGCTGATCCCTACTTCTCGCGAAATATGTTCTAAATCCTATTCTAACTCTGGACTGCAATAACAGTAGGTAAACTGAACGATAATGATGCCCAATTTGGCTCCATGCTCGCCTATTGATCAGTGCCCCGTGATGATGCCTACCCTATTCTTGTGCCATCGTTACGAATTCTGTAAAGGCATATGCTTTCCATTCAGAGGGTCAAACGTCGACTCTGACCATTTCCTCGTGGCAGCACGATTCAGAGCCCGACTGTCCAATGTGCCTGAGCACAACGGAGATTGTCAGAGCCTACGAAGGTATGCCTACGTTGACCACCAACGCCAACGAGATGTCGTTGCATAGCCGATCGGCCATCAAAGAGGTAGCGGAAACCACCTTAGGCTACCTACCACCACCGACAAGAAACCCGTGGTATGATGGCGAGTGCGAGCAGAAGAAACGTGCAACCGACGAGGCATACCAAAAAGCGCTGCAACGGAAAACTAGAGCAGCGCAAGAGGAGTACCGGCCTAGAAGACGGGATGAGAAGAAGCTTCTACGCCTGAAGAAAAGATCTCGACGTGCACAAATCCGCTGGCCCGGATGGTATTCCCCCTATACTTCTGAAGAGGTGTTCTTCTGCGCTGGCAAAACCATTGCGTAAGCTTTTTCATCTATCCTACTCTTTAGGTCTCCTTCCGAGCAGATGGAAAACAGCATTTGTCCAGCCCGTCCCTAAAAATGGCGAATCTTCGTCACCCACCTCGTACCGACCCATAGCACTTACGTCCCTTCTTTCTAAGGTCATGGAAACGCTGATAAATCGTCAGCTTATGAAATATCTTGAATCGCGGAAGCTTCTTAATGACCGGCAGTACGGTTTCCGTAGTAACAGGTCCACTGGTGATTTGATAGCTTATCTCACCGAAAAGTGGAACACATCTTTGCATAATGCAGGTGAAAACAAGATCGTTGCACTTGATATTTCTAAGGCATTTGACAGAGTTTGGCATCAAGCTCTTTTGTCGAAAATGCGTGCATCGATGAATCTCTTCTTCTATCGATTAGAAATTACCTTTCGAACCGTTCAATTCAAGTTGTTTTGGATGGGTTCAAGTCTGATATCCACCAAATAAATGCTGGTGTACCCCAAGGCTCTGTTCTGTCTCCGACACTCTTTCTCATTTTTATTAATGATCTCTTGTCTGCTACTTCTAATCCAATCCATTCCTTCGCTGATGACAGCACCCTCAGCTTTTCATATTCGTTCCGAGACTCACGACCCTGCCCTTCGGCCGTAGAATTGGAACGGCAGCGTATGTTAAGCTCCTTGAATTCCGATCTTGACAGCATAATTAACTGGGGAAACAACAACAGAGTGGAATTCAATGCTTCAAAAACTCAATGCTGTCTGCTGTCACTCAAGCGAACCCTTGTTAATCAGCCATTATCCATGAATGGCGCTTGTGTCGATGAAACCGGAAAGCTTGCCATCCTTGGTATGTGTATCAACAGAACACTTAGTTGGAACGATCACATATTTGAGGTCGCCAAAAATGCTGCGAAATGTTTAGGTTTCCTTAATCGATGCAAGAAATATTTCACCCCCTCTGATTTGGCTTTCATTTATAAGGCGTATATCCGCCCCAAGCTTGGGTACAACGCTCATATTTGGTCTGGTGCCCCAAAGACCACCCTGCACCTACTAGATAGAATCCAAAAGCGAGCGATAAAACTTATAGGAGACAACAATGTCGCAAAGTCATTAGACTCGCTCGAACATCGACGTACCGTTTCTTCTTTGTCCGTATTTTATCGCTATTTCAACAAACGATGCTCAAGTGAGCTAGCCAACTGCATTCCTCCTCTCCATGAATTCACCCGCAATACTCGTCTCGCCAGGAATGCTCATCAGTTTACCCTTAAGCCTACTTTCGGACGCACAGTTAAATTTAGAGACTCGTTCTTCAGCCGTACTACGCGAATTTGGAATACTCTTCCCAGCCCTATATTTCCCACAGACTACAACCCGCAGATATTTAAGACCAATGTGCACAGGTACCTCCTCTCCCTTTCTCCCTCTATACCTTCGGCCCGTGCTGTGTCTTGACCCCGGACACTTAAGGGTATTAGCAACCCTTGAGCGCGCGCAAATTATAAAAAAAAAAAAGGGTCTTTCGCAACCTTCCAGCTCAAGGACATCGAAGAGTGTATGGATAGATAAAAAACACGGGCCTTTTATAAAAAAGCCAAAAGCCTTACTTCAGGCTTTAGTAAAGGCACCCAGGCTCTTCGACATCGTGAGGGTAGCCTTGTTACTGACCCGCACGGAATAGTGGATGTGTTTCAGCAGCACTTCCAACAACTGCTTAATGGGCCTGACCAGGACAGAGTGATAGGGAATCAGGAAATCCCAACTCCAGTCGATGAAGTAGTCCTCCCACCTAGCTTTGAAGAAGTCAGAACAGCCATTAAAAGGCTGAAGAACAACAAAGCCGCAGGCTCCGATGGCCTACCATCAGAGCTCTTCCAGGCCGGTGGCGATCTTCTGGTGGGGAGCATGCACCAGATCATCTGTAAAATTTGCGAAGACGAAAGCATGCCCGACCACTGGAATATCAGCCCCATATGCCTCCATCCACAAAAAACGCGATCTTACCTCTTGAAACAACTACAGACAAATATATCCCTGCTCAACGTCGCCTACAAAATCCTGTCCAGTGTACTGTGTGAACGTCTAAAGCCGTTTTGCACCGCACTAATCGGCACGTACCAGTGCGGCTCCCGGCCCGGCAAATCGACTATAGACCAAATCTTCACACTAAGACAAATCCTGGAGACGACCAGTGAGTTTCAAATCGATACGCACCACCTGTTCATTGATTTCAAAGCCGCATACGACCGCATTCATCGCAAGGAGCTATTCGATGCGATGGCCGAATTCGGGATCCCGGGAAAACTGATCCGGTTGTGTCGCACCACGCTAACACATACGCGATGCACCGTGCAGTTCGGCTCAAGGATTTCTGAGCCGTTTGAAACTTGCACTGGATTTCGGCAAGGAGATGCGCTGTCGTGTGGCTTCTTCAATCTGGTACTGGAGAAGATAGTGCGGAGGGCAGCTATAAACACGGAAGGCACTATCTTATACAAGCCGGTCCAACTGTTGGGGTACGCAGATGACATCGACATCGTCGCGCATTCTCAACGTCCCGTAGTGGAGACTTTTACGGCGATTGAAGGACAGGCGAAACGAACTGGTCTCAAGGTAAATGAGGACAAAACGAAATATATGTATGCTGTCGACCAAAAAACGTTCCGTCACACACCACCTTGGACAAAATTTCACGATCGACAGCCACAATTTCGAGGTAGTGAAGGAGTTCGTCTACCTCGGGGCAAACGTGAACTCCACAAACGACATCACAGTGGAGATCCGTCGTAGAATCGCCCTTGGCATCCGGTGTTACTTCGGTTTGTCA
This sequence comes from Eristalis pertinax, assembly GCA_907269125.1. NCBI lineage: Eukaryota > Metazoa > Arthropoda > Insecta > Diptera > Syrphidae > Eristalis > Eristalis pertinax. Next base: position 109,796,005 of record OU026145.1, on the reverse strand, counting down.
AAACAACTGGGCTCAAAACTCCTGACTGGAAGGACCAAAATCATGCTCTACAAAACTCTTATTTTGCCAGCTCTGCTCTATGGAGCCGAAAGCTGGACGCTAAGCAAAACTGCAGAGCTGATTTTTGGTACCTTCGAAAGAAAAGTTCTAAGTCGGATATACATATGGCCCCGTCTGCGAGGAAGGCGAATGGAGGAGAAGACCTAACCGCGAACTCTACGAGCTGTACCAGGATGTGGATGAAGTTCGGAAGGCAAAAATCCGTCGACTGCACTGGCTCGGCCACATCGAGCACATGGACAACAACGATACAGCGAAGAGGGTCTTTGAATCCGAGCCTACTGGTTCGAGAAGGAGAGAAAGACCGAATCTCCGGCATAAAGACCAAGTAATCGCCGATGCAAGACAGCTTGGTCTTGATGACTGGAAGCAGCGTGCCCAGGACCGTCAACGATGGGAGGCAGCAATTGCTCAGGCTAGGATCCTCCATGGGTCGCCGGCCTGATAAGTAAGTAATTAAGTAAGCATATGCTTTCCTTGATGTTGCACAGTTGTTAAAAAAACTGGCCTGTCTAAGGGTGGCAATCTTCACGAGTTACGCTGATATTCTTGTCGTGACCAAACCGAGCGGGGCCCAACCAATCCGGTTGCGCAATGAAGTACAGATCCTAATCTTGCGAGTTCTCCAGCTTTCTCATTCCCCAGAATGTTGCTGAATGTCCTGGAATCCAAACTAAGGTGTCGCTGTAGTGTTCTTTCAGCGAGACTTATAGCCTCAGTCTCTGACTATCCTTGAGGTGATGCAGGCCAACTCAATAGGCCCAGCTGCAGCTTGACAGTCAACATATGTGTAACTAATTTATGTTTTGGTCTAGTGCTCTGTTGTGAACTTATGATACTTGCCGAACGCTGCGAGTAAGTTTTTGGTAACATTGAGACGGAAGCAGACGAAATGGATCTGGCGATGAACGAGGGAAGTCGCATTATATGCTGTCCTCAAGACGTTTTAGGCTGTAAACAGTACAAACAGCATCAGTTCTGAGATCAAACGCAGTGTTGTTAGCTGTCTCTGCTCAAGGAGAAGATTCAACCGATTCAACGAACTGTATGGGCTGTACAGCGTCACATGAGCCTAAGGTGACTGAACTCCAGCCCACGCCGAACCAGTGGGACAACGCAACAGACGACGCACGCGTCTTAGGTGGTACATCCAAGTGGAGACGGACCTCAATTAACTGGAGGCGGCGTAACTGGAGGCAGCTGGTTAGAGATCACGCTAGCTGAAGAGACTGTAGCCGGACTATAAGAGGCGCAATATCACAAGCACTTGCTAAGCCTGCAGTGACGGACACTGAGACTTCTTCAAAGATCGATGCTGATGGGATTATAACCATTCCGCCTCGACCTTCTTGTAATTATCACTTCATTTAATGGTACTAAAGACAATTTCAAGAATTGGAGCTCAAAGTCACTTGCATTTGAGACCTCGTCTGTCGTTGAGCAGTCATTGCATACATCAAGTCATTGCACGGCTCCTTGTTTAAATCCATCAACAAACAGAGAGCATCTCTCCAAAACATAAATTGCGTCTAATGCGTGCGTCAGTCCAAAAGAAAACGCAGATGTATGCTTTCGGTCATTAGGTGTGACCTCCTTCGACTCAGCAGCAGATTAGTAGGTAAGCCACGCAACACCTTAAATTTTTCCGCCAAACCGTGCCCATTAGTGCGAACATTTGCGCAGCGAATTTCCATCAAAAACACTGCTAGCATCAAACGAAAGAGAAACTTCAAAGCAATTCCTCATGACAAATGTGTCGTCAATTAAAATCCACCAAACACCGCCGCGCCACCACCCGCTGCCAAGAGAGTACTTCAGCCAAAGCCCGTCCATCCACACGGCCATTCTGGACCGCTTTCGATTGCGGATTACCCGCCATAATGAGCGCAATCATGTCCGAATAAAAGCGAATTTGTTCGGCAAATTCTCTCAGGCCTTATGCGGCGGGCCAGACAATGGCCATAGCCTCGGCAAAACCGTTAATCAACAACGCCAAAGCCGAAGACAAACAAGTGGAGAGGAGAAGCAAATATTAGAAATTCTCAATAATGAGCATCAGTATCGTGGTATCATTGGATCTGCAGACGCGCACAACTTTCGTTCACCTAAATTCGCTGCGGCTGCTGTCGGCGAACGGGTGCCACTAATCGCCTCATTTGCGATCGCATTATTTAAATGTTGTTTCTTCTCCTCGATCGCCTCTCATCTGCTTTTGTACAAAATTCATTGTTTGTTTCGTTTGATTAGTCACTTGTGCTGCCAGCCGATCTATTCTTTCGTGCGCTTGACCTCCTTATCCGGTCCATTGGGCTCTCGGAATCTTTTTTGGAAATGTCATCGTGACAGATGGCGCTAGGGCAGAGACCGGCCGAGAAATATGACAGCTTTCGGTTTCCGTTGTCGAACTCATTGACGAAATTATAACGATCTGCTTGCGTGGGGTGATCGATGTGAATGCGGTCGCCCCCCCTCGGGTGACACTATTTTGTGCCGACTATTTGGAAGACCTCAACCTGCGGTGGGCAATAAAACGCTTTTTTTTTATTGACGTCTCCAGCTGGGGGGAATCGATGTTTTGGTTGGTGTTTGGGAGGAATTTCACGATCGTTTTTGACGCCAATTTGTTTTGCCTGGTGATGACTTTCTAATCATGTTTTATGGGTTAGCTGTGAATGGATGATTTCCATTCTGGATGAGGAGAACGATGAGTCCAACAGAGTTGTGATGAACCCATTTCTCAAGAGATAACACTTGTGCTGATCTGATCTGACCGTTGATTTTGAAAGGAAAAAGGCGGGAAAAAGTGAACTTAGGTAACGGGTTCTAACTGACAGATTAGATGTGGAACATAATGTATTACATGGGCAGAGATCTGAGAGAGAGATAACGGCGACATAACTTCGCTCCAGTTATGAGACGTAAACGACTAATTGGGCCGCATATCGTTTTGTTGGGACTTAAAGATGATCTTTCCTGAATTCTGGTGTGCATTGCGTGGACTATTCTGTTGGAACTGGGTATGCAACCAACTCGCTTCTTCGTACAGCATTATCCTTCACCAGTTGCATTCAGCAAATTTCCTTAATCCGCTTAGGCTCATTTTTACTGGATCTTCAAGCAGTTGCTTGATGGTTGCGCATTATCATTATAGGCTATCATGGGCTGGTTTTTTGTCGTATGATCTTGCAGGTCAATTCACAAAATGACACGCTCAACAAATGAATTCTCTCCTTTCATCAAAGCATCCTGTAATGTGGCGGCGGATTAAAGAAAGTTAAGATTTGGCATTGAGAGGTGCTGAGTGCATTCAGAGTTGCGTTCAAATTTTCGATTGATGTTCATTTGTAAACAACAACTGCAACCTAGAGCTCTTCCATATTCAGTTCTTCTTTGTATGGCGTTTCCGTTCAGGGTGGATGTCAAGTAACAAGAATCACTGGCTAGTTACTGGCTCCAGTTGCATGCACCACGTTGGTTAAGGTCCTTCCCAGTTGTGTGCGCAGCCTTTGATGTGAGTTTCATGTAGATTGACATTGATAACTCTTCATTGATGACTCTTCAGGTCGCAGTCGAGCTGAGCGAGCTCGTGACTCAGCCACGTCAGGCGTGGGATCCATAGACGCCTGACGAATGTCATGTCACTGTACAGCCCGTACAATTCGTGGCTGAATCTTCTCCTCCAAATGCCATCAAAGCAAACAGGATCAAAGATCGCATGCCGAACTTTTCCCTCGAAGAGACCAAGGACTCGGATGCATGCGATGTCTTGTATAAACTCAGCTTGGGCCTTCGAGAGACTCTACTATTTAATTGCGTCTTGAAGCCAAAAGAAACATCAGCTGACAAGACTTATTCTGCGTTTGAGGTAGATGAAGGTAGATGAAGTCTCTGACTCGAAGTTAAAGCCTCGAAGTTAAATTGCCCATTGCCTGTCCTGGACGTCGATGTTATTTATTCATTCTTAAAGATAGCCTAGGCTTCACTTCGCTCTCTTTTAACGCCAGACCCTTTTAAGCCCCTTGCGCCTCAATATTAGCAATAGCCCCATTAACGGCTTATTGTTGATCCGCATAAGCGAACAAGTGAACGAACTGCCTCTTGGTGGTCTGTGAGTTTAGCCCGAAGTCCGAAGATCAAGAATGATTTGGAATATTATCTCGTTAAAGAGATAGAAAGTGCACTCGACTCCAAAGAGATGTGCTCGATATCGAGGGAGCTTTCGACAACACCGGCTATGATTCGATCGCAAGGGCGATCAGTAGTCGGGGTATAAAAGAATCGACCAACAGATTGATTCAATCCATGTTGGTAAGTCGGTCAATCACCTCCTCATGCCGCCAAGAGGGGTTTTTTCACCCCTGCTAAGGTCTTTAGTTATCGACAAATTATTACCAGATTTTCATAGATCTGGTTACACCACTGTAGGTTGTGCTGATGACCTGGCGATTATTATTAGAGGAATGCACGAAACGACAGTATCATTTGTTATGCAAGGTGCACTAATACAAGTCGTGGAATGGTGTAACAAAGAAGGATTATCTATCAATCCCTGTAAAACCGTTCTAGTGTCCTTCTTAAGGGGGACACGAGTCAACCTTGGACCCATAATAATCAACAATACAACTCTAACATATTCCAGCGAGGTCAAATATCTGGGAGTAATCCTAGATAAACGACTTAACTGGAACGCAGATAACAAGTCCGCCATAGAGCATGCTACCAGAGCACTGTGGGCCAGTAGACGTCTATACGGCAGGACCTGGGGTCTCTCTCTCAAAATCATTCATTGGTTGTACACAATGACGCCGAGACGCATTATTACATAACATACATACAAAACACTCCAACTAACGACGGCAAATAAGTTTCAGAAACCACAACGTATTGCTGGTCTTGGAATAACAGGTACCATGCGCACCTGCCCCACAACAGCTCTAGAAGCTGTAGTCGGACTAACTCACTTACCAATTCATTAGGAAGACAGCTGCTAGATATGCCATCAAACTGCAGCTTGAGTGCAATTATAAACTAGGTAACTTAACACTGCACCTCGGCATACAACGCCGGATATAATGGTCAGGCAACACTGTTTCGGAAGGCGTTTCGAAGTTGAAATATGTATTGGACCGCGCAAGCTGGTCTAATCGTGTACCACCACAAGACCCTAGAATTCTTGTATGGTACACAGACTTCAAGATGTAATCCGGAGTGGGAGCAGGAGTTTTTAGACCCAACACAAGGATGTCCTTACCAATGCGGTCGTATCCTCTACAGTGTTTCAAACGGAAATCCACACCATCGAGATCTGCGCTAGTCAAAACCTCCACAAAGACATTAAGGGCGCTAATATACTGATATTCTCAGACAGTCAAACAGCACTAAAGGCACTCTCGTCTAACCTTTTGTACGCCAAAACAGTCAAATGTTGCTATGACGCTCTACAATCCCTTACCAGACACAACGACGTGAAGCTTGACTGGGTCCCTATACACAGGGAGATTGCAACGAATCCACAGATGAGCTCGCGAGGGCTGGCTCGGAATCTGCATTTATCGGTCCTGAACCATACTGTAATCTCAATTAGATAGCAGTTACAACTCTGATTAACGAATGGGAAAACAAACTTCGCCTAGACCACATGGACCACATGGTCATGGTCTTAAGCAATCCAAACGTTTAATCAGGCCTTATTCATACAAGGAAAAACTCAATCTTAGCAAAGAAGAGGACTTAAGATTGCTAACAAGCTTTCTCACAGACTATTGTGGCATGAACTACCGCCTTAACAATTTAAACCTGTGTCAAGACAAGGTATGTCGGCTTTGCCTCGAAGAGGATGAAACTTCTGTGCACATTTTGTGCGAATGTCCGGCACTAATATGGTGCCGGGAAAGGACACGTGTCTTCCATAAGGAGATACTCACTTCAGTGGGTTTAGAAAACTCCACTACTAAAGACTTACTAGCTTTCATGAGGGAAGTAATACGTCTTTTGGGATAACTCCAACCCTCCGATACAATAGATCTATCCTGGCATGGGTTGTACAAGAGGAAAAAAAAAGGATTTGGAATAAATTGGGCATCGGCATCCTGCACGATCTGACGAGTTTGACGGGGATCTCAAAACATGACGACGTACATTTCGTCTCTATGCACATTCGTATGCAGCCCTGAATAGGTGGTGGGTGTCGATCAGTGAAGATCTGGTTCATTGTGGACCGTCCGCTGTACAAGCAGTTTTAGACAACTGACTAATCAATTTGAACTAAGAATTTGAGTTGAATCTGACCCTTTCTTCCAAACGACATCAACACAAAATATTTCGACGAAGCCCTTCGATATCTCTCCTCCAACTCTTTGTGCGAGAAAGCAGGACCGGAATGATCAAAGTATTGGTACTCGAGAAGGTCTGAGTATGCCAAACCGATCATAGGCTGTTTTGCACATTTGGAGAAGGCATACGACCGACTTCCTCGAGGAAATCTCTGCATTGTTATGAGTCCTCTTTTAAGGGCCATTCAGACTCTATACCCAAATTAAAGCAACTATGTTCGGGTTAAGGGTGCTAAATTAACACCTTTCACCGTGGGGGTTGGACATCGCCAAGGGTGCGTCTTGTCACCTCTTCTTTTCGTTATATATGTATATGTACTGGATGTTGAAGCGTAGCAGAGACGAGGATTGTTTCACGTTGGTAGGCATTTGAGGCAGATGGCAGTAGCTATCCTCACATCCTGCAAGACGGAACTCCTGTGGCTGTATGTTTTGAAGTTGGGATGAAGATTAGCGTGGACAATTAACAGGTTATGGGTTGTCCAGAACGCCTGTTCAATGCACTCTACATGTGAGTAGACTCCAATTAAAGCGGGCGAAGAAGTTGAAGTATGACGAGGTCTTTTTAACGGAAAGGGATATATTTCGATGGCTTGGTCTCGTGGCATCACTACTTCCGGTGAACGGCCTTGAATGCGATTCTATCGAGTAGGCGACCTCTTTAACAGGCACGAGATGAGGTGGTTGAATAAAGTTGGTATCGGTGGAGCATTGCTCCTGATGAGTTAGAGTCGATGGCGGATGATCGAGTCGCTTGGAGATCTCTAGTGCGTTCTTTACGCCCGCGACACCTTTAGTGAACCTTGAAGACGACGGATGATTGACGACGACAGATGTTGAAGGTTTCATCTTTCAAAAATGAGCTGTATTACCCAATTGAGGTAAAAAACAGATGATGGGAAATGTAATTTTGCAAAAGTTAACACACCGATTGTGACCCCCTGGCCAAGTGACGATATGAATGGCATCTTAGCATCGTTTCATCAAATAACATCCTGTTGCTTCCAGCAGACATCGGCTCTACTTTGTTTAAGATAAAGACCTTCCAATTTAAAAAAGAGTGCTCTCAAGTCATTGCGTGTTTATCAATGTCTCCAGTCGATGGAGATACTGCCTCACGGAAGGGATAGATCAGTGGCAGTAACGATTCCATCAGCCGTTCAGCCTGGGACCATGTACTTCCCTCCTCTGAAAATACTATAAAAGCCAAGCAATCGACGTCAAGGCCTTAAATTTATTCAAACTTCCTTCCGAAAAGCCATTCGGACGCTTTAACGTCCACAGTAATTACTTGTCCAACAAGCTCCTCATTCTCGCAATGGGAAGCACGAGTAGAGGACATTTAATACTCCACCACCACTTAATGACATCGTAAATCGCATTCATCTCAGCTATCCCACAAGGAACTGACTTTCTGGCTGGGAACTGAATTCATTTGGAAGGCTTTAAATTCCACAATAAAATTGCCTTAAACCAGTTTCACAGATCACTTTCGTTGCTAACTCGATTCCCAAACCCAGCGCTCGTCAGAATGCGCGATCTCAGGCGAACATTAATCAACCGCGCTAAGATCATCGCATTCTTAGACTGGTTAACACATGGGCCCGCGCATATAGATATTGCGACGTGTGTGAGTGGGGCCGCAACGTGCATCGCATTCCCTGTCGTAGGACACAAAGTGTCGATTCCAGCTTTCATCAAAATTCAAGTGAGACATCCACCGTGTCGCTGATGATATGCAATGACGCATCTAGAAAATATTTTAATTTAACGGATCAACGAGACTTTGTGGGGAAATTCCAAACTATTGACTGGTCGGCTGGGCGCAGGGCTACGAAGTTATGCAACTGCTTATCGGCTTGGGGGTCTGGCGCTCCATGCAGTGAAACTGAATGAGTCAGGTATTCTGAAGCGCTATGCTATTGTCAAAACGCTACGCCACTTGCATGTGATCTTGATGTGTGATAATTGAGTGGCTAAGGGGTTCGTTAATAGAATTCTGAGACGCAATCATCACGTCATACTGGCAAGCTTATGCGGTCGTTTATTTTCTTAATTTTGTCGACTTCAGTTGCGGGGGAACCTTTCGGGTTCAAGATGATTACTGATGTTCTACGCCATTGGTGTGAGGATATGCGTTCTGCGGTCTATTGAAGGCAAAATTAAATCATGCTTGAACACAGGAATTCTGGAAAGCGTGCTGTCTTCTTGGACAGTTTGTCTCAGTGTCTTAGGAATCAAGGCAAAACGAGAATCGATTTCAAGCAATTGCATGCATTTTGATTATTTTTGCACACGAGCAAAAATCTACTGAAAGTTCTACTGAAAGGTAGCACTGATTTATGTTGAAATGTAAACAGTGCAAAGTGCACCAGTCATTAACCTTATTGAGATCCTATTGAGCTGTACATTTGTAAGTCGTCCCCATATAAAAGACAGTTGGATGTCGATATAATCGATGGTAGATCATTGATGATCAGAAGGAATAGGAGTGGGCCAATATTACTGCCTTGAGGGACGCCTGAGAGATTACGAATCTCTCTAGAGAGAACTGGACCAATCTTCACATACTGCCTACTGTTCACCAGGTACCCACTTATCCAACTTAAAATATTGTATTTTAAGTTATATAATACAGTAATTAGTTAGGATAAATACGCTGGTAGTAGTAAACCAACGAAAAATGAAATACTTAAAAAAATTTAAAGAAAACATTTTCAAAATGATGTGAAAAACTATAATTACCTCAAAAGTTTCAAATATTTTCTATATAATAATAATAATATGGGTGGCGCTACAGCCCATGGAGGGCCAGGGCCTAGCTTCTCGGCAACCACTCGTGTTGTGCGTGCTTTGTTCTATCACGAGTGGAAGGAACCTACAGTTTTTATACCGACTCCGAACGGCCAAGTTTGACAAGCTTTTTCTAGACAGTTATACTCTTTGAGCATTGTCAGTGACTCGAAAGAGGTGGGGCCGTGAATAGTATTTCTTGTAGTACCAGGAATCGAACCTAGACAGGTAGGTCTAATTGCGTAGGATTCGACGCACATACCCACAACGCCACGGGCTACCAATATTTTCTATAGTCTGTTTTGATGTTTTCCTATACATTTTTAACACCTCTGTACATACTAATCATGGTGGAAGGAATATAAGGTGTGCTGGATATCTAGTCAAAACCGCCATCTTTGTGTTGAGTGACGTCACTCCGGTTCCGTTTTTGAGAGTGGACAGATATACTTCGTTCATTAAAAAATAACGGAATTAAGTTCCAGTTTGATGCAAGATGAAAGGACATAATTCATTTATAATTGATAATATATAGAAAAATGCAACAATGTACAGTAAAAGGTTGCAGAAACTATAATGAGTACAAAAATGTTCAAAAGAAATCAGGTTTTTGTTTTTTTTTGTGTGAGAAAAATGTTTATCTGTTTCCGCCTTTAAGTTTTTGTTGACATAGACTGCTGTGCAAAATAATAAGCACAGTTTGGTAACAAATTTATTTCTGGTTATTAAATCCAAAATCAACGGGCCTATGAATTTTTTCCCTTAAACTGTATTATTTTTACTTTAAAATGAAAAACAAAAACATGGAGTCACATTTTTCGTTATTGAAAAAAAAACAAAGCATATCAATATTTTTTCCTATGCAAAAAAATAAGCACATTTAACAAGAAACCAAAATATTTGTTCAAATAGTGGAGGAATAAAGTTGTAAGTTATTAATATAAATATAAATAAATATAAGGTTGTAAGTAATGCATTATTTAATAGTTACTTCAGTTATTATTGGTATTTAGTTGTGCTTCCTTTAAGCTTCAATACAGCGCTGCACCTGCTGTGCATTGAATCAATCAATTTCTGGCATCGTGAACTCGGTATTTAATACCAGATTTTTGTTCACATTTTCCCATTAATTTATTTGGCTTGGATGTTTTATTTAACCTTCTTTCAGCATGTCCCCAAATATTCTCATGATCCCATTATTAAGGTCTGGGCCTTATCATTGTTATCAACAAAACATTTTTTGTTTAATTTGGCAGTATGCTTAGGATCCTTTTCCTGTTGGAACTGGCAAATCAGAGGCAAGTTGTCATCTACATATGGATACGTCACTGTTTCTAAGATTTTGGACATATTTTTCCTTTGCCAGAACATCTCTGATCCAGTGAATTGGTCTAAGACCCGTAATAAAAGAAGCATCCCCAGACCATGATGTATCCGTCACCATGTTTCACGGTTTTAACAGTGAATCTGGGGTCAAATTACATTGCAGGTGGCCTTCTCATGTACTTTTTTTATGCATCCGGTCCAAATAAATTAGTTTTTGTCTCATCAGACCGCAGTATGTTTCGCCATTTTTCAGGTAGCTTCCTGCAATTTGCGATGTGAATACAATCCTTGATGTTTTTTTTGATAAAAGAGAACACTTTCTTGTATGGGAAGCTTTAAGTTTATGTTCCAATAACCTTTTTCTAATTATTGAAGTACAGTAAAAGCTCGTTAATTTGGAATGGTGGATCATTCCGAATAAACGAATATTCCGAATTAATGATTTTTATGCACTAAAACGCTTTCCCTTCCAATGGATATTTTAATGATTTGTTCCGACTTCTACATACTTGAGAACTTTTTGCTACCTATACGTGTTCAATCTCTGCGTTCTTTAATATTCGCTAATTTAATTTAAGTTTTACGTGAAAAATTTAAAACCGACTCTCATTTATTCGGAAAAATCTCTTTTTTAGAAAAATCTCGTTTTCCGAATTAAAGAGTTCCGAATTAAAGAGTTTTCACTGATGACTGTATCGATGCTTAAATTTAAATCTGTTTCGATCCGTCTCGATGCCATAAACGGATTTGTTTGACTCACCGAACTGTTTGAAGGTCAGTTTTAGAAGAGGTTCTATGTTTTCGACTCCAAGTTTCTTTCGAATGTTTGAAATTTAAAAATATTTCTGACCATTCCTACAGAACAAGAAGCGTTTTTGGCAATAACTCTCAGCGATTTTCCATCGTTTCTGAGCCGGTTTATTATCTTCCGTTGTTCGGGTGAGGAATGCTTCCTCCGACCCATTATCTTTTTAAGACATTAACGTTTTCAATTGTTAAATTAATTGTAATAATTAGATTGTTATAACTTACAATGAAAAAGTGCAAAGAAATAATACCGCTGAAAATAGTAGCTGGAAAGGTGTCTTGTCCTTATTATTTTACAATCTTGAAAATTAACATTCTTACATAAACTGCTCAGAACTACTGAAGTAAACAAAGTAGATGCATTTGCTTACTCTTATTTAAAACGTTATTAACATCCAATAAAAATAATGCAAAATTAACTGTCAGCAAGGTCACTCATAGAGTTATAGGGAGAGCGAGAGCTAAAGGATGATTTTTTTTTAAAAGCTATAGGCAAGTTTTTTGAAAAAAAACATATAATTTAATGTTTGAAGATTATTTCATGCAAATGTTGACCTTGACTGCGCCTCAAATGGTCCATCCGCTTAGTCCAATTTTGGCATACTCTTTCCAACATTTCGGCCGGTATCTCACGAATAAATGCTTCAATGTTGTCTTCCAATGCGTCAATTGAAGCGGGCTTGTCTGTTTAGACATGAGCTTTAACATAGCCCCACAAAAAATAGTCTAAAGGCGTTAAATCGCACGATCTAGGCGGCCAATTGACCGGTCCCGAACGTGAAACAAAATGTTCACCGAACTCGCCCCCCAATAAGTCCCTTGTTGCGCGTGCTGAGTGGCATGTGGCACCGTCTTGTTGAAACCCCATGTCATGCAAGTCAAGCTCTTGCATTTTGGGCAAAAAAAAGTTGGATATCATCTCATGGTTGCGCTCACCACAGTTACGTTACGATTCGCATCATCTTTGAAGAAGTACGGTCCAATGATGCCACCAGCCCATAAACCGCACCAAACTGTGACTTTTTCTGGATGCATTGATAGCTCTTGCAAAGCTTCTGGCTGATATTCACTCCAAAATCGACAATTCTGCTTATTTAAGTACCCATTGAGCCAAAAATGAGCTGACCATAAAATGGAAAAAGCGCGCGATGAACTTTCTTAACAGAGCACGCATTTTGATAATAAAATTCAATAATTTGCAAGCGTTGTTCGTTTGTAAGACGATTCATGGTTAAATTATAGACCAAACTGAAGATGTTTGACAGTGAAAAAAAACACGAAACGTGCGTCAGCTGTTTAAACCAGTGTTGCCAGAAAGATAATAGCTAAAAAAATCAACCGTGTGTGCTTATTATTCTGAACAGCAGTGTACAAATTCCCGCTATGACTGCACGCAGGGCCTCAATAGAACTGTCCAGCACAACCTATATTCCTTACATCCTGCGCACTGATATGAATTACTGTTACCCCACAATCAATCTCTTGTTTTGAAGTGGCATTCACATCTAATAATAATAATAAAATGGGTGACGCTACAGTCGGTAGAGGGCCAGGGCCTAGCTTTTCAGCAACCACTCGTGTTGTGCGTGCTATTGTTCTATCACGAGTGGAAGGGACCTACAGTTTTATGCCGACTCCGAACGGCCAAGTTTTAGAAGCTTTTTCTAGGCGGTTATACTCTTTGAGCATTGTCAGTGACTCGAAAGAGGTGGGGCAGTGAAAAGTATTTCTTGTCGTAGCAGGAATCGAACCTAGACAGGTAGGTACAAGTGCGTAGGATTCGACTCACATACCCACAACGCCAAGGTACCAATTTTGCAAAAAAAACTTTGATAGAGACATTTTTGTACATAGAAAAACTTCTTCCGACCTCAACGACTTTAGTAGTCGGAAATTTCAAACGCCATTATCTCAGAGACTGTGTATTCATTCACTGTTGTCTGGACAGACAACTGTACATTTATTTTAATGTCTCCGAACCTTTTTATTTTTCTCCTTATTTTGCAGTCAATAGAGCTAGCTTTAATTTCTGCATCGCTGACTATGTCAATATATGCGGCAAATTCTAAACCATTCGTTTCCAATTTCTTAATTGATTTAGAAAAGAGAAGACGGACCTTGCTGCCAACCAAACTAAGTCAGTTTAAATTACGTCGTTTAAGTAATTCTTTGCCATTTTTAAAATCAGCAGAATCCTCTTCATCGAATGAAGGGATGTTTATAATTTCATTAATCATTTCTGCAAAGTATTAAAATGTATGGAAAAATATGCTAAAATATGTCCTAAAATGCAAAAGTATGCCGAAATGTTCACAAAAATGCATTTATACCCAAAATATGCACAAATACAGTAAAATCTCCTCTGAACGGACAGCAATGGTGGACAATTTTGTGTCCCCTAAGGGATTTGTCCGTTTAAGGGAAATCAAAAAATTAAAAAAAAATGTTTTTAAAAAACTAATATAGTAGGTACGCCAAAAAACAAATAAACTTCAAATAACTTTCTTCAAATGAATAATTAATTAGGTGGTAAATTATGAGTCTCTTTGTTACATCACACAAAAATTAGGATATGTACTCAAATATTTTTTTTAAAAAAAAAAATCCTCAATGCTTGTTCGCTTCTACCCGAATGTTTGCTCTTTCCTTTTCCAAAATATACCAAAAGTGATAAAAAGTACATCGCATTTCTAAACTCTACTTCGGTTTCAAACAGATCTGATTACTTTTTCCTAGACTTTCAAACATGAAGTGCCCATTATTGCTACACCGGTGATTTGTACCAAAAATTAATGTGGACTTGTATGATTGACGTGTCTAAACTAACGGTACCTATTAAATCGTGAAAATATGTCTTCGTACCTCCATCCATTTTCGAACTGAAAAGAACTTTCGTTCAAACACACATGAACAACATCGAAGTCAAATAATTTGCAAGCGGCAGCAGTTTACATTTGAATGCACTCCCCACAAAGCCGGAGCCACAATTCAAAAGAAAGAATCAAATATCCATTGGCTCAGATCATCACCGGATAAATTATCGAGTATCCAATTTAAAGTTGCCTACATAATGAATGAACTCCCGTCTCACAGCCCACGGAGACCAAAAGATCACTAGTGTCTTTGCATCTTTTGCGACACAAATTATTATTAAATTTTCACTCTCCAAAGACCAAACAAACAGTGTCTCTCTGCATCTGCGCTCGATCGAAATGAAAAGTAAACAGAAAACATCAAGCAAACGCTGTCCCAAACAATTAAACGCAGCCAACAACGACGCGTCGCCTCTCCATACCTCGGTCTGTTGAAAACCCGATTTCGAACCAATTAACACCACGAACGACGAACATGTTGGTCCATCATCGACCAGGGATGGTTGCATGGAGTGCACCGGTTTCCACCTGTTCGTGCTAAGAGAACCGAGGCGAAAGAGAATCGCCAAGAGAGAGGCGTTCCTCCACTCCATCAGTGCGACGGAAGAGCGTCTGCTGCGACACTGAATGGAGTTGGTTCGTGCGGCCGATTCATTCAGTTTGACTTAAGATATGTTCAGGTGCGCATGCGATTTAGACCGTTACGGAGTTTATTCTTCTATTTTTTGTGTGCTTCTTTCAAATCATTGCGATCGCGCGCGTGTACAGGTGCATATATCGGTGAATTAGATTTTGTTATGATTTGCAAAAGTCTACCGCGTTGAGGTACGAATTTCTTGTTTGTGAATCGCGAGGACGCTTCGGGAACAGTTCAGTTTCGGGGTGCTTCTAAAAATAGAAGACAGTTTTTTTTTTTCAAGTGACATTCGATAGCCTCCTTGCGTGCGAAGAAGGAAGGAGAAGGAGAGACTGAGAAGAAGAAAAAAAAAATCAAACAAACAAAAATTGTCACACGTTGATTGAAATAAACGCCAAGGGACAGGACGACGCAAACACACACGATCGTTCGCCGTTCACTCGCTCTTGGTCCTTTGATATTCGGCTTTGTTTACCGTCGAATTCTCACTGCACACTCGCACTCGGATTGTGTGCGTTGCGTGAGGGAATTGAATTTGCCGCTCCTTCGTCGTCCCCTGCTGCTGCACCACTCAGGATTTCTCTTAACATTCACCAAGTGTGCGGGAAAGGGAATAATTCCAGGAAGACCAAAACCCCCGGTCCGGATGTGGTTTGAATCTAACTCAAATTCTCAATCCGATGCAGCAGTGATTCACGTGCAATTCGCAATTCGCCGCGAATCTGGCAAAGTAAACAATACAGAGATGAGTAAAGTGATGAGCTAAACATTCGCACACTGGGTTTAGCCGAGCCGAGGAAGGTGTGCCGTGACTATTTCATTGACTGTGTGTCTTCCTTTCGTGGGAAATAATTCGAGCGGAATTTATTATAGTCCAGATACTACATCAAACCGGGCACGGGTTGACATCATTATTCAAATATTTTTTGTTTGTTTCCATTTTACTACTTCCCCCGACCTCTGACCGCCTGTGTGCGTGTGTGTGCATGACTGTGTGTCTTTGAAAGATATGTCTGAGGCTGAGCCCCCACGGGATTTGATTTGCCTCGTCTCTCGTCTCTATTGAGATGTAAACTACACGGTGCAGCTTACTAGTGCGTGAAATCATATTCTTGAAGCGGGAAATAATAATTCTCTCCGTACTCCGTACTGTGTATCCAATATCTGGCGTCGGCGGCGCGCGGCGTCTATCTCCAGAGCAAACGCAAAAACAAAAGTACAAGTGAGGAAATCTCCGTCTCAAAGGTGTTCGAGTTCAAAAGAGACACACACAAAAAAAAATCCAAACGTATCTACGGTTGGAAAAGATTGAAACAAGTGAATTTAAAAAGCATAACTTACCACCTCTATGATTGGGGTCAGTGAAAATAGTTGGGTGTACTGTGTTAATTTTTTTTGAATTTTTTTTATTTCGGTGATACCGAGGAGTGGTTCACATTCACACACTAGCAGAAGATACTCGCAGAAGAGAGCTGAATTAATAAGATAAGATCGCGCATACTTTCTTCAGAGGAAGCTATGCTGGACGACGACATTGTTGACGAGTGTGTGAAATATTGTTGGTGTGTCGATAGTGACGCGCATGTGTAAAGAGCGATATTAATTAGCTTGACCATAAAAAAAAGACGTGGAATAGGTCTCGCGTTTAGACATTTAGAATTGTTTTTCGTTGGAAAAGTGTATTCGGTACGGTGGTGGATCACAAGAAAAAAAGGGGGGGTTTAACTACTTCTGTATGGATTATTGCAGCTATGACTTGGCTGTCGAAATGGATTTAAACGGATTAAATAACATTTTCAAGGTAAGCTGAGATGAGGACTTTGTTTCATTTGATTATTTTTGGAGTTTAGACTTCAAGACAGCATCTCGAAATCTTGAATCGAAAGTTATAGACTATTTAGCATACTCTTCCCTGGAATTAGGCATTCGTGGAGCTCACTTTCAGCGTAATATTAACTTCTGTTCAAAGTGCCAACGTTTTCAGACCTGGAATTTGTGAAAGACGATTTGACTGCTATTCGACTAATTATAGATCCTCTAGAACTAGTTTAGTTAGAGATTGAAGAAGAGGAAGAAACAAAGCGAAACACCGGGTTTATCCGCATCTTTTTCTGTGGGAGGCAAGGACACTTAAATCGAAGTTAATTGTGATGCACGCTTCAAGAAATACTGCATTCAAAATGGCGAAGATACTTACCAACATTCCTTTATTAGCGTGTCCAGTTTTAGGGTCGCTTTACATAAGCAAGAGTGGCTAATAAATCACAAGAGGGTCGGTCAACCATCGGCACTGTTCCCTACTTTCTCATACATAATTTGAATGTGTGACACCAGCTAAGGCTCGTGGACATACAAAAACGTATGACACACCCGGGTGTGTTGGGTGTATGTTTCGGGTGTTGACACAAGGGTTAATGCGCACAATAGGCCCAACACCCTACCAGAAAAAGACTGGCCACACGATGACATTTCCACCACCATGTTTTATCGTTTTGCTGGTGTACTTAGGATCGAGCTTTAAACCAAATATAAGTAAAGGGTGTTTTTTTTTAGATGTATACAAATTGAATATGAATTAAAACACTAGAAGCAAATGTTAATGTCTATAATAATATATTGATTTACTAGATATTAGATAATTGTGTGCCATTAGTGTTTAAGTATGATTTCGGGCATATGCGCACTACGGCTAGCCCGAATTAAGCGCAATTGTCAGCATTATATCAGCAATCTACTCTATTGCTGATATAATGCTGACAATTGCGCTACTCGATTGCTGATATAATGCTGACAATTGCGCTTAATTCGGGCTAGCCGTAGCGCGCATATGCCCTGGACCCGCATATCAGCAATAACACGGCGAATGTTGACATCCAAATCGTCCAATGTCTCTAATTTATCGGCATAGACTGGTGACTTCACATACCCCCCAAAGAAAGTATTCTAAAATTGTGAAATCACAGGATCATGGAGGCCAGTTCACAGGATGATGATTAAGCGATTATGTCGTTGCACGCGTTGTTCTGGTCTTAAAGCTATTCCTCGTAAAATAGTGGAACGTGCTCGACTCACAAATCGACTTCTTAGACTTCTAGTGTGGCCAGTTTAAGAACCAAACCTCAATGAAAAAAAAAAACACCCTATAGTTTATCAATCGACAAACTGACTGACCTTTTGTTAAGTGTACTTCTTATTTTCTTTATTAGATAAGTAAGCACGCCTGCAAACGGGCGGATCACTAGTTAATGTATAAATCTGCGTCGTCTCCCACACTCGAGTTTCCAGGTTTTATCGCCTAATTTTAGCAACTCTTTCGATTCCCTGACATTGCACAAGAGTGGTAAGAAACGCTTCTCAAACATCAGTATCGCACGGTGCTCAGCAGAGTGTCACCGTATTCATCCCGGATACAGTCACGAAGGCACAAGCATTTACAAAGTCGGGATTAGCCTTCCACCATACTTGTCCTTTGCCGTTCGATCCTAAGACTTTGAGCTTACTTTCGTCCGTGAGAATTCCTGACTGTATATCGCTGACGTTCAGTCATTACTTGACAAATTGGATGTCCCTCTGGTTATTAGAATATGGCCGACCCGTCGTGACGTAGTGAGTAACTGCGTCGACTCCTAAGCTAAGGGTTCTGAGTTCAATTTACAGCAAGACCTCCCTAAGGTCAATGACAATGCTCAGAGAGTGTACTTGCCTACAACTCTTTCTCCATAAACTTGGCCATTGGAGTCGGCTGTAGGTTCCACTTCGTGATAGAACAATAGCGCGTACAATACGAGTGGTTGGGCCCAGGTGCAATACGGGAACCTGTCCACAAGATGTCCTCTTCCTCCGAAAATATTTTCC
Organism: Eristalis pertinax; assembly: GCA_907269125.1. Lineage (NCBI taxonomy): Eukaryota > Metazoa > Arthropoda > Insecta > Diptera > Syrphidae > Eristalis > Eristalis pertinax. Next base: position 109,777,322 of record OU026145.1, on the reverse strand, counting down.
TTTTCCACGTTAAGACACACTGTACAGGCACAAGTTCGTTCGAATGTTACGACATCCGGAACCTAATGTTACGACATCCGGAATGGCAACACCTGTGATGCGCAAATAGTAATAAACAGCCAAGTACTGTCTATATGCACAATATCAGGTCCATTGTACACATTTAACGACTGGACTTGCATACAAGAAGAGTACCCTAAACCGCCTCTCGCTGATATTTGCACTGAGTTTGATTTTAAACCCTTACATCTCCTCAAATTCGTTGACTCGAATAAATCTCTGGCAGATGTCCACGTTCAGCTGATTCCTATAGTTGGTCCCCCCAAGCAGATGTTTAGTTCTTCACCAAAAAATGCTTTTATTTCCTTCTTTTTTTTTTGTTTTCTTTAAGCGATGGTTGGACATATTCGTATATTTGAGAATGATTTCATTGAATCATCAGCATCTGATGCTTAAAAATGCTGTTTTTTCTGAGATTTTTCCAAAAGGCTCCATGATCAGTTGGTTGTGGGTTATTGCGCTGCGTACTGTAGTACAAAGAGTTATTCGTTTGAATGCGAAATGAAATCATTCTCGGCATCGCTTCTCGTTACTGATAGGGTAGAGGCAACAGAATCCGGACAGTTAACGTGTTGCTTAGCTTTGACGTAAAGAACTGATTTGAACTGATTGATCTGACTCTGAAGTCCTCCGTGGACTGTTGTGTATTAGAAAGTGTAGATATCTATTTAACGTTCACGCAATTTTAAAATCATGCATCAAAATAATTGAAAAGAAGTGTCAGTTTCCGGACATCCGGACGAAAGTTTCTTATGAATGCTCGCCCTTTGTCTGAAATCAAAGAAACAATCGAAATCTTTAGCGGGAAGTGAATTTTGAAGTTGGTTGGAATTTGTCGGTAAAAAATAAAGAGACCTCTTAGCTTTCTTAAGTCTACAGATTCACCTCAGCTAAGCATTTACTGCTACGTCTTAAGATGCATGCAGTGCTGGTCAGTTTCGACTATTCGATTTGAATTACTCATCATCATCATCATCATCATCTTCTGACTCGCATGATCCACTAAAGGGGTCGCTGGGGTAAACCAAGCACGAGAGATCTCCAGGCAACTCGATCCTTCGCCATCGACTCTAACTCATCCGGAGCTATACCCAAACGTAACCCGTCGAGTTTTTGGACTTGGTCCAACCACCTCGTCCTGGGTCTGCCAAGCGGTCGCCTACCTGATGGAATCGCATTCAACGATGGCCTCGGAAGTCACGTGAACAAACCACCGAAGCATAGCCCTTTCCGTTCGAAGAAGCAGCTGCTCAATGTTGAGTTCCTCGCGCACTGCCGTGTTTCTCACCCTCTGAATTACTTTCATTACCAAATCGACATCAAGCCCTACACTTCATAGGTGTGGGTTTTCAATTTTGCGGCCATCCTGCATTTTGAGGCTTCACTGGAAGTGAGACTGGTATGCTAGTAGACAACACTCATGATCCCCGTCGTCGTACGGTGCGCACATATAAGAGTGTGTGAGACTCAATTCACGAGCATCATCTCCCCATCGATCTCAACAGCTCAACATTTCATGCACTAACCTGAAGAGAGCTCTGCACAAGGATCTCGGATTAATCGCTTACAAGATCCAATTGACTCAGAAATTGAAGGCGCGCGACCATCCGCTTCGCAATTGCTTCACAGTTTGGGCCTTAGAGCAGCTTGAATTGGCAAACGATTTTGGGCGAAAATCATCTTTTACGGCGAGGAGCATTTTCATCTCGGCTTGGAAAACCCGCACGTTATTGTCGATAAGCAAATACATCCACAGAGAGTGACAATGGTGGTGCGGATTGTGAAGTGTTGGCACCATTGTATCTCTTCGAAAATGAGGCTAGAAGCAACGTGTCGGTGAGTGGTGGGCGTTACAGAGCCATGTTCACCAACTTTTTCTTACTGAAATTGAAGACATGGATTTGGACGACCTGTGGTTCATGTAGGAAGGCGCTCCATGGCACACAGCCCATGCCACAATCGATCTTTTGCGCAGCAAATTCCCAAATCGTGTTATCAGCCGTCTTGGCGATGTCAATTGGCCGCCTCGGAAGTGCGATTTGATCCCTTTTGGACTATATTTTGTGGGGAACAGTGAAGGACCGATGTTATGCCAACAATTTGGAAACGATTCAAGCACTTAAGGCTAATATCATCCAAGCAGTCCATAAGCTACGGCCCGAAACCATCAACAAGGTCTTCGAAAATTGGGGTGACAGAATGCGAAGCCAGCCACTTAAACGATGTTGTTTTTCATAATTAATGGGAATATTTGTTCTTACTAATAAAGCCATAATATGTGCATGAGAAATATATAACTTTGTTCATTTTATTGATTTTTTAAAAAGAAACTTATATTTGTCCCACCCTGTACTCGACTTCTGCTTAAAATTAACTACCATGCTTCTGAGAGAATCATTCTCGATCGATTAAGGGCTAGCAATTACGAGCAGACTGAATAACAACAGTGATTAATTGCACAAAGTCTTATCATGTTACCTTGTTAATTACGTCAACTATTCATTACTTGCCGTTATTGTTGACTCAATTAACTACCGGGACTACTGTATATTCAACATCTCTGTCCAACATCCTAGACCTTGGCTTAATGTACCGGCGGTTTTCTTTTTGGAATATAAAAAAAAAGTAGAAGTGGGAACATGCAACCTTGGCGTAGTCCAAGATCTACAGTGAAGTCGTTCGATATTGATTGAGGGTGGGTTGCACTTACGCGGAACACTGTTCAGCTAGTTCATCCGTTATGAGTGTACTTTAAATTCACAAATAAGCTGTAGACAGGGTCTAGCTGCTATAGCAACCACTCGGGTTGAACGTGGTGTTGTTCTCTCACAAGTGGAGGGACCACCGTTTTATGACGACTCCGAGCGGCTAAGTTTGAAAGACTTTTTCTAGACAGCTGTAGTCTCTGAGGATTATCAGTGGGTCGGAAGAGGTGTTTGACAACTGCTCGTGGAGGGCAACTAATCAAAATTACGTGTAAGAGTCGAAAAAAACACGGGTGATTTTTTAAAAGCTATAGGAAAGTTTTTCAAAAAAAAAAAACAATAAAGTTCAGAAAAATGCATGAAATCTTTATTTGAATCGTTAGTACGGTCCATATAATTTAATGTTTGAAGATTATTGCATGCAAATGTTGACCTTGACTGCGCTTCAAGTGCTCCATCCGCTTAGTCCAATTTTGGCATACTCTTTCCAACATTTCGGCCGGTATCTCACGAATAAATGCTTCAATGTTGTCTTCCAATGCGTCAATTGAAGCGAGCTTGTCTGTATAGACATGAGCTTTAACATAGCCCCACAAAAAATAGTCTAAAGGCGTTAAATCGCACGATCTAGGCGGCCAATTAACCGGTCCCGAACGTGAAATAAAATGTTCACCGAACTCGCCCCTCAATAAGTCCATTGTTGCGTGTGCTGTGTGGCATGTGGCACCGTCTTGTTGAAACCACATGTCATCCAAGTCAAGCTCTTGCATTTTGGGCAAAAAAAGTCATCTCACGGTAGCGCTCACCATTCACAGTTACGTTACGATTCGCATCATCTTTGAAGAAGTACGGTCCAATGATGCCACCAGCCCATAAACGCACCAAACTGTAACTTTTTCTGGATGCATTGGTAGCTCTTGCAATGCTTCTGGCTGATATTCACTCCAAAATCGACAATTCTGTTTATTTACGTACCCATTGAGCCAAAAATGAGCTTCGTCGCTGAACACAATTTTTTGGTGAAAAAGTGGATCTTCGGCCAATTTTTCAAGAGCCCATTTTGATAATAAAATTCAATAATTTGCAAGCGTTGTTCGTTTGTAAGACGATTCATGGTTAAATTCTAGACCAAACTGAAGATGTTTGACAGTAAAAAAAAACACGAAACGTGCGTCAGCTGTTGAAACCAGTGTTGCCAAAATGATAATAGCTAAAAAATCACCCTTTATCATTTGGAAGATGTTTTTAGCAGTAACCGTTGCATGACAGAAGTTGTCTCAAAAAATAAAAACACTAGCCTCTTAATTAGTAAATCTTGTCACACTTTGTCAGCATCTCATAACTAATCAAATTCATTGTGCTTTGTCAACACAAAAAGAAAAATAATCGCACTTAAGTCAAACCTTGACATTTCATCAAGCAAAATGTCCCCACACAATGCTCGCTTGTTTGCCAAGCGATTGATATAACAAAACAAGCTCCGTTCACTCAGTCCACTCGATCCACCGGATCAGCAATCGCACAAGCACTGCGTAACCATTGAATCGATTGCAAATGAATTCACACACGTATTATAGACCGATAGGGTCAATGTTCCACACGATCCGCGTGCAGTTAGCGGCGATCGGTAACCCGTCACCTGCTGCCCTAATCGTAATCGTAAAGTTTATGGCTTAAAGATGTGTCCCACTTATTGCGGTGTCTCACGCGGAGTTGTAAGAGAATGAAAATCCAGTTTAAGACGCACAGCATAGGCCGTTCCATCGGGCACCACGCTAACAGTAAAGCGATGCTCTACGTGAATCTCATTATGCTGCGGCCGCAGATTGCCTAAATCCGTGGCAATGCCATCGGTAGCTGTGCCCAATTAGGGACGTGGAAGATGCTCGTAAATATCCGCAAACACTTCAACTCATCGAATTCCGTGACTCGTCACGGCTGCTGCCGAATCTCAAGAATGGGCATTGACAAAACCGATTCCGCAGCCGAAAATGGAGGAAGATAAATAAAGTCTTAAGTGATCGCGAACGCGAAACGGTAGTCAGCCTGTCGGCAGATACACTCAATGTAAACAGATGTCAATTTAATCGCATTTAATCGCAGAAGTCGGCACATTTTCTGCATGACTGCACGGTCGCCGAATTTCATTCTTGTCGGATGTGTGTGTGTGTGTGCGTTTGACTTGCGAGTAATTCGTTAACAGCCTTCACTAGATGCGGCAATGATCGTGATAATTGAATGAACTCACGTTGACATCGGAAATGACGTTCGTTTTATAAGAGCACGCGTCTCGGCGATACTCTGTGCATGGGTACGGGTACGCGTATTTATTTTATGACAGACGTGGTAACCCTTGAGCTCGGGCGATGATGTCACTCTTAAGTCTGGCTCTGTGTTCAGAAATGAGACTGAGATTGATGACTGGAATTGCTTTACGATTGTACGACTTGTAAGGACATGGGAGCTCATATTTGTCGGGTGTTTTGTGTGATGTCTATAATGGCTGTGAGTTGTTTTAGTATGTTAACCTATAATGAACTGTGTTAAGTTAATTTAGTGCTCGGAAAAGTTTTGTTGGAGCGTGTACCTTGATTTGTCGTGTCTAAACGATCGCATTTTAGCAGTTTAAGCGAACTGAACTGACGTCAATGAATGAGAGGACGGCGCCAAACCCCGTAGTTGCTCCTCCACAATGATGGTCCATTTCCACAGTCCAACGTCCATCGTCCAGCAGAGCAATCACAAATCACAGTTTAACAAGTCAATCAAAAACTCAATTTGTACCACTAGACCGGCTCAAAGAAGATTCATCTTCTCTAGAACCGGGCGTGAATTGCCATCCAATTATCGACTAAATGATGTGATACCGACAAGATCGAAAGATTTGATGCATATAGACGATTTTGCATTGGGTTACGTCAAATCACTCGTTAATGCCGATGAGCCAGTATCACGTCCAGCATTGAAGGACGACGTTACACGTGAAATTAACAAGACACACGACTTGATAGAAGGATTTGACGCCAACAGATCATTTTGCATTGGATTACGTCAAATCACTCTTCAATGCCGATGATTCAGTGTCACTTCCAACCTTGGAGGACGACACTACACGTGTAATTAACAAGACACCAGCTAATATGTTCGTAAAAGTTTATTTTCCCTATGAATCGCTTAAAATGTGGCCATAATCAATATTTACAAGAAAAAGTCTTTGAAAAGTAAATGGCATGCATTAATTTATCATCCCCAATGAAAGTTGTATACAATTTTGCAATTTTCCCGTGAGTTCGGGTATTTAAAAAAAACAATATTTAAAAAATCACAGAACAAACTTAGCAGCTGATGGCAATGGCTTCGCGAAAAAATGCAAGCCTTTTTTCTGTCGCGCTAATGATTCAAAATAAAGTTTGACGACACCTCTCATTAGCTAAGTTTATTTGGAACGCTCTTAAGAGCAGGCTTACAGAGTTCACACAAACGACCATGTAGCCCAGGCATCCATTGTTGAAATGATGTTGCCTCCAAACTTGTTCTCCAAGAACTCGGTCATTTTGAGGGAAATATTGAGAATAACACTAGACGGCTCCAGTCAGTGCTGGTATAATTGTGCGCCAAGACGGCAGGACTTCGGTTTCGTTCAAAATTAAGTTAATGATATAACTTGATGATGCCGTCGAATCAAAAGTTTGGTACATGGCACTCGATGTTCCTCTTTCAAGAACCTTCCTAGCAATGGGCTCCCCTATCTTCAGTGCCCATGCATATCGTGTTAGTTTATCACAGGTAAAATAGTCTTCAACAACACAGACCAATGTGACGTAAATAAGTCGTCACAGTCAGGCCTATTTTTTTCTACTGTGTGGTGGTCTGGTGGCCAATCAATCAGGTGGACCACGCAGCCCCCGGCTGTTTCCGGATAGCGTATATTGGCATAATAGTCACACTGCATTCACGACAGTCCTCCACATTTACACGGACCGTCTCAATACTCAATAGGGAGTAGGCTACGGTGTCTCCTCTAAGAACTAAATTTTTAGTCCAACAAAGAGCGTTTTCAGGTTTTTCCAAGCAAAGATCATGGTGAACCGAGAGGCTAGAATGGAATGCTATATCAACCTATTTCCATAGAAAGTCAAGTCGCCATCAAGACTTCCTTAACTTCAAGTCTGTAGTCAGTTGTCTGTGATCTCTTGACGAGACGACCGTTCAGTTTAAAGAATGCCGGTGTTGGGTACGGGACCATTCACAGTCCCTCCATCTCGCAAGGCGCGCAACCCCCAACTCTACCGCTCTCCATAACGGAAGGACAAATGAGAATCCCTCTCACCACCTGTAAGCTCCTACAGAAGGAGAGGAGATAGTAATACAGATGGTTAGGCTATGCTTAGGCCACTAGGTCTTGCTGGACCCATTGTAATGCCCATTGGCGGAATAGTTTTTAATAAGGAGTTTGTAGGTTTTTGCACTGTTCACCTTGCGCCAAAGTATCCGAGTGGCGGTGACTCACAGGCGGTTAGAGATCAACGCAGTCTATTACCGTGTCGTTCACTTTTTTCTTGACATTGGCAAGAGTTAATTTCGACCCCTTCCCTGGCAAGTTCATCCGCTGCCTTATCCCCTGTGTCCAGGGACTCATCATAGAGTAACCGAGTGGTGCGTGTAGGGAACTTTAGCTTAGACTTGATTAATGCCCGTTTGACTGTCAATAAGAAAGTTAATATGTATCAGCCGCTGGTGTATCGAACATTGATATCATTCTGGCTGCTTCCTTGACTGCCAGAACCTGCGCTTGATGGAGATGTACATGTTTATCAATTCGTAGAAAATGACCGCGCCTGTGCCTTTAGAGCCATCTGTGTGGGTGGATGGGTTTAATTGTTCATGGAGTCGTTAATGGTCCACTCCTCCCTGGTCGGGTAATAGGACCTGAAGGATATTTCGAGGTCGAGGAACGGAGGAGTATAGTCGATTTTGCTTTGCTCAATTTGTAGCCTGTCCTGGCATGACGTGGAGCTTGGCAACCAGCCGCACCTAGAAGGTAAGTGGTAGTAAGTCTATTATTGCCTCCAAGCTCTTCCTGCGATGGTCCTGTGACACCCATGCATGCAAGTCTCTGGATTCTGGTGAATACCTTAAGGTTGGTGGACTTAAGTGAAGCTTGCCACCAGAGTAAGCTACCATATGTCAAGATGGGTTTGGCAATCGCTGAGTACGTTCATCCACAGAATTTTGTGGTCCCCATTTTGTATCCTCAAGTTGGTTGGAAACACCTGGTGCCAAACAACTGAAATCATTTACATGAAGCTCAACACGGAGAGATTCAAAAAGCTACTATATCCGAGCAGAACCAATAATAGCGACATGCTCGGTGTTATAATTGGGGAATGTCTTGTTGAAAGCCAGTAGGGAAGGAGACCTCATGTAGAAGCTGCATGGAAGAGGCAGAAAATTAGAGATCTGCTGCAATACAGTCGTCTGTCGTCGATTAAATTTAGAACACAAGCTCCTACTTTCAGGACAATCTCTGTGTCCTAACTGGTATCGGTCACAGACCTTCTTCAAGTTCACCAAGCAGCTGTAGACAACCTTCAATTCTCAGTAAAAAAAAAAAGTAAAAAATAAATAAATTCCCAATAAGTCTCAAAATCGGTATAAACTGCGTGTAATTTTCACTGATTGAATCACAGCCATACGAGTATGATTTGCAGCATGTGACTAAAGACATTACCTTGAGTTATGTCTGTACGTGCTCTCTTCTTTCCTGCTTATTCTTCCAGCCTATCATACATCGGATATACATAAGTGCATCCGAATAAGTGTATACGCAAGTGCAATCGAATTGAATTTCCGTCTTTGGAAATATTGCCTCGCGTACAACGAGTCAGAAGTCACATAGAATCACGTCGCATTGTCTGCGCTTTTGGAATTCTTTTCGCAATTTTGGAATTCCTTCAAAGTCACTGACTTTGGAATTCCTTGCTAAGGGATGGCAGAATGAAAATTGGCCTGGAAGAATAAGCATGGAAAGGGAAATGGTTAAAATGTTTTAGGATCTAGCACTGGAAACTGTTTCGTGGCCGATAGATGGGATTTTGAGGCGCATGAAATAAAGTCGTGCAGTTTGTTGTTGTTAAAATATTTTGGTTTAGTTTGATGAGAATCATTTTCTGGAATCTGGCCTGAAATCTAAAATGTCTTGATTTTTTCCAAAGCTTAACTCATTTTCTATGTTTGCACAACAGTAACATACAAACAGTGCTGGCGACGGATGTGATTTAAGTCAGTTCTGAGGTACTTTCCGAGTTATCCGAGTACCAGCCTATGTTCTAGTCCAGAACATAAGTGATCTCGGTATCAAGTTTCGTGCAAATCCATTTAGGAGCTAGACCTTCACAAATATACAAACTTTCTAACTTATGATACTTCGACCTCAAGCCAAGTCAACAGAGGAAACGCAGTAGTAGACCACCACGTTAAAGATGGCGCACACAATTCCAGAAGAAACTCAAGCAGAGAAACTGATGGTTGAGGCCCAGGCTTGCTCAACACTGTAACAAAAAGACAATCTCGTCCATTTGCAGGCGCAAAGTCGTGCATAGTGTGCATTTGTATCTAGCATGTAAAGTTAAGTTTGTCTGTAGACTGGGTTTCCTTGAGCCCGAGTCGACCTATTGCGATGTCTAATGCGGATGTTGTGGATCCTGTTTTCCCTGAACATTATACCATAGTGTCCAGTCATCCCATTGGCCTTGAACTTGAAAATATTAACTTAAGTGAAAAATAAGAAATTAGTTAAATTGTTTCAGACACACAATCTGAGCGGATTGCATTCCATTACAGTGCATGCGCCAATCGTATGGTTTTCATTCAACCTGCTTAGTTCACTCAATCTACTGCGCTTCAAAATGATAAGAATCTACTGCCCAGACATGCATATGAGCCATGATGTCTCCCTAAACACGATCTTTCGTTGAACGTTAAAACGGCTTCGAGTTTTTACACACTGACTTCCAGTCTCACTGATGGTTCTTTAGTGCCTGATGCTTTCAGCAAATATTAGAAGCTTGATAATAAATTCGTATCGTCCAGCCTCTGAGATTAACTAAATGTCATCCAACCGAAATGGCGCCCAAACAAACGACTTTCAGTTACGCTGATACCTTGCCTGACGTTTATACTGCAGTCTAGTTAATCTTATAAATTTCGACAGCATTCTCTGCCTAAAAAATATCAAATATCATCAACCAACCTCTCCAACTGTCGATTTCCTACCAACAGATGCAAACCAAACTGAATTGGCGCCCAACAAGCGACTTTCATTTAAACTGATGCCGCGTTAGACGTTTATGCTAAGGTCACGTTGTTTCACCACGGTTTTGTAATGTGATCTGCTCAATAATGCATTGCTATCATCCAGCCTCTACGACTGCCAAATGACAGATGTCACCCAACTGACAGATGACACTGATGCCTCTATAACCTTTATTCTGCAATGTCGCTATTAGCTTGTTCACAAAGTAATTGCTTTCGACCAATTTTTACAGCTGTCAAGTGTTAACTGACATTGGCCATCCAAATGAAACTGGCACCCAACCAAACGGCTTCCATTTACACTGATACCTCATTAGACGTGTATGCTTAAGAGGCGCTGTTTTGACACGCTTCTGTTTTGTCAGTTGTTCCATAAACAAATTGTCATCACCCAACCTCCAATGACAGACGTCATCGATACCAAAATTGCGGACAAACAAAGTTGAGCTGGAACATAAAAAGCCCTTTACTCGTACCCTTAAGCCCGTACTTTCATTGTTCATGTGCTTGAGAATGAATTGACGCGAGACGAGACCAACAGACCAACGAAATCAACAGAGTCCGCACTGACAAAGAACACCCTGTAACAGCTCCGATTTCTGAAGTGCTTCCGAGGTTCAATCGTGGACCCACCATTGAGCGAACGAAATTTGCAATCAACTTCAGGTTGATGACCTCAGGTCAACAACTGGCATCCTGTTGATTCGACTGAACAAATATCTCAGTCAACTCCGACAATTCATTCAAATCAACTTCAAGCAATTGACGATTATTTCCACTCTTGGACACCTTTCGATCCGCTTAATCCGTGGCTTTGTTCTCAAACTGCCTCCACCTCCTGTCTGTGAAATTCGACAATAATTCACGATTTAGCAAAAGTGGAACTTATCGCGCGGAAGAAGAAAGTCTCAAGTGCATTGATCGGCCCTCCAAGACGAGTATCGCTCTAGAGTGCGCACCGCGATAGCCGCGCCAAAGTTTGCTGTCACCCGGAGCTTGATGGTATCGACTCGTTAAGTGATTTCCGAGTGAAGTGAAAACGAAAGTGTGCTGCGGGAAAACAACTCTCCCACTACCCCATCACTTGAGCGACTCTCAAATCCGAACTTCGATTAATTATCCTCCGGGAGTTGCTGTTGACTTAAACGCCAGTCGATGGTGGTGCCGTGTTGACCGCAGTCTATTCATTTATTTTCAAGCACCCCCCGGGGATTTGGTGCTTAGCGCTGAGCACTCGTAATTAAGATTCCACGAGATACTCGAACGGTTTTGCATTTTATGACGTCTAATCGACGCAATTAGGCTGGCAAAGGCCATTTCGCTGCGAACCGCGGTTACATGCGAGTCCATCCATCAAGTGTGGGAGAGTGCCTACCGGCGTCGGACTGCGAGATGTGATGGCATAACTCACTTTCACATCATCGCCACCTGGGCACTGATGAGGACTGATCGAGATTGTCACAGCGGATGACTGGGCGATGTGCTCGGGGATGCTCAGACGCTGGCTGACCAGGTGGACTGGATAATTTATTCAAATCCAATGCAACTTACCGTGGCGACGACGACGGCGGCATCTTAACGATCCTTAGTTGAGGCTAGTGCAAGATGGTGTAAGCGGCGCTGCGATAACGTTTAAGATCGCTGCGCTGCCTCCACGGGCCTGTGTGTGACATAAAAGTACGAATGGGAAAAAAAGTGTGGGCCCTATGGACAACGGCGATGCCATTTGCATATGTTTTGGAATTAGTCGCCGGGCTGGAAGTTTAATAGGCCTGGTAAGAGGATTGCATCAGAGGTACAGTTCGGTGTGGTCACAACGTCGGTGCTGCACACACGGAGGGTGACACGGTCACCAGCGCTTGTGAATGAGGTCGACTATCGTGACGTGTGTTGTAGACCAAACTGGTTGGACTCTAAGTTGACGTAAGAGTTTTGGGTTCTTTCGTACTTTTTTTTTCCAAGTTGCTTGCTTTATTGTTTGTTGTCATTTGAAGTGATTGCAGGCAGCTTGTGTCGGGGATGCGTTCGGAAATGTTTAGAAATGAATCTGACGAAAGTTATAAAAAATCTACCGTGCGTTGCAGGCACTTTAATTCGGGGATGTGTTCAGCAAAGAGTTGAGAAATGACTGACACACACTAGTAACGAATTTCTATCAATTTAACTTGGGTCTATGGTGTAATAGGCCATGTAGCTTAGTCCTTTCAACGAGTTGTCGTCAGTTTTTTTTTATCGGGGATGTGTTCAACAGTATTCAGAAATTGCTCTTTTGAAGGAAGATTATATTTTGCCGATGGATGGCGTGAGGATGATCTCTTTGAGCGAGTATTTTCATTATAGTTGCCTAACAAAACTTAAAACAGCTGACAAGGGATAGTCGAAACAAAGTTTTGTCAATCTCTGCGTTTTCATCTCTAGGTCATGTAGAGGATCTCGATAAGATAGCCCTCGTCTGAATCATCTTCTTGAGGGAGGATCATCATTGTCGTGGCCTTTGAAAGTGTGAACTTGAGTCAATTTGATCTGGAAGCCTGACGAGAGCTACCCGGATATCGCCTTGCGGGTTAAACTGTCAGAAGATCGGTCCTCGGCGCCATTCCTCATTTAAGAAGAAGTTTAGCCAACAATTAAGTGCGAATCTGAGTCATTGCTGGTTGGTGCTCCGGCTCACACATTTTGAACAAGATCCAAATAAATGCGTCAGAGTTAGAGATTCAAGAAGTCACGGTCATAAAGTCATAAAGGCTTAATTCGACAATAAAACGAGTTAAGAAAGAGAGCCTTTTTCAGGCAATAAGAGCACTCTGACATCGAATCTGTTCTCGTTTGGCTGACAAAGCGTCGATGAGAATCCTGGATGAACGCGGTGACCGCTGGGTACCAGGGCACATTGTCATCCAAGGAAACGAAAAGGCCGACAGTCTGGCGAAAAATTGGTCTAAAATGTGGGGATTTCCTGCTAAGAAGCTGGAAGACGAAGCTCTGGATGGAATTAGAACTAGATGGCTTGGTTTGGGTATTGCAACAACATCAACTCTGATGCTGAGCAAGACGAGATCATCATTATTGATCAGTTTTAGTCGCAATTAAGCTTACCTGGAACTGTGCATACCACACAAGGATTTTTGCAGAGACTACAGAGCCGATGAAGAAATAGAATATGTCCAAAATCTGCTCTTCGAATGCCCAGCACTAGCAATGAAAAGGAGGCAGTTCCTAGCAAAGTACTTCTTCGTAGAGGAGGCTGTGTTGAACTGAAAAAACTTCCTAAGATTCAAATTCGATTGTGGATGGTTTTAGGGATAAACGGAAGTCTCACTCTAGACTTGGTCTAACTGACCCACGGCCTTAGGCTCGTCAGGGCGTACCTGTTGGTTAAGACCCAGTAGTTTGTGCGTTGAAATGCATTTAAGATAGAATGTGTGGTTTTTAAGGACGAGGGCGATTGCGGACCACAGCTGCAAAAGGAGACGTTCCATGTTTAGGACAGACTCACTCCGGATTTTGTCTAAAATCTGGTCCGGATCAACAAAATTTTCCTGCTTATATGTCCGAATTGACTGTGAAATGATTGGAAACGGAAGCTTGTTGTTCGTTGAGAGTTTGAGACCCAATTTCATTTCGGACCACAATTGCACAAGGAGACAGTCTAAGTTCATGTTCTTACCTGTCTCCGGCTTTCACCTGAATCTTGCCTCGGAACAAAGTGTTGCTGAAGCTTCGGTCTCGGGGTTTATTTTGTCTTTATTTTGAATTAATTGGTAGTAGGCGGTTGTTGGTTAAGACCCAGATTTATTTCGGATCACAGTTGTAGATGGAAACATAGCTTAGCTTTGTTGGAATCATTACTAGGATCAAGTGTGTATTCAAGCTTATTTACGAAACAACGGGCGCATATTGGTTAAAAGACACAGCTCCACTGCAGACCACAGTTTCGGGATAAGGCGTTTGTGGAAAGGAGGGAAAAAATGACACAATATCTAGATGTGCTCAAACACCTTGTGTGACTCCCAATTCTCCTCAAGAGTCCTCCTCAATAAGTGCATTATCGTCATCAAAGAACATCTCTTAACGCTCCCTAAGTCAGGAAATTGTCCAAATTCCATTCATCAAGGTTCCTATTCTCTTCCCATCAGCATCCGCATCCCAGCAGCATCGATCTCCCTTACCTTACGAAAAAATATATTCCCTCCCAGAAAGAGATCAAATCAAACGGAAGAATAGTAAGCATTTCCCCATCACCCCGTGCCAGCTGGCAGCGTCACTTCAAACGTCATATGCCAGCGGTTATCGGTTGACTGTGAAAGCAGTTTGGTGAGAAAACTTCGCTTTGGCATATGCAGCTGCGACACGTCCGGAGATGGAGAAGATATTCGTGGACGATATGGAAATTTAATGACCCTGGATGAGATTATGTCAGCGTTCAGTTGAAAACAAGATTTTCTTCACCTGTTTCGTTGTTTTCTCAAATGTCGATCGAACTTGTATTGATGGCGATAAATTGTAGATGGTTGTCGTGAACACGAGTAGTCAATGTTGAAGCCATGGCCTGATCGATATCTCACTCGATTCATTGTTCTGCAGGTCTTCAGGTCTGTAAGCTAAAGGGGTTGTTGTCGTTGACTTAATGAAGTTCTGTCGGAAGTTGTATTTAAGTCTTTTATCGAGATCGAAGATGGGATGGGAGGAATTTGGGGTGTTCGTAGATCACAACAAGGTTAGAGAGCTTAACCGATCATGGACCACTTTCTAGCTGACTTTGACATAACTCATATGTCTCCATCAGGAGAAGAACAAGGTTGTTTCGAGCTTAGGTAAGGTGAGCTGGCTTTTCATTCGCTAAGGCAGTAGACAACCACTTATCAATAGAAACTACGCTAAGGTATAGCTTCTAACTATCATTTGATCTGCGTTGTTTGTGAAGCCCGTTGCCGAAGTCGATGATGACTTTATTTTACTTTAATGCTCCTGCACACCTCGTCTGTTTACCTCCTTTTTAAGGCTCCACCAACAAAAGCGGCACTCGTACTCAGCGAGATTTATTTGTCATGTCTTTCCTACATTTTGACCCTCAAATGAGGCTTCTATGCGAATATAAACCGCTCTAATTTGCCGGGAATTGTTTTGTTCTTGTCTGAATTCGTCAAATTTTGATTGAGATTCAATTTGAGACCAATGATGTGAAGCTTTGCGTAAATTAGTTTAACATACGTGGATTAATACAATTTTAGAACTTAAAGAGGGAAGGAGAGATGCGTTGTGTGGGTGATTTTTGTAAGCCCTACATCCCTTACTGTAGCTGTGGAAGGATTTGCCAGTGTATTTGGTTTGAATTTGATTGTACTTAGCCAAACGTTCGGAACTGCATGGAGCTCCAGTCCAGTGCTCAATCGCAATGAATGTGTTCTCGGCTTCGCCGGACTTGTGCGATACCAAGGTGCGCCACCCATTTCTCTTGGCGAGCAAATGAGCCTTGATCGATTCAGTGACAGGGCCGATTTGGTAGACCTTCATGAGCAAGTAGTTGACGACGGTGGCAATACGCTTACGGGTTTGTGGCAGTCAAATCGTCATTAACAATTCGAATTGGTGTACTGGCAGTCATATTGGTCCAAGCTTCCTAATGATCCTGATAGAAGGGATCCTCAATGTTGGTAATGGGGAACTCCATGATGAATTCCTGGTACAAGTTGGTCAACTTTTCTGGGGTCAGCCACAATGCCTAGTCGCTGTTGGGGTTCTTGAAGTGCAAATCGTAAAGTCCGTCCTTGTGGATCTCGGAGGCGATTTCGAGCTTGCCGGTGTATTCGCCCTCGCCGATAGCGTCTTGGATAAGAATCAGAAAATCCTTGTTGTTCTGGATGTTGGAGGCGAAAGCGCCCTCATCACCGACAGTGGTGTCATCCAAACCAAATCGGCAATGTGTTTGTAAAGGGTGATTTTTTAAAAGCTATAGGAAAGTTTTTCAAAAAAAAAAAACACATAAAATTCAGAAAAATGCATGAAATCTTTATTTGAATCGATTGTACGGTCCATATAATTTAATGTTTGAACATTATTTCAAGCAAATGTTGACCTTGACTGCGCCTCAAATGGTCCATCCGCTTGGTCCAATTTTGGCATACTCTTTCCAACATTTCGGCCGGTATCTCACGAATAAATGCTTCAATGTTGTCTTCCAATGCGTCAATTGAAGCGGGCTTGTCTGTATAGACATGAGCTTTAACATAGCCCCACAAAAAATAGTCTAGAGGCGTCAAATCGCACGATCTAGACGGCCATTTGACCGATCCCGAACGTGAAATAAAATGTTCACCGAACTCGCCCTTCAATAAGTCCATTGTTGCGCGTGCTGTGTGGCATGTGGCACCGTCTTGTTGAAACCATATGTCATGCATATCAAGCCCTTGCATTTTGGGCAAAAAAAAGTTGGATATCATCTCACGGTAGCGCTCACCATTCACAGTTACGTTACGATTCGCATCGTCTTTGAAGAAGTACGGTCCAATGATGCCACCAGCCCATAAACCGCACCAAACTGTGATTGTTCGCACTCTACGTGAGCGTGTTGGTGGTATAATGTCCAACAATTTAAATTCGGTGCGAAATTTAGTCACAATAGTCCGAATAGCCGCTGCAGTGGGTCGATTAAACTGACCATAAAATGGAAGAAGCGCGCCATGAACTTTCTTAACAGAGCACGCATTTTGATAATAAAATTCAATAATTTGCAAGCGTTGTTCGTTTGTAAGACGATTCATGGTTAAATTATAGACCAAACTGAAGATGTTTGACAGTGAAACAAAACACGAAATGTGCATCAGCTGTTTAAACCAGTGTTGCCAAAAAGATAATAGCTAAAAAATCACCCTTTACAATCAAATTCCCTTCTTGGCGGCGCCAGCAGACAGCCAATGAGATGCCTAAAATGGCATTAGCACCGAACTTCGACTTGTTCTCAGTGCCGTTGAGCTTCAGCATGAAGTTATCGATCTCCTCTTGCTGGATAACCTCCAAACCAGACTTTAACAGCAATGATTTGCTGATGTTTCCAACGGCCTTCAACCCCCTTTTGTCATGGTAGTAGCCTCATGGACACCAGTTGATGCTGCAGGTGGTACGGCGGCACGGAATCAGTGGTCAGATCAACCTCAACGGTGGGGTTACCACGGAAGTCAAAGAATTGACTTGATAGGCATATTGATTCGACGTTGAATGATATTAGTTGAACAGAAGTAGATGTGAACTGAATTTCTTCAAGGAATATTGTCTGTTCTGAACTCTGCAGTAAAATGTCCCAACCGGAATTCTCGAATACCAATGGCGAAGGACTGCCTGCCAAACGCCCCCTCTTAACTGCCGGGCACGCACAAATGAAAAGTTTTATGGCCTCCTTCTCAGCTGTGATGGCATGTGTAGACGGTATAAAATTAAGTGGATTTGAACTTAAAAAAAGCACATCATTCGATTCGATGAACGTCCCATAATGAGATCTCAGTTTATCGCTCAAAATTCCACAATTCGCCAAACATTCGCTATCGCTGAAGGTCACTCTAGAGGTCCGCATAAAATGTTTGCTTCCTTTGTGGGAAAATCTAGAGAGAGAGAGGGAGTAAAAGATTTCCCAAAAAAGCTGACGGCATTCCACTGTTGTCATTCATTAGCAGACACCCTGCTTGCACTTCTCTCTCGCACTGGGCTCAAGAAATAAATCACTCTTGTAAAACAATAATAACTCTCTCAGAGAGTGATGGAAACTACTCGCGAATGAAGCCATTAGCCAGCGTGTTCGTCAATCAATAAAACTGTCGTCCCATCAAGTTGTGACATTCATTGTGGCCGGCGACTGCGAGTATCACACATAGTTTGTCATTTGGCGTGATATTGATGATGCTTAATGACAATGTGACGCTTTGATGGCTATTAGTGTGAAAAGAGTTGACGAAATGTTTGCATTTGCATTTGTGACTCTCTGTCTGCATCGTTAGTCATGTTTCTTGGGCAACTTCTTTTTTCACGTGTGGGTGCAAATTGTGGTCAAATTGGTTCCTGGTTTGAACGATTGCTACTGTACATTCGGCTCTTGCCAACGGATCTGGAATGAGGTGCTGTTTAGTCTTGTTGTGTTAACTATTTAAGCTTTAGGTTGGTGGTGGTGATTCTTTTCGCAGTGCTTTCGGTTCAATATCGAGCTTACTAACTAGCGAACTTTTTTCGGATTAGACTGACAAGAGCTACTCGCCATCAGACTTCGTTCGTTCTTGTCAAAGAATAAGACTGGATCAATTTTTTTTGGCTAGCATTGTATACCTCGACTTATCTGGGGTGACTGTAACTATTCTTAAGGAACACACTCTTTTGCTTAAGCTTTTAGTTTTCTGGCGGTTGGTATTACTTTATTTCTTGAAAAAGGAAAAAGAATAAGAAAAATTAATTGTGACGACCAAAGGCGCTAGAAGCGGTTTTTAAAGTGCTTTACGTCCCCTATTCTTCTCAGTTCCACCAGGAGGGAGTTCCATAGGCGGGTGGCATGAATTAAGAACTGGTGCTCTGATGCTAAAACAAAAGTTCGATGTGCCAATGGAAATCTACAAGTGTTCGGTTCGAACTCGTGGGGCATTGAATAAATAGTTGCACATCATTAGCAAACATATGAACCTTGCAGTGTTGCAATATACTACGAATCTAGTTTAGAGATGGAGGTGGGAGTTACTATCGCGTGGAAAAGTGGAAATTGAATGGTGAATTAGTTGAAATCGTGCGCATGTATAAATATCTGGGTATGTTAGTAACACCAAACTTAAATGTAAGCAGGCACCTTGAAGAAAAATTAGCGAATGTTAAGCGAGCATTTTCATCGGTATGGGACCGTTGCATTAGAAACAACTACATTTCGCATAGCGCAAAACAAAAGGTTTTTTGTTCAACTGCTGCATCAGTCATACTCTACGGAGCTCAGGTATGGGGTTATAGACCACATGATGCCGTTGAAAAGTTCTTTTGATACTTTTTAGAGAGGATGTTCCGGTTACCGACAAATACTTCCAGTTATATGTTACACATATAAACTGGTACTCCATCCATGTTCCTGCATATCTAGAGAATGCACTTCAATTATTTTATCAAAGTATTAGAGATGGAAGAATCAAGGATACCAAACATAATATTGAGAAGCAGTTTAAGAACGAGCCGAGGTATTTGCAATGCATGGAAGGAAATTTCATCAGACTGTGGAATGGACCTAGTTATCTCAGTCAGATGAACAACCTTCCTCTTTAAGAGTAAAATTTAATTCATTGTTGGAGAAACTCAATCAAGTGGTATATGAAAAATATACAGAAGATGCTGAAACATCGTTGCTCGGGGATTACTACAGCATCTAAATGAAAACACACACTTTCTTAACAGCTATTCTGTGGACAAAATCAGTACGATTTTCAGAATGAGAGGTGAGATGGTAAATATAAATGTTATACCCCATTGCACGGATCTTCCAATATTCTGCGAACTTTTCAGCATGAAAAGGTGTTCCTTTTTCCTGCAGTATGCCCAGTTTTGAAGGAATTTCGTGTTTTGGTGTTTGCGAAAGATATTCTAAAAGAAGAACGGAGAGAGAGAGTGGGTCATTTTATGCAACTACACCGTAGCTGCACTGCGATACAGAAAACTAGTTTTAAAAGGGGATTTTTAATAACATTGTATAATTTTATTAAATTTTCGATTGATAATCAAATTCAGCTTGAAATTCTATTGTCAGCCTGGTAGGCGGCCATAGGCCAAACCAATTAGACTTAATGTAATGAATCATTATTTGAAATAAAAGTCATTTTTTTACTAGGAAGCTCGTTCAAATACAGGATGGGCTAAATACAAGCTTCTTTACAAAAATGAGACAAAATAAACAAAATTAAATTGTTTCCATGTATTCTGGCTTTTTTAGTAAGAACAAACATTAACATTAATTATGAAACACAGCGTCGTTCAAGTGGCTGCCTCGGCTGGCTTCGCAATATTCTGTAACCCCAATTTTCTAAGACCTTGTTGATGGTTTCAGGCTGCAGCTCACGGATTGCTTGGATGATATTGGCCTTAAGTGCTTCAATTGTTTCCAAATTGTCGGCATAATATCGGTCTTTCACAGTTCCCCACAAAATATAGTCCAAAAGGGTCAAATCGCAGCTCCGAGGCGGGCAACTGACATGGCCAAGACGGCTAATAACACGATTTTTTTTTCCATCACAGAGTCCACAAAACACTACGTTCTCTAAGTGTTAACTCTCAGTATCGCTTTACACAGCAGATTTTGCTGCGCGACTAAGGATCATCTACCGATTTTGCATCTCACAGATTACATCAAATAAACAGTATTAATTATAGCATAGTGCATGGATCAATTTTTTAAACTCAAATCGAGACAAGCTAAAATCAATTTCGTTGCAAAGTTCATTAAAAGTGTTTATACACCTTGTAATAGGTTCATTACAACCATAGTTGGTTCTATGCCTCTTATCATATAGTAAATTTCTCATCCGAAGAGATCTTTGGGGAGCATATATATTCATGAGAAAAAGTAAGTCTGGTGAATTTACACGGCAATTAATAATATCGCGGATGAACATGGCTGACGCTGCCTTACGCCTGAAACTTAAGGTTTGCAAGCCTATTATTTTACATCTATCGTCATATTTAGGGAGTTCTTCGAAGGAATACAATTTACGGACAGCATATCTCGTGAAATTTGTTTGTACTCTTTCGAATCTGAGTTCTTGTGTATCATATGGCGAATCCCAAATGATGGAAGAATATTCTAAATACGGTCTGACTAACGAACAATAGATGGACTTAAGACTAGTTTATATCCCGAAAATCTCTACTATTTCTTTTCAGAAAACCTAACATAGCATTAGACTTCGCAATTGTATAATCATAATGTGATGCAAAATTTAAGTTAGTATCAAAAATTACACCCAGATCTTTAACCTCTTCCAGGGGACTAAGTCTATGATCATTTATGAAATAATCATAGACAATCGGGGATGTAATTCGATATGCCGTAAAGATATTACATTTTTGAATATTCAGCTCTAGTCCATTGTGCTTGCACCATTCCACTAGTGCATGTATATCCAATTGGAAATTATTACAATCAGTTAAACTATTAATAGATAAATACAATTTAAAGTCGTCTGCGAATGTTAGAATTTTACAATATTTGAAAATTTCGTGAACATCGTTTATAAACAATAGAAAGAGTAATGGCCCCATGTGGCTACCTTGTGGAAAGCCCGATGTAACTTTTATTACTCGAGATCTAAAACTATCGATCATTACCAATTGCTTCCTGTCCTTTAAGTAATTGGAAAACCACTCTAACACAAACGAATGGAAAGACTTTAGTTTGTTTAAAAGCAAAGTGTGATGTACTTTATCGAAGGCTTTCGAGAAATCGGTGTAAAGTACATCAATTTGTAATTGATTTTCTAAATTTGTATTGATTTGGGCACTTGGTGCGCAAAAATATCAATTGTGGCAGGCGCTGTGTGGCATGGCGCGCCGTTCTGCACGAATCAGACGTCGTCCAGATCCATGTCTTCAATTTCAGTAAAAAAAAAAAACGGTTTACTTGGTTCTGTACCGCCCACCGTTGACCTCACCTTTCTTGAATTGCGTCTCACACTATCGGCCACTGCAGCACATTCTCATCGGTGCGCACCGTACGACGATGGCGACCATGAGTGTTGTCCACAAGGATATCAGTCTCAAAAAACTTTTTGCACAAACTTGCGTACTGCAGTCGCGGTGAGTGCTTAAATTCGGCAAAAACTTCTTTTTTTCAAAAAACGCACTGTTTGCGAAACACAGCATTTACTTTGGAAATAAGTTTTCAATATTTCTCAACGTTGTTCAAGCGTAAAGCGACTCATTTCGTTCCGCGGAGGTATGATACTAACTTTCTGTCAAGATTTCGAGCGGAAAACAGCTGTCGGTTCCAAAATAACCTATGACAAAAAACAAAAACACCACATTGACAATAGAACGTGCCCAAGTATGGAGCCTTGCGGTACGCCAGTGGCCATCAGTAACATCTGATAATCCCGATCCCCAACGACTACAGACTGCTG
Organism: Eristalis pertinax; assembly: GCA_907269125.1. NCBI lineage: Eukaryota > Metazoa > Arthropoda > Insecta > Diptera > Syrphidae > Eristalis > Eristalis pertinax. Next base: position 109,755,121 of record OU026145.1, on the reverse strand, counting down.
TCTACAAGTTAGGTATGAATGAGAAAAATTAAAATTGCTTATCGCTTTAGAGCGCAAGAAAGTATGGTTGACAGTACCGAAGGCCTTTGAGAAATCGATAGGAGTTAGTAAGGTAAGGTCTTTCTTGTAAAAACCATTACGAATCGAATCGGTAATAAATAAGAGAGCTGCAGCTCTACTTACGTCGAAAACCGTCGATTGACACGAGCTAAGTTGCTGAAGTAATTGTGTCAGCATAGTTTTGAAATGGGTACGATCTTAGGATTCTACCATTCGTAGGGGTAGCCAAAATTGCGCTAAAAATGTCACTAATGTAAGGGAGCCACATATCATTTCGTGACATATTTCAAAACATAACCAAGCCATCGTTGCGTAGCCTTGTGTTTAAAATATTCAGCCGACCTGCTCATGCTGGCTTCAAACGTCAATAATGTGCGAGCACAGACGATTTATTGGACGATTTTTGGCTCCGTCTGCGTTGACAGCATCTGTAGAAAAAGGTTCAACCACGAACTGTATGGAATGTACACCGACATGAGTAATCAAAAATCTAATCAGGCGTCTACGGATCCAGCGCCTAAGATGGCTAGGCTATGTGGAGCATATGAACAGCTTAGCTCCGGCCCAAAGAATCTTCTATTCTGAGCCCGTGAGACAACGCAACAGAGGACATCCACGCACAAGGTGGCGCACACAATTCGAGGGAGACCTCAGCCGGTTTGATGTGCGAAACTGGAGCCAGCTGGAGAGATCGAGCTGCCTGGAGAGGAATGTTGTGTAAGGCTCATGTCTACTTCGGACTGTAACGTCGAAAAAAAAGGAGAAGAAGAAGACGATCGATGCAGCACAGTTTTGGACCATAAACTCGTAGTAAATGCTTGTACATTTATGGAATGTTTTGTCACTTAACGACCTTCATCGAGGGCAGCCTTCTTTATTTATGTCATTTCGTCAGAAAGTTCTTCATTAATCGAAAAATCCCTTCATTAACTACGCCATCATTCGGACTGATCGCTGGTCATCTGGATAACACGATAGGACCACATCTCAGTTTCTCCTCTCGAGTTGATTGCCTTAACGTCTAGTCTTCTTAGCCTTCACTCTCAATAGACCATGGGCCAGATTAAACGAACAAATTTCCGTTTAATCCCACATCCATTCGACAGGAAATTCTTGATCCACATCTGACAGCTTAATTATCCCCCCAAGTCGTTGCTGTGCAACAAATCATCAAACAATGCATTTCCGTCCGTCCGACATGTTCCACCTGTCTGCCAGTTCTAGATCCAAAATTTCAATCCAATTAAACACGTAAACAAATTGGATGCCCACCCAGTTGCGGCCCCAATCAGGAACTTTCGTTTTTACCCCACAAACTTCCGATTGAACCGATTGAAATGTCACGACTGTCAGGCTCATCGCAATTAAGACGTCCCCCGTGTGACGTGACGCGGCGTGTACCATTCACCCAATCCAGATACAATTTATGTTCTTATGCATATAATCCGATTAAGAAAAACCTCATGGAAAGTGTTTCAGTTTTTTTTTTTGGTAACGCAACAGGTTCTCTTCGGCCGGGCACGCATTGTGAAGCGGCTGGAGAGGGCGCGGCGCGGCGTCGCGCACTGACTCACCATTGGACATGCATTGAAATATTTCATATCTTTTTCGATTCAATTTGGAAGTCATAGTGAAATCAACAGACCTATTGTGACGGCGACTGTGCCGTGCATACAAAGCGTCTCGTCTGTGTCGCCCGACGCGATTGTTCGTGAATAAAAGGCAACATTTGTCATCGCCGCGCCGAAAGGACGGTGCTAATTATCGACGGTGGTGTCTCTATAATTGGTTGACACTGTCGGAGGGGTCTAGGAAGTGGCGTGTTGGCCAACGTGGGCCTCCATAGCACCTCCATGTGTGGCGAGTTGATGGGAGGGGGGGTTTTGTGAAACGCGCTGCAATTTAAGATGCCTCAGTTATTTGAGGCTTAGCCTTCGTGGTTTGTTTGTGACTCTGATTGGGCAACGTTTAGCTTGAGTTCAGTGACGAGACTCCAAGTTTGTTTCTCTGATTCTCGAAACTTGTTCCTTAATGGCAAAATACCGTGAAATTCGATGCAAGGTGGATGGTTGGTGCTGTGCGACTGGAAAGTCACACCCTCAGCCCTGGGAGTGTGTCAAGGTTGACGGCTTAGAGATGATTGATGTCTGAAGTCGCACTTGTGCTTTCGGGCGTGGATCTAATCAAAATATTAAGATTTGTGCTGATGAAAGAATGTATGACTGTGAAACGACTGGGAATCAGATGTTCATAGCCTTCATGAATGACTACTTGGGGAACTGCATGCTCTTCACTTTGTCTGGAAGCATTTAAAAGTCAAGACGTTTCAATTAATCACGCTTGCTTATTCATGTTTGTTACTGAACTCATTCCCACTGAGAGGGTATGCATTGAGGGAGGTTTAGTCAATCAAGCTATATGCCGACAGCTAAGCTCCTCACTTTTTTTCAAATGAATTCTATATAAATGCCATTGCTGCCAAGTTTAACAAAGTCTATTTCCCAAAAGCTGAAACTTAAAGTTCTCCAGCTTCAGTATCAGTGTCTGGTCAAGATCGAAGGGCAGGAAACCTCTGTACAGGATCGCTTTCAGGTCTGTGATCACGGGTACCATTCACGTTATCTGACGCAAAGAAAAGAGACTCAAACAGAGCGTAATAGTAATCAGTATAGTCCCTCAATTTGGTTTGGAAAAAATAGATTGCCTTCATGATAATGCGTTTTACCTGTACCCAATGCTGTCTGGACTCCGAGCACATCACAGTTGCTCAACAACTGCTATGGTTGAGGCTCTAGATGACATTAGGGAACAGTATGACCATAACCATATTACTCTTTTGTGGCTGCTTGATTTCTCCAAGGCGATGCGATGCGGAAATGCAGGAAACTCAAGTTTTACTTTGATTTTGAATCATTTTTATAACATAAGCCAAATGATTAGATTTGGAGGAAGTACGTGATGGTGTTCCTCAATAATCTATCTTGGGTCCTATATTATTCTGCTTATTTATTAATGACTTGTCAATGGTTTGCAAAAATGTGTCAACTTAAACCTCATCCGAATACAATGACAATGCAAAGCATAACTCAATCTGCTGTCTAACCTCAAAATTAGTCCAGGAATGCCGCAATGACGTTACTGAGGTCGCGGCAAAGTTAAAAATAACCATAATATCGGTTTCAGGGATATAAACGTTTTTGGTAATGAGAAAGCCGACGAACTGGCCAAACAACGAGGTGCCGTCCATAGCTCGTCTGCTATTGAGGAGATCACGAATTACATCGCATTTCTTGAAAATATCAAATCAATAATAGATGGCTCTTAGAACTGTGTAATATCCAGGGACTCTAGGGAGGACCTGACCAGATTACAACATACCCCCCAACTAATGATTTTTAAAAGAATTCTCGCACTGATCTTGCTAAAACTACGGCGATATGTACCGAGCACTGACTGATATTGGATCACGCAGTTAGACTAGCAATTCCTCTAATGACATAGCAAAACCAGAATTATTGACACACTTCTCATGATCTTGTCCAGCGCTTGCCAGAGCAAGGTAACGAATCCTCGAATCTCTCGGCGAAATGTCCAAAGTGAACATCAAAGAATTGATAATGTTCCTGAACAACGCACGGTGGTTCTACATGCACATCAACATTCAATTTTCAGAGCTCTGGACTAAAAACGGCACTCGTTGCTAAAGAAACAGCACCTCAAACACATCCCTATTCCTATCTATCAAAACCTCAACCTATCTAACTATTAATCGTAGCAAAACAGAAGAATTTTTTTTTTTTTGCAAATTATCCTTGTCAAAATTGAAATGAATGGTGTTCCACAAGGCTTTCACCTTAGTCCGCAGCAATTGTGATAGACTAAGACAGCTCTACAGCTTCTAGATGGATCGGATCTAAGTCAACAAATGAGTTCAAAGGATCAGACATCGCTGCTTCTGGAGTAGATTTGTTTTAGTAGGTTTTTATTGATCCTAAGCACCTTCAAGATAGTTGACTCCTACGCTGGGGGTGCTAGGTTCAATCCCCGATTTGAGTAACTTTCAGAATTCACTGCTCCTCGCCTGTGCAATAACTCACAATTTAAAGAGTATGTCTATCTAGAAAAAACTTCTTAAACTTCGTCTTTCGGTGTCGACATAGAACTCTGGGTCCCTTCCACTCATAATATGACAATAGCACTAGTGGTTACCGCAGAATCTATGTTAAGATGCCAAAAACATCCACCATCCACATGATGTGCTTACGAGTTACGTTATTGTCAAAGCAAGCACATCACATTACGTCGTATTCTTGTGAGAAATGCTTAACAAAACTTAGACATTCTACAAATTCTCAATCAACCTCAAACGCATCCCAAATTACTAACCACCTGCATTATAGAATATTCCAGGAAACTCAATATCGCCAGCAGTAACCCCCTGGAGAATAATTGTTCACACTGCTTGTAATTTGCTTCATTCACTCATCCAGCCAAAGAACCGATCTTGCTTGTAGATCTCGGTGATCCCGGACATGAATGAGTGAAATGCTCGCCCAGCATGAGTTTGGTTTGGAAAGCAGAAGATGCGATTCACTTGGGATTAGATGGCGAATGGATATTTATCTTGAATTTGATATCCTAAGAAGTGAAGTGAATGAATTTCATTTTTGAGATAAAGTCACCGAAAAGGCATGTCTCTATAATCACACTTTCTGCTGCTGAGATTATGCAGGGTGTGTCTTTAAATCGAGAGCCGTGGGAAAAGACATTTCAATTGAAGGCGTTTCTTTGGAAGGTTTTTGAGAATTGTGAAGAATGACCTAGAATTTCATCGGCTTACGCCCCCTTTTTAAGAATTAAACAAATGGACTTAAGTAAAGGAGAGAGATACACATTAATCACCGTTACACATGTCAAGCGTGATGTTTGATGTTGGATTGTTCACTTGAAATGTAGTATCTCCTTAAATATAATACCTACTGAGCATAGCATCTTAATTAGAGCGCGTAACATCGCATAACTAAAACTTCGTCAAGTTATGACAACATGCATTGATAAGCGCGGTCAACGGTTGTTGGGTACAGTCTGGAGTTAGACTGAAGGTGTGCAACATTTGTAGCTCAATTATGATGTTTGTCTGAGCTCTTATTGGCTGATTAGACATTTTTTAGTACTCTTTAGTACTTGCTACAACCAGACTACAGGCAAAACCTTCCCCTTGTGACTAGTCGCTTCATGATCGACTTGTGTGCCTTTCCTTTTTCATATAGAAACGGAGAGGTCCAAAAAATCGCCTTCGAAAGAGTTTTGTACGACTGAGTGGTCCCAAAAGATGCAGATTCGACAACAACAAACCTTAATGAATTTTTTTTCTCAAGTCTTATGTGGGTTCGAAGGCGACAAAGAAGTCAATGTAATAGCCGACTGAAAATCGACTTTTGTAAAAGCATTTGATACACCTTGACAAGACGGAAGTGTGCGAGGAACTCAAAGTTGAGCAGCTGCTTCTTCGAATGGAAAGGGCTATGCTTCGATGGTTTGGTTTAGGGATCTTGATTTTACGCGGGTAATACGCCCAAGGGTACCCAAGTATTACTGGTAATGACCACGTTCGCTGGTACCCGGGAATGTCAACTATCGTGTGGGTGTGTGTCTCCATTAGCCTTATTCCCAAGACCACTTCACTCCTTGAGTAATCCCACCATCATGTTCAACTGATCAGACTTGTACAGAAACCGAAGAATACCGGGTATCCAATCACTTACGGGTACTCAATATTATGATTCCTGAGTAATACCCGAAAATGCGGGTACCCGCCTGGGTTTCAAGAGCTCTAGTTTGGTTATGTGGCTCGAAAGTCCCGATAATCACGATTTGCAAGGTCCTTGAATGCGACTCCATCACGTAGACGACCTCTTGGACGATGTGGTTGGCCCAAGTCCAAAACCTCGTCTTGTTCCGCTTGGGCATAACTTCTGACGAGTTCGAGTCAATGTCGGAGGAACGAATGACATCGGGAGCTCTCGTTTGTGCAGTGCATCATGCAGCTCAGAAGATGATGAAGATCATGATGACCCTATTTTTAAACAGAGTGCCATCGGTTTCCAACCCTTCTTCGACATGAATCAAATCCTATTCGGAAAGCACAGGGCAGCCACCTCGGTTCATTTGATTTCCTAATTAAATCGACTCTCATGTCTATGCGTCCATCTTCTCTTTCTCCGACTACTACTGTCTTCAAGACTAGCTGAATGAAGTTTCTGTTTGGTTTCAAAAATGATCATCAACTTAACTTGAGTTAATGTCAATCCATTGTGGCTAATATACAATCATGGTGCCGTTGTCTTTCAACACAGGCTTCAGGCATTACATACTCAAGCACACGTCCACGGCAATGGCATTGAAACTATTTTCTGTGAGACGAATTAGTCTCCTCCGCCTCATATATACGATAGTTCTATGAGCGTATTGCCAAACGCTTGGCAAAAGAATTTTGGAATCCCTGTCACAAAATCTCTGCATATTCGCTTTCGTCAGACCAATTCTCGAATATGCCAGCCAATTATGGTCGCATTGAAGCTCTCCAGCCCAGGTTACTACCATGCGATGTTGCGTGGATTGATAGAAACAATTTGCCCCAATCCTCTGAACGCCTAAAAATGATTCGCCTCGAGACCCTCGGCAACCGTCGCAAAATCACCGGTCTAGTCTTCCTCCACCTAATTGGTCGCTCTTATTCGCCTCGGTGATCACATCTCTTCACAACGATCTTCAATTTCGTTCTTTCCTATCCTAGCCCTGCATGTATCTCTCCCTAGGTTAAACATTAGGTTTTAAGTTTAGACTGGCGAAGTTTGTTGCTTGTATTAAGCTTAAATTGCGTCTGTTGTGATCCTTCACGACCTAAATGAAATTTCGCTTCTAGTACAAAACAAGGGAATTGCTGTAGCAGAAGAATGTAGTCCGTTCGCTTGCTAGCTCATATGAGGGTACTTGTAGAAAAGAAGAGGACAAGAATAGAATAAAACTGAGTTAGGGTGCAATTTTGTCCCATCTTTGTTCATTTATCAGAGATTTTCGAAAACTTTGCGTCATAGACCCCACCACTCCGACTCTCTCAACACAATTTGACTTTACTACTAACATCGCCCTTATCGAATTGTCGACCGCCTTGATCGCACCACGATGCATCCGTCAGAACGACCTACGACAACATCAATACTGGCACCATTGATGTAATGCGTTCCCAACTCGAATTTCGTTAACCCTCACATAACCCGTAATCACATTCGATTTGCCTCACTCGTTAGACCATACACCATCCACTTACTAATGGCCCACCAATTCGAATCGGTTCAATCAACTCTCACTCTGTCTCAATCGCTACCTGATTGCGGGCGAAGTCTGTTCCAAAATCATCTGTAATTCTAATCCCGTCACCCGTCACCCGTCACAGTTGAGAGTTGCGCTCCGTGTCCGTTGTGTCATTTCATGTGACGTCTGTTAATTGAATTTGTAAGAACTACCGCACACCGCCCAGCCGAAAGGTGTGGTCTGTCGGTACTGTTCTCCTTCTTGATTTCGAATTCTACCACTTACACGGTCAATTATTTAATGTCTCTCTGTTTTATGTGCACCTCGTTTTATTCGCGTGTACTCGCCGAGCACGTCAACTACCGTGGGACAATGACGATACCATAACAATGCTAATTTGTGTGTTTTTTTTGTTCTCTGCCTTTCTTGGTTAATTCTAATTCCATCAAAACAAATCAAAGCGACGTTTAGTTGATGGATTCGCTTCGCATAAACTGCGCCTATGCCCGTTGTTGGTGCGGTCATTTTATCGATATTCTTACGGTGAAGCTTTGGAAGGATTTGGAACGCTGCCGCCACCAACGCGTTCGAGTTCGAGAATGTTTTTTGATTTAATTCTGAAAAGTCGCATTGAATGCCGGGAAAAAAAAACGAAGGGAAAATAATAATTCCGACTAAGTGACATCTATCAGTGCCGGTTGCGATTAAGTGACGTGACGTTTGGCCGTGTGCCGGTTGTGAGTGTGTGCGCGTGTGCTTCCTGAGTGTACTGTGCTTGCAGTGACGACAAGGAATTGCATAAAGAGTTGGGTGCTATTCTTGGAACGGGTAATGCAAGGACATTTGTTTTTCTTTGTGATTGCATGTGGGGTGGATGTGTAATAATGGGACGGGTCTTTTCTGATTTCATCAAGCTGTCGTAAAAGTGTTCGTTTTCATTCGTGGAATATCTGAACATGAATAAATATTACGATTTTTGTCTACAAGTGTACTCCAAGTTTGGAGCAATTTTAGGAGGAAACTCTTTTTTCATGGTTGCTTCCAACACCGGTCTCCCTGAAAGTGTAGTTGTGCTGTTGCAAGGTCACATCTGTTCGTGTAGTGTGAAAGCATTTCATTCCGGATGCCAAATGAACAGTGACCGTTGTTAGTTGAGCAAATGTGAAAAATTGTTGTACGAAACCCTTTCACATTACTCGCCTTTTTATTCTTGTGTGGATATTTTCATACGACGTTATGGGGACTGTTCACTGATCGTAGTGTTATTGCTTCTTCTAAAACCGCCCATTGTTCTACCTTAATCTGCAACGAAGTCAAGTACTAATCCATTAGTTTCACTATCTGACTTGCACGTTTCGGAGGTCGCCCTGCACAGAATGTTCCTGTTAGCACCGCAGTTAAACGCTAGCCAAGTAGTTTACACGAAAGACTTTACTTTCGACATGAATTTGTAGAAATGTGTGTGCTCTCCTAAATGGTGGCGCATGTGCCTGCTAGCAAAAATTCCACTTCCCTCTTTCACTGTCATTATTTCTACACTTCGGTGGTTAAACAACCATTACCAATGATCGTTCTTAAGGCCCTAACCATGATCGACTTAAGTAAACTTAAGCATATGTAAGAACTGAACGAAAAGTAGACGGATGCATGACAAAATGTTAGTTACTTCTGCTCAATTTATATTTAAGCTAATTTGTAATCGTATCTCTGTGTAAACTGAATTCCAAACGATGTAAAGGTTATGTAAAATATAAGTTAATCATTGGAAAAATAAATGCAATTACCACTACTGATTCTCGGAACTTACGAACAAATTTCATCATCAACTGACACTGAGCTGACTGAGCGATTGATTTCGCTCCCATTTGAAGAAGAATAATTGAACGAAACTTAACGAAAAACTGAGTGATTGCCGATTGACTTATGATATGGATAGTAATCAATCACAAACAGTCAGCACTCAGGATCCTCATCGGCATCATAACAGGGTAATGTGCAATTGATGAGAATCAAATATAATGATTTCTGTAGAAGCTGCTGGACTAAAATGAATCTCGTGCAGTGCTCTGGCCACCCGTAGGAACTGTCCTATAGGGCCTGTTTGAATAAATCGCGTGTTGCGAGTGTCAATTTTATATATTGTATATGAATTGTATACAAAGGCCTCATCTAAAAAGCTCCTCCAGCTGGCATCTGTATCCAGGTGCTTTCTGGACGCATGTCGCTGTACAGCCCATACAATGACTGCTGGATTCTATATTCTTTTTCTCATATCTTAACGACGAATGCCCAACTGCCGCCAAGGAGGAGCTACTGGAACTGACTCCATTGGATCTGGTGGTCGTAGAATGTGCAAATAAAACAATCATAAGAATGGCAAAAGAGGGGATAGGCAAAGACAGGGGCATACATTGAGACAATTCGATGCACTAGACAAAAAACGACCACTCCTGGCCATTCCGAAGGATGAAGCTATTAGGAAATTGAATTTCCAAAAGGAGTTTACCATTAAGCTCAGCACGAAAAAAGACTGGAGCAATGAATCCATAGTCCACAGACTGAGCAGAAATTTTGTAAAATGGTATACGGATAGATCAAGAACTGATGAAGGAACAGGGACAGGAGTATAGTATACTATACAAAGTTCTTTCAGTCTTTCAAGCAGAAATCTATGCGATGGACAGATGCACTCAGATCAATCTTGACAGGGACTATACCAGCTGTGACATAACAATAATGTCGGACAGTCGTGCCGCTTTGAGAACTTTGAAGACTCATATGTCATCAAATCCAGGCTCGTGTGGGAATGTCTACAGAAGCTAAAGAAGCTGAGTAGAAGTAACACAGTATCTGTTGGATACCTTGCCATACAGTGATAGAAAGCAATGAAATAGCCGACTACCTGCCTAGAAAATCGCATCGGAACATTTTATAGGCCCCGAACCATTCTGCGCTGTAGGAGATCACGTCCTCAGGGAACTAGAAAGAAGGAACCGGGCAGATACATGGAGCAACGCTCATGGTATGAAGCAGGTTAAGACTCTTGGGTCAACATAACCGCAAGAGTTTTGAAGCATGTATCAGAATGAGCAAAACCAAACCCCTATCAGGCTTCCATAACCGCAAGAAGCTTGAGGCATGTATCAGAATAAGAAAAAACAACCTCCGTATCCTAACAAGCTTCCTAACAGGGCACTGTAAACTCAGGGAGCACGTAAGGAAACTAGGGGTATCAGAAGAAGGTCTCTGCATTCTCCGGAGAATCTAATGAAATTCCAGAACATATACTGGGATTTTGTGTATCGGCGTTAGCCCACAAAAGACAAAGATATCTGAGCAAATGCCTAATATCAGAGGAAGAATTGAAGTCACTAGCCAGAAGAACGAGCTCTTATTCTCAGATTCCTGAAGGAAACTAGCTTCGAGAGAATACTCTAGGATAAATCTCTTCCACCCTCAATACAACTCATCAATAATAATAAAAATAACTGCGAATGGTTCAAGCTCTACAGACTTTCGTGTTGAAAGATAAATTTTCAGACATTTTGCTGATTTATTAAACACTATTTCGTCACCATTCATGGCATTGAACGAATGGAGAATACGTTCCATTGTCACGAATCACGATCGGTTTCGGTTTGGGACTCGAGCCGTGTATGACTTCTGGCTAGCTACAGACTTGTCTTATGAATGGAAGGCATCTACAGTTGCCGGCTTAACATGAGTAGCCCTACATGATACATGATCTCTGAGTCAGTTCGTGTCAGTGAATTGAGGGAGGCGCGACAAGAGGTGGAGCCGTGTAAATGAAAGTTGCTGTGTTGATCCTCAGATCTTCAGTTTGGTCGACCACTTACTCAATAAGGCATGGTGGCCCTGATTGGTGCTCTTAATAAAGGGTGATTTTTTAAAAGCTATAGGAAAATTTTTCAAAAAAAGAAACACACATAAAATTCAGAAAAATGCATGAAATCTTTATTTGAATCGATAGTACGGTCCATATAATTTAATGTTTGAAGATTATTTCAAGCAAATGTTGACCTTGACTGCGCCTCAAATGGTCCATCCCCTTAGTCCAATTTTGGCATACTCTTTCCAACATTTCGGCCGGTATCTCAAGAATAAATGCTTCAATGTTGTCTTTCAATGCGTCAATTGAAGCGGGCTTGTCTGTATAGACATGAGCTTTAACATAGCCCCACAAAAAATAGTCTAAAGGCGTTAAGTCGCACGATCTAGGCGGCCAATTGACCGGTCCCGAACGTGAAATAAAATGTTCACCGAACTCGCCCCTCAATAAGTCCATTGTTGCGCGTGCTGTGTGGCATGTGGCACCGTCTTGTTGAAACCACATGTCATGCAAGTCAAGCTCATGCATTTTGCTTCCGCTCACGGTAGCGCTCACCATTCACAGTTACGTTACGATTCTTTGAAGAAGTACGGTCCAATGATGCCACCAGCCCATAAACCGCACCAAACTGTGACTTTTTCTGGATGGATTGGTAGCTCTTGCAATGCTTCTGGCTGATATTCACTCCAAAATCGACAATTCTGCTTATTTACGTACCCATTGAGCCAAAAATGAGCTGACCATAAAATGGAAGAAGCACGCTATGAATTTTCTTAAATTATAGACCAAACTGAAGATGTTTGCCGGTGAAACAGAACACGAAACGTGCGTCAGCTGTTTAAACCAGTGTTGCCAAAAAGATAATAGCTAAAAAATCACCCTTTATGTAATATGAAAAGATTCACCTGCTCTTGTAGCTATCAATGTGGTGCTTCTTCCGTCAATCCGTGAGCCACAGTCCGAAACCGAAAGGTCTTGGAAAATTGAGGTGACAGAATGCGCTACTGCGAAGCCAGCTGAACGACATTGTATTTTATATTTAATGGGAATGTTAGCTCTTACTAACAAAGCCAAAATACATGGACAAAATTTTATTTTGCTCACTTTATTGCATTTTTAAAAAGAAACTTGTATTTGGCCCATCTTGTACCGGATGCACCACGCTCTTGAAGGCCAATAGTCGAAAATGTCGTTAATATCATGGACATCGACAAGTCTGATCGTTATGTAAGGATTGTTACGATTGCCGAATAGCTCAAGAAACCGCCAGGAACCATTTGAATAAGGCTGAATAAAAAATGGAGGTCGATGTATGGATGCTTCCCGAGTTAAAGCGGGAAAACGTCATGAACTGATTTTCCATCTGCGAATCGCTATTGAATCGCAACAAAATCGGGTGATACAATCTTATTCAGTTTCTATTGACTTCGCCGATATTGGTAAGAAAAAGCTAAACCAACTCTCGATTCCAGTTGCAATGCGGCAGATATGGGATCTTTAAAGTCCCGTCACTTCAGCGAGGAACGTCAGAACACGTTGAAGTTTTCTTCAAATCTCTCATTTTCGCTTTTCAAGCTCACCTCATGTTCAACATCCCCTAGCCCTGTAACCACCAAATTATCCTGCACTTTAGAGCAAACAAATGAAGTACCCATTTGAAGTTGATTGCCTACCACAAGAGCTCCAAACTGTCGTGATCATTATCAAAATTAAGCAAATTGCTCCCTCTCCAGACGCTTACATCACATCATTTCATCACAGTTTCGCTCCATTCCACTTCAAAGTTGTGGTTAAATGCGAAGAGAAAAAAAATGCCGCCACACACGTACCGTCAATGGATCTGATCTGCAGATCAAAAATAAACTCCATACGTCGCTCATTGTTCTCACAAGTTACAGCAAACTCTGACTGACAAAGAATCTGCTCGTGCAATTCCGTTAGACTGTTCCAGCATTGTCACATAAATTCTATTCTCAACCTCAATGGGATACTGTGTGTTGTGAATGCAGCAGCAGTGCGGTGCTTAAGAATGTAAATAGATACATTTGTGCATACATGGGCAGCGTTGTGTCTAGCCATTCTTTAACCACAAATGTGACTTCTCTCGACCTTCAATAAGTTCATACAGTCTGGGTAGCAAGTTGGTAAACAACTGTGGACAGTTGATGTGCAGTGGCTGGGTATTGATGGGAGTACGTTTGAACTGGAAAGGAGAGTTTTATAGATGTTGTCTGTGGAGCCAGGAGATGGGATTCATCAAAAAAAAAAGTCGTATATTTCGGTCAGAATTATTTATAGCACCGCAATAAATCTTAAGGCGGGGTCTTAGCGTGTCAGTGTCAACCAACTTAGTTTTGCGTTGTTCAACTAATCCAACAAACAGCCTTTTTCGGTCTAGATTGAGAACACAGTTGTCCTCCTACGTGTCGACTTTCACTGTGGCGTACGAAATTGTATCGTCAACGTCACATAACAAAAATGATGCAGAGAATGCCAACAATGACGGATACCTTTCAAACGTCGTCCGCAAATAAATTCATTTGGAAAATGGTTGAATATTAGTCTTTTGCATAAGTATTTAAAAAGACTGGAAAAGAGGGTCAGAGTATTCAACAAAAGAAGCATTAAGCTCAACTTCTGAGTTGTCTGCAGTGTGCCGCCAAATATGAAGTGCACGTCTGGACGACACAACAATGGTTGAGGCAGCTTTGCGACTACTGTTCCCTGAGGACATTGCTAATCTTGAACGAAATGGCTTCTTGCTCGAGTTAGATTTTTTAGAGTTCAGCGTAGACACACAGACATTCTGAGGATAAGCGACTGAGGTTTTGAGCAGTCCAAGGTTGGCTGATGATGACTAAGGCATTGAACACGAATGAGGCCTGGAGGGGCCAAATATATTGGCAATGTTTTGCAAACCAAGCTTCCGTGCTGACAAACAAGCACAATCACATCCATTTCGTTTCTTGAGTAAAGTAAATTTGTCTTCTACTCCAGTTCTTGTTTGTTGAATTTTTTTACGAGTAAAGGATGCAAAGTGGTGGTGGCCCGTGGCGTTGTGGGTATGTGCGTCGACTCCTACGCACTTGGACCTACCTGTTTAGGTTCGATTCCTGGTACGACAAAAAATACTTTTCACTGCTCCACCTCTTTCGAGTCACTGAAAATTCTCAAAGAGTATAAAGGCTCAACTATAATGCGCATGAGCGAGAATGAGCTGACTGTCAAATTTCAACGAAATGTTTCGTCATGTTTGCAAAAAAAGTATGTCTACCCATAATTCGCATCTGTCCATATGTCAGAAAATTTTTTGTTTCATTCAGCCGAAAAATGTCGTGTTCAATTATATGTGTATGTATGTATGTACGAATACCAAAAGAATATCAGCTGATTTGCTCATTTTTCAAATTTGTTTTCTTGCCTGTGTTTTATCTGTCACATTCGCATATGCGCGGTGCGATTCATTTCGCACTAGCTCATGCTTAACGAAACATTTGTGTTTTGCACATGCTTAACGAAATGCTCGCAATCTTTCATGGGTTGCCGCATAGGGGTGGGTGTATTCGCTCACTCACTCATGCGCATTTGACACTAGCTTATGCTCGCTCATGCGCATTATAGTTGACCCTTAAATGTCTAGAAAAAGCTTCTCAAACATGGCCGTTCGGAGTTGGCATAAAACTGTAGGTCAGTTCCACTCGTGATAGAACAATAGCACGCACAACAAGAGTGGTTGCTGAGAAGCAAGGCCCTGGCCCTCTACGGGCTGTAGGGCCACCCATTTTATAAAGGATCCAAGGATGTTGCTGGTTAACTTAGTTGATCGACTAAAGTACTTTGCAGGGCACTCAGTCAAGTTGACCATAAACATGGTTCAGGTTACACCTTCGACACTCAACAAAAGAATAGATGGAGCAAAATCCCATCAAGAAACAAAATCCGCGTCATTGTCGCTGGTGTCATTGACTCCAATTTAGCGCCAGGACTATGTTTTAAGGAATTAGCTTTAATGTCAATTGCCTGTGGAGTCCAATGATCCAGCGATTAGCTAAAGTTAATTTAGGTGTAGTTGTTACTATTTGATGACCCAGTCCCTGACTACCGTGACGTTATAGTTCCCTAACCTAGTCGTCGACGTTGTGCTCTGCACTTCGTTTTGCCTTCTTTTACCGCCAGGCCCTTTTTAGGGGCATCGTTTTGTGGCAGCTCGGACCGTGCTTCAAATCAAACCGATGTCACTTGTGTATGCTAGTTGTTGGGACTTATGGAAAATCGGGGAAGAGGCTTTAGAGCCTTAGTTTCTGCACGGGCACAACTGTATACTAAAGATACATACAATTTATTCCCGTCCTAAAAGTTCGTGAACACGTACGCCCTTGTACATTGCACTAGAAATGAGCACGTTTGATGACGATTGAATAAGATTTCATATAAAATAGAGTGTAAGGGACATATCAAAGTTACTTACCTAATTATGTGCTCTTGGACGACATTGGGCGTCAACAACGCCTGAGCGCCATCTCGTTCAGAGTTCTACAACACGTGAAATCTGGTAATTTCGCGTGTAAATAGATTCACGATCAATTTAGTCCCCGCAAGTTGGTAAATGCGGGAATGGCACCTGGCACTCCCGACGTAAAGATCGACGCACCAACTCACTACGCCACTGTCGCGAGTATGACAATTGTTGTGTCCCGAATAAAACCCAGACATTCAGAGTAGAAATAACTTGATATACACACATCGTCACGGACTGTCTTTCGTCGATACATTTGATAGAATCTGTCTTTATAAATTCAAAAATGTTAACAAACTGTCGTTAAGTTGCTTGACGGAACAGTCCAACACGGGCTTGCGCTGGGTGCTGCCGGGCTATAGAGACATGTGCATCCCTTCTTTTGTCAACCAAATTTGAACCTAGAACTCCCAGTATAGGGGTTGACTCACCTACACAGTACGTCAAGACTCGGCGGTCGTAGTATGCAAGCTATTGCTTCTGGAAAATGCCGTATGAACGTTCCTGAGCATACAGGGATCACCATCAGTGCTCACTTTGGCATCACTCACAGTGAATCTTGTGGAAGCTGCAGACACGGAGAAGAAACGTCCACATTTTCAAGAAGGAGACTGCTGATGTACAGCTTTGAAGAGCTCATGTTCATTGATTTGCTTACCTACCTAATTACCATCAAACGCCACTGCCGCTTTCCACAACCTGTGTACTTGAGTGAAAAGAATTAAGGGAATGGTTTCCACAATTTCTCTACGTGGCCATTTCTTATGAGCCTCAGCAGCCTAAGCCTGGGAACCTACTTCTGCAATAATCTCTGTGGCCTTCTGACTATCAATTGGTTCTCCATTAGCGAGTATTGGAGAGATTAACTCTTCGGAAATTCACGGGGGAACACAGTGCATCTGAGTAACTTGGTCTAAGTGCGTCTCCTCTAATGTGGAATGGCCACTGTGACCTACATAGGAATGAATTTGAAAGTGCTGAGACGCAGGCTGTCATCACCGACCATCAATTCGTATGCTCACCGTCGAGGGCTTTCGGGAGGAAACCGAGCACCACTCTCCGTCTTCATCAAATTCAACTCTCACTGCCATCTCGGCCTCATTTGATGGACCAGTGCGTTTGCAGCGTCCCAGAAACCGCACAGATTCTTTCGTAATTCATCCAACCATTCTCCCGTCTCGAGTGCTGATTAATCCCTCGATAATGCCGTTTTGATAGATGACCGACCATCAGTTGCATCTCGTGACGTGTGGGATGCATTTTTAATCTGGTACAGGCTCACACGCTTCGAGAGAGAAGTTCTTTGGATTACCCTAAGCGGTTCCATATGCGTTGATGGTGCTTGGAAGAGGAAACTGAACAATGAACTTGAGGGAGACTCTCGTCTCAAACGTAAATGGACACCAACGGCTTCGGCCCGGATTGTCTTCGAAGGTAAAGGAAAAAAGTCGCATCCGGTGTCGTGCCCAACTGGGGGTAGGGTGGTGATAGGGACCTCAGTAAACTGAATGTACAAATCTGGAGGCGCCTAGAGTAGTGAAGTCCCCCTCGGACTTCAGCACCAGCCGAGAAGAAAAAAACGAAGAGCCTCACCGAAAGTGTAAACCTATTCAAAAATTCCCCGAATCCAAAGTAATCACTTCCTCTATGCGCATCCGATTTTATGTGCTTACCCAGAACTCATTTACGGTGGATTCACTTCAGCGATGCGCTTCCATAAAACTTAACTTAACGACATGCGCGCACTCTCGGCACAGACTGTAATTAAGTCACAAGCCGCATGCACCGCGGTCGTCTGCAAATGTAATTGTATCCCCCGTTCGCCGGCAATGCGACTAAATGTGGATATTTCTGTCCCTTCCAAGGACAAAGGTAGTTGCCACCTCAGTTGCACGCATCGACGGTACACGCGAAGCGTTCATTGGAAATTGAAAATTCTGCCGCAGAGGTATCTCACGATCCCCACCCCTGAAGCGTTCTGTAATCTGCTAGATGCCGCTGCGTGCTAAGTTCTGCTGTAATTGCATTGCATTGCATTGCGCTTCGCAGACACGCAGAATTATGATTTATCCAGCGTTTGAAGTCTAAAGATGCCACTCTTGTCTTGTCCGTCTGTTGCGCTGGATGGATGACTGAATGGCTGGACGGATTGTCCTCAAGCGCGGAGTGCTCATTTGAATAAGAATGTGCGTGGATAAGTCTCATACTCGTTCCGGATAAGCGATCTGCGGCCAGAAAGAGTTACAAAACGCACGCTCGTACACGGCAGAGACGTGCCGTGAATTTGGTATATCATGTCATTTTGCGGGCAATCGGGACCGTGCAAAGAGAGACGTCCGCCTGAGTGTTTCCCCGAGCAGATGCGGTAATCCGAGGAAATTTATAGTCATCCATGTAATGGCGGTCTTACTCCATTAGCGCCATACTGCGCGCAAATGATCTTCGCTTTGATCTCCCTCTGAGGAGTGTGCGTGATTTTCGTTTTTTTTTTCTTCCTCTTCTGTTTTTTTTATGTGTGCTTCCTTCGTTGTTTTTTTCATTTTATTTGAAATTGAAAACGAGATGAGTTTCGTGAACAATGGCCACCTGTTCGAGGGGCCGCGCGAGTGTGCCGTGTTCCGTGGGGTGGTGGGTAATTGGACGCAGTTTTATTGTAAATTGACGACTGCCTGGCTTGGGGCTTCGGGTGCACGTGCTGTCGGTTGTGGTTGCAGTGGCTTAAGTCTCGAATCACAAATCATTACTACGCGTATGCAAATAAATGACTGGGCTTGTCGTTTGTCAGACGGCAGGTACGCACTGAGAGGGCTTTGATTTAAGATTTTGGATTAAGATTAAAAATGTTTGGGGATTCATGAAATTAACGATGTTTTCTCTTTTTTTCTTTTCAGGTGAGTGATGGTGAATGTTTGAAAGAGGGTGGAGTTGTGTCCATTCGATGGGTAAGATTACTTTTTTAACAACAGATTGTGAGACTGTGACAGAAGTCAAAACAACTTTGTCATCGTTTCGGCTGAAGTCTTGAGCTAGAGGTAGACCGTCCCGGCACAGTGTCTCCAGTTTTCATGTCCAAACTGTTTTTCTTATTCAGGATCGGATCGATATCCGAGATCGGTCTACTTGAACGATCTCGGTTTTAAGTCGGTATCATGTCACTCGTTCTCTGGACCTAATTTATTAGAGTTTATAAGCAGCTTACCATGCAAACACCTGCAATGGTATGGAATTTGCAGTTAAAACAATGGTCCCACAAGGCTGTGCACTTAGTCCCGTAATTATTTCGCCTTCTATCTAGATGACAACGGGAGGGGTTAGAGCTGGTAATGTAGAAGTCAAAGTGCTCATGTATACATACGATCTGGTTAGTTAGACTGAAACCCCGCATATTCTTCAGTTGCGAATAAACAGGAGGGCTCAATCAAAATAGTCTTTGGAGGGCGATCCGATCCAAGTTGTCGCGGAATTTAACTACCTGGGGTCGAATCTCGACATGGTGCCACGTATGCATGCGGCAGCTGCTAAAACAGCCGTTTACCTAATGTGGCGAAGTTTCTATGGCAAACCAACGAATCGACAGTACTTCAAATTTCAAAGTATTCAACAAGTCCATCATTTGTACGCTGTCTCTTAACCATTTTCAATATATGCTACGAACTCGCTAGGTGTAGCGCAACCTCTTCCCTAACACCAGAAGAAGGTCCACCTTTTGTGCCGATCGCATCACTTACTTAAATAAATACAGACATTTAGAACAACCAACCACAGGTGGCAAGAAGGCACCACATGCCCTACTCCCATGGGCAGCACTACATTTTAAGCGATCACTCTGTCTGCTCATTCTAAGCAGACCTTCAGTCAGCATGGTCCTAGGCGTCTTAACCGGACACTGCAGGATTGGCATACACGCCCGCAGAATGCGTATCCCATACAATGATTTCTGCAGTAGCTGCATTGATGAAGAAAATGTAGAGATCAAAAATCACCTCCTCTGACCAACCTCATGATAGAGACCACTAGGAGCCTACTATTTCAGCAATCTCATCGAACTAAATGACGTCAGTATTAGCCAGCTAAACTGCTTTGTCATAAGCACCAACTGGTTCCCAGCTTAGGAGTAGTCAATTTGTCAAGTCGAAAGAGCAGACGAATTAGCAACAAAGGGCGGCGGGTTTGCCATTTACATTGAATCAGAAGACATTTCACGCCCACTGAAATCAATAGTCCCTGCCCTGCAGAAACAAGAAGGAAACTGCTAGGCAGCTAGTATATCTTCAACTGCCTCGAAGATTTAGCTATATATAGATGGCTATAAAATGGTCACAGAGTACCACCAAATCCAGAATAGGATGCGCAATATGGTCAACGGGACAACCAGGTTGGAACAAAGCCACGAAGTAATACACAATAACCCAAACTAGTCTATGTGGAGCTTGCTTTTTTGTTTTAAACGAGCAGTCACCATCCCTACCTACTTATCTAGGAATTGTCAATTCGCGTGGTATCACAATGGGCCTACTACTTGGCCTAAGTGTGTCTGCCTTCTGCAGTCACTCACTCCTACCTAACCTAACCCAACTTATTCCACTGTAAATGCATGTCTCTGCTTCGCAAACCAAAGAGTATAAAATGGCCCATCAGTTTAAAGTTTCCTTAAACTCCCGCCAATAACCCTACGTTCAATCCGGTCTTCCTCAAATATACCAACTCTTCAGAAGAGGCTTCTCACGATGGCTTGGCATTTCAAAACAATCAATCACCCTTCAAAAAATGGGATGAGCTCGCATGTTCGCATAACATTGAGATGGATCACAGAGAAGACAATAAATGAGATGATAAACTGTATGAATGTCCACGGAAGAAACACGATGATTGTGTGTATAACGATTGCACAAATAGAGCCCAATATTCGTCTTCACGGCTTGTCTATAAACTACTGAACCATAGACCAGGGCCAGATAATTACTTTAGAACAGACAATTCAGTAATCAATCTGAACTTCTGAGCCTTGCTTACACGCCCCATCGACATGACGTCAATGCTGCACGCTCTTCATTCGAAATAAGGTCGAAGACATTTACCACTTTATCGGTATCTGCTCAATACAATATTAGAGCTGCGTTTATTTTACTTTTCTTAAGAGTCTCTCGCACTTGAAGACAAGAAAAAATGTAACAGAGGAATGGAACTTGCTTTTTTGTTTTCATACCGCGAGTTATCATAATAGCTTTAATTAGTGCCGCGCTCTTAGTACCTTTGTTCCATCTGGCTATCGTCTTCTTCGCAGATAAGCCGAATAAACGACGCTAACATTTTCTTTTGAAGTACCACGAATCAGTTCTGTGGATCTCCTTCGTTGGGTCCATCGTTGGTATGACTGTCGCGGATGAAACACTGAGAGAAACACTTGGACCTTATTATAGGTGCTTTGCTTAAACTCCATATACAACACCTTCCATTCTGATGGCTATACCTCCCACAAGTCACTGATGAAGACCAATATATTATACTTGTCATGTATAGCTTCTCAACCTTCGACGACATAAATCTGTAGGTCCCATCCACTCATGCGAGAACAATACCATCCACAACTCAAGTGGCTGATGTAGAAGCTAGGCTCAAGTCCACCACATATTGCAGCACCACTGAAGAAATGTCAGATTTTGGTCCTTCGAGCCGGAATTCTTTGCAAATTTGCCTTTACAGATCGAACATAAGTTCCTTAAATCTCCAAAAATGTCTTCTGTCGATCGTTATGCCGTGTCTCGGTTGATTGGCCACAAATCAATGGTTGCACGGTAACTATGGTTTATTCTTCATGTATCGCCTGTCTGAAAGGTTTGAACAGCAGCTGAACTCACAGAAGGTAGGCGATGATGTAATGTCGTCTATACAGCGCAACAGCTTGAATCACTGTTTAAACTGTTCGAATGGCTTAGTAAACTGAAACATAGATCAAGTGAGTTGGTCTGTTTGTTGGTTCATTTGGGTCCATCTTTGATGGAATTTACATCGTAGCTAAATAAGAAGTTACATACAAATTGTATTGTATTAGCAATAGGATCCTGGATAGGCGTCCACTGATCATAGATCTTGGGAGAACATTCATTCTGTTCGTTCCGAGCTCTCGATCAATCTCTGCTAAGTCTCCAGCGGATATGTTGTGACTGGTGAACACTTCCGCATCCAAGGCTTTCGACTTCCGAATTCAGACTTCCCACCGACTTTATGAAAATGGTGAAGCGCATGTACTAGAACTAGCAAACTATAGGCGGAGTTCAATTTACTACGAATTAACCACACACAAGGTATATACATCTTCAATGACCCGCATGATCCACTAAAGGTGTCCCGGGTCAAAGCACGCACGAGAGATCTCCAGGCCACCTGATCCTCCGCGATCGACTTTCCTACGTGACCAAACCGTCGAAGCGTAGCCCTTCCCGTTCGAAGAAGTAGCTGCTCAACATTGACTTCCTCGCGTACTACCGTGTTTCTCAACCTATCATTGCGGGTAACTCTCACAACATGCTACAGGCTGAGATGGGTGTCAGTCTAGCTTCTACAGCAAGTACTTATGTGCATGTCGTGAAGGGCAGGTAGGTTTTTCTGCCGACTTCGAAATGGCGAAGTTTGAGAAGCTCCCTGATCATTATCACTATTCGGAAAACGTGGAGCTATGAACTAGTCGTTCGTGTCGGAAATTGCACTTAGAAGCTCCAGCAGTGGAGTCGACGATACGGAGGAGACCCATAAAACGATGCCGGTCAGAACTGCATGAAGTACCAGACTAAGAAAATGGGGCAGCGGCTGTGACTATGCAGAGGAATAAGAGGACTCTCATCCCTCACTATGTCAGCGCCCTGTCTTGTCTAATTTGACATACGAATCACTGAAAAATCGCTTGAAATCAAGGTCTCATCATTTCTGGGAGGGCGCTTGAAATAAGGACAATGGTTGTCTGGAGTATACGTAGTGATGGCCCTAAATTCAGCAGAATACCTAAGAGGGACCCTTTGCAGCTCTGTACGCACTGTTAAGAGTCTCTGGGTCATGAGAAGTATATGGCCAACACAGTCTCCCCATCTGATTTATCTCAAGACAGGAAGACCAATTGAGGTGGATTCCATTTAACTGGGCCCATGAACTGATGACTCCTACGGACGGACTTAGCAACACAAAAATATCAAATCTTTCTCAGTTGTTTTCCACAAGTTCAAGCGTGACAAGAATTGGCCCCAAAGAATGATATCGACGTCGATTTAAGCCTTTAGGCTACAAAAACAGGTTCAACGTGTGAACTTGGACCGCAATCGTTTGTCACTTTTCGACGTCTCTATTTGAATTTGAATTTCAGACCTAAAGCCACGCTCGCATGTGCTGGAGGCATGACACTGAATATTTGTCTAAAACTGTGTCCGGAGTGATTCAAAATTGGAGATGATTTTTAGATGATCACTTTTTATTTCTTCAAGAAAGATGCCTGAAAATTAATCGAATTCAGGCAGTCTTGCCAATTCGTTCTTTCCTTTCTTCATTGCCTCACTGTCTTCGAAAGCATTCACGGTATTTGCATTCAACGATTGTGCCAGGCTTTCATTTGCATCGAATAAAAAGCAAATTCAGAGCATCCGGCTCGAAGGACCACATTTGTGAAAGCACAGAAACCAGACACCGTCATTCACAGCTGCCGCTCAAAAATCGATCGACAAACAAAAGGCGGCGAAAATGTCAAACATCTTTCCACTCACAGTCTCATAAATTCATAAAAACAAAAACAACCGAAATGGAAAAACGAAAATGTGTGAAGTAACAGTTTTTCATATTCACATGTAAATTCACCTCGAATCGAACCGAAAACATTTGCCTTAATAAACATAAACATTTTTTTCTGTTGTTTTCAAACATTTCACCTTTCTCCTCAGCAGCACGCAACCAATCGCTTGTGTCGAAGATGCGCGCGTCCCGCGTCTCGGCGTCCGCGTTCAAATTTATTGTCTCAATGGCGCAGCCACTCGCCGCGACTCTGATAAACCAGAAACCGATCTGAACTCCACACAAAGTTGTGAAAATTAAAAAGAAACGAAATGTTACGCAATGTACACGCGGTTTCTTTTTTTTTCGTTCGTTGTTTGAGCGGAGAAAAGATGTCAAACGAGTTGCCGTTTGGTGCTTTTTTTTTGGGACAAATTATGCAAAATATGTGCGTTTTGACATGTGAATGGGCCCTTGGGCCCGTCAACGGAGTACCCACCGCTGACAGCGAGTGAAGTACTCAAGCTGGACCCATTAAATCATACAATAAACCTGCATAGAGCCCAGCTGAGCCACGCCGCGCCACGAAAACTTGACCTTTACCGGCGGCTCTCTCAGCCAGACCAGAGAGCACTGGATGAGCGTGGTTTTATTTGATTTTCTCAGAAGGTGAAGCACAAGAAGCACACACCTTGTGCGTATGCACTCATTAATCTGTCATAGAGCACTTCACAGCCGAAAAGGGGGGCACACACCGGCCAGGTTCTCGCGTTTGCCTTCAACAAAAGCCGGTTAGTGCGGTTCTCAGTGTGTTATGAGAGTCATATCGAATGCGATTAGATGCCCGTCGATACGTGTATCGATTATTAGGAGAACTCGAGATACCTGACGCGACGATGCAGTCGGAGATGCGTGTGCGGGTAGACATTGAACTTGTTCCCTTGCACGATGATATGAAATGCAAATAGAAAGCGTTTATTGCACTGATCGTGTCTGGGAAGTAGTGCGTGAAGGGTTTCTGGGACAAATTAGTGATGGCGTTCAATGAAGGTGGATAGGGTTTAATTTTGTTGCTGTCGATTGAGATGGTGTCACACTTCACGTTGAGTGGGTTATTTTGAAAGTTTCTGACAGTGAAACAATGGCTTGCCAATTAAGGGTGCTAATGGCTTTCAGTTTGTTGGGGTCATCACGTTTCCTCTCATCGCCTTGGTGTTCAACTGCAGCAAGCTCTCAGATGTCGATATTCATCGTAAAAAGAGACATAAACCCGAAGACGAGCGTTAGCAGCTGAATTAATAGAATGGGACCATTAAGTCTTTCTTGGGGATGTCCACATTTACAAGTCAAATATGAGCGGGACAGGATGATATGACTGCTAATCAGAAGATTGACGCGAATAATGTGGCCAATAAAAGAAATATCGACGACTCTCAGCACTGGGATCAAAAAACAAAAAATACCACATTTTTGCAATGTGTTCGGAGTTCAAGCCATCTAAGTCATGGGCGCAATGATTTTCGGATCAAAAAGTACTCCATACTCTGCACAATATGTGAAGAACTTGAACGCCGGTCAATACAAAGACATTCATCCCCGTGCAGTGAAGGCCATAGTGGACTATCATTATGTTGATGATTACGTCGATAGCTTTGATGATGTTAGTGATGCAATAACAACAACAAAGTCAGTTATCGACATCCATTCTCAAGCCGGGTTCGAATTGAGAAATATTTCCTCTAACTCGTTACAACTATTAGACGCAGTCAACAATAACACGATGCAGTCGCTGCAACTATCACCGTCCCAGCTAAGTTTTAAAGGCATTGCCAAAATCCTCGGCATGTACTGGGATTCAAGGACCGATCTATTTAGCTTCCTCCTGAATTTTGTAAGGATGCCACGAGAAGTGTTAGATGGTAAAGTTCGCCCTACCAAAAGTCAAGTCCTCACTCTCACAATGTCGATATTCGACCCTGAAGTCAACATTCGACCCGTTAGGATTATTAGCTAACATCACTATTGAGTCCAAGTTGCTGCTTCAAAGATTATGGAAAACAAACATTGGATGGAATGACCAAATACCGGAATAGACATAAAGTGATTGGAACGATTGGTTTACACGGATTAATAAAGTACGGGAGTTTCGGATTCCTAGATGCTACGATAAAAATCCGAGCGTTGATGTTGAACTCCATATATTCGTGGACCCTAGCGAAGTTGCATTTTCTGCGGTGAGATACTGGCGCATAAACCAATACTCCGGCCCGAAAAGTCTTCGAATCCACCCCCGAGGGACGGCGCAGTAGAGGAAGACCGCGACTCAGGTGGCGCACGCAAGTGGAAAGGGACCTCAACCAACTATGCGTGCGAAACTGGAGACAGCTAGCTAAAGATCGAGCTGGCTGGAGACGCTTGTTGGTTGAGGCCCAGGTCCACCCCGGACTGTAGCGCCACCTTAAGTAAGTAAGTAAGTAAACCACAACGGTAGAGTGACGTTGTCATTTATTGTGGGGAAGGCAAGATGCAGCCCCATAAAAGTTCTCTCCATACCCAGACTTGAGTTAGAAGCAGCAGTCCTAGGGGGTGCGTTTGAAAAATACCATCTTAAGCATCCATAAAGGTTAATATTTGGTCCGATTCAAAAACAGTCATCCACTGGATCAGATCCCATGCACGCATATGTATATTATAAGCAAATTGTTGGTCATCGAATCGGCGAAATTTTAGAAGCTTCACGAGTGGACAGGATCTAAACAGGAGTTTGGGGCTTTTCTTTGAAAGGGAACTGAAAGTCGGAGTCGTTTTATTAACAGAATGATGCCCATACTTTAGGAGCGAGGTCTCAAGTCAAACTTTGGCTTCGGCGACTTTATGTGGCTTCAAATTCACACTAGCCCGCTGCCTCAGACAGATCGAGATTCAGACTAGCTTTGCTCGTGATCACTGGTCTCCGATGGTGGCTCCGATATTGCCAATAAATAGCTAAACCTGGGTCGACTACAACAACCAAACTGCAGCAATGTCGTTCAGATGGAGATGATTGCAGTCGAAGATTTCCCGTCTCATGATCATATGTTATGGCTGTCAGACTTACATCAAGTGAGCCAATCCATTTGGAGGCATCCCTTAACTACAGCGTTTCTCTTAATAATTTGGCCAAGTATTGAGGTGGTGGAACATCGAGTTATGTCAGGCAAATGTGAAGAGAATGAGGTCATCTGTCATTCGTTTCTGTTGGAAAGGAAAAATCCGCTCATGCAACCAAAATGTCTAATTAATCCTCATGCCATCGGTGACTGATCAGAGGAATAACGTGCCTCATCACAATGAAATTCAGACGAGATCCAAGTTGCATCCATTTTCTGCTTCTTATTAGAATGCTCTGGATGTTGTGACTGGATGCATATGTGTCTTAAGAGGACACTGGACGACTCAAGTTGAAGAGATTAGAAGAACTAGACCACTGCTACTTCACCACTTCAATCCTCATATATGACTATAAACAAGGAACTATGATGGGACTCCGCTATCGCTCCAAAAAAGGTGTCCTCTTGGACTTTCATTGTGTATCGTGGACAGGCCTTAGAAACCAGTATTAAGACAGATAAACAGATTTCCGTCAACACAGCAATGGAGCAGTTGCAAGGTGCCTGTAAAAAGACAGGCTATCCAGCACGTTCGAAGATGATGCACGGAGTGTGTACTAGAAAAGCAAGTACTAGAGATATATCCAACTTCGTAGCTGACTTTCCCATTAGTCCACAAATAAATTTGACGACTTGACTAATTACACATTTATTGACGGTGATTCAAGATATTTCTGACGTTTTCCACGAACCACAGAAAATTCTTGTACATTCACGTACATTTCTGCAATATGTTCGTTCACCATGTAAATGGTATTCCCTAATTCGTACTCTCTTGTTCTAGGGAGCAAGAGTGGTAGAAGTCATCCGCCTGTTACCTGATTTCCGCTATAGACCACATACATATTCTTAGAATGTGTGCAAAAATTCTAAGAAAATATATCCGCCTACTAGATTATGCATCAAGTTTCAAGTTGTTCATTGTCAACATGCCGGGATCCCAGTTCGTTCTTAGTGCTCACTTTCTGCATAAAAGTGACTCTTATTCAAAATGTCATTGATAAAGCCCGTCCTAAATCAAATTTCGAGGGCAAAAACGAATCGTATGAGGTGGCTAAGTGACCAGCCAGCGATGGTTGGTTAGGTTCGTGCGTGCCAGAGCACGCTTCCTTACACCCTTCTCGTATCCATCAATCCGACTTATCATGTCCGCTCACAGTCCAACCATTCCGACATCCTGATAAACCTGAAAATAGAATTTAAGTGCATATTGGTTAGCTGCTGCTGCAGTTACTGGAAGAAGCATTCCCCATTGTTCTGTGCCTCAGCTGACAGAAGCGGGGGCAGTGGCAGTGATAGTGAGAAGTATCCTCTCTTCCTTGTTCGTCATCACAGTCTCTGCATATAAAATCATGGGTCAAGTCCCATTTTGGTTTCTTTAATGGTACTTCAGATAGCTATGGCCAATTAGAGCTCCAGGTACAATCTTTGGTAACTTTTTGTCACATAGTAGGGGTGGCCCAAGTTCGGTAGTGCAAAAACCGACAATTTGCACTATTGATCTTGAGCCATATCATCCGCGTTGACTCACAGGTGGTGAGAGAGTTCCACCTCTCATTAGCTACCTCAATGATTTTGTCATCACTTTTGTTTCCACTTTCTTCATGACATCTGCAAGAGATGGTTGAATACATAGGATTGTCTTGGTTGGGTCGATTTTGGCCCCTTTCCTGGCAAATTAATCTGCAGCTTCATCTGCCCATGTCCTGGGACCCAGCATAGAGTAATCGAGTGCTGAGAACCTTAAGCTCTTCGCGGCAACATGCGATTAGCTTAGATTTGATTTCTATTGCCGAAATTGCTTTAATGGCCCATTATGACACCGATGAGCGTCCTGATGGCTTACCTACTTAGTCTGAGTTGACTTAGTCAACGTTTTAGTTTGAGCGTCGGCCAAAATGTACCATATGTTGAGGCTTGTAGTACCTTCTAGCAAATGATTGAGCATAAAATGGTTAATCTGATTGTGGCAACTCTCTAAAAATGATTTGCTATAAGCTTCGAGGGGAGGTGGTCCCTCGCCAGGCGACTATTGTATTTTGGGTCATTATCTTGATGGAATAAGTCGTGTCTTGGCGTGTTTGTCCGCAAATGTGGATTCTTGAATAATTATTCTTAAGAATATTCAGTTGACCATTCATACGCCCTTGGACGTAGCACCGTTGAGCCGCCTTGACAATAAAATGAAACTTTAAATTTGTTTTAGAAATTGACCGATCCTCCACCATACTTTGCAGTTGGATCATATTCTGCAGGCCCTCCGTATATAGCGACTGCCATCTGATAAGTTGAAATTAACATTTGATGCGACTTAAAGCATTTTGTTTGCTCCGCTTAGACTGTATTTAGATAACTCGTCAGCAGACATTGAAATCAGATGAAAACTCGGTCCCACTTACGATGTAGTCGTCAGAGATCAGATATATTATTTTGTATCCCTTTAAAAACATTGTGTTGGTAAGACATTGATACGTTTACACGAAGAAATGAGTCACTTCATCTGGCGCCCAACAGAAGACTCCCATTGTTTGATTTGCTTTATTCGGCTGAACTGTAACGCCACAACAATTAAACATATTGTTGTGGCGTTACAGTTCAAAGTAGACCTGGCGCTCAACCAACAAGAATCAAGTGGGTGCAGGTCATTGTCCTCAGATGCGGACGTTCTCTGTTGCGTGATTGTGCCAGAGGCTTGCAGTCGCAGATTCTTCGAAGCGCTGCCATTTTAGGCATTGGATCTGTAGACGGCTGTCTAGGCTCGTGTCGTTTCACAGCTCGTTCAGTTCGTGATTGAGATGCCGTCAAAGCAAAAAGGGCTAAAGCCCGCACGCAAAACTTTTCTCTCGAAGAGACGTCCGCCATGCGCCGTCAATATGAAAGTGATCATCCATTTCTTGTATAAAGTCAGCTTCGTCGCCCTTAGAGACTCCTCCACAGTTTTACTGTAGGACACAGTGTGCAAAAGGTACACGATAAGCGAAAACACAAAGAAGCACTTGTGAAATGAATAAAATAAATGCTCAGACACAAGTTCACTGCTCTGAAGGAATCAAAAGCAAACCGCAAAGGTCTTAATGTATGTCTTTCAATCTCACTAATTAACTCCTTGAGCAGAGTTATTTCTTAATTAAATTAAAACCCATTGCGTGCGGAGCGGCGTGTGTCTAGTGTTTGCCTTGCTAAGAGGTCCAACGCCTTTCTCTTTAATCTTTGCCAGCCAAATGTACATTTTTATCGTCAAGTCTAAGCGCAAATTACTTTTGCAAATGAACTGAGTCGGCGAACATTATAGCATTTTATAGCAATTAACATTGATTTGGCAAAATTAATTTCATTATGAGGCCGGTGATTGATACACTTACCGTCAAAAGTTGTGGTTCATGCGAAAAATTAGGCAGGTGTCATCGATCTTTGGTGGAGAGGAAGTTTTTTTGGTGGGGGCGATGATCCGCTTGGGGTTGATAAACTTCTGATGTAAACATTAGTTCATGTGACACAACATTCTTTCTCCTTTCTTTTTGTTTCGCTTTTCTGAAAGTTCATAAACTTTGCTGACGATCATCAGGCGTTGGTTAATCCCTTGCGGCTGCTAAAAACTGGTTTGCACTTAACTCCTGAATAGACATGGGTTTGAAATTAGTTTCTTTCGGGTTTTATGGTCGATATAATCTATCACGTGTCGTACAGCTTCCAACTAGCCGACAAGCGGTATACCTAAGATTCACCCACTACTCGCATACGACGAAATGGTTGGCTAAGGGAGTTGGAGCTGCAGAGAGTGTTGCTTGTTCGCCATAACCACTCTATTGACTTAGTAGTTTTGAGTCTCTATGAGGAGGTGACATCTAGTCTCGCTACAATGCGTATGAACGTCGCCTTCATTTTGATAAAGCAAGTAAGAAGACCACCTCAATTGAGCACTTCAACCAAGTCAGCTAGAATGTTGTCGATGCCATGGAGTAACGCTAAGCGAAATATAGACGAATTTCAAATGCTCCCTTACATTGTAGACAAGTCCATACGTGTGCACTCGGATTGTTAGAAAACCGGGACTGGTGTTGGGATTGGTGCCTTCTCCAGCTTCAACAGCTTAATATTCGCCTTTTTAAAAAACTCCCTAATCCCTGGCGCTTAATTCAGCCGATTGTCGTGAATAGTGGGGAGCGTAATATGCGCTTGTTAGACGACGCTTTGACGATCTCTCTCAACTCTAAATTGGCCAGCTGAGATGGAGAAACATACTAAATTTCGTCTGTTCTCAGTCCCAGACGAGAGTGACATTTCATTGTGAATCGGATAAGCTAGGCAGACATGCGCAAGCCTTTGTCCACATCTTCAATGAATACGTGTCTGTAGGGATGACCTCGCTAGTTGCAAATTCCTGTTGAGCAGTGCAGTGGTCCAATTGACTAATGTTGGGAAGTTGCAAAGCACCACGCCTAGATGGCCGCTTAGGATTCTAGACACTCAAAAGCAGTTGCTATCGCTAAATACACAAAACGTGGTTAATGCAGTTGATGTCATAGCTCACGCCTGAAGACTTGGAGCCATCACAGACCACTTCGTTAGAAGCTGCATTGATGAGGAGTCAACAGAATGAATGTCACACTTTTTCATCATCCTCCCTGTGGCAAATGCCGAGAAGTTGAACGAGTTCTCAACGATTTAATCGGCTTGAGTTGGGTACCCATCGGAAGTCTATTCTGGCTGCCGACCATCAGATCATGGATTAACTTAAATTAAACCGCGTGGTAGCACAGCGGACCAAGTTAAGCTGCCGCAGCAAAGCCAATGTTTGAAAAACAAAATAATGCGGATTATTGTTTCGCAAAGAACGCAGAGAGAGGACTCCTATTTTCCTATCACATTTCTCAAGTTGACTAGAGTTAGATTAGAGTCTGAGCTAATGTTCCCATTGTTGACGATCCCGTGCACGCTGCTTTCAATTATCTAAAAATTTTCAAATATGCTGTGGCATCCGGGATGACTTGGCCTTTATAAGTGTCCTTCTCGAACCAGGAAGCTTGGATACGAAGACCCTGCTGTAGTGTCCTTGAGCTCGATGTGAACGAGTCGGTTCAGTCCACTGACAAAAGACTACAACCTCTTCTTCGTACAGCCCGTAGAGTACATGGGTATGTCTTCTCCACCATTTACCTTCCTCGCAGACGGGACCATATATACATTCGAAGGCACCCAGAATCCGCTCTGCTGTAGGGCTAGCTCCCGCAACAGCGTTACGATCAGTAGACAGTGCCGATTGAACGACTCTTTCCTTGAAGAATACTGATTTTAAGAAAATGACAAAGGAAATGAATGTCACATGTCACGCAGTTGCAACTACTCCGAGAATTAAATGCCCAATAACATAAGCTTGTGTCAGGAGAAAAGTATCCAGAGTTAGTCAAATTTCTTGCTACTGGAAATATTAAAACGTAGATTTCAAGTAAAGCTAACGTAGAAATCGGTTAATTGCACTTTCACACAAGTAAGTAAACGTTAACGAAACTTAACGAAATTTAAAGAAATTTAACGAAACTTAACGAAACTGACCAAAGTGATTGTTGTGGCCACAGTACATCATTTCAGTGTTCTTCTGTTCTCAATTGCTAAAGTTGACTTAAGTGTTCTTACGTCCATTGTGGTTGTGCTTTAATTCAATAGTTAAATTCCTTAGAGCCGTGTGTTTGCGACCAAGCCATCTTTTATCAATAACACAGCTTATACGCAGAACCAACACAATGGCCATGACGTGTTTTCTTTCATTTGAAATATATACATCCGCAAAAACACCCTATAACTAAGTGTGGAGAAGCCACCAATAGACCCTTCCCCGTCTGTCGCCAATAATTGAAAGTCAAAGTCCCGAACGGAATGCAGTGAATGTGAAAGACGTCCCAGCTGAATTAGCACCTCAACACAGGCGCTTCGCTAAAAAGTTGGATCACCTTTGAATTGAGCCACTTTAATGTGTCAATAAAATAGATTCATTGCGAATTTCGGGGGCCATCAAAGAAACGACGGGGTACCACTTGCTATGCTGCCGGCATTCCATAAGCCATCTTCTTTCACCACACTCTGTGAATCAATGAACACATGTCCGCTTGCATTGCAACCAAGCACATGGTCGAATCAGAAAAAAAACACACACACACTCATTTTCATAGTCAATCTCTGAGCTGTCGACTGCAGTGCGCATTCAAACAAGACTCCTCAGAAATGTAAAGCACCCATCACCGGGTAGTCAACATTGAATTCAAATTTATCGCACACCGCGCCTCGTCAATATTCAATTTCAGCAACCAGCCATCGTTTGAAATTTTGCAATTTGCAAATCAAATCGTTGGTCTCTACCCGATTCAGAAAAGGCAACGGCGACAAGACAGGCCATTCAGACGCTGTCACTGCAGGTGCATACTTTCAGCCCACACTGTGCTCGGTTGCATTGGAATTAGATCGCAATTTTGCGCCCCCCAATCATAATCCTACATCCATGCTCCGTTGCATAACATCGAAGTCCATAAATTCAATCAAAGCAACGTCATGGCTCTGCAGCGCACGATGTGCGTGAATGCACGCAGTTCCCGCTCTTGACTGAATTTCCATTCGTTGAACCCAGCCCGCTAGCACGGTCCCACTCACCGCGAAGTAGAAAATGCAAATTTTCCACTAATTCTGCCGAAACTTATGACATGCACTGCACGTTACGAAATATGTATCTAGAACGTACAGCGACGCGACGGCGAGATACAAAACGTCGTCGTTTGTTTTGACACGAAGGCTCCCCGCGCGGCGGCGGTGGCTGCGGAGTCCGTTCACACGGTAATTCGGGCCACCCGATCGAGTGACACAAAGTGCCATGGGTTAAGTTGACTTGAAAATTTGTTGAAGTTGAAGTACTTTGCTCGGAGTGCGGAGTGGAGTGCCCTCAGACGGGGCGGTGGAGCGTTGTGTTTTGCTTCGCTTTTGTTTTGGCTCCTGTTCTTGACGGTGTAAGTGGCGAGTGCGTGGTCGGGCACTTGGTCGCGACTGTAGTCGCTTGGCGGTAGCTGTAGCGGCCGCGGCGTTTGGGTCTGTCAAGGTCTCACATGGGATTTACTTTTCCTTCTGTTCGCCTTGTTGTAGGAGTTGCTGGTGCGCTTGGACGAAGTGCGGCGGCGTCTATTCGGGTTTTAAGGTTGAGTGGGAGTGAGAACCATTTGCTGAAGTGCCCATGATAGAGAGAGATGGTTCTTTAGCTTCCGGGGAAGAACGGAGTACTCCAGGGGAAGCCGTGAGAGCTTGGTCCGATGAAGGAGTTGACTTTGCGCTGCACGAGTGGATGCTGTTTGCACAGACAACTGTCTGTGTGTGTTCTTACTGGCAATGTGGACATTTCATGGAGGAGTTGTTGGCTGATTTTGGGAAGCAAATGATTGCGTGTGTCGATTTCATTTAGACTAGCGGTTTCTCCTTAACTAAACACACTCGTCTACTGTTTCTGAGGACGAGGGACAATGCAACAGACTAGGAGACACCAAGCCAGAGGTATCGTGCTCTCTAGACAGTTTTGTTGAGACACAGGAGCTGTAGTAAGGAGGATGTGGGTGAATTGAATTTGCCGCCATTTATACAGGAAATTGATGGCAAGACTGAACAAAGGAAACGATTTAACAGCTGATAATTAAGGGTTACTGAAAATGGCACGTTGCACGATACAACAACGGAGGCATCATTGAACCATATTTTTTTGGAAATGAGGTTCGTCAAGCAGTGGCTGTTACTGGCACTCGTTATCGCAACAGGGTGACAGTTTTTTCTGCAGAAATTGTATGATATTGATGTGACAACATGTGGTTTCAACAAGACTGTGCCACGTGTCAAGCAGAACTTGAAGGAATTCAATTACTGCATGAGACACTTGCTGGTCGTATGCTCTCTCGTTTCGGTGATCAGTATTAGCTTCCTAGATCGAACACCATTCGATTTTTTTGATGATGTAATTTGAAGTCCTTTGACTTCTTTGTCTATGTCAACAAGTCTGTTGCTGTTAACCCACAGTCTCTTGGTGAAGTTGATGCCAAGACACTTTACCGCCACATTCGTTGTAATTGTCGCACTATTGGGGCACAACCTTGATGCTCTGGCATTTGGCTTCTGTACCTGCATCTACATCTGGAAGGTCTGCCGAACCAAAAACTTATTCAGATATTCCATTTGGAGTAGTAAATGTTCTTCGACGTTGGCTGGATTTTAATCCCCCGCATCGCGATATGCGACGATATCCTCATACGCCAATACAATGTCACCGAAAATATGTCAGTGTCCGTCACAGCTTAGATTCTTGCGTAACTCCGCTCTGTTGAACATTGATGTTTAGAATTGATTGAGATGTGAGCCACAAGCAATTCTTAAGACAAATGGTCACATTTTAGCATGTATTAGCAACTATCTTAGCAATAGATCATTCCGAGTAATAAAACGAAGTAAAGGTCGAGTACGGTGTGCCGCAGGGATCAAATTTATGTCCGCTTCTCTGTATTATATATGGCAATGATTTACTGTCAGTGCTAAGGTATAGTGCGATCGACACGGCGATCGTAGTTAGGAGCGTGACGAAGCTACAAATCGTATACAATTAGACTTGCACAGAGTCGACGCATAGTGTCGCTTAGCACTTAGACTAAGTTAATGCACATTTGGCCGCCGCATATCTCCACAATTCTAAAGATCAAAGTGCACGACGCAGATTGCTGCGTCGGATTGGTGGAGTTGGGTAAGAGCTTTACAAATGCAATCACTACAACAACTCCAATCAAGACAGCAAAAATTAAATTAGTGCAAAGAGCAGGATGTAGCAGCCATGATCAGCAACAAAGAAAGCATTCGAGGTGGATGCTGAGAATACTAGACAAATCGGTAATGGCAACAGCTGCAGGATCCAAACACAGCATAAGATGCATACCATAAGACGACAGCAGTGTATATGTCAAGTTAAGTGTATAAGAATGTCGTTAAATGTAGCAGTCCCAAGTGAATAAACAAAAATTGAAAATAAAACCTCGTCTCCTTTGTACAGCTCATGGAGTTCGCTTCCCTTTTGTTCTTCGACTAGAGAGGATGTTGCACGAACAGAGAAGCTGTTCTATGGTCTCATCCTCATCATCGTGACTGAAACTTCTTCAGAAGTCTTCGTAATGGATGCCCACACTTGAGGAGGATGTGGCAATGCTACAAAGGCGCTGACCTACACATTCCCCGAGTACGCAACTCTCCTTGCTACCAACACAAGAACCGAGATTCTGCCACTTCATCACATCTCAATTAGTCCAAATTCACTCCAAATGCAATTAACGCCGACGAGACTGCTCCATAAACCGATGCGTCGGTCGCACTTTCGCTTCAATCTTAATTGCGCCCAAAATGAAACTCCCATAAGGCACATTCTCCACTCATTCGCTGCACACTTTATGTAAGTTCGGTTCTAGCGGTTACGAAATACCTCGCACCACGGGCGGTCTCCTTCTTAGGACGTCGTCTCGTGGCGCATTTGTTAGTCAAGCACCAAAAAAAGAAAGCAATACACAAGCGAAAATGGCTAATTAGGTTCAATAAAATCTTTTAGTTGCTCGAGTGAGTCTCTGAGAAGACTCATAAGGTCGCCTTTCGCTTTTGTCGGTGGTTTATGACGTCAACTGTCCACCGAAAGTGAAATGCCAGTCTTTGGCAAATCCGTTCGCCAATAAATATGAATATGAAGATGAATTGGTAACAATTTGTCGTCCACTGGCAGATCAGGAAGCTCTTACTCAACCACTCCCGTTGGATCATAAATATTGATGCATGCCCCATAGCATGTGACATAAGCAGCGGTGTGGCGCGGCGATAGATTTCACTCGTGGCTGAGGCTGAGACTAAATGTCGACGGTCGTGTGTGGGATTTTGCTTCGATTTGGGAACTTTGCCGGGAAAGTGTGCTTCCATCACGGGCTGAATGGGTTAATGGAATTTGGATGGACCATGACAATGCAGTTAATCGATTGTGAACGAAGACTGATGCAATTGACTGTAATTTGCTCGAGGCTACCGAGTTGATTGAGTGGCTTAGACGATTGGATTTTGGTTTGATATTCATGGTAGCTCCATGCTACTCGATGCTTCTTGAGTAAGTAGTCGGCCCTTTGGACTTGAAGGTCTTGATGTTGGTCTTGTAATGGTGAAGTGGAAGTAGGCTCGTATAGAATGCTTTTTATGTGCTCTCGAATAAAGTGCAATTTGATGACCTACAGTTCATTGATCGAAGATATTGGTCTTAACAATTTTACGTCGGCGAAGCAGAGGCGAACTCTTTCAGCTGAATTTTAAAAATAGTTTTGCCGGTGTCATGCCAACAACTTCGATTTGAATGAAGAGTCAATGTTAGTCTTTTGCTTATTTAGGTACCTTCATAGGGAGATAATCGAAGGTAAAGAGAGAGAGAGATTAAGAGCTCGTGGGAACCAATAGGTACCATCAGTTTTTGGTCCGGGAACATTGCTTCAAAAGTCTTCATCATGTTTTGTTGGAACTTGATTTGATTTCATTTGGACACATGTACGTAAGTAGGTGGGCAACTGGGTACCACAAGGACACGGCAGCCGTGGCACACTTAGACGAAGCTGTTGGGTCCATTGTGTCCGTACTAGGGAGTTAAAAATGCCGTGAGACCTACTGTAGTCCTTAAATCAGACAGATTCGTATATAAATCTTGAGAGGTGTTGTTGTCACACGAGAGAAGGAATAGCCGCTGTCGTTTGTACTGAGCCGCAGCCAAGGAAAAGCATCCAGAGGGAGCTGCAAGGAAATAAAACCCTGTTTCTGATTGACCGTTCAAAAATGTCCAGTCTGAGACGGGCTTCTATTTGCATTGATCTTGTATTTTTCCTTTGACCAACGCCAGTATAGAAGCATCAGTCAAAAGAGCAGCAAACATTTTTTTAAACAAATGCCATTTGCGCTACAGCCCTTAGAGGACCAGGGCCTAGCTTCTCAGCAACCACTCGTGTCGTGCGTGCAATTGTTCTATCACGAGTGGAAAGGACCAACAGCTTAATGCCGATTCCGAACGGCCAAGTTTGAGAAGCTTTTTCTAGTTATACTCTTTGAGCATTCCCAGTGACTCGAAAGAGATGGGACCGTGGCAGGTATTTCTTGTCGTACTGGGATTTGAACCTAGACGCCGAGGTCAAGCACATACCCACAACGCCACCGACCGCCACACCACCCGACATTTTATATCATTTGTTGAATTCAAATAAAATAGGTTTATATTCTCCAGTTCGTCTAGCAACGCAACAGGAGGTTTTTCAGTTCGGTTCAGATAATGTTTCTCCATCATCTCTGCAGCTTCTGCTAGAGTCGTTATGATTTCTGTTCAGTAAGATTGTATGTGTACCCATGGCAGAGTTACCGGAAAGGACTCCTATTAGCGTGCTTACATACTTGCCACTGAAGCAGACCAATGATGTTGATCACTTCTTGCTTATCATCGGCTTATCATAGAGCCCTTGCTGTAGCTCCAATACTCAGATCAAGCCAATGAGCTCTGGTTCTATCGACGGCCTCGGCTTCTATTTGTTTCCTTATGGAACTGAGCGGTGTGTGCG
This sequence comes from Eristalis pertinax, assembly GCA_907269125.1. Classification (NCBI taxonomy): domain Eukaryota; kingdom Metazoa; phylum Arthropoda; class Insecta; order Diptera; family Syrphidae; genus Eristalis; species Eristalis pertinax. Next base: position 109,716,856 of record OU026145.1, on the reverse strand, counting down.
CCTGCGGGATTGCTAAAGATTCCCCCAGATCCGAACCCGTTTTTGCGAGACTGTCGCCGCAGAGGGACACCGAATTTACCAAGGATATTCCATTGATACTCTGTCTGCATAGCCTAACCAGCTTCGGTGTCAGAATTTCTGATGCTAAGGCCTTTATTGCTGCTTGGCTATCAGAGAATATGGTGCTCGAGTCGCCGGTTATCGTGATGTGAAAGCAATGTGAGTGCTGCTTCGTGTATTCCACCCACTTCGGCTTGAAAACTCTGCAGTCGTCTTTTAGGTCACAGAAGAACCGTCAGTGTACAGATCTCCCCCTATAAAAGGGAAACTAGCTGTTGCACCCATTGGCAGCTGACAAACTGACAAATACCAACTTTCATATGTCATCAAAACCAAAATGGCGTCCAAACAAAATCAACCTGGAACATAAGAAGCACCCACTATTTGCATGCAGTTGGTGGCATTTTTCAAATGACCATCAATGCCGTTCGTTTGTCGCATAATTTAGACTGATGTCGATAAGAGCGTCTTCCTTGTTCTGATCGCCGCATCTGTCACTGTCTCAAAAGACAAGGTTCCAGTGCAAGTGACTCGATGCGAAGGTTCTTCCTAAACAATCAATCAAACGCGGTGTCGATCAATGACCATGAACTTAATCGAACTACGTAGGCGATTCGGAAGACGATACGAAGTCGATAAACCATTGATCTTTCTTGAAACTTGTTGATTCACCAAGTCTCAGCAATACCCCTTCATCCGATCACAATCAATGCAGGCATTGTTCCCTTAATTATGGACCTCGAACGGACACCCTTTTCCATCGACAGAATGTGGGTCAGCTATCCACGGGGGCTCTACTGTTCACATTCTGGACTAATTACAACTTCCATTCATCACACCGCCCTCACCATCAGCCACGATTAGACGTACTCACCCACACGAACTCAGCCGCAATCAGGCGGAGATTTGTTGTTAATTCCCGAACCCTTGTGACCTCGAATGGTTCCTCAAAAACATGGCCACGCATTAATTGCAGGCCGAAAAGAAACGCAGTGCGCGAGATTCTTTCGTGCGCACGGTCGCACTTTCGTTGGGTACTTTCTGATTCTAGCCCGCCGATAACAATGGGATCGCCGCACATCTTCTCCGGCGCTGCAGTCCACCTGTGTGCGCGAGGAGGCATCTTAAATTACTGTGCCGCGTCTCACTTACGATTGCGCGTACGTGAAAGGTACGCGCGCACAGATGACTTCATGTGGGGTTTTGTTGATAAAAGAAATCACTTTCTTCATTGAATATCGGCATTATTTGAATTTTCCTTTTCTCCCGACTTCGCCATCGACATTGGCCATGTGTTAGAATTCGTCATGGCATTTTCCGTCCGAGAGCGAGAGCTTACAGCACAGCCGTGTGCGCTGCATCTGTGCATCCATTGGCAGCACCTTTCGATAATTTCACTTGCAATCGCGGCCTGTGCATGTAAAAGATACGATAATTGTGTTTGGGGCCGTGTGTCTGGCCGATCCATCCAAGCTCGGCGATCTGATGAAGATAAATGCGCCCGAACGCGGCAATTGTAAAAAAATCTGCGGGATTGTTCCGATGCGACGGCACACGGCGGCGCAGGGTAATAATGAAAACGCAGAAGAAGAAGAAACAGAAACACGGCAATGCTTCCAACGGTGAACGGGTAATATCAGGGTTTTTGATTGAATGTTAAGGCTAGGTCTCGGGAATCCGGTTTAGTCTATCCACTGGCTGGTAGGGACAGACAGACTGCTGAAGTGTTTCCGTGTGCGGAATTAATGAGTGCTATCAGGCACAAGACCGACGAGTTGTGGCCGATAACTGTCATCCGAGTGAATGTCGAAACCACATTACATTCAATTCGCCGGACAGCTGAGATGTTTATGAATTTCGCAGATGCATATGAAGAGATTAGTTAATAACTTTTGATTGCTGCGGTTGTATTTTTCTTTTTTTGCTGAGCTGTTAGATTGGCAGGTTTTTGTGTTTTTTTTGCAGTGAGAGTGAAAGTCGGCGAAGAATTACATTTTATAGAAAACGAAACGTTGCGTCGGTTTCATTTATCCCGTTCGTTGGTTGTGCAACTTTGCACAACTTTGTCTGCAGGCGATTAGCTGCTAGCAAGAGGAACTCAATTGAATGTCAACGATTTTACGACGCAGATTTGCTTCAGTTCGTCGTCGGGAAACTGACTTGGCAAATCCATCAACTCAAGAATAAGGGGAATGAGGTGAGACATCTATAGGCGTCCCTTGGTAAATTACATAATTCTGTCAAGGGCTTAGGAAGCGCTAGTTCAACATCAATCCACATACCACACCATTAATTGTTGACTATGCTTTATTTCATAAAAGTTGCTATTTATGTTGTTGGACGATTTTATTTGACCGCCATTTTGACATTTGCCGGTCAGTATTTGACAAATAATGAGAGCTGACAGAAATTTATCGTGGATCAGCCAGCATTACAACGTATTTTAAATATTTAAATCTTTTATTTATTCAAATACAGTCGAACCTTCCAGATGGAGCTTGTTATGGTCCACGTTAATTTTATTTCGACGCCATTTTGGTTGGCATGACTTTTGCCGGTTGACATTAGACAGTTGGAGAATGGTGTGGATGTCACTTTATCTTGACGCAAATTAAAAACGTGGTGTTCTACACATAAACGCATTTTATTCATTCAAATTCAATCACATATCCAAAGGGATACTTTATACATGGCGGGCCAAATACAAGTTTCTTTTTAAAAATGCAATAAAATGAACAAATTTAAATTTTTTTCATGTACTATGGCTTTATTAGAAAGAACAAATAATCCCATTAATTCTGAAATACAATGCCGTTCAAGTGGCTGCTTCGGCTGGCTTCGCAGTAGTGCATTCTGTCATCCCAATTTTCCAATACTTTGTTGATGATTTCGAGCGATTGCTTGGATGATATGGTCTTAAAAGCTTGAATCGTTTTCAGATTGTTTGGATAATATCGGTCCTCCACGATTCCCCACAAAAACAAGTCCAAAGGGGTAAAATCGCAGATCCGAAGCGGCCAATTGACACCGCCAAGATGGCTGATAACACGATTTGGAATTTCCTGCGCAAACGATCGATTGTGAAATAGGCCGTGTGGCATTGTGCGCCATCCAGCATGAACCAGAGATCATCCAAATCCGTGTCTTCAATTTCAGTCAAAAAAAGTCGGTTAACATTGCCTGCAAAGCCCACCGTTGACCAAAACGTTGTTCCCAGCCTAATTTTCGAAGAAGGCCACAGCCGACACATTCTCAACTGTGCGCACGCGTATGACGACGGGGATCATGAGTGTTGTCCACTAGCATACCAGTCTCACGAAATTTTTGTGCAAGCTTGTGTACAGCAGTCGCGGTGGGTGTTTCATTTCGTCGGCCAAAACTTCTTATCAAAAAACTTCACGGGCTACACAGTACATATTTTGGAAATACGTTTTCAATATTTCCCAAAGTTGTTCAAGCGGAAAGGGACTCATTTCGTTCCGCGGACGTATGACACTGACTTTCTGTCAAGATTTCTAACGGGAAACAGCTGTCAGTGTCAAAATAATCAATGATTTAAAAAAAAACCACTAAATGGCCCACCCTGTATGTTCCAGGTCGCTTTTTTGCCGCCAGTTCGATATGGTCGATATGGTCGACGTTTGCCGACTAGTTTTTGGTGTTTTTTCCACGTCCGTGTCTGAGTTCAGACCCAGAGTCAGGAGCGTGGAGGAAAGGTTGGAGACACCCTCCGAGTTCAGTGGAGTACACAACTCCGAGGGTGTAGGGTAGTTTGTTGAGTTTGGGGCCGTTGAGGTGGACGGCGAAGACAAATCGCTCTCCTTTCTGAAAACTTTCAGAGGGATCCTCCCAAAACCAAAGCTGATTTTATGGCCATCTTTAGCTAGAGGCTCTAGGGATTCTTCGTTGATCAGAAGAATTGCGTAAGATCCCAATTATCAGTCTTAAGTCTGGGGTTGCACACTCTGATCAGTTTCATAATTGAGGCAGGATTCTCCGGTTCGGCGGGCAGTCGAATGCGTGCTCTAAGTCTGTTAGAGATCTGGTCCACTGGCAGTACCGCGATGCTTGCGCCCGGCCACAGCTCTCCGATCCACGGGATTGCCATTTTCAAAAGGTCAAGCGGCCATTAATCGGAGCAGGCTAGGATTTGATGATTAGAGAGAGTCAGCTTTGTTTTAGTAGATTTCCGGTGAAGAATCAGTGAGGTTGACTTGAGTTATCGTGCATAAGTCCACTTTAATAATCCGGTGCAACATGTGAACCATCCAGATTGAAAGTGAAACATTTAATCCTGTTGAGGAAGCGCCATTCATACAAGAGCAACGATTTTCATACGTAATCATCCAACTCCACACTTCTGTGTGACTACCACCAACGATATCCACGCAAGCCATTCGACATCAATGCCCACACCCACAGAATTCGTTACGTGCGTTGCGTTTAAAATCCGGATTTACAAAGAGATGCCCAATGAACGACGAAATCAGATTTATGGTGGGAACGAAACTGTCGAAGTATGGAAAAGTTCGTGATTCGTGAGGCATTCCACTTGTTGGGGCTAAATTAAGTGTCAGAAGGTTCGAAAGGGAGCTCATCTCATTCAGAGGATTCATTATGCCTTCCGCCAGAAGCATTACTTACTTATCATGCCGGCGACCCATGGAAGGTTCGAGCCTGAGCAAATGATGCCTTCCATCGTTGCACGCTGCTTCCAGTCATCAATTTCAGAGCAAGCTGTCTTTCATCCGCGATTACTTCGTATACCGGACATTCGGTTTTCCTCTCCTTCTCGAACCAGAAGGCTCGGATTCAAAGACCCTCTTTGCTGGAGCATTGTTGTCCATGCGCTCGATGTAGCCAAGCCAGTGCAGTCGTCGGATTTTTGCTTTCCGGACTATATCCACATCCTGGTACAGCTCGTAGAGTTCGCGGTTGTGTCTTCTCCTTCATTCGCCTTCCTCGCAGACGGAACCATATATCCGACGTAGAAGCAATTGACAATGAATTTTTGTCGCACAACATTTGATAATAGTCTACTAGGATTAGTGGAAGATGATCTCAACCAACTTGATGTGCGACACCGGATACACCTAGGAAACGTCGGACTTGTATGTGCTTTGATGGACCGCTGTGACGGACGAAGAAGGAGAAGTGAGTCGTGTTTGGTGCAAATGAATGACCGACCAAATATACTCACTGTAGTGAGTGAAATTGAATGTCTTGCTGTAGACGGAAACCAGTCAACTCTCTGGACTCTCATTTAAATTCCAGCCGCGGCGCAGTTCCCAACCCATTTGTGCATACATGACTACACCCTACTCTCGTGTGCATCTACTTAAGTCCCTTGCCCTTTCTGCAGCATGTCGTCGCTGCAAAAGAAAAACAACATTCCATCAAAACACCCCCCAAACACCTAACCGACCATCATTCCGCATAGCAACACCCCCACAGCATCGCTGTGAAAGAAACGGCGAATTGAATTCACCACAAGGTGATTTTCATTTTCATAACCGGAAAAAATGGAAAAGTGAAGTCAGTTCGCTTCTGGTTATCTGCTTCTTGGTTTGCATTTCTTTTTTGTTTCCCCCTCGTCCGACGCGCTCTGCATCAGCATTCGCTCATGCTCGTGGGTATCCACCGTGTGCACGTTCGTTCACTGTTGCCGACTGCAGCTCGACCAATGTCTGGCGGTAATTATATAACCCACAGTAAGCGATAGTTTATCATGGGCAAATAATTGAATTGTATCTCTTTTGTTGGTCCACTGGAAGCACTTTGATTGATTACTTTTGGATACACGGGCTATTAAGCCGGACTGATTCGCTCGCGGATGTGCGCCGTCCGATGATGGGGCTTATGAAAGCAACGGAACGGTGAGCTGTGGGAGATTTATTGCACAAGTGATTGATGGTCAGTCGGAGACATGTGCGAGCCCTTTGCTTGCGAGGAACATGTTTTCCATTCGAACTCGGCCCTGAAAGTCGAACAGATGTGAGACAAAACATTACGAAACGTACAAGCGACATGCGAATTACCAGACATAACCTTCCGTCGGGTTGTACGACATGCAATGACACGAAGCGACAAGTGCCATGAAAGTTGGAGCCATTGAACTCTTGTGGCCCCCCCAGATGAGGAATTTTTGGCTTTGACTGGAAGGCCAGTGACTTGGCACATGCCTGCAGCAGATTACTCAGATTTAGAAAGTGAAGTTGGACAAGTGAATTTTGACTTGACTGTAAGAGAATTTCAGTCGAGGGCCCGTGTGCCTTGTGGCCTCCAACTTCGGCATCGTTCCCAAATGACACTGGACACTGATGATGACTTCAATTCTTGATAGTGCAGAGACTACGTCAAGAACTTTGGATACTATGTCAAGAACTTGGTAAGCGACGTCAACATGGTCGGCCCTTTCGCGGGACGTTCTCTATCTAGCCACAAGTCCCCCTCGGACTGGAGCACATCCCATTTGACTGCTACAAGAATCGTTGCTGAATGTAAAAGGATATATGGTAGGGATCAGTCCACTTGCAGTTAAAGTCATCTTAAAGAACTGCTTCCACCATTCATCTCACATCCCCTTCAAGTCACAAACAGTGCCAACTAGAATTGCATGTTTGACGAGCTGGCTGTGTGAATGAATGCTTTGTTCTTTGTCTTCTGCTTCGTGGTGCCAGTTATGTCATCAAAATGCCAGAACAATGAATGCGTTGCGTGCTGGAATTGAGCATGTTTCCAGTTCATGAACCTTCTACCGTTTTGTAGTCCCTTCATTAATTTCCGTTGTGTCGTTGTGAATGACACTATATATCTTCGCGATAACTAACTCAACAGACCTTTGAACAATGATGCCTTGATCACTTACTCTGGTAAGCAGATGTGTTTTTTTGAGTTGATGATTGTGTCCTTTGCCATGCTGTTGACGGACAGAAGTTGGACTTTTCTCTTTATTAAGGTAATTCGCTCTTAATCTCAAGCAACTTGGTGTCTAATGTTGGAAGCAGCTAGCCACATACCGCGATAGCTTGCGAGCCCACATTGGTCTGTATAGCCCATGCCTTACGCGAGAGCATTCTCTGTTCACTTGTCCCGCTGGCTATGAATCCGCCTAGCAGAGCCAAGTCCAGTCTTTCTGTACAGGATGAATTTCGGGCGGCTCCAGCACGACCAGAGCAGTTGGCACCCCTGTAAGAAATTTCGCATTGTGACTGTGGCTTAGTCCCAAAATCGGCTCGTCCCTAAAATTGAGATTATACCAGCATGTCATGGAGTTTATCACGACTCAAGTGTCCTTAATCGTATATGACCCTGAGACATGAATTTAAAACGGTGTCAAGTGGGCCCACAACCGGATGCTGCGGCGCAAAGATCAGGAAGAGGTTTTAGATTAGCCTCGAACTTTGCCATTGTGGAGAAAATGTTCGAACTTGAGTGGTGAATTCAAGACGTTTCTACGGCGTTTCTGGATTCATTATGCGAATGAACCTTGGGAACACTCCAAACCAGAGTTGGCCTAACTTGCGATTTTCTAATCACAGTGATTTTAAAATGCGATTTCATACTGTGAATAATGAATGCGTATATTCACAATTACATTCAGTCATTCTGAATATGTAGTTATAGTGTACAGTTGGAATCTAAATGCATCCATTACTCTCTGGTTCCCTGGTTGCTACCCTATGACTTTCTGAATTACCGATCTACCTCAATCATTTGTATGAAGTTCAAATATGTATCACTATTATCGTATATTGAAGGCGTCAGAGGTTAGCGCTGAACGTTGGTAACATAATGTATACTGGATAGAAGAGTAATAGCACAGTTAAAAACATGAAGGGCAACCCTCGGAATACCATACTCAAACGCACACCATTGCATTCGCCTTATCGTTTGTGTGAATCAAACTGCGATTACGATTGTGAAAAAGTAGCAACTCAATCGAAGTAGCAGTTTAAAACAGTGTCTACAGCAGAATTCGACTTGCAATCACAGTTAGTGATTCCATGCCCAACTCTACTCCAAACACTCACTTGTACAGCTCCCACAGTCTGCATAAACAGAACTTTCCTCTCGAAAAGGACAAGGAGTTCGTCATATATCTTCCTTATTGTGCATGCCTTCGCTCTGACGAGCTGAGCTCGGTGGCCAATTTAGTGTACAATATCAACTTGGACTTTCGAGTGAGGCCTTTGCTATATCGTACTGAGAATCTAATCCTTCTTTAAGACAACATGTTTTGCTGTGCTTACATTTTTTTAACCTCTTCGGTCTGAATACCAGCAAAAACCTGAGAATGGCCATCAGCATATGCTAACAGTGGTAGGTTAGGTTATGTAAATGAGCTGTCAGTCAGATCGCTGACACACTTAGACACACAGATTTATGGTTCAGTCAGCCTATTAGCACTGATCGACAACTCCAGTAATAGCGCAGTAAGATTTGAAAACCGAATAAAGCGTATTAACGTTGCTTTCACTGGGGTCCGAACCGCGGTACCATCTAACCAAGGGCAGCCACTCAACCACCAGCGCCATCCAGCTGTGTTAGGGACTTTTGAAAAAACCGCGCTTCGATTGTTGCTTCGATTGACCGTGAGTTTTGAAACGACAGTTTTTTGTTAATTTTCCGCGACACCAAATCTTTTGCGCTCACAAGCTTAACTGCTACGAAAAGCTTATCTCCCTTGATCTAGATTTGAAGGTGAGTTACTCGTTTTCCTGTCATTTGACAGGCAAATACATCAAAGAGGTTAAGGGTTACTTAAGCACTCACTTGTCGTCAGAATCGACGTGACGAGCATGCAATTCAAGCCATAGGGACCAAATTTCGCACCAATTCTAAGTTACTGCCCACCACCGAGGTGCGTAGAGTGCGAACAAAGTGCCGTGTTTTGTCCATTCGCTTAGAAAATTAGCCTTTACGTGCATGACCACCGTCTTGAAGTCCTCGTACATAATCGCAGGGAGACTGGCGTCCAACAAAGGTGTTAGTTCAGCTGTACCCTGTGAATGATGCTGTTAGAATTACCACTGTGGAAGGCCAATACGGCGGTTTATACCAATTTCAGTCCGTTGTCTCTAACGCCGGTGACGAGTGACGAAACTCAGCTCTCTCCAACACAATCGGAGACAGAGACAAGCGACGCACACGAATTAATGAGAGTTAATCGATTTAAATTCAGATTTCAGGCCGTAACTGATTTATGCACATAAAACCAGTCACATCCATAGATTATGCGAGAAACGTCACTCAACCCGGGCCCGAGAGGTGAACATAATCAAAACCGAAGCTCGAGTTAATGGATCGATTTATGGTCAAGTTGATTGTTCAAAAAGCGTTAAAACCCCACTTGATGGATATAATCGTTTATGCAACGAAGTGGTTTATTGCGAATCAAAAACACGGTCCCTTCACTCGACAAGGGTTCTTTGACACCCTCGATTATGCATGCAAAAGCCTTACCATCGCGGGCATGTGGGGGGGGGGAGATAGAGCGAAGCATGTTTGAATATTTTGGGGCGCCCTGATAGGCCGTTCTTTAGAACAGGAATGTGGAACGACGTAAAAGTTGATATTTGCTGCTGATTACGATGTTCTTTCAAACGGCCTAAACAAGTGTAGCTAAGCTATAAAGCTAAAAGGTTAAACGAGAGCAAGATCATAACAAGAACCAGATCGAACTGAAAACTTGCTTCCGCGCATGGATTGTTGCTCTAAATTGAACGAAAATGCCGTTTTAATTGTCTTTAGCCAACTCGTGGGGAAGACGCCAATAATAAGTCAACAAACCTGTTTACAAGGTATGAGTTGGAATAGGCGGTAAATATCTTTGAGAACCCTTAAGTCCCGGTGTCAGACCGAGGCAATGAACCCCGAGAATGAAATGCTTGTATCATTATATCTAATAGTGACCAGATAGCTTCTCGGACGGAGCTCATTTTTTGCTCAACGGCTATGTGAACAAGCCAAACTGCGGCTATCGGAGCAAACGCAATCGAAAAGTGTTATACCAAGCATTAATGTACTGACCATGGTCATGCAAGTACCTATACTATTTACCTACTTACCAGTCTTATGACCAGTGGAGGGTATTTTTAGTCGTCTTTGGTTGCGTCCAAGGATTTTTTTTTCATCACAGAGTACACAATACACTACGTTCTCTAAGTGTTAACTCTCAGTATCGCTTTACACAGCAGATTTTGCTGCGCGACTAAGGATCATCTACCGATTTTGCATCTCACAGATTACATCAAATAAACAGTATTAATTATAGCATAGTGCATGGATCAATTTTTTAAACTCCAATCGAGACAAGCTAAAATCAATTTCGTTGCAAAGTTCATTAAAAGTGTTTATACACCTTGTAATAGGTTCATTAGAACCATAGTTGGTTCTATGCCTCTTATCATATAGTAAATTTCTCATCCGAAGAGATCTTTGGGGAGCATATATATTCATGAGAAAAAGTAAGTCTGGTGAATTTACACGGCAATTAATAATATCGCGGATGAACATGGCTGACGCTGCCTTACGCCTGAAACTTAAGGTTTGCAAGCCTATTATTTTACATCTATCGTCATATTTAGGGAGTTCTTCGAAGGAATACAATTTACGGACAGCATATCTCGTGAAATTTTTTTGTACTCTTTCGAATCTGAGTTCTTGTGTATCATATGGCGAATCCCAAATGATGGAAGAATGTTCTAAATACGGTCTGACTAACGAACAATAGATGGACTTAAGACTAGTTATATCCCGAAAATCTCTACTATTTCTTTTCAGAAAACCTAACATAGCATTAGACTTCGCAATTGTATAATCATAATGTGATGCAAAATTTAAGTTAGTATCAAAAATTACACCCAGATCTTTAACCTCTTCTAGGCGACTAAGTCTATGATCATTTATGAAATAATCATAGACAATCGGGGATGTAATTCGATATGCCGTAAAGATATTACATTTTTGAATATTCAGCTCTAGTCCATTGTGCTTGCACCATTCCACTAGTGCATGTATATCCAATTGGAAATTATTACAATCAGTTAAACTATTAATAGATAAATACAATTTAAAGTCGTCTGCGAATGTTAGAATTTTACAATATTTGAAAATTTCGTGAACATCGTTTATAAACAATAGAAAGAGTAATGGCCCCATATGGCTACCTTGTGGAACGCCCGATATAACTTTTATTACTCGAGATCTAAAACTATCGATCATTACCAATTGCTTCCTGTCCTTTAAGTAATTGGTAATCATAATACCCCGTGCTGTCAGCATGCACGAGTCGCAAACCCGGGTAATCGATTTCGCGAATACGCCTACGTACTAACCCACACCCTGCACTCTTTTACCAACGAAATACTGTTGCATAGTCCGAGATGGTCCGAGAACCGCCGATTGCTCCAACGCACAGTGTGTTATTTTGCGAATCCAGCGGGACTTAATTCAAAAATTAAAGTCCTCCGAAAGCCAAAAGTTTGGTATCAAACGCGATGTATGAAGGCAGGTATTAAGGTTCCGCAAAAAAATGTCATGCCATGGAAACGGTATTTACCGTTGTGTGACATCGCAAACAGCAAACATTTTTGAACAAGAGAAATCTAAAACATTAGTTGTATTATGTGACTCAAATTCATCGTGTTCGTGTGAAGTAAGTAGCAATGCTATCCTTCTAATTTTTTTTGTTAATTTCTTGCTTTTTATTTAAAGAATCTTTTTGAAACTGGTACGACATCAGCAAATGGTAGTAATTGCCGATTTGCTTGAAGGTCTGAAGGAAGAATTAACAGTTTTTTTAAGTTTGTGCAGAGTTTTCAAAATGTATCCGCATGTAGCCACCTCGAGGCGTTATTTATTACCTTCTCCGAACTATATACTTCCAGAATCCGTTTAGAGATTTTGCGCAGCCCAAACAATTCTTTCTTGTGAGTTAACATCGCTCACAATCTATGTACCAATACAACTCGGCTGCTCTAAAGAAGATAAGTGTACAACTTTGCATTCTTGGATTCGATCATTTGAATGTCTATCACACATTTCTTACAAGTAAGACATTAAGAAATGGCAAGCAAGATCACAGGAAGAAAAAAGTTTAGTTGCGAACAAAAAAAAAAACCACATTCAAAAAAGATTTCGGGATGAAATGGAACTGCTAGTCGACATGCCAATACAAGTAGCAGGCACTGCGAATGATGGCAACACAGAGCGAACATTTTTTAGAAACGTTGAGATAAGCGCGGATATTGCAGGTATCAGCATTGATTTGATCTACCATTTCTGAATTTCACTCGAAGCTATATCGAGTGAATATGAAATCGATGCAGACAAATTTACAAGCTATGCCAATAAAACAAAAAAACATGTACATAGAAGCGAGAAATAAGGAATACAAACGATTCCGAGAGCATTTTAGCCCTAAATCCTTCAGAAAAAATACGAATAGACATGTATTAAACAGGTTTTTAATATCATCAGATTCATATCTTTCGAGTTGTATCACAGCGCCCCATAGCAAAAAGGAACCCACTGCCTCAATAATGTATTGCCCTGTTAAGGGCTCCCGAAGGACGAGTAGCACCACCAAGTCGATGCTGAGAGTGACTAACTTCACTTATTTGAAAAATAAATGAAATGATTTTTCTTCTCAACACATTGGTGGAGATTTGAACAAAATCGGCCCAGTGGTCTTTTAGTTAGAGCCCTTTGCATCCATGAGGTTTATGGATGATGGATGGCGTCGGCTATACGCCCGCTATCGGAGACCACAAATGGCTATACGTTTTAAAAACTTGATAGAATTACTTTTTTTCCTTCACTGAATAGAAAAATCCATAGTTTAGCTATCACAAATGCAACAGGAATAAAGCTCCGCTAGATGTGGAAAATAACATACTGTGCGACGTCAGCATCAGTATAAGAGGACCGAACTGACTTATCTTGAGAGTAGAATCTTGCGAGCATTCATGCGAACGTGATGCCTTCTCGCTGGCATATAGCTTATATGTACTTTAAAGGACAACCTGTTGTCGAACATCACTTCGAGGTACTTGAGCGACTCCTTGGACTTGATCGCCTGATTTCCAACCTGGATGTTTTCCTATTCCACACTTTGGTAGCGAGCTTCACTTCTCTGATCCCCTTTTGCCATTGTTACTACAGCAATTTCGTCTGCAAACCCGATGACATGTACACCTTCTGGTAACACCAGGCATAGAACACCGTCATACAATATGTTCCGCAGTAATGGTCCGACGACTGATCGTTGTGGAACTCCTGCTGTGCCATTTGATGTCTATTTGATGTCATCTATGTTAGTTTGACACATGAGCTTGCTATAGTAGTTCATGACTCTTCAGTAAGTAGGACGGCTGTGGCGTACCTATGGCGATTAAGGATCTCCTTATGTTTGTAACGCCCAGGATGACTACTGCACAGTATTTTTCGGTCCTTAATCTCAATCTATATCATTGAATGGCTTCTGTAGCCAAGAGTATCACTATTTCTATGGCGTCAACTGTTGAACGCACTTTCGTAAAACCATAAGTATTATTGGATAGCGCGCCGTTTGCCACCGCCTTCGCGAGTGCTCTGTCGTAGGTAATCCGTTCTAGCATCTTTCATAGTTCATAACCAGGGAGGACTGGACTACTAATGACGGCATCAACAATTCGACAATCCACGTATACACAGGTGGATCGAAGATGCAAAAAGGCACAGGCGCGGTCATTTCTCCTAATTGTTAAACATCCACTGCTCCATCTGATCGGCACAGTGTTTTTCAAGCGATGGTCTAGCAGTCTAGCAGGAAGCCGCCAGAATGATATCAATGTTGGAAAAACCACTGGCGATATTAGCCTCTTAATTGACAGTCAAGTAGCAATTCGGCAATAGTCGTTAAGGTTGTCCGAACGCAGCACTCCATAACTCTATGTTTGTGTCGGGCCATAGCGACAACCGGCAGCGTAGCAGCGGAGGATCTTGTCAGGAAAAGGGATGAGACCGTCCCATTCCACGCAATCCTATGGAATAAACCATATCTTGATTGTGTCAAGAAAGAAGTGGACATCAAAATCATAGAGGTAGTAAATAGGAGGTGGAACTCTCGAACCAACTGCAAGATCACTCCGATGTGTCCCAAGGCACTAACTGACCACAATCATTTAACAGAGGCTGAGGCGACGATAGAAGATAATCCTCCCAGACTTTGGCGCTGTCCCAGTCTCAGCCAGTTGAGACATCGAGCACTGGGAGAATATTTCAGCCTTCATCGCAGATTCATTAATGCCAAGTCTCACAGTGGATTGAAGTGAATGTGAAATGAAGTTTGTGGCTAACGCCCGTCCGGTGTCCACCCACCGGCCTATCATTACCTAACTCCTCACCAAACCGTCAAAGGGACTGGGTGATGTCCTCGTTGAATTCTCGGAATGAGTTCAGACGCATGTCGTGATGATCGAGCATACATCCTATCTTTCTCTTTGATATTGAACCATTTCAGTAAAAAGGATCTGTGATCATTTTTCGCGTAATGGCGAAGGTTTTTTCCCATTGTATGACTTCGCGTACGAAGCTTGCCTACGAAGCTAACTAATCGAAAGGCTGTCGCGCTTCGCACGCCTTCAATTTCCTCTTAGCTCCAGTCTTATTTTCGTCGACTGTATATTACAACACAACAGTTTAGACGGCATTCTGTTGACATTCTTTCCGAAAAGGTGCGCCGCGCCTCGTTATCCTGATGATTCTGAGAGACTCGGAATAATTTCGCCTTGAGACGACTTTATTTTTAGACCCGGTCGTCCAGGTACCTGCCTTTTGAAGAAATTTACCATTTTTCGTCAATAATTCACAAAACTAAACATTTTTCTTGTCTCATTTCAGGTAAGACAACTCCGACTGCTTGCACACCAAAGTCAGCAATTCGTAAGTACCCATGTCATAAGCACGCCACTCCGCATAACCACTGGCCACACATTGTTGACCAGTCGTCTGTCGTCCATATCGCATGTGCTCATCAGCACAACAGGCCAAAATACGAGGGTATGCCAGTGCGCCAGACACAACCGAAAACTCAAGTCAACCGCGTCGAATTCCACCGATTTTGTATACATTTTTTTTTTGCATTTTGTTATGCTCATCAATTAGCCGTAAATTAAGTCTCGGTTCTCCCTCGAGCGTTCGATAAATAAATTTCCCCCGCCACGCCCCTAGACAAAACACAGAAACATCGAAAACAGATCGCGCAATTATATCCCACCGAACGCGGGGGGATGTCGATGACGACGACGACGACGAAGACTGATGGCATTTGCGACGCGCCGACGTCGAAAGACGACTTCGGTTTTCCGCCGGGAGTCGGTAGTTAACGAACTTTCTCCGGAATGGTGCACCGGACTCAATTCAGCCGTGACCAGTTGACCGTCGTCGTGCTGCGGAGCGAGAACCATGCCCTGCCCTTGAGTCGCGATTAAGTGCCGCTTGCCACCCCAACGCCAGCGACCCGCGGCTACCTCTTCGTTTCGGTCCATCGGCTATCGGTCGATTCGAAGGTGGCTCGTGGCGCTGTCGCTACCCGGTCTTGCTCGATAATTAGGTTTCACTTTGGCGCTGCACTCCTTGCAAGCGCCTCGCGATTAATCGGCTCCCTTTCGGGGTTTGAGCCATCTCGCAAGAGGATCGCTGATCAGCGCAGTGAAAGTCGACGTTATGCAAAATTGAAAAGATCGCTAATTGAAGCCCGCTCGCTTATGACAAATTGATAGAATGGACGCTGCTTCTTCGACGGAGACTGACAGTTGACAGCTGACAGCCGGTGTCAATGACACTGACACATCAGCTGTCAATGGCGTGGCGATCGGGTCGAGACTTTGAGTGCTAAAGGAGTTACGGTGGAGGTGGAGAAGAAGGCGAAGGAGAAGGAGAACCCCTGGCTCATTGGAATGGAAAACATCGCATTTCACTCAAAATTATTACCGCTGCATGGGCTTGCATGTGCAATACGCCACCGCTGCGCCGTCAATGTGCACATCGTGCATTCCTTATGCAAATTTCACTTTTTTAATTGCGTAATGAGAGCGTGCGATAAGTGCCTCGATCTTAAGCGGCTTCAATGGAATCATGTTTGGCCAAGCGGGTGTGTGTGTGTGTGTGTAGGTGTCACTTGCATGACAGGTGAAGCGTGCGGGACAGCGAGAACGTCGGCTGCGCGTTGTTTGATGTGACACGAGAAGGCTCATGCATCCGATGACACGGCTAATTGCTTTGATTTATGACTCGCATGCGAATGCGTTTGAGTCTTCCTTTGTCGTGGGGGTTGAGGTGACAGTGAGAAGGGAGGGGGGGGGGGGGGGGGGGGGGAGAGAGAGATAGGAAGACACTGAAGATGATGAATGATGGCTTTTAATGGGTTATGACATGTGAGGTGAAGGCATGTGGTTACTTTCGGTTTTTTCCGGTTTCGCGACGCAGACTTGGTGCCGCAAACGATGTCAAGACCGTTCTGACTGCTTTCACTTGCACATGCGCACGCCTGTGGGGCTAAGGACACACATTCGTGATGGGAACAGTGATTGGGTAACGATGCCAGGGTGGGAGCTTGTTGTGGACACCTTCGAGAGAAATGCAGAAAAACATGCCTTCATTAAATAAAGACCATGTTTGACAAGACACTGGGAAATGAAAAAAAAAATGATGTGGGTCAGGATCGTAAAGCTGAACTTGTGCGGCCCTTCTGCGAGGAAGGTGAAGAAAGGAAAAAAGACGGAGCGAGTAACGATCGATTGAAGGAGCGTCGCAAACGTGCGCGGATGGCTGTTCACATATTCGGACCAGCTTTATGTTGACTTGCGTTCAAACACGTAGACAGCGCTCCCCATTTTCAGCAGATTTGTTTATTGACTGATTTCGCATTTTGAAAAACATTCTCAAGCATTTTTAAGGAGCAATCGCAGCTCCGCTGTTTGCTATGCGAGACTACACGAGCTACTAAATGTCGATCGGAGGGAATATGATTGATCCGGGCAGGAGTCTCTTCGAGTCCCTGCCTCATGACACGAAAAGAATACAAGATTGTGTAGTCCACAGTCTTCGACTCCGAACCAGTGCGCCAACGCAATAGAGGACGCCCACGAAACCGATGTCGCACACAAGTGGAGATGGACCTCAACCAACTTGGGGTGCGAAATTGGAGGAAACTGCCTAAAGATCGTGCCAGCTTTAGAAGCTTGTTGCCTGGTGCCGAGGTCCACCCGGGACTGTAGCGCCATTAGAAGAAGAAGTATAGGCCACACCATCACGTACACAAGAAGACTTTGGCAGATTGCCATGAAATGTTTGATGTTTTCACGTTCATTCAGATTGAATAGCGGACAGACTAAAGTTGGAGCTGTGCGATGCAGTATAAAATTCAAGAGCAGCAATTCGCCACGTGTTTTGAAAATATCTTATTTATCTGATTCGAATTGAGGAGATATGTTTTATCACCAATATCGAAATTCAAACGACTGTAAGATGACGAACGTGCTTCAGATGTGTACCTTTCATAGAGGACATTTCCAAGTTTTTCTAAAAGCGTGTTCAATTTTCTCTTCAGCACAGAAGGTTGTTCGTTTTGTGTTACATTTAGATCCAAACTACAAATGGCAGCAAGATTTCTCCATTCATTTGATGTATCTCCTGAGGATTGGATTACCTTCTTCAGAATAATTTTTGGCAATCTTTCATCGTTCATTTCGAAGATCTTAACGATGTAATTGAAATGCATATTTAGCGTTTCCATAATCAATGGTGGGAAGCCTGTTTCATCATAATTCGGAGTGGCCCGTGGGAGACAAAAGATTCATTTGATGAAGTATCGGAGACATTTTTCGACTGGTTCGAAAGAATTGTATCCCCAAACCTGTGCGCCATACAGAAGTATAGACGAAAAGTTTATACCTGGCGCTATGCTCAATGTATTTATTTTTGAAGCAGCGTTTCCATAGCTTCCTTCAACCTTGCCTCAAGATGTTTTTTTTCATGCGAAGGTTGGACGTAAATAGCACACCGAGATATTTATACTACCGAACTAAAGGGTGATTTTTTAAAAGCTATAGAAAAGTTTGTCAACAAAAAAACACATAAAATTCAGAAAAATGTATGAAATCTTTATTTGAATCGATAGTACGGTCCATATAATCTAATGTTTGAAGATTATTTCATTCAAATGTTGACTGCGCCTCAAATGGTCCATCCGCTTAGTCCAATTTTGGCATACTCTTTCCAACATTTCGGCCGGTATCTCACGAATAAATGCTTCAATGTTGTCTTCCAATGCGTCAATTGAAGCGGGCTTGTCTGTATAGACATGAGCTTTAACATAGCCCCACAAAAAATAGTCTAAAGGCGTTAAATCGCACGATCTAGGCGGCCAATTGACCGGTCCCGAACGTGAAATAAAATGTTCACCGAACTCGCCCCTCAATAAGTCCATTGTTGCGCGTGCTGTGTGGCATGTGGCACCGTCTTGTTGAAACCAGATGTCATGCAAGTGGCATTTTGGGCAAAACAAAGTTGGATATCATCTCACGGTAGCGCTCGCCATTCACAGTTACGTTACGATTCGCATCATCTTTGAAGAAGTACGGTCCAATGACCGCACAGCCTATAAACCGCACCAAACTGTGACTCTTTCTGGGCGCATTGGTAGCTCTTGCAATTTTTCACTCCAAAATCGACAATTCTGCTTATTTACACGTACCCATTGAGCCAAAAATGAGCTTCGTCGCTGAACACAATTTTTCGGTAAAAAATGGAAGAAGCGCTCGATGAACTTTCTTAACAGAGCACGCATTTCGTCATTTCGTTTGTAAGACGATTCATGATTAAATTATAGACCAAACTGAAGATGTTTGACAGTGAAACAAAACACGAAACGTGCGTCAGCTGTTTAAACCAGTGCTGCCAAAAAGGTAATAGCTAAAAAATCACTCTTTACTTCAACTGCCTATCTGTCGAAGGTCCACTTTTCTTTCCTCGCATGGGTTCCACCACCGCCTTTGAATATCATAACTTTAAATTTTGTTTTGATTGACTTCTAAGTTCCATCGCTGACTTCGTCTATAAAAATGGCAGCCATACTTCAGACCATACAGTCTAACCATCCAGTCATAAACAACGTGAATCAGTCTCTTATGTGCCCTTTTGCCTCTCTCAGGGAGCTAACCAACGTGAAAATGCTTCGCGTTCTTCTTTTACCACAATTTCCACATCATCTTAGAATGAGGGAGAGAAATACACTCCTGCACGTAGTTCTCTCTCGAGCTAGTCAAAGGAGACCATCTGAGCATCATTTTCACTAAGAGTACACTCGCCTTAGTAGACGCAGGGTACACTAAGTCGGACCACTCTAGAGTCTAGACCCGAGGACCTCATGTGCTGGCCCGCCGAATTTCTACCCATTCAAGGTTGGAAACTGCCTGCATCTTCAACGTCTTCTTTGTGGCATACTAGACGTAAACTTTAACACTCGTTTGTCGATTATCGAACAGTGCTCGAAAGTATTTCAGAGACTACTTCGATCTGATTTTAGAGTCTTCCAGCCGAAAAAATACCCTTTTCTTTACAAGACAATTCTCTTCCTGGCACCTTTGAATGTTTTTGGCTCCATGACCATAGCAAGGGCATACTTGGTTGTCGTTGTAAAGAGAACCGCACGAAGAACGTCGTATGCTGCTCTTAACATGATAGGACATTTGCTAGCTAGACACATGCTTCTTGGTTGAGGCCTACAATTGGCACAAGAACCGACTCTTGTGGTACACCATCCAAAGCGATGATAAAATGTTGTCCAGCTCTTTCCTTAGTATACATAGCCCACTCGTGAATTAAATGCAGCTCTAATTCAGTAACACATTCCATTTTACTGGAACTTTACTATTCTCCTTATCTGCCATCTTTGTAGCGATGACAGTAGATAGCGATTTTCAGAAGCTAGGTCAGAAGGAATGTTAAATATTCAATTGTGAATACCATCTTGGAAGAACAATCAATCATGAGCGCATGGGCATCAATGGAGGAAGACCGAATCTCCGGTTTAAAGACCAAAGCCATCGCGGATACAACACAGTTTGGTCATCACGATTGGAAGCAGTGTGTCTATGACCATCTGTGATGGAAGGTAAATATTGCTCGGGGTCAGATAAGTAAGGAATCCAAGATAAGTAAGCTATTAATAATGAGCCACGAATACACATTTTGCCTTGACTGACTTTCTTAACAAACAAAATAGCCGCTGATGGAGTTCCGGAAATACTCTATTGATACACTGAGGACTACAACCACTGAATCGGTCGGTATTCTAATCGACGATACTGTCTTTTGAACCAATGGCTGTGACTAACATGACAGTGAACTGAGGCTCTCTAGTAGAGAGAGTCTCTACACTCGTAGATCACAACGATTTTATGAACATTTGACTCTACGGTGTGGTCAATGGCCAAAAAGAAGTTCGTATTTAAAAATGCACACCAGTCCAACGAGGTGTCAAATCGCAGCCCAGAGGCGGCCAATTGATATCGATAAGACGAGTGATAACACGATTTGGGAATTTGGTGCGGAAAAGATCGATAGTGGCACCGTAAGCCGACAGAGAACATGAGTGTTGTCCACTAGCATAGCAGCCTCACGAACATTTTCCACAAACTTGTGTAGCAATCGCGGTGGGTGTTTCATTTCGCTTCAAAAATTCTTCTTTTTAAACAACGCACGTAACGTGGTTCAAGTGTATTTCTTCATATCGTTCCGCGGAGGTATGATACTGACTTTCTGTCAAGATTTCGAGCGGGAAACAGCTATCAGTGTTAAAATAATCAATGATTTAAAAAACAACCACTAGATGGCCCACCCTGTATATGGCCTACAGTCTGAGATGGACTAGGCTTAGGTCTTGCTCTGCAGCACCCACGCGCATTGTATGCTCTATTGTTCCTTCACGGGTTTTAGGCAGACCCCAACCTACCTGCGAAGGCGAGTTAAACCATTTAGCCACACTTGGCTGTCTGGCTCCAGCTCATTCATGTTGTTAGACCGCGTTGTTCCTTCCTCCAGCACTGGTGGCGTAATCGTAACCTACCGAGGTGTGATTATTGCTAATTGAAAACTTTGAACTTTAACCAATACTCCGTCAAGAGGACGTGACGTGCCCCAGAGATGTGCTGCTAGTTAGAGACGTTTGCCTGTTGTTTCTCAGGTTCAGCTCGGACTGCACACACGTCATCCATGTTGCTATTAAATTGCTTCCTTAGATGCCCACAAATGCAATTTGAGAAATGCTTCCAAAGATGAGTCACCTTCCGGCAGAACCTTCCATTAAAGCCGTCGTTCCAATGCACGATGTTCATAAATTGAGCGGAGTCTTTTAAGCCTCTCTCTCTCTGAAAGTTCACTAGGTTAAGCAAGCCGTTACCGCACATGAATGCGTCTCCTTAGCACGTATGCGTACGGAAGTGCTCATCACCGTAAGCACTTCGCGCGCAATTAGCCTCGTTCCGTCTTCAAATCCGACGGTGACGACTTTCGTTTGCCAGAAAACTCCGCTTTCATCTAGAGATCACCGAGCTTGCTAGCTGTGGCAATCCATCTCCCTTAAAAGTGTCACATGCCAAGTCAAGCGTGGCGCGACAATCCACACACCACTCGCATTGTTCGCACAAATCTGTGAGCAAAGCGGGCTCGCAGCAGCGCACAGGTGTAGCCATCGCCAATGTGCGAGTATCTAGTAATTATATCTTTCAACCATACCCTCGGCTCGCACAGTTTTGCCAGTCGGTACTTGGAATTGATAAGTACGCGCTACTTATTCCGAGAATGTAATCGGTGGTGAATTAAGTGGTTCTCCATGCACGCAAGCTCTGCACTCCGCGCACTCTGAATGCGCGCAAATGCCTGCGTACCTTTGGGGCAACTGCAACAAGGGTTCCACAGGCGGGCGGGAGCAACTTGTTTCGCGCAATTGCTTGCGTATACGGCGACGCCATTCGAGTGCGTCGGTCGTAAGCCACTGCCGCGCGCATAGTGTGCGTGCGTGTACGTGCACGGGGCTGGGTTCGATTCGGCTTTCTGCAGAAAATCCCGTCCCGCCTTGGGCGGCTTTTTTATCGCATTCGCCAGCTCTTTGCTGAAATGTTTGCTATTTCGTTTAAATTTACAGCAAAATTTATGTAATCGCGTATTAATTGAGATTTCTTACCCGAGCGGCTTCGGTTGAGTCCGCGTATGTGGGCTGGGGCTGGAGGAGTGTTGAGATAAATGCAAATTGTTTTACGACCGAATGGAGAGTTTTACGCGATTTGGGTGGCATCGGCTTTTCCCACCACACCAGAGCGGATTCCTTGCTTTCTGCGGCATTCCCGGAGCTGTGCAATGACCGGGTATTTCCAAGCGTTTTATGTCCTTTTTGGACAATGAGAGCGGAGGTCTAAGAGCTCGGTAGTCACTTCAATTAACTCGGATGGCGAGATTATCGGCATGTTTTCAGAATGCGTCGTTGAATCATTGAAAAGGCGTTAAATTATAGATTAGCTCGATCGGTTGTAGGTTTGTGTCATTTTAAGCTCGGTTTTGTTGCCAGGAAGCAGTTGATGATGCTCGGAGAGGATGTTGCTCTTGTCACAGAGTGGTTTCTGCTTTTAGGAGGTGAGCCTTAAAAATTCCGCTGAACCGCTTAAGATTTCTAAGAGGACGCCATATTCCACATCTCTACAATATGACGTTATGAAGTCAACTAAGAGCATGGCTATTCTCGAGGAACTGTTGTGACTCAGATGCAATGTAATCCCCGCTTGCTGTATTTTCATCTACAGGGTCATGCAGGCCGCCATTAAGACAACTTCCGGCCGCTATCATCTTCTAACGATTATCAAACTGTCGTCCGTCAGTGGAAGAGATGTTTGAGCGGTCGGACTCGGCGATAGGGGCATTTCAGTCCAATATGAAGCAAACGTGAAGGATATACAAGATGCTAATGCCAGTTGCACACAATTGCAAAACAATAGGACTAGTTCCACCACGCAGACTGACAGGCAAGTGTGTTACGTGAGTGCCGGGATACTGCGAAATACCATTCAATTGCAAAGCCGTGTGTGTCCCCTAGACGTGCTACAACAACTTCTCTCCCAACAATGGGATATTCACCCTCTATGCCTCATCAAACCTCAGCATTGTTTGCCCGATCCATAAAAAAGGAGACCCTTTGAACTGCGCCAACTACAGAGGCATCAGTCTCCTAAGTATCGCAAAGAAAATCTTATCTGCCATACTGTGTGAACGCCTAAAGTCATTCGTCAACAACCTGGTCGGTCCATACCAGTGTGGCTTTAGGACAGGAAAATCCACCATCGACCAAATATTCACACTACGGCAGATTTTGGAGAAAACCCAGGAGCAACAAATCGATACCCACCACCTTTTCATCGATTTTAAGGCCGCGTATGATAGCATCTATAGAGACGAGCTATACAGAGCAATGTCTAGTTTTGGCATCCCTACCAAACTCGTCCGTTTGTGTAGGATGACGATGGAGAATGCACGCTGCTCCATCAAGGTCGGTCAAGACCTAACCGAGACCTTTGATGTCAAAAAAGGATTCAGACAAGGCGACGCGCTGTCATGCGACTTTTTCAACATCGTTCTTGAACGAATTGTTCAAAACTCGAACGCCAACACCAGAGGAACAATCTTTCAGAAGTCCGTCCAACTACTCGCATATGCCGACGATATTGACATTATTGGAAGAACGCAGCGTGATGTCAATGGCGCTTTTGTGGGTATTGCAACGGAGGCCGCGAAGATGGGTTTAGCGGTAAACGAGGGTAAGACCAAGTATATGCTGTCAACGAGAAAGGGCACCCAACACCGACGTCTCGGTCAGAACGTCACAGCAGACAGATATAACTTTGAGGTAGTCAAAAACTTTGTCTACCTAGGCACCGCTATAAACTCAGACAATGACACCAGCGCTGAAATCAAACGAAGAATAACCCTTGCCAATCGCTGCTTCTTTGGGCTAAGAAAGCAACTGGTAAACAAAGCCCTCTCTCGAACAACCAAGATAACGCTCTACAAGACCTTAATCGTCCCAGTCCTGCTATATGGCGCGGAGGCATGGACTTTGTCAAAAGCGGATGAAGCTGACCTTGGTTGCTTCGAGAGGAAAATTCTTCGTGTGATTTTCGGTCCCGTCTACATAGACGGTGAGTGGAGGAGGAGATATAATGACGAACTATGCTGTTCAGCGACACCGACTTAGGCAGAAGAGTGAAGATCCAACGATTGAGATGGCTAGGTCAAGTAGAGCGGATGGAAACCAATACTCCGGCCCGAAAAGTCTTCGAATCCACCCCCGAGGGACGGCGCAGTAGAGGGAGACCGCGACTCAGGTGGCGCACGCAAGTGGAAAGGGACCTCAACCAACTATGCGTGCGAAACTGGAGACAGCTAGCTAAAGATCGAGCTGGCTGGCGACGCTTGTTGGTTGAGGCCCAGGTCCACCCCGGACTGTAGCGCCACCTTAAGTAAGTAAATGCCTCATCAATTAACATCTTCAACATCAATACTTAATCATAAACGCTCACTTTGACGGCTCAAAGTAAGTAGGCCTGATCTCAAGACTCTCATCGGTGTCATAACAGGGCACTACGCCTTTGGCGCCCCGTGATGGTCATCGAGGACGAAGAGGAGGAGAAGACGACAAATCACCACCTCAGCTGGTGCAGTACTCTAGCTACATCTAGGGGGCTAACTTTGAACAAGCCTTTTGGTTGGTGTTACTCCAAGCCTCCATCTTTTGGGAGATAGAATCGACTTCAAGTGACCATTCGTCTTCACTAATAACTTCCGCGGAAGCTGCCTGATTGCGGAAGAGATAGAAATTGAACTGAACAACGACTAAAGCGACTAAAGTGAGGCCACCATCGCGAATTTGCGCTTCAATGGTTCCGTATCTATAGCCGTTGTCAACTAATTGGAATCGATAGCATTGTTTGCTAAGCTTATGATGTAATCCATAATCTATAATCCATCTTGGATGAACGACAACCCATTGGAAAATTGTACTATGGAGCGATAAAATGAACAGTACTCGGATTGGTCCGGATGGTAGAAGATGTACATATCTCCGACGACCAAAAGGTAAAGAAATTGATCGCAGGGACACGGTCGCTCATGGTGGCGGATGTGCACAAAAACACTATCCTTTAACTCGAAATAATTTTGATTGATTTGAATCCCGAAAAAATTCGACTAAGGGGAAGTCCACTACATTTCAAAATGTAAGGCGACCGCCGGCCGAGAAAAACATGCCAGTTATGTAGTCATTCCAGTGATCGCTGGATCGAGTGAGTGATATGATCCGATCTTGGATATGGTGCGAGACCAAGGATGCTGGTAGTCCCAGCGCCGGTTTGGGTCCTAAGAGTACCTCTTCTGATCCTTCTCTAGCAAGTTCATCGGCAAATAAAAAATTTGAACAGCTCTGAAGTGGTTATAGAGTGAGCCACTGGTTCATTATCCATCACGATTCAATCACAATTTATTTCCCAGCTTCCTCTTGATGGCAGATCCGAGGCAGTGGTCAAGCTTCTGTAGCACTGCCAGTCTTATGGATAACGCCACAAGTCAGATAGTAGCCTTCCCTCCACAGAAAATGCGCCTCTACTTTATCGCCACAAATCGCCCCCGAAATGGTCACCATCGCTCCCTCCAACTGATTTCCTTACGCGCTCAGCATCATTTCGCGGTTTCTCTTCGCGAAGTCCATTGTGATTGGTGGCGGTTATTAGCGCCACAACCCGCCGCGCCTCGAGTGGCCAGCACAATTTCATTGCGATCACCCGAATCGATGGTTGTGACCCAGATTCAAATCCATCCCAAGTAAGTGCCTTTGATGATCTCGTTACCATCGACCGCGACGCTCCTAATTGACTTCTCGGCCTCATTGCGCCGCCGCGCAGTCGCAGGAGTCTAGAGCTCCAAATGAAACCTTCCAGAATCGCCTTCATCACACCGAAACACAGCCAACAAGCAAACAGTACTTTTCACTTGTCCATAGGTCTCCTTTCATCTCGGAGCAATGCATTCCACTCTGACCGCCACAAAAAAGATTCAATTTCCAAGTTTCGCTTTTTTTTCAGCCGAAGAAGTGAAAAACTCCAAAAAAAAAACACCTTTTCGTCGTCATTAACTCAACGGAAAGCAAAAACTCGCTGGTACACGACACACAGGCCAAAGGAAAGGTTTCCTCTTTCACTCGACCATCATCGGCTGGGGAGTTGAAGTGCCGAAGGTGGCCGGTGTCGGGCCGGGGCTGCACCGTCCGACACAGCTGCTGAAGAATCGATACTTTTGTGCTATGTGGGACATGGACCGTCGTCGTCGTCGTGAGACCAAATGGAGATTCTTGGAAACAGTCGCGAGGTATGCATGCGCGCGTGCACACACATAACCGGTAGCTGGTTGTTTTTTTTTTTTGCGTTTTTTTGTTTTTGGCGCACGAATGTCCAAACTGCTCCATGCCGCCGTTGGCCTTTGGTTTATGTTGGGGTACCAAATGTGCAACTATATCGATAAATCATCGAATGGGACTCGATGATGGGGTGTGGGGAGAGTGCAAACACACACACACACACTGTTGGGACCCTGTTTGGTGTGTCATTGGCGTTGCAACAGCGTTGACATAAACGGACGCGCGGAGGCTTTTGTGGGACAGGAAAGTTAGTGTTTCTTATTTGTGCATTCTTTGGCGAAGAATGGAATATCTAATTCGCTGGGTCGTGCAACAGATACAAAGTTGCTGTTGGATAGGCGAACTGATTTAATCGAGCGATCGGTGTAGGACGATTGTTTTAATGGTGTCCGCGATTTGAATATTGTCTAGTCCAGTCGATCGATGGAGTCAGCGGGCGATGGTGTGAAGGTGGCAGTTTCATGGTTTGTTTCGTTTTGTACGCATGCGATATGACTTTAGTCGAAGGGCAGTTGTGTGCGACCATGTGGCTGCCAGCAGATGACCTTTGAGACATCGTCGAATGATGGTCTATCTGGAGGCTATCTCGAACGAACTGTATGTCGACAATGACGTGATAAATGCTGCTAGTCAAGTGGTTGGAGGAGGAGCTCCCGTGATACTACATGATATTGGTGAAATATTGCCGTGCAAATTAGGGCTGAAATTCAAAAGACAGTCGCTTTCAAATGTCAAAATAACACCGGATTTTTAAAAGATTGTCAAGTAATAGACCACCTTGCTGTTGGGGGAAGTTTGATTGCTCACCCTGGCAATATTTCACTCACCTTGAGCCATTGCAGACCATCTGTGAGAAAGGATGCTCAGTGGTTTTCGAACTCAATACAGATCTGCTTCAAGCCTGGAAGCCCAAAGAGCGCCAGTTTGCGACCCAATATGTTCTGGGACCGCGATCAGTCGGTCTCGAGCCTTCTATCCTTCTCAAACCAAGAACTCCGAGTTCGAGAACTCAACCGGAGTTTAGTCTTCATACCTTCGATATCACTCAGCTAGTTTAGTTGAACCCGGATGCCAATGCCTCATAGACTACGTCACGTCTTGTAGAGCCAGGGATATCTTATATTTAATGGGTCAAATACCTACCGAAGAATTCCCTTCTGATGGCATATAAAAACCAGCTCTGCTAATAGCACAGCCTTCGGCTCCGTTTGAGAAGACTGACAAGTAGCTCTTGGTTATGATTTTGGTCCTTCGAGCCAGATTTGTCGACTCAAGTTTGTCCAAACCAACCGAGGTAGGAAAGCTTGAAGTGGTTGAAGCATGTTCTTTGGCTCTTCATAGATGTCTGACTATCTCACGAGATCCACTGGATCCTGGCCTGAAGATTGGACAGCCATCTTCAGCCTATAGCCACGCAAAGAACACTCGCCACTGTTTGACTTTGTGATAAGTGTGCCGAGTTCTTTAATGTTAGCTGGGAGGACTACTTTTTGAGACTACATTGCTTCAGGTCCTTGAAGTATCTGCTTATTTGTCCTGCCTATTGGAAGAAAAGCTACTTCGGGTCACACTTGTTTGACATCTTCAAGGAGCTAAGCAATGTCAGTGTCTGTCGCATTAATTGATTCATTAAGAGATATCCAATCCGCGTCGTATCCCAATGACTCGCATGTTGCAGACGGGTACCTTACCTATGAACGCTCCAATGGTCTGGCAATGTTCCTTAAATGCACACACCTTTTCTAGTGGCCAGTCGGATTACTCGAATTTGGATCCTTCTTGGGCCTGTTGTCAGCCTTTCGGTTCTTATACCAGGGAGGAGGCGACACTAAGAAGCCTTTCGTCGTCGTCTTCTGGCTTCTAGCTCGACACTCTTCTTGTGCTGGTCTGTGTTTTCGTTGCAATGACTTCTGCTGCGACGAGAAGCTTGCACACTCGCCACTATTCCTATTTCGAACAAAAAGTGTTCTCTGATCAACTCATTGAATCCACTGCATGACAAGAACTAGATCAATGCACTTAATCACAGGCCAACAACTCGAGTTGACACTCAATTTAACCCAATTGATCCCAGTCCACTCGTCTAAGATAATCCCAAATTAACTACCGTCCAACAGCTCCATCAACGCTTCCGAGTACAGCCCACTCGAAGTTTGTAAACATTTTCGAACAAGTTTCCGATCGCAATGCCGAAGCAAAACAAATCAAAACTCCGGTCCTACACACATGCTTGCACAAGCCTCAGTCCCGCTAATTTAAATAAATTATTTTCCAATCAATCGAAAATTGTTACGACACACTTGTGTACACACGCCCAATACCGTCGTGTCGCCCATGTAAACCGATGCGCGACCCATAAACCATTCGAAGCGACGTCTGACGTCGCATTTCATTTCGAGAAAATCCACTTTGAGAACTCAATTTTCTAACCGCCATGTCCGCAACGAAAGTAGGTGACAGAAAATCAATGGAACGCACACACTCACTCGTCCGACTGTCGGTACCGACCACCCGCCGTCACTGTCGCGGTGTCGGTGGCGGCAGTGGAACCTAAGGAATTCCATACCAACCCAAGCGAACAACAGCGCCAAAAACTTTCTTCTTCGTTCGTAGGTCAGTTGCGGAAGCAGAGAAAACAAAAACACACAAATTCTGCAAGAGAACGGCAGAAAAACTTAATTTTCTTACAACTCCCATTCATGCGGTGCCCAGGAGCCGAAGAAGACGGGAGAGCAGTCGCTCCAATCCGGAGCAGCCAGTTGCGTCCGTCGCTCCAGCAACGTGGACAAGTGATTCCATTCCATTGAGAGAGCACATCAAACATGGAAGATGACAGGCAGCGAAGAAGGCCGCGGCACCACCGCGCCTTGTTTTCTGATTCCGATCGGAGAGCCAGAGAACTGGATGGATGGCCATGGATGATGAAACAGGAAATAGCTACGCACAAGTGTGTTCTATCCAGGTGCCTCTGGCGACTGGCACGGGCAGTCCCCCTGGATTGGCGATATTGCTCGATGGAATGCAGCGATGACACTTTTTTTTTAGTGCGTCCAGAAGTTGGTCAGTGGTTCGCCACGACGACAGTTGGATAACAAGTGGGATTGGTCTTGTCCGCGCAAGAAGTGAGACATGAGTTATTTACCCGCCGGTCCGTCCCTCTGTGCATCGCATCTAGTTTGGAAGGAGGAAGCAAAGCACGAGAGACCGCGGCGGCGAAGAGAAATATGACTCGAGGCATGATGGAATATTTTTTTTCATGTTTTTTTTGTTCGCGTTTTTGCTTTGAGGCGATATCGGACTACACTGACCACTTCCGTAACCTCAAAGTGGTGCAGGCCGCTTGTGGCGCGACAAAAAAGTAGGGGACCAAAATGGGGTTGTTGCTCTGTGGAAGCGACGAAGAAGGAGATTGCAGATGCTTGTGAGACGAGATGTGAGAAGTGTTGTCGGATGGAATTGGAAATGTTTGGTTTCTTTGGACTGAAGGAGGTCCCTGTGGGATTTCGGTAAAAAAAAAGGAAAGATCTGTAATTTCGAAGAATTCTACTCAACTTCACTGAGATTAAACAAGCTAAAGTTCGAATGTTGTCGCTGAGGTAGGGTCTCGAATGTGGCGACATCTAGTTCCGGTTTGTTTAATTTTCCAATAAGGCAGTAGAAAACTAGGAAACCATTAATTCTGCCCTGCAGACAGATAGAAACGCTCCTGGGTTTGCACAACAAGAGGAGGACTTCATTTGCGGAAAAAAATTGGGACTAACATTGTTACCATACGAACCGGGAGAGAATATGCTTTTTAAGTTACAGGTCGATTTTGTTGGTTCGCCATTTTGTTTTAAAAGACATGTCAGTTGTTTTAGATGACATCTGTCAGTTCCAAGCCGATTTTGTGAGTCTGCCATTTTGTCTTGGACGACATTTGGCGGTTCGCAGTCGACTGACGTACAGATAGGGCGATAGCAATTTGTTTGACACAGCTCTTATTTTTCTTTGACTGGCGCTACAGTCCCGGGTGGACCTGGGCCTCAGCCAACATGCCACTTCATCTAGTACAGTCTTGTGCTAGTTGCTTCCAGCTTCGCACCTTCAGCTGAGCTTGAGGTCCCTGTCCAGATAAGTACGCCACCGGAGGCATGGTCGGGGTTGGAGTGCAATACTTTGGCCAGAGCATTTGTGTCAATTCGCTTTACATGACCTAGACATCGGAGACGAGAGGCTCGGACTCGTTTGACCACATCGCTGTCGCTGTACAGCCTGTACAGTTCGTCGTTAAGCTCGTAGTTCAGTTCGTCTTTCAGTCTTCTCCTCCAAACACCAAAGGGGACGGGACCAAAGATACTACGAAGGACTTTCCTCTCGAAGTGACCAGGAATCTCCTCGTCCGCTTTCGTTAGCGTCCATGCTTCTGCGCCATACATCAGGACTAGGACTATCATCATTTTCTGACCCGCATGATCCCCTGCAGGGGTCTCGGGGGTAATGCACGCACGAGAGATCTCCAGGCCACTCCACCACTCTGCCTTCGACTCTAATTCGTCAGCGCAACCAGGCGGTTTTTTGAGCCTGGTCCAACCACCTCGCCCTGGATCTGCCAAGCGGTCGCCTACCTGATGGATTCGCATTCAAGGTACGCATCGGAAGTCGTTGTGATGAGGACATTCGTGCCACATGACCAAACCATCGAAACATAGCCCTTTCCGTTTGAAGAAGCAGCTGCTCTACATTGAACGCCTCGCGCTCTGCCGTGGTTCTCACCCTATCCCACGGAGCAACTCCCACAACAGCACGAACAAATCTCATTTCAGCAGGCCTGGGACTATAAAGGTCTTATATAGGGATATCTTGGTTCTTCGGGCCTTATTCAATTGCCTTCCAAGCCCACAGACTCAGCGATTGGGGAGTGTGATCCTTCGTTTTATCTCCGCGGTAGTGTAATTTCTTCTGTTAACTTCGGCGCCTAGGTAGACAAAGTCTTTCACTACTTCGAAGATATATTGTAGTTGGCTAAAGTGACGTTTTGTAAAAGACGTCGGTGTTGGTGGACTTCTTTTGTCGAGAGCATATGCTTTGTCGACCGCAAGACCCATCTTAGCTGCCTCTTTCTCGTGTGCTCCTCAAACGCCCCACTGACAGCCCGTTGTGTCCTTTTGATGATGCCTATATCATCGGCGTTTGCGAGCAGTTGCACAGATTTGTGGATGATCGTGCCTCTGGTGTTGGCATTTGAGTAACGCACGATCTTCTCGAGAATGATTTTAAAAAAATTTAGTGCGTCGCCTTGTCTAAATACTTTTTTGGAATCAAAGGTCTCGGTGAAATCTTTACCGACCTTGACGGAGCAACGGGCATTCTCCATCGTTATTCTGTATAGACGGGCGAGTTTAGCAGGGATCCCAAAACTAGACAGTGCACTGTATAGTTCGTCTCTGTAAATACTGTCATACGCGGCCTTGAAGTCGATAAATAGATGGTGGGCATCGAATGGAAACTCCTGGGTCTTTTCCAAAATCTGGTGAATATTTGGTCAATGGTGGATTGAACCCTGGCCTGACCTCACACTGATATGAACCAATCAAGCTGTTGACTTAGGGTTTCAGGCGCTTACACAAAACGGCGGAAAAGATCTGATATTCTATATTCAAACGTCTGTAATTGATACAGCCTCTAATACAGCCTGCCTCCTTTGCTAAACTGCCTTCCGATGCTGAAATTCCATCCGTCGGGCATACTTTCATCCGACCAGATTTTGCTGGTCTATACATCTTAACAAATCATCGCCAGCTGCTTTCAAAAGTTCGATAGGCAGTCCATCGGCATCAGCAGCCTTGTAGGTCTTTAGTTTGCCGATTGCTGCCATAATCTTCAGTGACCCCGGGAACGTGGGCGGAATTCTTGTCCATCATCGCTTATATTGGATGGATTGTTCTGCCTGTCACCGGTATTTTGGTCGTCATAGCCGTTATACAGCCAGCAGAAGTGATCTTTCCATATTTCCAGCACCGACTGTAATTTCACTACTAAGGTCCCATCCCTATACCTGCAGGCTTCCGTTTCCGGTTTTTGCGAACTTGACGTGTTTTTCTTACCTATTGGCAGAGTTTCCGAACGTCGTTCCTGCAGTAACATCTCCTAATCTCCCCGATCGCACGCTTCTAATTGACACAGCGCTACAACGTGACCAAAGCAATTAAATATTTTCTTTTTAAATAAATGTTCGTTTGTGGCAACTTATCATTTCCAGCGACAGGGTGCAGTTAATCTTAACTGACTTTGCTAGGAAATGGAACATTCGCTGCTGATGCATAGGGCATCCTCGATTGATACAGCCAAGAACAGTAAACACTCATGGAGTGATCGCATGGTACCGAGTTTTGGCCGACGCACGACGTCATAATTTCTTTGACGATCCTAGAGGCTATCTCCCAACAATATTGTCTGCTGCTACTTTTGGGACATATTGGAAAACTATCGTCCGTCTAAATGACCTGCAGAATATGTAGTTCCAACAAGACGCATGTCACACCTCCAACAGCTCGTGTCATGAAGCACTTTTTCAAAAAATTTCGCATGAAACCCAGTTTACCCTGATTTTATTGAATGGCTCCACTTGAACGAAATAGAGTTCACCAGCAAATTGAACCAACAACATTTTTGCTTCACGACATCTTTCAGGATACAATTTGCCGAAATAAGCCCAGAAATTTGGCAGTTGTTGTAAAAAGAGTGCTCAAGAAAGTCCCTACTTGTGCCATATACAGGGCCTGCTTAAAAAAATTGCTAAAATCCACGCATTCAATCGATAAAACGAAAAACTGCAAACTCACACTTCATTAAAAAGTAATTGAAAGAAACCATCGACCTGGAATATAAAAAGCAACAAATTTTGTCAAGGAAAGTCAAAGAACTCTGCAGCATTGCGCAAGTGAATAGGATAAGAAACCAGCTCTCGCTGTCGCACTCACATGCAAGCAAGTGAAAGTCCTTTCAGCCACCTTATCCACTTGCCATCATCTCCCAGCAGCCGCAATCGGAACCGCAGCAGCAGAGAGACCAACTTTCGCTCTCTTAGCATCAAATTTAGACAATCCACCGGCCGATCCTTCAGCCATTCACGTCATCCGAGCCGGAGTCTTGTTGTGTGGTGGTGTCCATAAAGTCGCAGTCAATTCAGATGCCTTAAATCACTTTTGGCTAGTCGAACATATTTCGCGGCTCTTATGGATACAACGCACCATTAACCATCATTCACGTAGCCAGCGACTGGTATTTCAGGCCGCTTCTGTGTGTGTGGAGTGTGGACAGCGGCGAGGTGCCGATCGCGAAGGCATAAATTAAACACCGCACTCCGATCGGAGGACCATTGATTGCCAGCCGATCGGACCGTTATTTGAGGCTATTAGTTTACACAATAGATTTATGGTCCACTTTGCGGGTAAGGAGATCTGATGGCAGTTTGCCGCGTCTGGCCGCTAGTTGGGCACCTGCATCTTTAGCCGAAGTGTCAGCCATCGAAAATCGAAAGTGAAACGAGACTGCTACGGATCTCACGGATCGTGTCTGTGCGCAGATAGAGCGTGTGTGGGAGCGCGCGCGCGCTCTGTGCAGTAATGAGCTAATAGATTGGGGCTTACCGACCTCGTAGGTGGCTTTTGCGTTGTTATGCTTTTCACTTGGAATTCGAAATTGATATCCGTCGGAGTGCACTTGCCCGCCGAGGGTGGTGGCACGATTTGACTGAATGAACACGTGTCTGGAATCTTGCATCAGAGCACGGACATCGCCCTGTGGATCGGGTGCTGTTGCAGTTGATCGAGCATCTGTCAGAGATTTGATTGATTCGAGGCGATCATAGTCGGCGGTTAGGGAGTGGATTGAAAGTGTGTGAAGGTGTCTGGTATTTCATGACCGTTTTGCATAAATTTGACTTAATCTCATGGATTTGGTGATCGATCTAAATTGCTCCTAAAGCACCACGACGTGTACCACTGTCCCACATTGCATCCGCTGCCATACCATTGCAGGCACATCCAATTTGATTATCGTGACGCAACATGACGAACATCATTCACTGCATCTTCACAGCAGAAGGGCAGAAAGGTAATGCCTGCCTTCAGCCCAAACTGACTAGTCCCCTCAATTAGTTTCCCAACAGTGACACGTGAACTGTCGGCCGCCCAAATTAAATTCCAACCAAATCTGACCTATTAACAAAGCCCGATGATGAAATAAGCTCCATGGCTGAAAATCAACATCCCCTTATTGCTGTGCAATGAACAGTGAAAACGCGTGTAGCGCTCAATTTTTGAATAACCCTGAATTGTAAGCTGTCACGCTGTATTTTCTGTGTTTCGTTAGCAACACTTTACTGCGAACATGACGCAAAAATAAAATCGTGCGTGCATTTTTGAGACACCTGGGGCGCATGGGGACTGAGGCGGGGACTACTGCTGACATCTGCACACTCTCCCGCTGCGACGAGAATGGACAACTGATAGTAGAATCACAGTCCGTACTTGGAAATAATTTCTGCTAAGTGTCGACCAAGTACCGTCCCCAGGTTGACCAGATAAAAACGATAGGAAATGAAATTTAAATGAAACAACATCGGTGAGAGTTATGAAAATGATTATGACTTTATTTTGGAGCTACATTCATGTCATTATGTATGGATAAGCACATCAATCGGCTTCGCTCGGCAGTGCTGCATGTGGTCGGTCGTATTATTGATAACTCGGTCCGATACGCTCGGCGTTATTCCGGCAATAGCGTCTCGAATGTTAGACCCGGTTTCGTCCAAGTTGGTGGGACAGTTCTTAGCAGAGACTATGGTTGTCACGTAATTCCAAAGAAAATAATCGAGTGATGTCTGTCGTATGACCGCGGCGCCCTATTGATGAACATTCCTCGTGAGATAACCCAGTCACCAAACTGCCGCTTCACAACTTTATTCGAGTTGCTTGAGACCACAGCTCGGATATGTCGATGTTGTCAAGCTCTGGCTACAGAATGGAAGGTGTCTTCTTGTTTTCTACTTCTTCTTCGTGTGGTGCTACAGCCCGGGGTGGACCTGGGCCTCAACCAACAACCTCTCTCCAGCTCGCGTGGTATTTCGCTAACTGCTTCTACTTTCCCACGCCAAGTTGGTTGAGGTCATTCTCCACATGGTTACGCCACCTTAGACGCTGGCGTCTGCTGTTGCGCTGACCCATAGGTTCGGAGTCAAAGACTGCAATGATGGCAATTTTGCTTGCTGGCATAGCCGCTCACATAAAAATGGGTTTCGTCCGAGAATACCAAAATCCGGCTCTCTGACAACATTCCCAGCGCCAAATTACCGAGCCTATGACGATGTCTATGGTCTTCCGGATTAAATTCATGCTTCAGCACAATCTCATACGCCCAAATTCAACGGGAAAATAATCCGGATTGACTCTCTAGCGATGCCCAATTCAGCTGATCGGTGCCGAATCGACGTCTTCTTCGATACTGGCCGCTACGGCGTCGGTTTTCTTCAACCTCGTAACAATCTCTGTCTAATGGATGATGGCCTAAGGTCCAAAAGAGTGAACTCACACTCAAACAATTCCACGGTGCGATGAATTGCCTGCACACTGACGCCATAATGATGACCGACCTCACTACGAAATTCACGTTGCGGAATTTCAATACATTTTTTAATAACTTCTGATAGTTCAGCAAGCTTGAAACGATGCATGATAAAATGACATCCTGTAGCGAATCTTTTGACAGCTAGATGTCATTGGTTACGTATCTCTGACGCTGCTGCAACATAATCCTCTGCGGTCACCCATTTTACACAAATTTAGTCACAATGGGTCATGAGCTAAAATTGTCATGAAACGGAATCGATTATTTGCTGACAATTGAGAACAAGAACAACATCATGCTGTTTGCTTACTATTGTGACCGACTGCATCTCCTTCTTCGTTTCTCGATGTACAGGGTGGGCCACATACAAGCTTATTTTTAAAAACACAATAAAATGAACAAAATTATTTTTTGTCCATGTATTATAGCTTTATTAATAAGAACAAACATTCTTATTAATTCTGAAATACATCGTTGTTCAAGTAGCTTCCTCGGTTGGCTTCGCTGTTTCAATTTTCCACAAGACCTTGGTGATGGTTTCGGGCTCTAGCTCATGGATTGTTTAGATGATATTGGCCTTAAGTGCTTGAATCGTTTGCGTATTTATGGCATAACATCGGTCCTTCACAAAACAAAGTCCAAAGGGATCAAATCGCACATCGGAGGCAGCCAATTGACAACGCCATGACGGCTGATAACACGAATTGGGAATTCGGTGCACAAAAGATCGATTGTGGCATGGATTGTGTGCCATTGCTCCATTCTGCATGAACCATAGGTCGTCCAAATCCATGTCTTCAATTTCATTAGAAAAAAGTGGGTTAACATGGCCCTGTAACATCCACCGTTGACCGTTCCCAGCCTCCCATAAAGCGACTCATTTCGTTCCGCGGAGGTATGACCCTGACCTTCAGTGTCAAAAAAACCTATGATTAAAAAAAAAAACCACAAGATGGCCCAACCTGTACATCTCTTCTTCTTGACTTCGGATTAGGTCTGGTAAGGGGGTGGACCATTAAATGATTTGAAGAATGGCTGTCCTAGAAAGATTGTTCCAGAATTCTGCGATGCTTAGCTCGGCAGGTGACATTGTGACTCCACTCTTGACTAGTTCGTGAGCAGTTTCGTTTCCCTTTATTCCCATGTACCCAGGAAATGAAGGGGGACTGTGTTGTTACTACATATGATAGTTTTTGTAGCGCGTTAAAACAGCTAGGTACCATTCTGGACTTTCCTTATTTTGAAGTGAGTACGATTTGAGCTGATTTTTGGGCTTTTCTAAACGGCAACCAGTTCCTCTTGGAAAATGCTGTATTCCTCGTGCAGTTTCTAACTGCTCGACTTAGGGTCGTGCGATACACCTTCGACATCTTCATCCTGTCTTGTTAAACGTGGTCGGGTTGATTATAGGAAATTTTTGGCCCGGACACTGGAAGGTATTCGTAGTCCCTTTCACATTAATCCAGAGCATCCTTGGAGTTCGCAAAATATTGTTATTGCCAAGATCGTGTGGCATATCCTCAACTGAACAAATCGATTTCTTTGACCTTCTCTGGTTATTTTTGTTTGCTTGTTTTTTTTTTAAGGTCCTTCGGGACAGTATCTCCTCGGTCTGTCTGTCTCCTGAAGAAGTGGGTCCGTACGCCAACTCTTGCGTTGCAATTCGCAGATCGCCGTCCTTTCAAACATCTCTGCTTGTAGCATTCATAAAACCGAAACGATATCATTCACAACACGGATCGCTTCTCTGCAAAAATTGCACCTGAACACAGCCTAAAACCCTCACCCGTGACTAGCATCAATTTGCCAGCTAAACATCTTTTAACAATGAACCCAGATTCGATCTACATCGAGGCCCGCTCATCCTCCATGGATCACAACCCGCTGTTCTTCCGTTTGGTTAAGATGCTCAGCAGCAAACCCCTCATCACCATCGCC
The DNA here is from genome assembly GCA_907269125.1 of Eristalis pertinax. Classification (NCBI taxonomy): domain Eukaryota; kingdom Metazoa; phylum Arthropoda; class Insecta; order Diptera; family Syrphidae; genus Eristalis; species Eristalis pertinax. Next base: position 109,678,746 of record OU026145.1, on the reverse strand, counting down.
ATCGCGAGTCAGAAAGTCGTCGCTGATCAGCTCGTTACTGAAATAAATGACGCGAAAGTAAGTAAATCCGTTCTTCCAAGAACATCGCCGCGGCCCATAAACCCTAGTTCTGAGACTTTCACCAGCATCAGCACACGTATCAGTTCCATTCCCTGAATCGGTTAATCACTTGCGGCGTTCTGATGGCGGTTCTTCGTCTTGTGCATCACCTCACGTGCTCTTCTCGCCCTTCATTATGTCATCAAAGAGCACGTCTGTCGGGCGTCTATCTGAAGCGTTCCCTCCTATTATCTGCACTCGATGCGAGATCCCGTGCAGGAGATTGCCGTGCCGAGCGTCACTTCACAGGCGACATTTATGTGAAACGGAAATTGCCCGCACGAGCTGCTACACAGGATAAACAGCATCATTCCCGTCCCGTCTACCGTTGGTTAATTAATCGTATGCAAAAGTCTGTCTGTCCCCTTCGACTTGGTAGAGTTCATTAACAGTCGCAAGATGAACAGACATCGCTGGGGTGGCACGGTGGTGGCTGAGCGCAGCAGACGAACGTGATGTGAGAAGCGACATGCAACTCCGCGAAGCGACAATCCAATGGTGGGTGGAGTGCACTCTCATTGATCGGTGATCCGACGACGACTGCCAGGAAGTGGATGATGCCGTTTCACTGGATGTCACTTCCTTCCGGTCTTTCAATTGTTTCAGTTTAATTCGCGTTGAACACGGTTGATTGGCGAGTGGTGTCCGATGGTCAGTGAGTGGATTTATTTACTTTCCTTGAAGAAACCGTGAAGTCAGGTGGTCCAGTGAATGGGGAAACGAAAGTGGATCCAATCAATTTGAGACGAGCTCTGTCAAGCTCTGTTGTTCAAAGTCAGAGTCAAAAAGGTGAGAGTCTCGTGCGGAAATATCCGAACTATCCGAGCAAAACTGCTTGGGAAACAGTGCAAACTACAAACTAAATTAAAGAGAAGGTGCAGCCCAATCGAAGAATGTCCAAATTTCCCCTACAATTCGTCACCAACTAATTTCAGCCAGCAACGCCGAAGTGAAACTTCATGCGTCCGACTTATGCTAGAAACTCAATGACTGTGCACCAAGATGTGCGCCCAACGAAGACTGTGGCCAATTGTCAAGCCGCGATCACATGGCATAAAGAAACATTTTGATTATATCGCAGTGACCCCTCAATTTAGCGGCAGACACCTTGTCGAACACGAAACAAAACAAGTCACGCACCCATCCCACATCAGTCGGTCATCAGAGAGTTCCTCTCGAGAAACTTTCAAAATTTCTCACTCCACCTGACACAGACTCCAACAGCGCGCATCTTTCGCTATCCGCTGGTTGCCGTCGTTGTCGTTGCCGTTGCCGCCTTGTGACAATCACAGTCTTGACCCGAAACCCCAGATAAGCCAGATTGCCACAAGATGGTTGTTTCTCTCGGCCATGGCATGACCGCCAAGTGTTCATTAGACAGGCGTACCTAACAGTTTGCAGCGTTGCAGTTAGGGTGAGTGCCGTCGGTATGCACCGCACCTCTGTCGTTGCGCACACGTGTGCGCGATGGATTTCGCGCGAATTTTCCCACAAGTATGCCCGGCTCTTGGCCATTTGCTTGAGTCTGCCCACGTGTGGATTGTGCGTCGTCACCCCCGCCATGGCGTCTGCAGGCACTGCACGAAACAATGGCTAAATCGAACGTCACTGACGGCTGACATGTTGCATAACAATCGACTCGAGCGGGACTCACTTTGGCGTCGGACTGGCATAGGCCCGACATGGAGTCGTTGACATGAACAGCGTCAATGGGTCGTTAAGTGATCGAATTGATGCTAGCCGCCGCGATGGCATGATTGAGGTATTCGCACTCAACAGTTGGCGCAGCGAGGTGTTAACGTGTGAATTAATTTATTGATCGCAAGTTGCGCGGCACAATGATCCCGGGGTTGTGGGAATTTACACGTTTCTCCAGCTTGGGCCGAGTGATTTCGTATTTCTGCGGCCAAACAAGGCACGCATTCAGTGAGGATCGATGGGAAAGTGTGCCTGTGGACGGTTGTCCAAGAGTGACAGCTGAACAGCGGAGCCATTGTCATGGCTTTGATTCATGACATTTCCGTTCCTCCTTCGATTGCATCAAAATGCGGTGATCTTCGAAGATGATCAGTGATTGTGAGACTGATGAGAGGGAGTCCGCAAATTTTGTGAACAATGAGCTGCCTTTCTTCTCCCTCAACCGTACCAAAAATGTGGTGATATTCACGGCGGAACACCGATCGTGACACAAATCTCCGAAAGAGACGAACGCCTCAAGTCGTCGTCGAAATTCTGGCCCCTCAAAAGCCTGTTCCACGATCCCACTTTCGATCGCCCAAACAAGATCAACAAGAACTCCGCACACACGCCACAAAATGCAGCGGTCTCTGGCGAATCACGAAAATCTCCACGATCAGCAAGGCCAATGATCCCGAAACAAAACCGAAAAACAGGTTACCACCTTGCACTCTGCAGATAACCATCTCCTCGTCGGTGGTGATCCGCACCAAAAGAGAGTTCATAAATCAATTGTCCAAGTGTGCAGATTACATGCATTCCACCGGATCGTGTCCACCATCGGCTGCGCGAGCGGCGGACTCTGGTAATGGGAGCTCTTGAAATTGACATTGCACAGCCCAATTGCCAGTCACTTTTACTTTCCACCGGGCCACGCTCGCTGGCTGCGGCTAGGAATGGGGTAACGAGTCTCGAAAGATCGCTATCCCCGATCGAGCTTTGCAATGGATTGTAGAATCGTGTTGCATGACATGAAATACCGGAAAAAAATTGCATTGAACTCTCCTCGTTGCCGCGATAGAGAGGTGGCGACACGAATGTATTCACAAAAGTGATCATGACATCGAATCCATCGTCGGCGGCGGCAGCGAATGCAAATTGTTCGTGTGTGGCTGGCAGAGAGCACACGGATCTGCGCTGCTCCAGGAATGTGTAGGATTGTCTGTTTCGCACTTTCACTAGGGAATTTTTTTCTGGGGGAATGGAATGGCCATCAATTTGACGGCTCACAAGGAGTAGTCGGTTGAGGATGTCAGTTGCTTCGGTTAGGGTCTATCAGCAGTTCTTCTTCAATCGTTATTCTACAAAATGATGCTGTTTTACTGAATCCTCTCGATTTTCACATGTTCCCGACTTTTTCGGGGAACTGTGCTGTTGCCGAAATATTTGTCTTTACTCGTGGTGAAGAATGCTTTTTATGGTCCATGGCCTGGATTAGATTCCACCACATTTTAATTAGTCGCCATTTTGGTTTGGACATGTCAGTTAGAGTATGACAGTCGTATAGAGTGACCGATACCAATTTATTGTCAAAGTGCTAATGTCGCAGGGAGGTGTTGATGAGTCATTAGACATACTTCGACTTTGCTGATTGTTTCAATAAATCTCAGCTTCTTTTTGTGGGACTACAATCGGGTAGGATCTGGGTTTCAATGTTTCTTAATCAACTACTTCTGCTTCTGATGCTACAGAGCGGCATGGACCAGGGCCCCAACCAAGAAGCCTCTCCACCTGGGACGATCTTAAGTCAGCTGCCTCCAATTACGAACGCAAAGTTGGCTGATCTCTGTCTCCACTTGTGTGCGCCATGTTGTGGCGCATGTTTCAACGGAGGAGCGTTCTAAAAGGCAAACAAACAGCGGTTAGACTAACCTCTGGACACCCTATCATATTTTACAGACTTAAATCCAAGCTCCTCTTCGAGAAGAACATCTCACCTGGCATCCCCTCCAGATCGTCCCCAGTGTCTTCTGTGAATCTTCACAGATGGATCGAAGGTGAGCGAAGGCGTGGAGGTGGGCATCGACTCTAAGGATCTAAATATCCGATTTACCATTTCAATTGACGAACTGAAAGGCCCTACTTTTAGGCAGAAACTATGGCGATCAACGAAGCTTTGTCTTGGCCAAAGAACAATGTGATGTCAACGAAACTTTGTATCGTCATTTGTTCTGTGAGACTCTGGATGTAGTCACATTTTACTGGAATCCTACGGAAAACATATCTCTTAACGAGATGGCCGAGGGTGGGCCAAGTACAAGTTTCTTTTTAAAAATGTAATAAAGTTAGCAAATTTATTTGTTTTCCATATATTCTGACTTTATTAGTAAGAACAAACATTCCCATTAAGTATGAAATTCAATGTCGTTCAAGTGGCTGCATCGGCTGGCTTTGCAGTATCGCATTCTGTCACCCCGATTTTCCAAGACCTTGTTGGCGGTTTCGGACTGTAACTCACGGATTGCTTGGATGATATTGGCCTTTAGTGATTGAATCGTTTCCTGATTGTTGGCATAACATCGGTCTATCACGGTTTCATACAAAAACAAAGTGCAAAGGAATGATGCCACACCTCCGAGGTGGCCGATTGACATCGCCAAGACAGCCGATAACACGATTTGGTAATTTGGTGCAAATGATCGATTGTGGCATGGACCGTGTGACATGGCGCGCCGTCATGCATGAACCAGAGGTCGTCCACATCCATGCCTTCAATTTCAGTGGACAAAAACTCGGTTAACATGGCTCCGTAACATTATTATCAGCCTCATTTTCGAAAAAGGCCGCAGCAGCTACACTCTCCTCTGCGCACACCGTACGACGACGGGGATCATGACTGTTGTCCATGAGTGTTGCACAAACTTGCGTACAGTAGTCTTGTGGTCGGTGGGTTCTTCATTTCGGACAAAACTTCTTCTTTTCAAAAAAACTCACTGTTTGGCCTACACAGCATTCAGTTTGGAAAGTGTAAAGCGACTCATTTCGCTCCGCGGAGGTATGATACTTACTTTCTGCCAAGATGTCGTGCCGGAAACAGCTGTCAGTGGCAAAACAAAAGATGATTTGAAAAAAAAAACCACTAGACGGCCCACCCTGTATTAGAAGCCATTGTATGTAGGACACTGTAATATTCCAGAACATTGCAAAACTGCCGTACTCGCTAGATCAGGCACTAATTCATGGTTGTGACTAGATACTGCACAACACATAGATAGTCTAGCACAGGTCCGAACTGCAAAGCATTCTCTAAAGATTGAAACTGTCGATCACACCAACCGCGGATGGTTTGATGTCACAGTGAAATTAGTATGGCCTTCTATCAATCGGAGAAGATCACTTAGTCTGCTCAGAATGAGCAGCCCCACACTTAGGACTTTTGTCGACTTAGATCTCTGGGCATTGGGCCAGTAGACCGCATGACTTTAGATTGGGTGTGAGCTAGAATGACTTCAGCAGGAGTTGCTGAGACGAGGAAGAGCAAGAAACTATTGTGTATCTTCTCGGCATAGGCAGCGCCCTCTCCTCGCAAAGGAAAAGTCAGCTAGATGCTTACTTCTTCAATAACCTGGCCGAAATATGTCAGCAGCATTAGTGGCAGCCATTTTCATCGCTTTACCAAGTGGTTGGCGAAACAGAATCGACTAGATCCGCGCGGTAGCACAACCGACCTACGCTGGCCTTAGTGTGATTGCTGCATGCTGACAGTCACACATTTTAACCTTACCTGTGTGCGCCATCGACTTCATGGGCATTCTCTATTGTGTTGTCCCACTGACGATGACGGGCTGCAGCAGATGCCTGGCTAAGTTCACGTCGCTGTACAAAGCGTACAATTCTTGGTGGAACCTTCTTCTCCAGATGCTTTAATGCAAACACGACCAATTATCGCGGCTTGATCTGCTCTTGAAACTGACCCATTTCTCCGTCCCATAGAGCAGGAGGGGGGTGATTAAGTTGATGTACAAAGTCAGCTTAATCCTTCGAAAGACTGCTCTACTACTCAATTGCCTTCTGAGACCAAAGACAGTTATTCTGCGTTTTATCTCGATACTTATGGAATTCGTATTGCTTACTTGGGAGGCGAGGGAATCGTTGACTGTCTCAAAAGTATACCTGCTTATGGTGACGTCGTCAATACAGTGTGTCCTTCCTTGAACACAGCATATACTACGTTTTGCCTTAATTCACCACTGAACCAATTTTGGCCGCCTTCGATTTAATACCAGCAACCGCCTCATTGATGGATCATGTGGTCGAAGAATCTCCTCAATCTCGTCCTCGTATGCTAGCTGTACGAACTTGTGGAAGATCGTGACTCTTGTGTTGATGAGTGGGTTCCGGACGATCTTTTCACGAACGATGTAAACAAAGCCAAGTGAGAGTACGTCCTTTTTTGACTTGAATCAAAGAGACTTTGGTTAATTAATTACGGACTTAGATGGAGTAGCGAGGATTCTCAACCGTCACACTAATGAGTTTGGCAAGAATGTCAAAACTAGACCAGACGGTGTATAGCTCGTCTCTGTTCATGCTGTCATATGCGGCCTTGAAATCGACGAAGAGGTGTTGAGTGCCGATCTGAATTTTCTAGGCTTCTTGCTCTGGGAGCTGAAAATTTGATCGATGATGGTCTTCCCCGACCTGGAACCGAATTAAGGACGACCTATCGAATTATTGACGGTCTGAAACCAACCCCCAAACAAAATGCCAAAGAATATCTCATAGACGCTGTTTAGGGGACGTATCCCACTCTAATAGGGTCGGTAAAAGTGGTATCATTTCCAATGAGTCCTCCTGCCTTAGTCTAGCTTAAAGCATCATGCAACCACCCCAAGACGCATTGCAACAAAATTGAAGCGCCAGAGAAGTAAGAGTAGTTGCATTCTTAAATTATCCCCAAGTGCAATCTCCTCGCGACCACCCACAAAACCACGTCACTCATTCAACCCATCTGTGTTCCCCGGTCTCAATTAATTCCCTCGCACCTTGCATGCAGGAAGAAAATTAGAAAGGTTCTTCAACTCGAAACCCATTCCAATAGCGATCGTAAATTTTCACGAGTACTTCACCAGATTATACACATTAGCGTCTTCTGCATTTTCTCCTCCTAATTGCCGCGGCGATTGGTTAAGACTTAATGACTTAATGCTTGGTTTTGCGTCGTCTGCCCGCCAAAAGCCGATCAATCATTCCATCCGCAGATCGACTTTTGTCAGACGACTGCGCCGACAATCGCTCAGCGCGACGGCACTTAATGGAGGCAAATGTAAGCAGTCCCACTATGCTAGGGGGTCATTATGCGGCATTGCCGACTTCATTAGGCCCGACTTCACCTACAAGCGGGAATTCCAGCCCTTCTGAGGAGCTTGCCTTCAATGCAAAGGTCGAGCTCGCTTCCAGTTTCATCGCAACAGGAACAAGAGCTGGTGACCATGTTCAGACGGACGACGACGCTGAGATCCCACGGGAGAGCGCGGACAGAACGAGAGGCATTTCCTTGACTGATCCCTCATTTACGGTCATAGCCATGTTCACGATCATGATCTTGACCAAAGGAGAACGAGACGAGATGCCGGTTGCGGGTCGGCGACGGATGCCACCGCCGCCACACGCCACAGGTGTGCAAATCTCTATCCAAAGCCGTGCGGTGCCAATGGCAGTGCAGTGCGGTCGGCTAGCTGGCTGCCGGTGTGTCGGGTTTCACCAAAGCGGGCTGATGTGACATAGAACGGTTCGCATCTTTTGCCATACCGAGCGGAGCGTTAACGCTAAATATGGCTAAAAGCGATTATGTGACGAATGAGTGAAGTGGCATCAGTTTGTTGCTGAAGATGTGACGACGATTGTCGTCTGCCTCGCAATGAATGGGCTGCGATGGGGATGGTACTTGATGTTTTGCAACGAAGGGGTTAGCTGTGCTGGGAGTGACGGGGATTTGTTGGCGATCGCCTGTGTTTGAGTTAGGGTCCAAAATGACTGGCTTTAGGATGAAAGGACTAAGAGAATGGGGCTTAGATGGTACAAGGCACGAATTCTGATCCTGAACTTCGAGTGGATGCATGTCTCTGTCATGTGGCATGATGTGATCGATAATGCAGTTTGTAGATCAGTAACTTCTTGATGAGGACAACTGAGAGTCAACGAATTTGTATAAGTGCAATTGTTCCAAGTGAAGGCACTTTTGATCAGTTCGGCGTTTAGACGCGAATGACTGACCGATCATCATTCCGAGGATCGCCTGGAAGCACCATCTTCAACCGCGGGTGAAGCTTCATGGATTATGGCTTTAGTACATGATGAGGAAACCCTTTCATTTTCGACCGACACCTACTCCCAGTGCTTCATCCACCCTCGAACCAGCAGAGGACCGTCCTAGATCTTCAGCGACAAGTCCACATTCCTTGGTTTAGGCAGAGAATGTGGAGATCGTGGACTGCCTAATTTTTTTCTTAGCGTTGAGACACACTATTCTCTTAGCAACGGCATCAACATTGCGCCCTACGCCTACCATCATCAACAGTCGTTCATAGAGCACGATTGTGTACAGAAGAGGTGTAAGCAAGTAACCATGTGGTTCATCAAATTTCGAACTGAGAGACTGAGAAGCGTGTAGAAAATTTACAATAGGATGATTATCAAATGCATACCCTTCCAACTGAATGGTTTATAAACACTTAGTTTTCCTTTAACGACGTTCACTCTAAACAAATGCGTAAATCAATGCATAAAACCTTCCTATCGCTTGAATGCCCTCATGTCCAGAAGCAATTATACAGCTTACAACCCCCTTTGTCTTGACGTCTTCGATTTATTCGACTTCTGCGTCATCAATCATCCGCTTGCACCCTACCGCGCCCCCAATCAAAGTGCGTGTTTTTACTTTCATTTCGTCTCCCAAAGCAAGCGACTTAACATGCCTTTTGCGAACCTTCATTGTTCAAGATCTCCCCAAAAAAAGAAAGAAAAACCCTGTGAACACTGCCATAATCATTAAGGCACTGCTGGCCGCCCTCATTGGGATGCACGTCGTGCGCCCGAATATCCTTTTCTGCTCCAGACATCCCGTCAATTCCGAGGCCGATCACCTTTCCGAATTGAAATTCCTCCCACTCCAGCATAATTTGTCATCCGAATCAACTCATCACATCACCTCTCCCAGGCCAGCGGGCCGGGCAATAAATTTCAGTTTTTATCACATGATTGCAGGATCACCGATCTAGCCATTACCAATGCCGGTCAGCAAACGATGTAAATCTCCATTGCCTTTGTGTGTGTCTCTCTCACACTCTTTCACCCCGTTCGTGGGCTGCTCTAGCAATTCATTGATCCAATTGTGATTCGTGTTCCCCCCGTGGGGTGAGTGTACGCGTGCGCGTTAGTGTGCGCCGCTTGCTTGCTTGCTACCCTGGAGATTCTATAATTGCTTCTGGAATCGCTGGGTAATTGTGGCTCCCGTTGCCGCAGTGTCGCCAGAATTCCTGAAACCGTCGTTTCGTATTCCGTAGGCGTTCGCGTGACCAGGCCGTTGACCAAAAGAAGTTCACCACCATGTTGGTATGGTGGAATCGATTGATTGTCGATTGTGCGACCGATTCAATGGAAGTGCAGTCAAGCGATGTGGGGCGACGTGGGATTTAGTGGAATTTCTTGTGCGATCCGAGAGAGAGGGGCGAGCCTGCACATTTGCATCCAGTTTTGGCAACTGTTCGAAGGGCTTTGTCGGTTATGGCGAACGCTGGTTTCATGGGAAGCGTGATGGTAAGTGGGTCGCAAGTTGTGTGCTAATTGGTTTGTGCTAAAAATGAGTTTTGTTTATCGATTGCGAATGGTAGGGAGGGTGTCCCGAAACAGTTAATAGGTCATCATCAGTAGTTCCTCGGGTCTCGAGAAAGTTTCTTCTTTATTCGGATCCGGATTTTTTTTTTATATTTATTTGGCCTTCGCTTGAAAGTTTAGCCTTCACTCTTCACATGGTCTAAGCCTCCGCCAAACACTTTTATGATTTGACAAGATCTTGGGTCCACGGTGAGATATTTTATCCGGATCCGGATATTTTTAAAGTAATTTTCTAGCTTTGGCTTGGGATTATTTTTCACTTTCCCTCCTTGTTCCCCAATTATGTTTACATTTGGCGTGCACGATTATAAAAGTCTTTGGAATGGAGCCCAATGCACACCTCGTTATCCGGATCCGGATTTTTCCACAAAAAAACACAAAAAGTTGGTTTCGCCAGATAAAGAAATCCGGTTCTTCTTAGGATTTAGTTATTTACGTCATGTAATGTCTTAGGCCCGTCCCTTGGCAACCAAATAGCGGCTATTTTGATCTGGATCCGGATTTTTGATACTCCTTTTCTGGCATCAGCAGAGACAGAGTTTTCTTTATGTTTGTCATGCACGCTTAGGTAAGCCACCCGATGTGAGATCGCAAGAGGTTTTTATATCCGGATCCGAATTTTTTGATAGTCTTTTTAGACCTTGGCTTCGAAATGAATCTCCATATTTCCCCCTTCTTTGCCCAATTCATGCTTAATCATGCATCAAACTTTCAATTAAGCCTGATTTTTTTTTATCCGGATCCGGATTTTCTATACAAAAAATCTAAGAAATTGGAAGAGTCAAAGTGATTCCTCTTCTTCATGATCCACACTTCCTTTTTCTATGCCAATCATGATCACAATTCCACCTCTTAAGACCTTGTAATCCGGATAAGAATTTTTTGATAGTTTATCTGACCTTGGCTTCGAAATGAATCTTCACATTTCCCTCTTCTTTGCCCGATTCATGTTATGTCATGCGTTGTGCTTGATTAAAGAAAATTTATCATTTAAGGCTGTTTGCTTATCCGGATCCGAATATTTTATACAGAAAATCTAAGAAATTGGAAGAGATTCAAAGTGATTCTTCTCCTTCATGATCTAAACGTCCATTTTCAATGCCAATCATGATCACAATCGCGCCTCTGAAAACCTTCTAATCCGGATCCGGATTTTTCGACAGAATTGTATCTATCTTTCTCTGACTGATAAATAAAAAGAGGTCTCCCTGACGTCATGCATGATTATAACCCCGTCAAGAACATCGCTATGTAAACGAGAAAGTCCCAAGTGCCATCAGTCTCTTCCGGGTCCATAGCCGTCTCCAGAGCGTTTGATCGCCCAACAGAGTTCCACTTCCAAGTGAAGACAGAGAAAAAAATGTCGCCAATAATTGGATAGCGGAAGATCCCTTAGCTGAGGTGATCATCTGAACATTTGTCACGTTCTTCTCTTTCGGCTTGAGTCTCTGGTCTCTGCCCGTCCTGGTGCATCTGTTGCCAGAGTGGGAGCGGTGAAGCATGAAGATCAACCGCATGTGGCGGAGAGTCTGTTGAGACCGCATTCACTGGGGAAAACCGACCGCCAGCGAGTGTCGCTGCTGGCAAGAGTTACGATGGAATAAATCAAATCACCGATAGCGTTTGGCGAAAACGTTGTGCAATCTTCATCCATCATGCGACTTCACTTTCAAGACGCCACGACGCCATAGACGCTCGCTAATCTGTTGCGGTGCGATCTTTAATTGTTTTCCCATTCATTCACCAGACTCGCATGGATATCTAACACATGTATCTATGTTCGTCTCTGCGGCGGCGGCGGCTGGGGCCGACGGATAAGGGCTTTCGGGTTTAATTAGTCACGACGAATCGGCTATTTGATGCGACTGCGGCCAGACGAGGGAGCGCGGTCGTTTCTCAATCGGATCGCTGTGTTGTAACGCACTGTCCATTTGCATAACTCGCACAATGCGATGCACGACGCACCGGCATGGAGTGTGGCTGCATCTGGAGCAAGTCGCGAGAGATGCAAGTGGCCGCGGTCTCCAACTGTCCGATGTCACTTCAATTCCCGCGGCCGACATGCAGATGATGGAGATACCTCAGCACCAGTTGATGCGCGTCGCTTCGCCGGGGAAACGTTGATGACAGATAATTTTGCTCGGTCAGCACCGCTGGCCAAGGCACGTCGCCGGAGATGCCTCGCGGGATCTAAGCCAATTGCAAATTTTCCACCCATTCGGCTATTTAGGCCTCGCCGCATGCGTTGAACCCCGTTGGCAGGTGATTTTCTGGCACTCGTGGCCGGGGCGGGGTGTGACAGGTGTCACTGTTGTATGCGCGTGAGCATGTGCATGGACTAGAAAAAATGGCTGGCCATCCACTCGGTACTTGGCACGGCTGAAACGAGGGAAGTAGGGTGTCCATTGACACGGGAACTGGAACTGGGCTCCACTAAATAGCTGAGTGCTTCAAGAATTTCCCCAAGCCATTGGCCTGGCTCCGTTCGCAGCATCAGCGCCAGCCGTTCGAGTGTGCAGCATCGCGGTCGTCCCGCACGACTAAGTGAAATTATTCTCGGTCGTGAGCCGACCGAATGCATGGGCCCGCTAATCGGCAAACTGCAGGTGGTTGCCGGTATTGCGGCTGCCAGTCGTGGTGTTTGCAGCCAAATTGCTGCTGCCGCAGGCATGGGCACGATCTGCTTCCCCCATTCGCCGGCAGTGTCCGTGGTAGGCGCTAGGAAAGTTTCCAGGAGGCGGAGTTGGCAATGGATTTGGGACCGAATTAGCTTTAATTGGAATTTTGTCATTTTTGACCGATGCGGATAAATGGCCTCATGGGCGGTCGGCCCGTGGTGTGATTAGTTGGCGACTGACTCCAGTGTTGCGGTACAGAATAGGTGCGACACGCAGGGTGGCCAAATTGAAAACTTTCATGTCACGGGGGGGGTCAACGAGAAGTTTATCGGAGAAACTTGGAAAGTGCTGTGAGGTGGAGGATGATGTGGAGGATGAGGTGGAGGATGAGGTGGAGGATGAGGTGGAGGATGAGGTGGGGGATGAGGTGGAGGATGAGCCGGAGGATGAGGTGGAGGAAGAGGTGGTGGATGAGGTGGGGGATGATGATGAGCACAAAAAAGTCATTGTGTCGACATTGCAGGCAACCTCTTAACGCATTCTCCTTGGCTCATTTGGAACCGCAACAGTTACACTTTCCCATCATCACCATCCATCGTCTGAGCCAGCTGAGGGTGAAAAATCTCTCGCTCTCTCGTCACTCTTCGACGACGCAGTCACTAATGACGCCGCTGACGGCGCGTTCAATTGATCAGCACAGCGGCAGGGAATTATTTGCAAAATGCGTATGACACTTCGTGCGAAATGCCGATTAGCCAACACCACAGCGGCTCGCAGAGCGATCAGCGCGCGAAGATCATTAAGTCATTCGAACGTTGCAAGTGAAAGTGACACTTTTTGCTTCGCTTTGGTTTGCATTTTTTTCCTTCGACCATTTGCCCCGACAAGGCTGCCTTCATCCTCAATCGACGCGCTGCGTTCAATCAAATTGATTAGCTAACAATCATTTTAATAGCCCGTCATGCGGTGTGGCTGCCCATATTTGTAAATGCATCCAATTGCAGCTGGTTTCGCGTGCATTTCATCATCGAGTGGTCATTAAGACGCACCGAAGTGCTATGCGTCTTTGGTTAATGGCCGTCAAGTGGCTCCTATCGGCATCCCTTCTACGCTGGCTTATCGCAGTTTTTGAGAAGCAATTAGAAGACTGATGAAAAGATACACGCTGCTCCGACGTGTATGGGAGGAAACGTGTTTCCTCGCCACCAGCTGGCATGGGTCTACGCAGGTTTTACCTCCACACAGCCAGACCCAACGGGCTAAGCTGCATATCGAGTGGATTATGCAATTTGTTTCATAATCCGCGACAGGATAGGAATGGAGATTCCTGGCGGCAGCCAGTGAATGTGGGAATGACGGGGATACTAAGTGGATGCCAATGAAAAGGAAATTGCTTGTTAGACTGCCGCGAGTGAATGACAAATGACTGATTGGGAAAAGTTTTCCGGATAGGCCATCAATTACTTTTGCAATTATACGAGTATGCAACGAGTGACTGATTTTACACGAATGGCAGTTGGAATCGTGAGGAAAGCGAATGGAGATGGCGAGACATTTGTGCGTCTTTCTTGATCGATGTTATGAGCGCGCAACAATGTGATGAGGTAAAAGCAGACAGCCTTGTGGTATTTCATTAGGAAAATGGGAGGTTTTCGGCTAAGTTAAAGGGCTAGCCTATTTCGGGAACGGGTTTGGAGGATCGTTGCTTCGTGCTTCAGCGTCTTCTGTGTAGCACAAAGTAGGGTCCCTTTTTTCGGGAACGCACAACAAGCTTCGCAAGTCAAGTAGTAAAATGCGGATTCTTAAAGCGCAGTTGTTTAAAGTTATTCTTATGTGAACTGCTTGTCTACTGGGCCGACCAAAAATTGGTGTTAACGCTCCTAAAGTTTCCGCCACAGTCTCGTAATCCGCTGCAATCGATTACTTCACACACCACGCACTTTACTCAACCGCGAAATACATTTCCCCCTCGATCAGCGAAATGCCGTCTCCAAGCAAACCACGACGACCTCGCCTCAATCGTTGACCCTTCCTCATCGGTGCTCCTTAAAGATTGCCAGACATCAACTAGCAGATATTTACTTAAGCCCGCATCATGGTTCAGATGCAGCTGTTACATGTTGCATAACTCAAATACACACAGCTCACCAGAGCTGCCCACTCACCATCCATCCAACTAATCGGCACTCAAACCAGCCAGACACTCAGAGCCCTCGCATCACAAAGGTGCGTTAACAAGTCTCTCAAAGTCTGGCCGCCTCCCCCCGTACTCTACGCTGGCCGCAAATAAGCTTAATCAGAAGATTGCGGCCTTCCCTTTTATGGCCGTCGCCATCGTCGACTCCTTAAACTCAATTAACTCGGCACAAGCTGTACACCGTCAGCTTCGGTGGCGGCTTTCTCTTGCGCATTTGTTTATCAACAAACGCGATGACATAGACAAAACGCAAACACACGATACCGCAAACGAAATGTTTGTGAATTAATGGCCATGGCGATGGCCCGCACCCAGTCGACTCAGTGGTGAGGGAGATGGCGGAGGCGGTATAGGCGGATCGCATGCCAATTCGCGGAAGCAAACAACCTGCCGAGCACATCGTCATGGCGCCCCACGTCAGCCCCACTCCCCAGGGTTCTTTTTCTAGGGAACTAGACGCCAGTCGATGGTCAATTGACAAACCCGAGTGACTGCTGCCGAACGGACAGCAGGCCGACTTGTGTTCGCGTCTCTTTTTCCGGAGAATCCCAGCTGCAGTTGGTCGGGCAATTATGCATGCCTGCAACATTGTAGTCGGGACACGGATTGAAACGACTTCGATTAGAATTCTTAATTGCCTCGCAAATGAATTTCGTAGACAAGAACATGGTCGGTGTTGCTGGGCTGATGAATGGCTCACCGGACAGTTGTGGGGAATGGACACAGGCTTTGCGTGGACGCTCGTAAGCTGGCTTCTTCGGCGGACTGTGGGAGTGCCGCTGTGGGTTCTTATTTTCCGTTCCATCGCACTCTAATTAGATTAAGACTTCAGACAGCGTTCGAAGATTGTTCTACAAATAATTTTTTCTTTCTTTTTCAGGTAAGAAATGGAGTTCGAAAGAAGACTGTCATGTGGAATGCAGGTACATGCATCTAAGTCTAGGTAACGTCTAACTCGTTAGAAAGGGCACTAGTTAAACGCTCTTTCTGGGTGAAGATCGACCATGCAGCCCCTTGGCTACAGTAAGACGTCTCTTGATACTTGAAACCATTGATCACACCAATCGTAGATGGCCTGAGGATGAATGCAGCATTCACACAAAACTGCGGTTCACTCAAAGCGGTTGGTGGTCGTAAGAACACTTCGATTGGCACATGGCCTTTCCTGACCACAACTTGCGCCACTATTGCCTTCAGCTGCCATTAATCAAATGCCGGTTGTAAGCATATTTGTGTACCTCGGTCCTCGGTGTAGTCATCTCGGCCGCGTCGAATCGAAAGAATGTGGTTCTCCGAAAATTCAGCAAACGTCGTAAAATGTCTTCTTATCTTTTGGCGGCATGATCTCCTAACGACAAGTGTCCCGTTCAGACCGCCATCAATCTAGCGATATCATGGCAAACTCGCCGGAGGAGATCGTTTGTACTCAACCCTGCTTGTCAGTCTGGCCCATCTGAGGTTTGCTATTTCTAGGAAGTTTGCAGAGATGTTGGCATTGACTACTTCTAGTGGGAGGTCCACCTCTTCTGCATAAAGGGCAGATACCTGCCTAGCCAGTTTATCGGTCTTCTCATTTTGTGGGATGTCACTGTGACCTGGAACCCAGATAAAAGCCATTATGATCAGGCCTTCTAACGACGCCAGCTCAGACCGGAATTCCTGTACTATTTTTTTTTAATATGGAGGACAGCAAGCAATAGCTTTGATGGCTGCTTGACTATCAACACGTATGGCAACCTTCTGCCTTGATAGGCTATTTGGGTGTATTTTGACTTGACGACATGCTTGCCGAATTGCAAACGAAACCGCCTGGAAACCATTGCAATTGTCCGGCGGTCTGAAGACCTTGCAAATGTTCATTCATTTCTAAGAACACACCCGCTTAGAGCCGTCAGTGCAGATTGCTCAGTTGAAATACCGACACATCTGCCTGATATGCCATTGCATTCCAATCCAGGATTAGAGCGTTTAAACCGTCTAAGTCTGTGGATCGCAAAGTTTGTTGAAGATGATACCAGAGCTCTCGGTATTGGATCTAGAATGGTGCTATGACTATAGGGTTTTGCTGTCCAACACTGTCCACTCCCTGAACCTGTGCTGTAGTGTTTCTATATGTTAGTTCAAAGGTAGAAGGTGTAGCATTACTGTCAGATCGTTTGACGGAGTCAGTTGTAGAGCGCCTGTGGTGCCTATGCCTGATGTTCAGTTTTGTAATGCTGTATTTTTGTCTAAGGTCTGGCCACCATACTGGTGGTTCGTATGTTTGAATCGGACGAACTACCGCCGTATACATCGCCGTATAAATTCGGTTGAAAACCCCACTTTTTAAAAATTCTATGAATAATCATACAAAGTTTAGTTTTATTTATTTTTATTATTTTTATACCTAGCTTGGTTAAGGCTTCCAGGATCTCTCTTTATGGTCCGCATGAATATTAACATTGAATCAAATTCATTTGCTTCTTTCTTATTTTTATTTTATTTGAAAAAATTAAAACATTTTTTGTTTGAATGTGTGGTGCATGAATAAATACATATTTTGATGCTCAACTTCTGGAACGTCCGACGCATTATTGTCCGTAAGAAAAGCACTGTTTCTCCAAATTCACACCGCACACACGAAACGTTTGTCCTTCAGTTTTATTCACGATCATAGCAAAGGATAAACGCACGAGAAATTGAAGACGTTTGAATTCAAATGGCATGTCTGTTGGTCCATCAAATGTAATATATATATTGGTGCCGCTACAGCCCGTAGAGGGCCAAGACCTAGCTTCTTAGCAACCACTCGTGTTGTGCGTGCTTGTTGTTGTTCTATCACGAGTGGAAGGGACCTACAGTTTTATGCCGACTCCGAACGGCCTATTTTGAGAAGCTTTTTTCTAGACAGTTATACTCTTTGAGCATTGTCAGTGACTCGAAAGAGGTGGGGCCGTGAAAAGTATTTCTTGTCGTACCAGGAATCGAACCTAGACAGGTAGATCCAAGTGCGGTCCATCAAATGGGGCATCATTTTTTTCACGGAAAGTCTCGATCCATTGCAAAGTGTTGGCGAATTGAGATTTCGAAGAAGTATGATCGAGAATCCTTGACTATTTCTCACCGGTATGCTTTCCAGAGTAAAACTTCGAAACCTTGATTCCAGAAAGAAACCTGTGGTATGACGACAATATACCTTTGGTAACGCCATACACATGTAGGAAGTGATGTTTCCTCTGAACATCTCCACCTTAACAAATCAATTCACTTACCTAATCATTGCAGTGTCTTCTAAGCGGAAATAATGACGATCGAAGAAGCTCTGTCCTGGCTGAGGTGGAACGTGATATTCACCCCGCGATATTTTCATCTTGACGCATAGCCAGGCAGCAATTAAATACCTGACATTACTATCTATAAACTCTAAAATAGACACGAACTGTCGGGTATTTCTTGACGAGATATCTGAACAGTTTCATATTCGCTTTTGTTGGGTACCAGGCCATAGAGATATTAAGGGAAACTGTGAAGCTGACAAAGTCGCAAAAATCGACACCACACTGCCAGATGATGGAACCTAGCTACCTTTGAGCTACAACTCAACAATCAAAGTAAACTAAAAATTAATACCAGATTTAGTACAGGCAACAATTGCCAAATCACCAAACAAATCTGGCCTAATCTCGACTCTAACATATCTGACAGCCTGATCTTCCTGAAAAGATCCAAGATAAGCACCGCAGTGGGGATAATCACCGGACACTGCCTATTAAGTGTACACGCGAAAAGACTATTTTCTAACGACTTCTGCACAAGCTGTCTAGATGAAGAAGAGGAAGAAAATGTGCAACAACATCTCTGCAGCTGCGCTGCACTCGCTTGGACTAGGAAAGCCATACTTGTTTCATACTTCTTTGATAACCTGAGTGACATTAACGAAAGACCTATTAAATCTAGACTAGACTAGACTTCACTGACAAGTCTGGCTGGTTATCATAATCATGCCGCCCTTTGTGAACCCACGTGGCAGTACAATGGTCATATTTTTGGCCTAAGTGCACCTCCCCTATTTAATACCACTTATAACCTAACCTACCCATGATCGAGAAACCAACATTCAAATTTAATCCATTCGGTGGCATCCGAATCTGCTTCATTCGTAGAAGTATCAATGAACCAAGTCTCCTGGCAATTTCTGTTAAATTTGAAAATTTACATCGTTAACATTTGCATTTATTGGTGCAAAAATTTGCGAGTTCTCTTAACCAATCATGATTTTTTTTAGTTTTGGACATATTATGAAAAACGCGATCAATTAGTTCTTCTTTTGATTGAATTTTTTGCCCTTTTTGTCATGCGCTAATATGACGTTCTACCCAACCGAATGGTATGATATTTCCACCATTGGAAACGTAATTTTGAGTAGATGTGCACAAGGCATGCTGTTATGTCAAACGAGCTTTGAACAGCTTTTCAAAGCGCAATTAAAATGGCGTAACTATTAATCCCTTTTTTTCATATAGATACTTTTACCCTAATTGAATTCCGACCTTATGAACAACTTTCAGCCTGGAATCTAAGACACAATTCATAGTTTAAATTAAACTTAAGTAAACCGTCGAATTTCGACGACGGACGAGCCTAGTATCAATATTATTGCCCGCCAAGCAACTGGTGATTTCTATGTACATCATGTAATGTTCGCGTCAATGCTTCCAAAGATTTTTATGAGCCATCGGACATTCATCCGACGACAATACGAGCTACTACACGACCCTAAACATTTTATCGAATTCGGTTTGAATGTCATAAAGTTCGTGAGTTATAAAATCACAACGCACATGTAAATAACTTTTATATATATATAAATACAGTTTACTCTCCCTAAGTCGAACTCCCTCTAACTCGAACTGATTTCGATATCCCGTGAGAACTCGGAGGAGTCCACCGTAGTTAATCGTTTTCTCAATTGTTCGCACTACCTCATGGAGAGCCGTTTCTTTGGCTATTCATTTGAGTTATGCGTGTTGCGATTGAGAAAAGAGATGTTTCTGCTTTAGAGTCTCGTGTATGATTGTCAAGCACTGGTCAGAAGTCTTTAGCGCTTTCATTGCGTCGTGTACCCTTTCATAAGGATGACGACTACCCGAAATTGTCGTCACGAGTCGGTGAAGTGTGTGTTATAGTTGCAACTTCCATAATCAGCGTAAACCATGGAATTGATAGGTTTTGCTATTTGTATTGAGTTGTATGCCGTCCAGGCCTGATTTCCAACTTTCGCCAAAAATTCAACGATTCTTGCCTTGCTCCGATCTCAATGTGATAGACCCACTTAACTGATCACAGGCCAGCCACTTGCATCACCGTTCTAAAGACCATCTCCCAGATAATTCCATGCCATCACTTGAGACAGCTTCATTAAAACAAGACCCGTTCAAAGTACATACCATTCGCTGATCATGTCACAGTTAATTACAATTAGCCAGCAAATGATCCCCCGCAGACCCCCGCCATTAAGAGATCACATCGCATAGCCGTGACATTAGCTCGCAGGCCACTCTGCCATCGGCGAGGAGGTCTGCAATTGTTCCCGCCGTACGAAGACAATACACGCCGGGAATATGACATGAATTAAATGGCTTAGGTAATAACCGGTCCGATTTGGACGGCCAAGTAGTATTCACACACGGTACAAGGCACTCGGTGCTCTGCTGTGTGCGAATCTGGTTGCCACTGACGTATGAGTGATGTTGCCGGGGCCGGTGTGTAGCACATTGTCGGCACGTTACAGTTACACATTTGCCTAGGCATACCACACAACAGGCCACAACCTGACAATGATTTGTTGTGAAGTGGTAATTACGTACGGAGAAGAGCTGGAGGAACCACCGGTTTTCTTCTCCTTTTTTTGTCCGTCGTTGCATACATGCGGCCAACAACTGAGCCAGAACATGACCCAAACTTTACGGTTCGCTATTTAAGTGTCGATAGCGCGTCGGGTACAATTATGCGTAATGAAACGGTGCGCATGGACGAGGGAGAGAGAAAATGTAATTAAGCTGTTCTAACTGGTGCTACCGCCGCGGTCAGTTCATTTGGTTATCTGGGGTTCGAGGAGCAGCCCACCTACACCAGAACGGTCAGTGATCCGAACAGGTTATGGCAACGTCATCGTGCCACATGCAGACCACTTTGGTTTTGCGGAAGTGAAGCCGTGAGGTGGGATGTGTGCCTGTGCGCCTGGGGCATGATTGACGGACGCGTCTTGTGTGGAGAAATGCTTATGAATTGTAATGGATAATGATTTGACCCCGTTATGAGGATCCATTGGTGGGAAAATGTTTGAGGTCATCGGGCCACAGAGAGAGAGCATACATGTGAACTCACATTTTTTTTTTGTTTCATTTTTGGAGTTGAGTTGCTCCAATGGGAGGGCTTTCTCCAAAGAATGCCTTCAGTCGGAGGGGACAGCGAATTTGTAAGCCGTTGGTGGTTGCTGGCTTGTTGGAATAAGAATGATTCTTGATTGATCTGTTTGACCATTGTTCTGTGTGAAAGGACTTTTTCGTACAGATCAGTGTGGCGAGTCTTGTTTTGCATTTTTTCATTCTCAGACCAACTTTGGTTGCTTTCATTGCAACATCTGACTTTTCTCAATCAGTTGTTGTGTGAACTGTGCATATTCATCATAGTCACAGTGACAGTGGGAGGCACTGTTCCAGTTCAGCTGTCTAACCAACACTCGTAACGCTGGGGCTACTCTACAAAGACACCATTAATCGCATTGCCTTGGTTCCGAACTATAAGGTGGATGCACAAGGACCTCCCAACCAAGCTCCCGGAGCTTCTGGCGAGTCGCCGTCGATGTGTGTGGCCGCTTCTGAGCGATTGCTTCTTTAGACGTTCAAATTGTTGACATAACACGTCCGAATCAAGAGCTTTGCCATAGAAGACCTTCCTGGCCGTCAATCCACCATTTGCTCCGAACTCACCACGATTAGATCACGACCATTTTCGTAAGTAAGTAAGTGTTCCGTATTTTTGTCACCAGTTAACATCCACTTCAAAAATGGCTTCCAATCCGATTCAGCAGTACTTTGCAGATGGAAACTCGGTCTATGAGGTTCTTTGGCGTTAACTCGTGTGGTACCCATTCAACGAACTTCTTCTTATATCCAGCTTTGTTCAAATGGTTCCAAACTGTCTTCTGTACAATGTTTAGCTCCTGGACAATCGAAACAGTGCTGGACTGACGTGCAGACTGGCCGATTTCCATGATTTTATCGCCATTTCCGACAATTGATCTTCCGGAGCGTGGTGCGTCTTTGAGACCGAAATTACCGGAACGGAATCGACGGAACCAAAACTTCGTATGATTAACAAAGGACCATAAACAATATACACGTTTTCAGCCGCCCGGCTGGGCATATTTTTCCTTTGCTGGTGTCCATCTCTGACGCGCACTCAAACAAAACGGAGGCAGTCAATCCCTAATGCAGTACTTTCCCCGCTGCTCTGGATACTGGTCATCTTCAATGCCACGCATGTTCCACTAAAGGCATAGCGGGAACAATTCACACACGAGAGATCTCCAGGCCATTCGCCATCGCCATCGCCTCTAACTCAACAGGAACTATGATCAACCGGGAATAGGACTTAGTCCAACCAACTTGCCCTGGGTCTGCCGAATGGTCGCCTTCCCAATGGAATTGCATTCAAGGTACGCCTCGGAAGTCGTGATGATGGGGACTTTCATGCCATGTGACCAGATGTCCTCGAAGAAGCAGCTGCTCAACGTGGCTCGCGTTTCTGCTTACTGTCGTGTCTCTCACCTTATCACGGCGAGTAACTCCCACAACGTACTGAATGGCGCAGTTTGTTGAGTGCCTGCCCTTAGTTAGAGGGGTCCCCGGTTCGAATCCCAGTGAAAGCAAGGCTTTTATCCGGTTTTCAAATGTGGTCCAATCAAATTATCGGCACTATCACTGGAGTTGTCGATCAGTGGTAGTAGTCTGACTATAGGTATCACAAGCGTGCTGGCGATTTCAACCTACGGAGGTTGCTGTTGGTAGTAAAATGGACCAGTTTTGAGCCTGAGTGCTCTAGTCTAGCGTTGAAAAGTCCGACGAAATCTCATCTCGGTGGTGTAATACTGTATTCGCGACCTTACTCTTTCGGTCATTACCCAAATTTCGCGACCATAGGTAACAGTTTAAATCCACGAACTCAGTCGTATGCCTTTTCCAAAATCTACAACGGCTTTGGAATACTCCAAAGGAGGAAGGCCTCCCATGGCCGCACTCAACATGCCTCTCCAGCCAGCAAGATCTCTCGCCAGGTGTTTCCAGTTTCGCACACCAAGTCGGCTGAGGTCCCTCTCGACTTGTGAGCGCCATCTTGTGCGTGAACGTCCTCTGTTACGGTGTCCCACAGGCTCAGACCCGAAGTTTGACGGCGTCAACAGTCCATATTTCCGTGAGAACGACATTGACCAGGCCATCACCGTCAACGGAGGCGTTATAGGTCGATGATTACCAACTTCTGTTGGCCTGAATTTGATGATATGGACAAAAACGACATGTGGTTTCAACAGGATGGCGCTACGTCCCACACAGCACACGCCACATTGGAAATTCTGCACGAGCGATTCGAGGACATGGATCGAAAAAGCTTAAACGGAGGGGATGTGAACTGGCCAGTGGCCATAGAGATCGCGTGTGTTTGACCCCGTCAGACTTTTTCTTGTGGGGTTTACCAGAAGTCTCGAATAAGCCACAAACCACTGCGGCCCTCAAAACTGATTTATGCGCCAGAGTCATGGCAAATTTAAAATTTTGAATACTCATCACTCAGAGAAACCGCGGCGGGCTTTTGAGCGATGTTATAGTCCATAGTTCAAACGAATGAAAACATTTCGATGATATCCCATAAGCGAAGATATGAAGCGCTTACTGAAATACCCTTTAGAAGACCACTCGGTCCCATAAGGGCATTATCGGCTGGGTACTGGTTGTACGCACCAGTGGAAGGAAGATTCTGACGTATGGCGTTCTAATCTGGTGGCCAGCACTAAATAAAAAACATCTCAGGAATATTAGAAACGTAGAAAGTGAGGACTAACTGCTTCTCTGGTGGGACCTATTCCCATTAGACATCGCTGGGAATAAGACTAAGAGAATGCGACCGCTGTTGCAAGCTATACAAAAAGAGACAAACCTCCATGACGTGAAAATCCCGCAGCGGGAAGGCTTTATCATGCCTGTCATGGACTTGTGCACATTGCTTCAAAATTCGCTACAAAAATAGTGCAAATATCGCATAAGTCATTTTTTAACGTTCGTGATACTCTTCTTCATCACCAAGCGACTTCTCGCGCAATTATAGTGATTCTTTGTCGACAATTCATCCACTTCGACATGGAGAACTGATCATTCCGCAGCGACATTTTGTATTCAATTTTTGACGCCAATACTTATGGAGTCTAGTGGAGACGATCTTCGCTCCAAACACAAAATATCTGAGATGGACATTCAAGCAACTGTCATCCCAAAGAAAAACCCCCCAAACCCGAGCCACTATTGCTCGCATGCTTGCCGCGGCCATTTGGACCGTCCCTACTCATTAACCGGCAACTCTTTGACTCACAATGACAACTCGATAAATATGTTAATCCATCGAAAAGCCAAACTTTTTCTACAAAATCTCATTGACATCGAACGTCACCCATCAGCCATTCCATAAGCAACCGCTTCCATGCGGAGCATAAATCTCCATCACTCTCCGAGTCAATGCAATGGAAAATCTCTTGGCAAATACCATCCGCAAGATACCGATCCTCATCGATCTGCATTCGTCGATACCAGCTAGCCGCATTGAATAATCCGTATCTCCGGCGCCGTCAGTCAGTCCGGCAGACACATCGTGCATCTGATGGATAGAATGCCTTCGACCATCCATCTCGCAGGAAACCCCAGCCGCCGACAGCCAGACAAGACGCGAATTGAAATTTCCAGAATTTACGACAACAGCACTGGTAACAATAACGAATCACGGT
Source organism: Eristalis pertinax (assembly GCA_907269125.1). Classification (NCBI taxonomy): domain Eukaryota; kingdom Metazoa; phylum Arthropoda; class Insecta; order Diptera; family Syrphidae; genus Eristalis; species Eristalis pertinax. Next base: position 109,654,226 of record OU026145.1, on the reverse strand, counting down.
TATTGCCGTTGTTCTCGGTGTTAATCCGCGTGCAGGGTGCAGAATATTTATGCGCCGCGCCGCTTACAAAATCGAATTCGTAATCACGCCCCACGAGTTACAAAAGTTCAACTGTCTTGGGCACGGCCGGCGACGTACCGGCCGACCCAACTATGATCCCAAGAAGATGGAAGATGAAGATCTGCGATCCGACGATTTGTGGGCGGATGAACTCTGATGATTGAAATGAGCGATGGGAGCGGGCGATGTGTGACGATCAAAGATCAAATGTCAGCTCTGCAATCTGTTTCGCTCATCATTGCTACACTTGCGCATCCGGTGGTGCGTGGACGCAAGCACTTGTTCCCCGCCCCGATCGGGTATCAATGAGGCAGTTCCCACAACCTCGTTTGGTAGCCGATTACCGTAGTTTCCACGGCAGAATGTGTTTAAGCTTCAACCACGTAACCGAGCACTCATTCCACATGCAGAAAACGTTTCACACATCTAATTACTCCACTTAGACGAAATAATGTATCCGAACTGTCACTCGGTCGCGTGACAAACGCCGATAGCCGACTTCTCGGTGTCGGTGTGCGAGCGTCTGTGTGTTGAGCCTTACCATAATCACCTTGACATTTTTTTTTTTCCTCTTGTTTGCTATTCATTTCGCTCAAACTACCTCATTAGTCTAGTGTTTCAAGCGAGCGATAGGATGGCTCAGCCTGCGGCTTCGAAGTGATATATGCAGCAGTTGCATGATACATCGTAACCGCCTAATGAAGATGGAGATGTGCTCATATGCGACGCACTTGACAGTCAAATGACAGCCGTAGTTTTAGGGTCAGCATTTGAGATGCAAATTCGAAGCACTCGGGTGGGCACTATATGAGTTGTGAGTGAGAAAAAGTGACAAGCGGCGTCGTTTGACTTTGCGGACTTGACCTAACCCACTTCGATGCGATAGTTGGTGTCCCCTGAAGAAAAAAAAAACGACATATTTTAAGTGCAATCGAAGAGAAAACAATCAAGTAATGAAACTGTCCCCAATTCAAATACGAGGTGTTTCTTTATGTTCCATTTTTTTGGACGTCTTTTTGATTTGAGTGGCAGTTGGCCTTTGCCAGCCGTAGACATTGAACGATAACAGCTCATTCTGAGGAACGCAATGCCGGAGAAATTCAATTTAACCGCTTTCGTGAATAAACAACGTCAACGGAGAGCTCTGAATTGCTTTGAATTGGCAAAAAGTCACTCTGGACGACTTTATGGGCAAAGCGCGGCTGCACTACTTCCTATTCGCAGTTCGCTCAGTGTGAGCAGAAGAACGTGCAACTAACGAAGCATACCAAAAGGCGCTGCAACAGAAAACAAGAGCAGTGGGTACTGGGTTAGAAGACGAGAAGAGAAGAATCGTCTATGTGTAAAGAAAAGGTCTCTCGCACCCTCCCAGCTCAAGAAATCGAAGAGTGTAGGGACAAGCAAAAATTACGGGCATTTTATAAAGAAAGCCTGAAGCCAGGCCGGAGGCCTTAGGAAAGGCGCACAGGCTCTGGTAATAGGCGTAAGTTAATTTTCGATCTCAATGCAGCGAGTGTACTTCGACGTTATTCCAAGCAGCCTGACGAATTTGACACTAACGTTAAACCGAAACCGGTCGTCCAAATCCAAGATCAGCTGAAGTATTTATAATAATCTGATCTACAGGGTGGGCCAAATACAAGTTTCTTTTTGAAAATGCAATAAAATTAACAAAATTAAATTTGTTCCATGTATCATGGCTTCATTGGTCAGAGCAAACATTAATTATGAAATACAACGTCGTTCAAGTGGCTGCCTCGGCTGGCTTTGCAGTAGCGCAGTCTGTCACCCCAATTTTCCAAGACTTTGTTGATGGTTTCGGGCTGTAGCTCACGAATTGCTTGGATGATATTGGCCTTAAGTGCTTGAATCGTTTGCGAATTCTTGGCATAACATCGGTCTTTCACGGTTCCGCACAAAAAAAAATTCCAAAGGAGTCAAATGGCAGCTTCGCGGTGGCCAATTGACATCGCCAACACGATTTGGGTATTTGGTGCGCAAAAGATTGACATGGGTTGTGTGGCATGGTGCGCCATCCGTCATGAATCTGAGGTCGTCCAAATCCATATCTTCAATTTCAGTTAAAAAAGGCCGGTTAACATGGCTCTGTAACGCCCACCGTGTATGTATTAGCTTCTCGACAAAAACGTGCGGGTTTTTCGAGCCAGATGTGGGAACTTTGTTTGTTAACGTAGCCGCCGAGATGAAAATTCGCCTCGTCAGGAAATATTTTTCGCCCAAAATCGTTTCCAATTCAAGCTGTTCTATGGCTTAAACTGCGAAGCAATAACGAAATGACCTATGATTTAAAAAAAACTACTAGACCTTTGTGGACCCCGTACTTTGAGCCCATGGGCAAACGCATCAGCATCTTTCAAGGAAGTCTATGCGATAGACAAATGCGCTCCAATCCACAATTTTGACAGCAACTATACCAACTGCGACATATACAGCTATAATGGCGGACAGTCGAACGGCTATCATGGCACTATCCTCCTACATCATCAAATCCAGGCTCGTGTGAAAATGTCTACAGAAGCTTCAAGAGTTGAGTAGGAGACACAGGGACAAACTCAGCTGGATACCTTGGCCATACGGGGATAGAAGGCAATGAAATGGTCAACTCCCTAGCTTTGAAAGTAGCATAGGAACCTTTCACAGGCCTCGATTTAGAAAACAGGAACCGGACAGAAACCTGGAACAAAGCTCATGCCACGAGCAAGATCGTATCTTAACCGGCTTCCTGAGAGGTCAGTGCAGACTTAGGGAGCACCTAAGGAAACGAGTGGTATCAGAAGCAGATCTCTGCAGATTCTGTGGACAATCTAATGAAATTCCAGAACACGTACTGGGATTTTGTGAGGCTCTTGCCCACAAAAGGCAAAGATATCTGGGCAAGCACCTACTATTAGAGGAAGAATTGAAGTCACTAGAACCATCTCTCATTCTCAGATTCCTAAAGGAAACTGGCTTAGAGAGAATACTTTTGAATGGATTTCTGCCACCAATGCGCAACAGGAGTCCACATAGTATCGCTCGGCTATCCGCGGTAGCATCGAACTGGATGAGTGCAGCAGAATCGAAAAGGATAAAGGTGCGGTCGGAATTCCATCCACAATCTGGAAAAGTAATGTTATCAGCTTGAGAACCTGCTGCTTTATGGGTGCAGTACCTGGAAAGGTGGATACCATAATCACATGAAAGCTCTAATCAGCTTCAGGTTTGTTTGGAGGAACCGTATCTCCGACGAGAATCTGTACATGAGAAAGTGCCAGTGGATTGGACAAACCCTACGTAAGGAAGGCAACTACATTTGCAAAGCACGTCTTGAAGTGGAACCCGTTACGCAATGAGTTAGACTAGCAGAACGCCTACTCAAGCGCATGACTGCCGAAGAGGAATATAATTTATCAGGAATGAAGTGGAGGGAGCTCCAACGTTTTGAAGAACTCTGAGCGAGATGGCGGCAAGCATGGTTGATGTCCTATGCCTAGATTTTGAAGAAAATGTATTTAACATAGGAATTACGTTATACCTCGTCCACCATAGTCTTAGGTCTCTTCACCAATCCCGTGGTGACAGCTATTAAGAGACCATGCACGAGAGGAGTTTATTATTCAAATCCAAGTCGAACCCAGACTCTGGACTACAGCTCGAGGTGAACCTGGGCATGGCCTCTACAACCACTGGTTCTGTATGTTCTCACGAGTGGAAGAGACCCACAGCTTACGGCCTGCTAGGGAAGCATTTTCTGGACAGTGGCTCGAGAGAGGCGGGGCCGTGAATTGGGAAAGCTGCTCGCGTTAAAGAAGTCCCTTAAACATTTCAAAATAGACTGGCATTGCAAAGCTGTCAACACACTTTCCATTCCAGCTAGATTGACAGTTGCTAGCGACAAGTCGTGGTTATTGGAGACAATGCTACTACAACTGCTCATTTTACTTGAAGTACAGATTCTGTGAAAGGGCTGGTAGCACTTGCGACTCACCCCCAAGTCTGTGGTTCACACACAAAAAGACGCGAGCATCTGTCGAAGATGTCCAACAGATTATCGCCTGCCTGTCAAAATCGATTGATCGGTTACGTTAAGCTGGCACCTCCGACTGAAGTCGTCGTCCAGTTTTAGGGAAGAGACCACAGAAGACACCTGCAGCTGTAGCTTTGCTTGTCTGTGAGCTGTCACCAGTCAACAGATCTTCTATTTATTACTGTCACTTGCCTCCAATCCTTCCCGATGCACCCACAAATTCACAACGGAAGCAAACCCCGCCATACCCGCTCATCTTCATCACCCAACCAGCGAACTCGGCAAATTGGCTGTTATTTGTTTATTCATTCGGCTATTCCAGCCAAACCGCATTGTTACTTTCTTTCCGTGCATTCCGTGACCATGAAATCCTCATGCGATTCCCCCATGAGGCCAATCATTTCTCATTTCTTCGGCTAATTGATTTAACATGTTACGCCTTGACTCATGCAGGCAGCCGGCACTCGGCATTAAAGCCAAACGGAACCGCTTCTTCCCATGGGGAATGCAAATCTACGAGAAACCACTTGGAGTCGTGTCTCCCCTCGCCACCCGTTCGGCGGAGAAAGTCTTTTATTTATTTTTGTTCATTTTCTGCGGCGTCTTTTGCAAGTGCAGTCTGTGTTCCCCTCCAAATCACGCACAAAACGCATCTTTCTTCGCTGGAAACCCCGATGGAAATGCACACCAGCAACGGCGGTGCATGCGAATCGCGGGTCGCTAATGATGTGGGAACAACAGTCAGCGAAAAGATTTTCACGATAATTCGCGTTTAATTGGACGTCACCTCGCATCGGACGTCGTTCCCGTGCCTTTGTGTCTCCTGCTCCAGATTACCCACGAGAGTGCTGAACTCGCAAACACCGAAAGATTTTCGCTGGAGATGCGACTGAAGACGCCCACCAATCCGCAGCGTCGGCGGGCGGGCATTCCACAGGTGATTGGACCAAATAAACACACAATGTTTTCCGCTACCGCTAATTGGATTACAAATTATTGGGGGAGACGTCTAAGCCGCTTGTTGCAATCTCGAGAAGCCCTTTCATGGCGATCTTTTTGAGGGGGGACTGGGCACAGCAGATTGTTTTGGCCGAAGACCGACAACGCGTCCCACATTCCGGTCAACTGGCATTGTTCACTTCGCTTTTTTTGGCATTCCACTCGCTCATTGAAGGCAAATGCGATTCAATTAGCTGTTGATTCATAGAATTTGTCGACAATAATGGAGGCATTGCCGTTATTTCGAATTTCGCAAAAACCACTTGGATCCGGTTCGGCTATTGATCGCGGATTGACCCCGAAGCGGGAATTAGGTAGTCGACCGGTGACAGATTTTTCTTCTGGTCATTTGTCAGCACACGAGAAAGAACCTCTCGCATTGTGTGTAGAAGATCTGCAAGTCAAATGTACGACGATGAGCGTCCATTGTTTCGAATGGCAAAGGTTTGCTAAGAATCGTGTGTTGTGGGGGATAGTTTAGTGGGTTTAGTGGGCCATCACCCCACGGGTGCATGCATGTACGTTGACTTGTGTAACTCGCTCGGAATCGTTATGAAATTGTTCACTTTTGCGTGTGGTTTCTGTTTGTTTCTTTTCGGAATACCGATCGACTTTCGCTTGGGAACGGCACCCCGAGGCTGGAATTTGTTTCTTGCCTTTTGAATAGGAAAAAATCTCGCCACAGGTTGTTGGCCAATTCACACACTTGCGGCTAGATGGCAGATTGGGATGTTGTAAGCTTTCTAAAGAGAAATACGTTCACTTGTCCATAAGTAATTCGGAGCATATTGCACGTACGTTCCACCGCAGGTGATTAAGGGCAGGAATGAACGGAAGATAGTGGCGCTTGTGGTGTGAGTATAAATGTGCCACCTTTGACCATATGACCACGGAGTGTTGCTGCGGTTTGCCGTGACTTAGGTGTGACTTGCTCTGCGATGTAAACTGTGAAATAAAGTGTGTCCGTGAGCTTCGACAGACACTCTTACACAAGCCAAAACACTTAATTGGGGATGATATCATCGAACGATGGATACGGTTCGGGCGATTGCTTTGAAATGGATGTCAGCTTAAAACTAAGGCCACAAGTAAATGTTTCTTCTTAACAAGACTGCGCTACATACCGCACAGCACGGTAATCGATGCACCAATTTGAGAAATGAGGTTGGTGAGCGATTTATGTCACATTTCGGACCGTGGCCGCCTGGATAGGGGGATTAGACTATTTTTTGCAGAGGTACGTCATATCATTCGTCTATCACGTTAACTAGCGTCAATTACAGCCTTGGAAGCATTAGACGTGGTATTAGCGAATACCAGTCAATATGATCGAAAAAGTGGATCGAAATTGGACTCTCTGTATGGACAACTGAAAACGTGATCGCGGTCAAAATTTACATGTAATAATCTAAAGGATTCAAATGGTGGTTAAGCCTTTTATGAAGACATGAACATCGACACTCTAGCATCTGTCTAGTGTCTGCCAACTCCTACTCTTAGATCCACGTGGGGAATTCCGTGTACCTACTATGTACTTTGATTATAAGATGGGGACTTGTTCCCTAAGGATGATCTTGGTGGTTGCCGACGAGATCAGAGAGGGAAATGTGTGTCCATTAAGCCACTTTACTACGCTGACTGTTTCCAAATAACGAGGCAGTGTACATTTCAATATGGGTTTGCCGTAAGCAGCAGTCTTTGGCAAAAAGTCCTGAGTTTTAGGTGTATGGATACACGAACGTTTGGAGATCCGAATTAAGGCTAAATTCTTCAACATGCCTCCAAAGATATGAAAGATGACGCAACCAAGGGGCTGGTTCTACGAAGTCCTCCACAAAAGCTACGAGCAATGTTCTAGCATCGACGTCAAGATCGTCATTGGTGTCTTTAACGCGAAGTTGGGGAAGGAGGACAGTCGGAGAACATATCATACCAGCTCCGATAATGGGCCTGAGCTAATCGACTCTGGTCCGTAACTTCAATGTAGTAAGCACACGGCTGGCACCCATCAACATCCATAAAGGGACATAAATGTACGGTCAACCAAATTGATCTAGAGACACTTCAGCATCATTTTGGACGTTCGGGCCATCTTTGATTCTGATCACTTTCTATGTGTAGCCAAACTCCAAACGCAGATTTCCAGGACACCGCGATATGTTGCGAAAAAACTTAACGTTACACGGCTGCAATCGCAGGAAATTGACATAGAACTTTCCGATCCAGTCTCCCTTAACCTCTCACAAAGTCGATAACATCTAGTACTCAAGACCAGTGGCAAACGAAATATTGCTAAGAAGCCATCAGAAAAGGCGCAACTGATGTGCTAGATTTGACTCCGCCACCAAGAAGAAATCCCTGGTCAGACGGCGCAGATCATGAAGCATACAAAGGTGGAATAGCACCGGCTACACCGGAAGTAAAATATGGAGAAAGGCTGCCCGTGTCGATGGACTGCCTGGACGGAGAGGAAAGTCCGTCGTAAAATCTTTGGTTTTGAGGAGGAGACTGAACCACGTACTGTATGGGCTGTACACTGTACAGTGACATGGATCTGTTCAAAAGACTTAGAGACTGTCGTCTCAGATGGCTAGGTCATGCAGAGCGAATAGTGACCAATGCTCCGGTGCGGAAAGTCTTCGAGTCAAACCCTAGGGACAGCTGGATTGGAGGATTCATTGCTCCAGTCCTTTTTACATCACTGATACCCACAACAAACAGTAGTGGTGAAAGTATGCTCCCTTGAGGAAATCCACATTGGACATCAAACTCCTCAGACAACTTACCATTGTGAAGGACGAAGTCAATAGGATCCTGTACAATGAGATCAAAGACTGCTATGAACTGTCGCGACTCACTAAGGTCCATCAGACACAAACTCTGCTTGGTTCCGGGCCACAGCTTAATAGCAGGGAACGAGAGAGCGGACGAACTGGCCAGACAGTCTGCAAATAGAAATAGACATTAGCTAAGCAGACACATCACTGCGACCACCGATCAGTGCGTTATACCGGACTATAAGCGACATAATACAAAAAGAAGCCAACACGTCTTGGCCCGCAAGAAATGCCAAGATCAACGCGGCCAGAACTTAATAACGGCAAAACGAAGAAGATTCTGGTGTTAGACCGTAACTCGATCCGTGTACTCGTCGGACTAGCCACAGGACACTGCCCCATCGGAACAATGCTCCGGAAATGGAAACCGGAATCCAGCGATGTATGCCGAAGCTGTGGCGACGAGGAAGATACCGAGACGATCCAACATCTTCTGTGCCACTGCCCAGCTCTCCAAAATCCGTGCCTAACTTCGTTGGGCCGAAGATTCTTCACAGAGACTGCGGGCTTGGCGAATGCAGACATATCGGATCTCTTAAGATTCGTAAAGAACACGGAGTGGTTTAAGCCAGTACGCGACAGGATAGGTTTTTATAATGTGTACCCCACAGATGAAGGGCCTAAGGCCTCCAAGTGGATGTGATGTACACTCCCCCTCCGAAACCTAACATAACCTAAGGCGTGACGCTAACCACCATCGTATTACATTTGTTATGACCTTTTTTCGGAACCAGATGGCATATCGAGGTTCAACCTATCGAAAGCCTGCGCGATGGCGATGATGTATAATAAATTCATGAATTGGCTAGAAAGTCGCATCTCTATGATACACTGAGACCTGCTGACTTATAGCTTGTCTTGCTTGAAAGATCTCAACCAGATTACGGCATAAGAACGTGTTCGCGAAAAGCGTTTAACACCAGCAATTTGCATAAATGTCCATAATGCTTCCGTCATCTTGTGAGCGCGATAATTTTTATGGTTTCCCGAGAACACTTTTAGTGTCAAACTGACCCGAAATGCTACTTTGTGTGGCACACTTTGGCACTGGCATCGGCGATCCCTTAACTAGTTCATCGGCTTTATCTTCTTACCTCATTTTACATCACTTTCGGCTGCGAATTTGTATTGATTTTTCTTAAATATTCAGCTGAGTCTATAAAACTATGGTTAAATGGGACGATTTTAAATTGGAATGTATTGGGTTCAGTCGAATGGGTCACGTGGTATCACAATGGACCTTATCTGGATTAAGAGCGAATTATAACGCTAATGTTTGTAGAGGACGGTGCACTGAAATTTATTAGGCAGGGCTACGGAAGCGCCTGCGATAATCGTTTCATGGCACCACGCTTGCTTAACTCAGACAGTCGGTAGTCTTGTTTGTTGTCGTTTTCCTTGTACATCATCCCGTTGCAGTCAAAATGTCGCGCATTGTCTTTCCCATCCACTAAGTAACCAGAAGCGTGACGCAAATTCCTGTTCCTACTCTCAACCCCAAAGCCGCAGCTGGAATTTTTCTATCCCCCTCGACAAATGACAGATTCCATGGAAGTCGAAGCATACTAAGAAACTTTTCAGCCATGCGGCAACGAGATTGTCTGAGCCTGATCTAATGCCATCGTTCGTCTTTGATAGTCAAGGGCAAGTTGCTTCCAATCGCCAACATGAACTTGTCTTGCTACCACCACTGGTACCGGAGGTTTGGTCTTCTTGAACTAGAAACCTCGGACTCGAAGGCCCTCTTAAGCAGACCATTGGTTCGATGAATACTCGACGTGTCCGAGTCAGTGCAGTCGACGGTCTTTCGATGGTAGCACTCGAGGGTATCCTCATCATCCGTTTCTCGGCATACTCTGCAGCAACAGTGCAGCCTCATCAGCTCTAAGGCTTAGAGCGCCGGTATTTTTGAGGGCGAAAATCTTACGGTCACGGTGCCACACTAAAAATTTGAACAGCACATAAGACAGACCTACCACCAACCCTAGCCCCGGCGAAGACTTTCCAATGGCAAGAACAAATGGTACTAGCAGAAGGGAAGATCTCTTCAAAACCGACTGCGGACTCAGGCCCAAGGGCCTTCTGTGATAATTTCGAGAAATCTCTGGCAGAAGAACCAGAATCTCTCCAACATCTGCGAATGCCCAGCTCTAGCAAAGAAAAGGAGTGAGTTTCTAGAAAACACTTCTTCAGCTGGAGGACTAAAGCGGTGTTGAACTGAAAAACCAACTACGATTCAAACATCCCCCATTAAGGGTACAATGGACTACACCTACATCTTTCTACCGCTCATACAACTCGCAGATGTGTCCTCTTCTCCATTAACTTTCCTCGCCGACATTACCAAGTATCCGAATCAGCTTTTTTTTTGCCGTTCATTCGTATCGTCCACAAGTCTTAGTTAAACACATGTCTTACCACGTGACTCACGTTATTTTTATACCCGAAACAAGATTAGATCATACAGGCAGTTGCAGGCACTTAACGACAGAGTCATTGCTTTCATCGATTTTCGGGCTTGCCGATCATTGTATTCTCTCATTAGTCTGTAACCAGCCTAACCAGTCACGGTAGCGAGGCAATTAAACACTTTTTCAGAGCCACTTGAGTATAATTTCGCATTCTATAACCGGAGAGCTAGAAGTTATTGCCAGTCGTTTAAATATTTGACAAAACCATTGAATTGGTGAAGTGCTCTTCGGAAATCAAAATCGGAGTCATTCATGTCTCATTAGATCTCAAAATGGACAAGGTGACATGAACACAAAAATGGGAAGCATTCGACAAGCGCATATCTCAGATTCTTGTGCAGATATTTCGCGTGGAAATTCAGCACTTCGGAGTTTGGGTTTAACGATCTTGCCGAACTGCATCTAGTTGGTAGCATATGCGAGTGAGGTATCTGTTGACATTGTCACTGACCCACTTTAGTCACTCGAGGCTTGTTTAGAACGGCCGCAGCCCTATGGTTGGCTTTGAGCATGATCAGTTTTTGTCGAAAGGATGTACGCATGCTAGGAGGTGTCCATATAGGACTGCGATTTGGCACACATGCGTTGCGTCTAGGCATCCCTCATCCATGAAATCGAATCTGTTACATCATCATCTAAGTGCCCTGCAAAAGAGAGAAGACGGGTCCACCATTCATTGTGGAGCAAGAGGACTAATGTACGTCGAATCGAATTCCAAAACCTCCTAAGATTAATTTGGGGGCTCTTGGGCTTAAGAAAGGAACGCACAATAGGCACATATAGTCGATGTAATAGAACGTTGGCAGTAAATTCGTCAAGGCACACTAAGAGGAGGAAGAGACCGTACACCACCTCTTTTGCTCGCGCAGTGATGTTGACGCCCGTAACAAAATTCACCTGCGGGCCTACGACAATCTGAGCATTGTGAATGCCATCCCTGTAAGTCAGCTACAAATGTATCTCCCTAGTAATCAGCAATTGGCTTTAAAACGATTCACTGGGTTCAAAGTGGTTAACCATAATGAGCGTAAGTCAACTGAAGTAAGCTTAAGCAATTAAGCGAATACACTGAAATGATACACTCTTAACACAGTAGCCACAGCTTAGTTTCGTCAGGTTTCGTTAAGTTTCGTTCAATTTTGTTTACCTATTCGAGAGCTATATAACTCGTTTTCTACGTACATAAATGTCAATTGGTATTGAAATTTAGAAATAATTACGGCCATACTCTTTGGCTGATACCGAGATTCACGATATACGTCTTACTTTTCGTTAATTCCACGAATAGCTCTTGTAGTTGAATACATGCAGGGCTTCTAGTTTTGTTGCTTATGTCTACCTGCACCTGTTGTCAAACTAATCATTTTCCCCAGGTATCGTATCATAAAACCGAGTCTTCGGTTTATCTTTCGTCAAGTTTTGATATGAGCATAGGTTTACGCAAGCCAATTATGCTTTTCCTAACCTGTTCCCTATATCCCCTGTCCTCATTCCTCCTCCCCTGAGGATACTCCATCCACAACATTTCATCCACCTCGACAGGGTGTTCCAACATCACATGGATGAATAACTTGAAATTCTATCCGCACACTGAAACGCATTAATTCCTGTATCCACACACTGAGTGAGATATAAATCATTCCAAGCGCATCAATCATTCATAAATCTGCAATTTCCGCTCCCATCCATATCCACCATCACGCAGCAGATGCACTTCATTCCATTGCCACAATGTTGCAATAGGCTGCACGATTACGTACGTACTCATCTCTTGGGTGCTCACAAATCCGCATATCGTCGATTTCCAGCTCCTACACCTTGTGCATGAGATTATCCGCTGACTGAGTGATGAAATCCACTTCGAATTTGTTGAATTTTGTTGACAGGGTGCGGGTCAAATGCCTGCTGACAATTGTGTTGATTGTGTGCCTTTTCAAGTGGACTTCATGGAACCAGTTCGCAAATTAAATTCACTAAATGTTTATGCTTGTCAGTCCGACTAACCGGTGCCCGCTTGTTTTCTTTCTACTTTCAGATGAAAAAACTCAAGGATATTGAGCGCAATAAAAACATTATTAATAATAATTGCAACGTAACTAATAAAATAAATACGAACAATGAGAAACGTTTCATAAATACGACGTGTGGCGAAAAGGAATTCCATTCCATGGTAAGTTGACTTTGATATCTTACTTTCAATTGCAGCACAGCACGGTACTTGGGCGCGCGGTGATGAGCTGGTGTGGGGGCCCACTGATGTTTGCAAGTGCTCGCTGTGCCAGGTGATGTTATGGATTTTGGGGGCATTGGTGGTAATTTGAGGAGGGATTGAAGAGAAAATTGTTTGCCTGCCTTTTGATGTCAGCCTAATGTTAGGCTATAGAAATGGGAATTATTCTTTTTGACGATTCAGACGCTAAGCGAGTGCGCTCATAGCACTGTGGTAAGGACTCCCCCTACCAAGTGTCCCAACTCACGATTGGTAGGGATTTCTTTTTATTCGGCGCCAGCCACAGGACTTGTGTCGTTCATCCGGTATTTCCTTTCATTCATCGTGTCCAGCAATTGATTGTTGGTCATTTTTCAGCGCTTCGTCCTCTAACTTGTTTCTTAGAAACCATAGCAATTGGGGCATGCAGAAGGTAGGAACTTTGGGACCTCTCAAGGCTTCTAACGACCACCCAACAAATGCTTCCATTAGATATCTGGCGTTTAGTCTACTTTGCATGATAATGTATCAATTTCTACAACTCTAGTTGCCACCAGGCCGGAATATATAATAATCGATTGATCGGTTAGAACTTAATGTCTGTTATCGGTAGTGCTGCTTCTACTTGCAGCCGCCGTGTTATAGTGCATGAGTGTGTCGAATCCTAGGTAGGAAGGTAGGTAGAGATGATTGCATGAAAGCAAGAGATATAATATAATGCTCACTTAGACCAGCTGGTCCATTGTGGTGTCACTGGCGTCGAATCCTAACTTAATGACTGAAATTCCGTACAACAAATATATTTTTTTAGCGCAATGCGTTTTAAAGCACTGCCATTCGGAGTCTCTGTAGTCGGCTGCTGATGCCAAGGATCTTTCAAAGAGGTCGTAGCGAACCTACTCCAGTATTTGCTCGTGTTTCTGAACTGTCAGTGTTAACATCAATGCCTCTTACGCTCGGCTAACAACTTGCTAGGCGCAAGCCACCTGCCTTCCATCCTTTCGTGAATTCTACTAGCAGCTCTTCCATGCAGCAATGCAATAAATGCGTTCAACTGCTTGCGCCTGGGTGCTCTTTTTGTGAAACCAAATTCTCCTAAGTAGTGCCAAGTCAATGAACAGAAGCTTCGGTTATGACGTCGTAACTACGTTTGCAAAATATTTTGTACTTCTGCGAACTTTTATACTAACAAAACATAATAACAACAGATCAGCTTCGTTAAGTTTCGTTCATTATTGGATAGTTTCTGTGAGCATCGATGTGTCATGTTCTAAGTTCATTTGAATTAAGGAATTGCCCCACTGCTCTCACGCAACGATTGTTGCCCGACGACGTTAGCAAAGACATCCTCCTTACGCAGCTAAGCGCTAATACCTACTAAAGCCATCCGGGTGTCACAGAAGGGCAGTGATCGTATATCCTCTTTGGGGGACCGTTGGCATCGGCATTCTCTATAGGGGATTAAGCGAAAATCATGTCGATGTACAATTCAATTACACTTTATTTGTAAATTAGACGCCCATTATGAACCAGAGTTGAGTCGTTCCACACGTATATACAGGGTAGGCCAAATACAAGATTCTTAATAAAAATGCAATAAAATGAACAAAACTAAATTTTGTCCATGCATTGCGGCCTTATTAGTAAGAACAAACATTCCGATTAATTATGAAATACTACGTCGTTCAAGTGGCTGCCTCGGCTGGCTTCGCAACAGCCCAAAAAGACCTTGTTGATAGTTTCGGGCTGTAGCTCACAGAGTGCTTGGATGATATTAAACTTAAGTGCCTGAATAGTTTGCGGATTGTTGGCATAACATCCATAAAAAAAAGTCCAAAGGGGTCAAATGGGTCAATTGACATCGCCAAGACGGCTGAAAACACGATTTGCGAATTTGGCGCGCAAAATATCGATTGTGGTATGGGATCTGTGGCACGGCGTGCCATTCCATCCACTAGCATACCAGTCTCACGAAGTTTTTCCACAAACTTGCGTACAGCAGTTGCGGTGGGTGCGTCATTTCGATGAAAAGTTCTTCTTTTCAAAAAAAGCGCACTGTTTGGGCTACACAACACTCACTTTGGAAATAAGTTCTCAATATTTCCCAACGTTGTTTAGGCGTAAAGCGACGGGAAGTATGATACTAACTTTCTGTCAAGATTTTGAGCGGGAAACATCTTGCAGTGTCAAAATTACCTAGGTGGCCCAATCTGTAGTTCATGGCACTGTGTCCTTTACCGAAACTAGTTTCTATCGTTCCACGTATGCGGATATATATTCCCGAAAAGTAGCATGTGTACATAGATCTTATATTTTTTAATATATTTTGTACGGTGTTTGTGATGCATGCAAAACAACCATTCCCGGAAATTGAAAATGTGAACTATTGGAATTGTTTCACACAAATCTAACTGAAGCTTACAACTTTTTGGCTCGAATAGCAGATCTAAGCCATCGCTGTCCTGCACCAATCGTCGTAAGAAATGGTGTTTCTCATACTAATTATGTCCGGTCCATCCGATCACAATTTCTGATTTGGGATTATGTCAACCTTAAGGCAGCTTAGATCTTCTGCGAGTGGAGGCTAATCCACTAAACGTGGTATGCTAAGCCTTAATCACGTTCCAAGTACAGAACTGCATGTCGCTGTCCTTTTTTGTTTGCTGTGGTTGTCTTCAACGTGTCCCCCAGTACTCGATTCTGTTTTGTCTTATCTGCCGTCTTATTGTTTTTCATGGCAAAGAAGATAACTCCCGAGTGGGACTTCAGTCTCAATCATTTAACACTTTGCAAAGGATCGGACCTTGCTAAGCTAATGCAACGCAGTAAACGATTGGACGACAAGCAATTGGATGACAAGTCTGAGCGACGAATGGGCTCTTATTGAGTGCCAATTGTTCATCTATTGTCATACACAACTATACCAGTTACAAGCACCTAAACTAATCGGAAAGTAATCACTTTAAGCCTTGAAGAAATGACAGACGAAGCAGTCTTTGCGATCTGTCGTGTACTCGAATAAATGCGTACACAGCCCTCACCTCTAAGCGGAATTTTCACAGAGAGAACAACTCACTCTTGCTGGAACTAACATTCTCCTTCCGAAATATGTTGGACATGCTGTGGAAGCAGGCTGGGTCGAGTACAAGTTCATGCTAGTCTGAGCACTCGACGTCTCGTCTGCCACCATCGCGATAAGCTCCGACAGATCAACTCCTTAGGACCTCTCTCATTGGCAGCTGGCGACGATATCGCACTGGGATTTGACACCCCATCTTCTATCGAAGCTGAAGCGCAACTTCGAAGACAGAGGCTAAATGCAGATGAAGTATGGCTCGTCAATCTATTTTCAGAAATTTCTCTTGCTCGACACTTGTTTGCGTTCGAAAACTATTAAATTCCAGAACTTAAAGGCAAGCAACTGGAGGCACTGACTGAGAGTACATGTCCCGTCAAGAAAAATGTCTCAAACTTCTCAAAAGTCACCATAAACCTCTAGGTCCCCTCCACTTTTGAGAGAACAATGTTCGTGATGGGCCCAAGTCCACTTCGAACTGTAGCGCCACCTATAGCATATAAAGACAAACAAAGTCAAAGAGTATAAAACCCACTATTTCATTTAAAACAGTGTTTAACGATCTAGCGTCGTTGGTAAGCTGTTCATTGTCCATCCAAAACTGGGCCCAAAATCAACAGGTCCTGCATGCTATAAGTTTTCAAATCACAGCTTATTCCGAAATAATCACTTCCTCTACACCTCCCGCCTCCTGTCTGACGGCTGAAAGGATCACCGCGACAGCAAGCAATTCCCAAACCCAACGGTGCCGACTGTCAGACTGGATCAAAGTCCGTATCGCCATCCGAGCCGAGGGCAGATGCTTATCTGAATCGTATTCCAGAGATATCCATCTCCTAGCCAACACCTACGCGCTGCCTAAGTGCCTATTGTGTGCACGGGTTTCCCATCGCGCTGTTGGACAGATCCACGCCCCAAAAATCATGCCCATCACCTCCCGCCACACACACGCCCAGCCGCAGCGAAACCTTGAAACCCAACAAAGGCGCAGTTTAATCACGTCCATCATTTGCATCGATGACTTTTCGGGTGTGCACGGCGACGACGCGCATTCAGATGCCCGTCTGAGGTAGCACACCGCCGCGCACCGCTTAAGTTCAAGTTCAACCGCAAACCTCTTAAATTCATTGTGCAATCGCTGCTTGTTCGTCTCTTGACTGTATTCGCTTTTTTCTCTTCTCGTCTTTCTTGCAGCCACACGAAATCACTGAACGAATCTTGGAAGCTCACAACGATGTTCATGCATACGGGTCGAAGGTATGTGTCCCGTCCCAGTTGGCGGAGTTAACGTTTCAATCAGTCGTATAGCTAATTATGTATTTTTTTTTGTCCCACAGCAGGATCACCAGAATTCCGATTCAGATTCGGCACTGTCATCAGCGCCACCATCCATAAGTCCACAGCCACCGCCGACCGGTATGGAGCCCACGGATATCTGGCAAACGGTGAGTATCCGCACGTCTATAGGTTGCAGCAAATTCCCAGGGGAGCCGCCCAAGTCGATGGGACCTCTCAGCCGTAATCCCGAAAGTCACCTTCGTCTGGCGCATTGATCCCGTGTGCGCGACGCTTCGTGTTCGTGCCGTGCCGTGCGGGAGACGATCGTAGGAGGGCGGGCGGACGAGCTCTAAGGCGGGACACATTCGCCATTCGCAAGAAGTCTTGTGCGGGGATTATGTAAATTTATGAGTTTTTGAGAGAAGCGACTTGTCGCTGTCACTCGGTGGGTTGCGGGCGGTCAGCGGGAGTCGTGCTTCCATCGATCGGTGCAAAACAAGAAAAGTTAGTTACGGTTGTACCCAACGGCCGCTGTCCTTTGTCGGCGCAGTTGAGAGAGGGAGATCTTCATTTTGAGAGGATCAGTCTCCGTCCGTTGCTAGGGTTTCTGTGCCGCTCAAGGGCCTGAAGCTGCGGTGAAGGGGTAACGACCCACTAAAGGGTGGCAACGTGCTCTTTGCAATTCAATGCCACGACAATGACGCTGAAAATCGCAGTTAAAAGCGACTGAATGGGGATTCCTTTCGGAGTTTTATTGCGCCATAAATGAGCATTGCCTGAGTGTTCGCCCGGTTTGGTGGCCATGCAGTCGTCCATCGAATGTTTGATGACCTCTGTCGCTTCACCAGTGGCTGTGGGACAGAACGAAATGTGAAGGATCGTAAACAACTCCTGCGGAATGAGTTTTTGGAGCCGTTAAAGTCGTTGATGGCAACTGCGGACGTGTCACGTCATTACCTCTGGAGAAAATGGGCTCTGATCGGCGATTCGAAAAGTTCTTGGCCTTATTCGCCCATCATTTTTCGTTCAAATTGTTTGGTCTTTCTGATCAAAATTTGGTACCAAACATGTCTACCTACACATTTTTTCACCAAAACCGAGACGAAATTTGGACAAAGAAAGATTCAGAAGAACTATTCATGGATTGGAGAAACTATTTACACCGACCAGATAAGAACGATAGGAAGTTAATTTTAAATAAAACAACAATGGTAGGAGATATAAAATCGATTCTTGCTTTTTTTTGAAGCTACATTGATGCAATTATGTCTGAAATAGCACATCATTCAAATGGACACCTTAGCCTCGGTGGAAGTGCTTTATGCGATCAGTGCAATTTTTGACGGTACAATATGTTAGCACGTTAGTGTTTGACCGCGACCACAGTCGCCGCCTACGAGCTTGCTAGCGTAAGGTGTGTACGTAACCCCAGAGAAAACAATCGGATGGTGTCAAGTCGCAGGACCACGGCGCCAATTGACGAAGGCTCGCTGTGATACGACCCAGTCGCCAAATTTCTCCGTCACAACTTCGGACGTTGCGGCGCTTGTATGGCATGCAACACCGTCTTGGTGGAACAACAGCTTGGATGTATAGATATTGTCGAGCTCTGGCAGCAGAAAGTCAGTTAACATCGCTCTATACCTGAGACCATTAAAGGTGACGGTGTCTAGTTCCCATTTCGAAAGCAATAGGGTCTGATGATGCGGCCATGCCATAAACCGCACGAAACAGTCAATCGTTGTGGATGCACTGAAGCTGGGTAGAATAGTTGGTTCCTTGTTGTTACATAGCTGCTCAGCCAAGACTTTTTGCACGGATCGAGCTCACTTGCTTGTCTCTGGACATTCGCCCTCAATTCTGGCGTCAGCTAGATCATATACGGATATATGCCCAAATCCAGCCGCAAAAGAAGCAGGACGCTCTGGCTATGCCCAATTCAGCTGATCGGAATCAAAGTCTTCTTCGATACTAGCCCTGCGGCGGTTAAGTTTTCTTTTTTTTTCGCACCAATCTCTGTCTGGTCGGTGGCTAAGGTCCAAAATGCCCCAACTGCATGAAGACGACCGTCACGGTTACTGGATCTTTACCTCGAGTGTCAGACCAACAGGGACTGTACGGAGTCTCAGTTTGGTGGACAGCACTAAGCAAAGTTGATTACTGTCAGGCACTCAACTGAGCCTGCACGTGTATCAGCGAAGCGTTGAAAAGCACTCCGTCTGATGCCCTTAACATACTCGTCCACCTTCCTCCATTGGAACTATTTTTGCAAGCAAGTAGCAGCCAGCACAGCCCTGTGACTAAAAACACCCCGACTGTGGTTCGAACTCACCATCGGTCACTCAACTATCCTTAGTGAATTCAACTTTCTTCCTAACGACACCCATCGTCTTCTACCCCAAGCAGTCTTCGAGAAGAAATCGTCCACCAGCATTCCTCGCAGTTCGGATTGAATGTGTGAAAATCAGACGCTGGACAATCCCCTGCGTATCTACACAGATGAATCGAAGATGGACGAAGGAGTGTAGGGTGTAGGTGTCTACTCTCAAGACCTTAATATTGCTCCTATTGCATCCAAAGGGATATATTCTAATAGCTCCATATTTTCGGACAACTAGGCCGCAATTAAGTCCTTGGATCACATTTTCCATTCAAAAACATCCCTTAATTGCAGGGTGTCACTTAACGAGATGGCTGAGCAGTTCAACATACACCACATTTGGGTGCCGAGACACTGTGACATGTTGGGCAGTCGACAGAATTACTAGGTCCGGTACCACCTCTTCCCTAGAGCCAGGAGGAGAACCACCTTCTATGTCTATCAGCTACAGTCTATCATCTTCTTAAGATACACTCAGTTAGAGCAACCAGCCACAAGTGGTTAGAAAGTACCTGCCTTAAGACCATGGCCAGCACTAAATCCTAAACGATACCTCTGTCTGCTCAGACTAAGCTGACCTTCGTTCAGGACGATCATCGGCGTCATAACCGAAAACAGGCGTCGCAGAGGGTTTCATCGCTTAGGCCAAGCTCATTTAGATGTTTGGCGAAGGTGTGGTGGCCTTTTAGTACGCCGGTAATTCGTCTGAATGTCACGGATTTCTTACAGACGATAGAGAGCATGCGCTTGTTTTGTTCACATCCTGGAGACTCATGCCACCTCCGGTTGTGCTCTCGTGAAGCCCAACCATCGATGGAAGCCCTAACTTAAGACGCTAGTAGTCCCATTACAGATCCTAAGTGTACCTCCTGTGATCCTTATCTAGCACGTTCATCGGCGATTTCATTTCATGCCTTGATCCCTTGGTGGCCCGGGATCTGCCGATCAAAGATCAAATTTAGAGAAGACTTATTCCTGGACTATTCTGGATTGGTTAAAGGGCTGAGTAGGGTCTTAAGCGCGGCTTAGCTGTTCCTACAGACACAAATACTTCGCCCCTTCCACCTATTGTTCACAAAATAGGGCCATTAGAACGCAAATTTACTTAACAATGTGTGCAGTCTAATGTTGTAGCACTCCACGAAGGCGCCAGCCCGATTTTGGAGCGGTCTCGGAGCCATCCGTGCAGATTCGACCTGGCTCAAATTCTGGCCAGAATCAGACCTGAGTGCAGGGAAGGGGGCTTAATATTTTGACACCCTCCGCGAACTAAATAGCGTAAGCATTAGCCAGCTAAACCACTTTTTAAGCACCAACTTGTTCCAAGATTTGGAGTAGTCAATCTGCGTGGTCACAATGGGCCTACTTTTCCTGCCTTTTGGCAGCCACTACAACCTAACCTAACCTTACGAACCCCGCGTTTGAGGTTTCGAACACAAGTCGACAAAGACATTAGCCAAAATTGGAGACAGCTAGTAAAAAACCGCGGTAGATGTTAAGACTTGTTAGTTGATGCTACCTTAGACTCAAGCGTCACACAAATAAGAACAAAGAGTGGTAGCCATAGGCTGTTGAGTCTCCAGTGATTTTAAGTCATTGGCAGTGGATGCCTTATTCTTAGATTTACAACATGATCTTCCAAACTTTGCACGGATCTTTTTCTATTCGAATTCTTCTTCGCTTACATTCAGGTCACTGCAGCCATTGGTTGAAACAACGCGTCTTGCAAACAGTTGCTTTCATAGATCTTCAGCTGAATAGCGGCTTCGTCAACTCATCGGTTCCTGATATTCTGCCATGAAGTTGTCTTACAGTCTACGAGCTCGTCATCGTCTTGAAAAACGAACTGAAATGAATCTCCAACAAGGAATTGAAGCTATTTTGGATCTGCAAAAATTAACTTACATATGTTAAGCTCCTAATGAGCTACTTATCCGGTCTTCAAAGGACATTATCTTCTTTCCCCCCTTTTTTTTCCCGAATCTACAAACAAATTTCTGATAAATTCCCCACTAATGCTTGTCATCTCTTCTCCCTCCGCAGATAAGAAACTACACAAAAGATCTTGAAAATGTACAAAATGAATTGGAGTCCATTCGAAAGGAAAATGAAACACTACAAAAGGAACTGAAACTAGCTAAAATCCAAATCAAGGAATCTGAAAAGACTGCTTTGGATGTAAGTTCACACGTCTATGGCATGCGAATATTTGTTTAATTCACAACTCTTTCATTCTAGGCCACAAATACAGCAAAACTGCAACAGCAGCAACACCATCAACTGCAGGAGCGTATCAAGTATCTTGAACAAAGGGAGAATGAGCTACAGGAGGAGACACATGAGCTACGTGAACAAAACGAACTTTTAGAATTTAGAATATTAGAATTAGAGGAAAGTAATGATAAGGTAAGTCAGAAAGCAACTACATATGTAAATCAAATGATTTCTGAATTTTTTGTCAGAAGGGGTTTGGGTCAGAAATAAATGAGTAAATAAGATATTCAACTTCTTCCTCTCTTGACCCTGGATTTAATCTAACAGCGTTCTTTATGCGCTTTTTCGTCCCCTGTCTGTGAATATGTGAGAGCTCTTGCTAACAGCTGGTAAACAGCTTCTCTTCCCTTCTCCAACCGTAGTAGTGGGGTGAATTAGAGTGCTTATTTGAAAATTCGTTTGTTACATACACTTTTTCTCAAATTTCGGTGTCAAATTTTCAACACAGCAAGGAGGCGTAAACAATTGAACAAAGCGTATGTTCATGAAGTATCCTTTTGCGAGTTACAGTCTGAGGTACTAGGGAAATGTCCATTATTTACATTAATTATTAATTAATACACAAATTATTAATATGCATATGCATAATAACGAAAAAAATGCATTCACACGAAACATGTGTACTGGTAACTAATAATAACAATATTATTAAAATATTTGCTTCAATTACTTAAAATAAACGGCTTCTTTACTCATTTTATTTTTTTTTTACCGAAATAGTGATGAAAGTTAATTTAGGTAGCAATATGTAGCCATTTTTCTTAACAAATTATGTGTTCAAAATTCATAAGTTTTCACAATTCATGAATGAAGGCTATGAAACTTTAATGGCATATAATTTATAAATCAGCTATACATTACTCTGAAGAATTAAATTGATGCAAAGTATATAGAGCGTAGCATTACATTTTTAGACACGCGAGCCCCTATATACCCATATACACCCTCCGAATAATACTACATGATCGTGGGCAAATTCACGAATTGGCGGCCATGTTTGCTAAAATATCCGCGAATTTTCCCCCATTTTCGTGGTAAATCCGGGAATCTTGAAAAATTATGTGTGAAATACAAGTGAATTGCACTACACACTAAACCCTCACGGCCTACACTTCAAAATTGTCGCCATGGACTAGGGGTAAAAATGGCCGAAGTTGAATCTGTCTTTACTCATTAATTTCTGGTTTGGGTTCTTAGATTGCGATCAGAGATGTGCAGGAGGCAAATTTTTGCTCATTGGGATCATTCGCTGGTTCGGATGTCAGGGATGTACAGTCATACTAATCTCGAATGTCTACCGCTCGCTTACACGCATAAACACCATTGACGGGCTCTACAAATTTGTCTCTCAAATTCACCAGTTTAGATACTTCTCGGTTATACCGTCAGTCTCGAAACTATATACACTATAAAGTTGTCTGAGTTCTCAAAAAAAAAAAAACATCAAATCCCCAAAGGGGGTCCAAAGAAAGAAATCTTAAACGCAATTTTCTCTAGCAATTAGTAATGTACTTGAAACAAAAACAAAATACATGAGGATATCCCATAAACTAAATGCACAGTGGGTGAGAACCCAAAAATGTTACAAAATTTACAATCACCAACAAATCGCCCTTCTAAGCTTCGCTTGGAAATGCTGTGGCCGCAGGTTGTTCTTCAGATTGTTCAAGTAACCAAACCCACCCATTTTGATGATTGATCACTCGAGGTGCTACCATAAGTCCATAAGTCGCTTTACGTAATTTACATGTTAGTTTACTTACTTTTGAGACGTACATTTTGCTTAATTTTTGGTGAATGGCCCGATGTGCCTATAGCTGGATTATCCTTATATATTTTCCTGTTTTAAGGACATTAGTAATAACTATACAAAACAGCATTCAAAGTTTTTTCTTGGAGTCCCGTCTGAATTTAATGTTTGCTAAGAACACAGACAACTTTATACTGAATACTTACTTTTGAGACTGACTAAGACAGCCACTTAAATCACTTTTTTGAAAAACACCCTTTTCTTAATAAACTGATTCCTACTTTATGCCCGCATACAGCACGGTTTGTGCATTTTAGTTCAGTCCAGAGAGCGCTCAGCTTAGTTCTTCTAGTTCATTTAGTTGAATGTGTAGATCACCGCTCAGGAAATTGAATCTTGTGCGCTTTTCGCCGGCAGGCCGCCATATTATCACATTCATTATTAAAATTTCCTTCACATACACCACCGGAACGTCGACGATGCTCGATGCTGCTGTGGTTAAGCAAAAATAAACCTGATGTGGACAATGACACACACAAAGCACTCCATTTAGTTCTGTTTAGTTGGGTTTAGTTCAAGTATTCTTACTGAATTACATGTATACAGAGTAAGGCAGTTCACTTGTTAGAGCTCTTTTTTCAACTAATTCATTCGTGAACTATACAAGCCTACATACAGCTAATTTATAATCAAAAAATGTAATTTTCTGACAAAAGGAATTCAAATGAAGTGCCTAACGTCAATGAGACTTATAATCGAATTCGTTTAAGTAGCTGCCGCAAAGAAGAGATGTAACCGGAAACGAAACTTTCCCACTTTGCGGCCAAAATTTAAAAGAAAACCCTTAAAAAAACAGCACTTTGCCTACTTAGCAAAGCTCAATGCTTTACTTGTGTGGAAGATAACTAAGTTTTCGATCCATCATCTGTCAGTTGCACAAGTTTTGTTTTAATTTGTCAACTCTTCTCAGTTAGCTTATAGGATCACTAGCAAACTACAAATCCAAGCGAAACGTTGCCTTAACGTCTTAGAACACAACGTGTCTCGCACTCCCTTTCAGACCTTCCTTCTTGATCTCAACCAGTTTACAGAACACCCTTCATCAACTGCAGGAAAACGATCTGGCATATACACCGCAGGTCTGTCTTTATGTTCGGTTTGTCTTGACATAGCTTGACTAGCTGTCACACTGTAACACAGCAAGTTACTAGATTGAGTAACTTTTCTCACAAATGTGCTTAAGAATGCTGCAAACGCCATGTACTCCGTTCGTAAAATATCAACTTGGCCAGGGCCAGTTCGCCACAGAGGTGCCTCTCTATGGGTCGCAGCGCAGGCTTCGTACGCACCTCCAGTGCTCGGGTATTCGACAAGTGCAGTCTAGGTCCAGGCCCCTAGATATTTGCATTTTCTCCACAAAGTGCCTTTTAAATCCTTTGCCTTTCCTATTCCATGAGGTCTTCTTTCCTACCGAATCTACATACCGCGTGTTTACATTACATTACACAGTTAGGATGAGTTGGTACCAGGGCAAAAGGTATCGCCCACGATGATTAAATAAACTAAGTTGACATCAAAGGACACACAAGAAAAAGTTCAATAAATTTTGCTACAGAAATTGCAGGAGACGTTCTTCCTCCTCGCCAAGATGGCTTTAATAATTCTGTTAAAAGCCAAATGTTGTCACTGCATCAGAAAACCCCTAACAACACACCCCAAAAAATCACCAACAGCTTTCCTCTACCGCAACACCCAAAAGTATGCACTAAATTTCCTGCACTGTACACAGAAAAGCTTTTGTTAACATTCTGCAGTCACGCACCATCTGTTATCCCAACAAACACTCACAGCCCCTGCCGCGGCAAACATTTCAGCTCACACCGCAATCCAACAGCTGATGACGTAAGAGCTTTCATTTCATTTAATTTCTCTTTGATCCAATTTGACGCCCGTTGACTTCTGGTGCCAGCGCTGACCCCAGCCGCACGTCCAAACGGTTTCTCAGCCACGATTACCTCATCCGCACGGCTTTTCGGTTGATTTTGTGATTTATCGCAGCTGGCGTGCGCGGCCGTTGGCTTTCTTCGTCTAATTCGCATACGAGTTATGCATAATTACCACACACATTGTTGGCCACTTTAATCACACTTTCTTTCCTCCCTGGTCGCACAATTCATTCGGTGGCGTACCGAAGCGGTCATCCGTGTGGCAATGAACCTCCGACAATATCGTGACCAACCCGAATGAGATGCCAAGACCCACTGACACGCGAGTGGGCAGTGATGGCAGAAAAAAAAAAATAAACATGACATCTCCCCGACGGGGAATTGAACCCCGGTCTCCCGCGTGACAGGCGGGGATACTGACCACTATACTATCGAGGATGTTGGGGCTCAGTCGGACAGTCTTCAGTGTTCCGCCGGAGGATTCGTGTCTAGGTCTAGCCTGGCCCTGAGTGGAAATAGCGTGTGCCGACCGGGTGAATCGCACACATTGCTGCGAAGTTAATCAGCAAAGACCGGGTTTGAATGGCCTAAACGGCGGTAAATGAATTCGATAAGGCTGCGGTTGAGTGAAGAATGTCGCGTTGTTGAAATTTGAATTTGTTGTCTCCGTCAGTTCGCAAACAACTCGGCGCCGCCGGTAATGGTGACCACGACAAGAGGGTGTTCAGAGCGGCGTGTGAACATTGTCAACCAACAAAGGACACGCGGAGTGTGCACACAAAGGGCTGCTGCGAGTGATTAGAGGGTTTGGCTTAAAGTGGGCACGGCCGCGTTGTTAGAGGGAAATTCGCCAGTCGCATGGGACGCTTGAAGGTTGACAGAGTGACGTGAGTGGTTAACCTACATTCGCCTTTGACGGCGTTATGAATTCGAAAGTGGATACTGTGCGCGGTGTTTTTACTTGTATTTGAAGAGTGAGTGTGAACTATCCTTCGAATGTGAGCTAATCTAATTGCTGGGAAGGTTTATTAATCTGCATTGTCACGGCTGATGATGGTGTAAGGAGTGGAAGAATGGCACGCACGGCTTATTATGCAATGCCGGTAAGTTGAGGTAAGGGAGGATGGGCAATTTGAAGTGTTTATAAACCAATACCACTTGGATTGGGGGAAGACTAGGTAAAGGTGTGGTGCAACATTGCGGGTTTTTACTTGAGTCCAAGTGTATGCGAGTTCAGTTCGTTTAAATGTGAGTGTAAAGCTATCGTCACAAAGTGCAGTTCGTTGGTGAATTTGTTGACAGTTTCAAGAAGTCTGTCAACATCGGGTCTCACTGCCTTTTTGTTCTAGATTGTGGTATCTACGGACTCAAGTTTTGCACCCAAATCAGTGTCACCTTTTCGCTACATAAGGACCAGTGTCAACGTACTTTCAAAGATCCGCATTTTTTATTTATCTAAGTGTTGTCAGAAGCAATCTATTTACCAAGTTTCTTTCAATTCCGTGCAATGGTTCGGGATAAGGAGTTCAACAAACATTGAAACCTAGAAAAATTTCACAATCTATCTTAAAATGTATGATATTAAATTGTGAGGTCAAATTACATCTTTCCGTTCAAGAATGGGTTTAAATTGTGAGCTTTACTTTCGGCGAGTATGCAGCTAAGCCTCCCAAGCAAGCAGATAGAAGCCTTCAAAGAATCAAAGCGACGCAAGTAGCTCATTTTAAGTATTGATTCAACGACGACTGCTCTGTGACAACGTTGCCGAAAAAATGTTTTACAAAGTGCCACCATTGCTACGATCCGGAAACAGGAAACAATCACTAGGGGCAAAGTCTGGACTATAGGGTGGGTGTTGGATTTCTTCGAAACCACAATCTCGCGCAGCAGCCTTGGAAACTCGCGCCGTGTGAACAGGAGCGTTCTCATGAAGAAGCAACACACTCGCTGCGAGTTTACCCCGTCTTTTCTTTATAATTCCCTCCCGCAAATTATGCAAAGTGGAAGCGTAGGATATGGCGTTGATGGTATCACCTTTTGTTTGTACTCAATGAGCAAGATTCCATTTGAGTCCCAAAAAACTGTGGCCATGAGCTTCCCGGCCGACGGAGTGACTTTGAACTTCCTCGGGGGGTCTGTTCCTTTTTTATGCCACTGCATGCACTCTTGTTTGCTTTCAGGGTCATAGTGGTGGACAAATGTTTCGTCAACAGTAACAATTCGATCCATAACACCGTCCGCGTTCTCACTACACATCTCCAAAAGCTCTCTATAGCATGCGATTCTCACTTTATTCTGAGGCGCTGTGAGCATTCGTGGCACCCCTTTGAAAGGTTAAGATGGTCATGAAGAATGGTGTGAATGGTACCAATTGAAAGCTTGGTGATCTCTGCCATCATTTTCACCTTTATTCGGGCATCCTCAAGAACAAGTTTTTCGACTTCTTTGATGCCTTCTCCCGTACAAGCAGTAGCCGGGGCGCCGGAGCGGGGGTCGTCTTCAATGCTCTCTTTGCCTCTCTCGAACTCACTTGACCACTTTTGCACAGTTGATAGTGAAGGTTCGGAACCCTGGTAAACAGCCACCATCTCTTCATGAATAGTTTTTTGACTTTTTTCCCAGCTTAGTGAGAAATTTAATTACAGCGCGATGCTCAATTTTCACCATCATCGTCTCAGTTGCCTTTATGATTCTGTTTAACAAGAGATAAAACGCGAATTAATAATCACATTTATATGAAATTTTACATGAATGCACTAAAATGATAGTATTACTTGATAAATAAGTCAATTTATATATACAACCACAGCTTCACCCCGATACCGAGAATATATTGAACACCCCTCGTAGCAAAAAGTGCCATTTTAAGGCCACGAGTGCCACAAACGGAAATATACCAAAATACTTACCATTTACACATATTCATCGAAACGATGCAGCCATTGCTTACATTTACCTTCCGAAAGAGTTGAATGCTCGTTAAGTTTCGTTGAATATGTCACAAGCTGTCTTCTAAACGATGATGTAAATATGTTCATTTTTAAATTGTTCACCAGAGCCATGCAATGTTAAAGTGCCACAGTGCCATTTCAATCAAAAAGTGCCATAATGCCAAATGCTCTGTGACCATTAGGTCAGTGTCATTAAGTGTCGTTTCTTTTTAAAGCTATAGTTCCCTGATACAAATATTTGGGTTAGGACTGCGATAACGAGGACGAAATTCCTTCATCACTGACCAGAGCTTCAGTTCTTGAACAGCCTCAATTTCAACGACGCTGGGCCAAAAGAGCTGGTGATATGACTATGAATCCTCCCTACAACTTGATGGTCGAGTTGATTGACCGGGCTAAAACGAGTTACATTCAAATCGTCCTAAGTAACGCTAAAGTAAGTGAAAAGATTGATCCTTTGCAAATATGGCTCAGTTATTCTTCAGTGCGTGCAAGTCGCATCCAGGTCATCGTCCAGTGCTACACAGGCCCTCTGGTTCGGAATTGAGAAGTAGTCTTTCACCTTAGTCCACGTAATGGCTTTATTAGGTTGCGGATCCCTAGAAGCGTAGCCTAGTGTAGATTTACGTCGGTGTACAGCTTGTGACTGAATATTCTCTTTCTGAACAAAGCTTACCAGCAAAACTCGAAATATGTACTAAAATTTTCTTTACAGTGTCGCTATTCATACTCGGGACCACGTACAAGTAATTTCCGTGGGTCCTCTCTTCTATATAATGGTGGTTCAATAAGAATTCAATTAGCATTAGGTGCCTTTTTAGAATTCAGGCCACGTTGCCAAATCAATGCTGGTCTTCTCGAAGAAGACGTCAATAGCAAGGAGCCCCGGATTCGAAGTTCATCTTAGCTTAGCATTGATGTTCATGTGCTCGATGTGGCTTTGTCAGCTCCATCGACGGATCTTTATCTACCGAACTACTACGTCTTTGCGCAGCTCATTTAGCTCACGGCTTTGCCTTCAAGTTCGTTTGTCTACCTCGCAAATACCCAACAATGGGTTGTTGACATTCTGCTCATCGTCTAGTTTTCGGTTCCATATAGGCCTGAAAGAAAAAAGGACACAATTTTGGTCCTTCGAGCCAGAATTATGACCCAAGTTGTTCTGATAAACCGAAGAAGCAACCGTCATTCTTCGTTGAATCCCCGCCAGACAAACACCATAACTACCTCGAAATTGTAGCTTTCGATCGTGACATTATGCTGTAGGCGGTGACGACGGATAGATTTTTGCTCGGCAGCTTGTACAATTGCACACTTTTCCTATCTGTCTGACAGTTGTTCGCTACTTGTTGCTTACACTTATCTGCCTTAATTCACTGACAACCCTATTTCAGCCACTTCCATTTCAATGTCTGCCTCGAAAGTTGGTTTCCTGTGTTCACCCAATCAATTTCAAATCAGTTTTTGACGTTTAAAGATTCGATGAATTCATGATCGACCTTCATTGAGCAGTAACCATTTTCCATATTTTACCTTCTATCCATTTAGCTTCCAGCCAAGCTTGACCACAAAAGTAGACACGGGTTGTAGAGCTGCGCCCAGTGCAGGCTATTCATTATATGCCACAACGATACCAAGAGTTATCAACAGTCCATGTTGATTTCCTCTGACTGAAACAATACACATAATGACCGATGATTTTTTGTAGAACATTATATGCAGCGCTTTATACTTGTCGATCGTATCTAAGAGAATTCACATACCAGATCTTTCTTCCTCTGACCATATCTTGTAGAGATCAGCTGCTGTATACACCTAGATTATATCCATACCCGCTTTGGAGACTTAAGGGAAAAGTAAAATTGAAAGTTCTCAAGTCAAAGGAACTGAATTCTCGATATCACCATCGACTACTGGTGGATCGTCAGTCAATTCCCAGATTGGATTGCTCAATTGTATTGCTTTTTGGCTCGTACTTTAATAGTTCTCCCAGCGATAGTCCTTCGGTCAGTCTGCTTAGAGCACTCATTATTGCCGACTGTCTACGAATTACACGCATGATTTCTGGCAGATTTTCTGCTTCGATGTTTGTCTTCAGTTGATCAAACCTTGATGTGCTAATAGCTGGCACATATGTACGCTGAATATTTGTCAAATTATTTGTTCCTGAAGTAATTACGTATGTTCCACGGGGGCAACTGGCGATACCTTTAGCTTTGAATCTACTTATGAAATCTAAATTATTCCAATGCTGTAATCGCCAAGTTGAAAATGATTATCTGCATCTCTGGATCACTGTTGTTTACATCGGGTGGTCGACTTTTAGTAAAGAGCGCTGGCATACAGAGCAGGCAATTGAAATAAACAGAAGTGATTGGATGTATGTGTGGACACTCACGACACAGGCTTCGATACTGCACCCAATTTGACGGTCCATAGATCACTTCTCTTCATTTAGGTACTACAGTCTGGGTGGTTCCAGCGTGACGCTGTAATAAATCATATTGTGCGTGCTATTGTTCTCTCTCTATTGGAAGGGTCTTAGCATGCTGTAAAAATGTATAGAACTTTTCCTTGACAGTGGTACTCTCTAAGCCTCGTAAGTGATTCGAAGAAGAAAATCCCGTGAAAATAGAATGCATTTATAAAAGGTGTTTTTTAGAGGTATATAACTTTAAGCTGCCATTTTGTCAGCTGTCAAGTGATTCATTCTTGGTTTAGTTTGGCATTTCAACATGAATACACTGACGCCTGAACAACGCTTCCAAATTGTGCAAATTGTTATATATTTTGAAAATCATGGTTCTGTTCGAAATATGTCTATTTTCACTACACTCATTTTTGGTTGAATGGCTACGTCAATAATCCTCAAGTGTATGTTGAGACCCCGTAACATTCACAAAATCTGACTGTTTGGTGTGCCTTATGGGTTACAGAACGTTACAGTCAATGGTAACCTGTATAGAGCCATGATTAGTGACTTTTTCGTTAATCAGTTGAACAACCATGATGTGCACGAGCTGTGGTTTCAACAAGACGGCGCAACATGTCACACAGCTCGTGCAACAATTGATTTATTGAAAGAAACGTTTGGTAACCTCATAGTTTCACGTTACGGACCCGTGAATTGGCCTCCAAGATCGTGCGATTTAACGCCGCTTGTCTATTTTCTGTGGGGATATGTGAAACCGCTATCTACGCCGATAAGCCCGAAGCGATTGACCGTTTGGAGGACAACATTCGCCGCGTTATTGCCGATATACGACCACAAATTTTGAAAAAATTCATGAAAAAATTGAATTGAAAACTCCAGATTAGACTACGTCTAAGCCAGCCGTGGCGGCCATATGCCAGAAATCAGTAATGCCAGAACATTATCTCTCGAATAAAGTAAATTTCATGTCAATTCAATCAAATCAAATATATCCGGTGTCCAATCAGAAACAGCTTGACGCACTTCCTGTCTACAACACGATTTTCTTGTCTCAAACCCATTTGCCTGAGTGGTTGCTCCAAGAGTAACTCAAAAACGGCAGGCGACTACTTCTAAAGAGGTTATAAACCTGCAAACATGCAGACACAGCTGCCACAAATCTGTCGCAAATTCGATAAACAAGGCAAACAATTAAAAAAGGGCATAAAATTGTACATGTCGCTTCATCGTCATCGGATGTGCACAAAATACATCAAACTGCCCTTTGTTCCATCTGATTGCTGTCAACTCACGAAAGGGGATAGACCTATCTAAACACCAGACCACCAACAATCACCTGAAGACCATGTCACTCTGCCCATTTGGCCATGCTCAACGATCGCCCCGTGCCATTGTAAACTAGTAGTCCGCCTTAGCCCGATCCAGTGCACAAATAATTGCCCAGTTTATCTTGATTCGAGAGCAATCTCATCTAATCTCTGTTTACATGATGCAACAGCAACTGCAACGAAAAACGGAATCTCTGCTCAATGCCAGGCCGTGTCTAATTGCCCGCGATAAACACTTAATTGCCTTTGAAATGTGCGCGTTACGTAAGGGCGAGATGGAGAACGGAGCGACGTCACGTTGCCAGGTAGGCCCACAATTAAGATTCCAATTCGTTCAGAAGCGCCAAGCCCACAACGTGATCGTCGGCCTACGCACCACCACGGGCCACCGGCATCAACATCGGCACTTTCGGCGATGGCCGGTCCGTCACATCGACTTGATGGAAATGGACGGCTTGCCATATTCAGACCGGACTCGGACATTTCGCGCAATCTGCGCACCCACATGTGTGTCCGAAGCAGAACCTTGTTTTGATTCCCAAGTCGTTACAGTCACTAATTTGTTCTGATGTTTGTTAAAGTGCCCACATGGACGTCAGCCCCTCTGCCCGGCCCAAGAAGCAATCAAATTCCATTTAGAGTGACCTTAAGCCGAGCGGTTGTGATTCAATTCCCCGCACGCCGGTAATCTGCCTTAATGGCCATTGACTCATGCAGCATTTATGCGAGTGAATCGCTCGCGGACGACCGCGTGTTGGAATGCCAGGCGTTACTTGGAACTGCTGGGGATGGTTGGCTCGGACGCAGTTGTGCGGGTCAAATATTTGTCACAAGAGATCCATTGAATTTTAATCTCGGCGATAGCGTGTGAAAAAAATATGAATGCTGTGGGTTAAGCGACGGCGGCGGATTAAGCCATAATGGGGCAGCTTGTGGTGGTGGTGGAGAATGACTGTGGCGGTGGCGGATGAAGAAAACAGATGACTGACTGCTTGGGGTCTGGGGTGATGACCAGACGTCTGCACATTGCTTATTGGAGACTTCAGTTGGCATTTGTTGCAAAGCGAAGGAATGGCTCTTCTGTTGTCGTGATAGCGATTTTCCTGATATGTACCAATATTCAGTTTTTTGCTAGACCCTGGGACGATATGACATCTTTTGGCGCCAATTATGTCAGTCGTGTGAAAAGTCGCTGATCGAAAAATGGAGGAGTTTCAAAATTCGCAACAGTCGGGTGGCAAAAGCGGAGTTGACTTTCCGAGGCTGATATAGCTGTCCATCAAACTTAGTCGCTCCTCTAAGAGTGCCACAAAAACTATCAGGTAGACGCCTTTATCTAAAGAGGTACATGTATTTGACTTCTTAAAATGCGGTCTTATTTCACCCGTCACTGTAGTCACAGGCATTGGGTCAGACAACAAACGAGTTGCCTGCTGCGCTAACTTGAGCTCCAGATATCTTCTTTCTCTCGAAGAAGAAGAATTATCCTGAGTGGACCTACACTTCGATATTTTTAAAGCTGGTCTTGGCCTGTTTAATGTTTCATATGGAAGAAGTCAGATTGGTGGTGACCGCGTCAATGTGGTTTATGAGTCTCGTTGGAATGCACATTCTCTGTTGCCCAACGCTCCAAAGTGCCTTCCAATTCGCGATGAACCCATGATGGACAAGCGCAACCGGAGAATGTCCACCGACTTTTAAAGCCATTCGTTCAAGCCATTTCAAGCATTCTGTTTGAATGAGGCTTGCTGCTACTCTAGCGAAGCAGAAGTTCACATCACAAATCGTCGAGTGAGAAATGCCACTTCGATCCAGTGAGATGACGGGTTCGTTAGAGAGAATATGCTTTTCAAAGAAATGGTGCCAACATTGGCATTCAAGTACAAACTTGAGCATTAAATTGAAAAAATGAGGACGAAGCTGCAGAGAGGCAGAATAGTTGGCATTTAGGCCACAATTCCACGAGGATGGAATGATCTCCTACCCACTAAACCATTGTGAGAGTGTGATGTTAAGTTGGTCAAGGCGGATGCACTTCATTGTACTCAAATTGTGTAAGTAAGGCCGCTTTTACGCGCAACTTTTTATTGACGATTTTCTGCAATTACCTTTGTGATCGCAAGCCACTTTTACACGTAGAAATAACCCAGTTGCAATTCCTGGTCAATTTTTTCGCTTCACACCCTTTCACACATGTGTTATCTCTTTCTTACATATGCATAGCATGCTTCCAATACCCAACACTGAGAAGGCAAGAATAAAGCAACTCGAAAAAACGAAAAGAGATACAAGGGAACACGAAGGATCAATCGCAATTCACGGGCACACGCAACTCGGGCCACCCCTTGCACGTTTCTCCTCCCTTGCCAACAAGATTGGAAAGTTGCAGACAAACTTAGCGTGTGTAAAAGCGGCCTAATATGCCCCAAAGTCGAATTTCCTTCCTCTGATTCTGCAGATCTATGGTCGCTTTCCAACTTCTCGCCGAACTCCTTCCAGGACTGCTATTTAGCTGCTGTCACAGCCAATTTGCAAGTTCTTCACGCTTCAGTGCACCGGTCACCAGAAGCAAGAGAAGCCAGTCTCTGATCCTCGCATGCGCTGTTTAGTACATGGCGTGACTCCCCCCACATCCCCATAACAGCTCACGAGGCCATTGATGGGTAGCTCGTAGTTCCTTCGGTCTAACCCCGACCGGCTGCCGAGCGGGACAAGCCGGTCACCAGACGCTCGCATACTGCCACCATTCAGGCCTGCCTCCAAATGGGGCCCTGGCACACCAGTGTAGGCGGTATCCGAGGCTAGTCTTCTTCTTGTTGTTATATGTGGGGGTTGCGCTTCGGTAGCCAGGTTTGGGTTGTATGAAAATAAATTCATGCACCCCAAAGTTTAGTTATCCTGATATCCTCCCAGACGGAACTCCAGCGCGCCTGTTCAGTGCACTTTACATGTTAGTGGAGTCCCATTGAAGCAGGTGGAGAAATTCAAGTATCTCGGGATCTTCCTCACGAGTAATGCGAGGAGTAATGCTGTACTTTCCTGTAGGATTGGCCAAGCTGCCTTAATTTTGAAACAGCTTGGAAGATCTGTAATCAGGAAGGCCGAGCTTGGTGTCAAAGCCAAGTTAGCAGTTTTCAATTCAGTATTTGTTCCATCTCTCACCTATGGTCATGAAATTTGGGTAATGACCGAACGAATAAGATCGCGAATGCAAGCTGCCGGAATGAGATTTATTCGTGCTTTTGTGGGAGTTACTCGACGGGATAGGGTGAGGAGCACGGCAATACGCGAGGAACTCAATGTAGAGCCGCTGCTTCTTCGAACGGAAAGGGCTATGCTTCGATGGTTTGGTCACGCGGCACGACTTTGCTCACCATCACCAGTTCCGAGGCGTGCCTTGAATGCGATTCCATCAGGTAGGCTACAGCTTGGCAGACCCAGGACGAGGTGGTTGGACCAAGTTCAAAAACTCGTCTGGTTGCGCTTGGGCATAAAGCCTGATGAGTTAGAGTCGATGGCGGAGGATCGAGTGGCCTGGAGATCTCTCGTGTGTGTATTATCGCCTCGATCCCTGTAGTGGATCATGCTAGTCAGAAGATGATGATGATGTTTGTTCTTATTAATAAAGCCATAATACATGGAAAAAGTTTAATTTTGTTCACTTCATTGCATTTTTAAAAATAAACTTGTATTTGACCCACTCATAGGTGGGTGCAGAAGAGTATGATGTTTTTTTTACTGCACTACTTACATGTTGGCAGACTAATTGATGCACTCTTTGTTCTATGACACATCATTTGATTAGCCCACTTAATGGCTGAAATATTATCAGGGCTAAGGTATTTGGGAGCGTTAAAATCTCTCTGCACGAGTGGGAAAACATGAACCCATTTAAAGACAAACTGTTACAATTCAGAGCCAAATGGCAGCATAAATTCAGCAATTGGAAACGTTGAATTTACTTAAGGCCTCCGCGTTGGAGAACTAAGTGAAGTCCCATTCGCCAACCTCTCAGCCTGACTGTTGGAAAACTGGAAAAGTCCATTCCGCAGTCAATACTCCAGCGTGTCATCATCGATGATGATGATATGCCCAAAGTTGGTATTCCAACAAAGATGATTCAAACATGATGAACAAGGGATTCTTTAGCTCCACATTGTGTAGGATCCACAGCGGACGTTATAAGAAAGGCCCATCCTTTTGCCATCTTCGCCAATTGTATGGTGTCCCCATTTTGCGGCGATGCTTAACCATCTGGATAAGAAATAGTTAGCATTTAAGGCCTGCTGTGAGTGCGATAGAAATAAGGGATTGTACTCTCTAGCACTCAACACATTGTTCCTTAACAACGACATGGCTCCAATGGTCGTCATGATCGTCTCCTGGCAGACACTGCAATGACTACGAAAATGCGGTGTTAGATTGACATTAAGGTCCTTCGAGGACCGGCATCCATTCTCCACTCGGTCTGTATTGAACGGGCATGAAGTCAGATCTTCTAATTATAATAATGCGGACAGCACGTAGAGGGCCAGGGTCTAGCTTCTCAGCAACCACTCGAGTTGTGCGTGGTATCGTTCTCTCACGAGTGGAAGGGACCTACAGTTTTCTGCCGATTCCGAACGGACAAGTTTGAGAAGATGTTTCTAGACAGTTATACTCTTTGCGCGTTGTTAGTGACTCGAAAGATCTGGGGCGTGAAAGTTATTTTTGTCATACTGGGATTCGAACCTAGATGCCGAAGTTCAAGTGCGTAAGAGTCGACGCACAGACCCACAACGCCATGGCCACAACAAATTAACCTTCTGGTTTATAGGTAAATTACTAAAGACCATAATCCCTTCGAGACCTGGTGTAGATACAATTTTTCCTAAACGCACAGATCCCATCCATAGTCTAGTGCAGTGGCACGGCAAGAAATCACTCACGTGGAATGGGATTTCTTGGGACAATCCAGGAGCTTAAACCAGAGAAAACCATACAAATACTGCATGACAAGGGTAATTACGGCCCAAAACCAGTGTCTATCGAAAGAAGTAGCAATGTTGTGTATATAAAGGGTTTTGACGCTGGCCCTATACAAGATAAATCGTAGTCGATCAAGCTATCCACTGTGCACCGAGAGAGAAATTTCTCACCGAACTCCTCATTTCTCTATTCGTCGCTGGAATCACATGTCGACCTGGTTCAATTCGAATTCATTGAATGCTGAGGGCGCCATTGGCGGTAACATTGTTCTCATGATCATCTTTGAAGATACGGGTCAATGATCGATCCATCGGACCATAAACTGCACCAAACAGGGATTTCTTCCGTGTGCATTAGCAGTTCTTGTCTTTCCATGATAAAATGGCAGTTCTAACTGAGCATGTTTAAGTTTGACGTGTGTCACAAATCCCTTGTGAACTGTCAAAAATAAAACAGAAGTTTCAAACAGCAAAAAAATCATTCCTTATAAGGAATTGGAAAGATTTCCTTTCATTGTACATTTAGTTGCAATTGTGTGATAAAGTCACAATCAGTCAATGAACTGATTCATAGAGTCTACGAAGAACATTGACTATCCCTTCTGTTGTCTTTGGCATTGAACAGTCATTTAGTACAACTTAATACCTTCAATTTCACAGTCACAGTGTCATCATTCTAGTGGTCTATTGTCTACTCTACCAATCTGCAAAGTCGGATCTGTTCATTGGATTGCCATCAAAAGAAACTGCTACATGTTCCACTTCTAAATTAAATACAACAAATCGTTAATTAACTCAAATTTAATTGTTCCTAAACTGGGCCACTGCATTCTTCTGATTTATCTTTCTTTAAAGAAGAGGAAAGTTGTACATATTATTTGCTTACTCATTGACCTACAAATTGAAGGCTTCGAAGAAAGTGGTGAGACGTTTTGCACATTCTTAGAACCAAAGTACTAAATTTTAGCAATAAAAACGTTATCGTTAGGGCTCGTATGTGCCACCAATTGCATCTAATTAGCCTAGTGACGGCAATTTTATTTTGCAAAATGTAAAATATTTCGAGATAGCTGACATTTTATAAAGACGCAAATAAAATTATTCAAAATGCTTGTCATTTTAGAAAAGTAAACGACTTGGCTACGCTGGCCTTGAGGTCTATTTTTTCTTGAAGTGGAAAGGTGGTGACCGGGTTCACCTTGGACTGTATCACAACAGAAAGGATAGACTGGAAGGATTGCCCGTGGAACAAGGGGTGAATTCTCCAAAATATACTCAAGGGCCTTCTATATTTAGCGGTTGGTGATGCATGAAGAGAATGAATGTTAACTGTTCATATGTTAAAATTGTTCATAAGTAGTTGCCCGGTCGTTTGTTGTCATTCCTGTTTTTCTAACTTAACTCCTGGCGAATGAGGAGACCACATGCGTATGTGTTGGAGTCAGAAGCTTATTAGTCACTGAGCTGAGATTCCCCTCACCACAGCTTTCCAGAAAATTAGTGTCAACAACTAGACCCAGACTTTCTGGACTGGATGCAGTCCAAGTTCTATCGGCTCTTTAAATTGGACAAGACATTTTTGGCGACGATGCCAAAACACTTTCCTGTGCCTAGAGGTCTCGAAGACCTCCCAAAGTCTTCATGAAGTCCTCTTAGCGTTTGTCAGCTCAGTTTTGTTTTCTCCGATTTTGCAGAGAGTAGAAGTAGTTTACCAGATAAGATTGAACGACGAACTCTACGGTCTGCACGACGACATCGATCTAGTCCAACGAAATCGAATGTTCCGAGTCCGATAGTGAGGTCATGTAGAACGAATGGACACCAAAGTTCCGGCTTAGAGTCCAATCCCGAGGGACAACATGGCAGAGAAAGATCTCACCACCGGTGGCTTGCCCAGCTGGAAAGGGAACTCAATCACCCGCGTGTACGAAACTGGAGGCACATAGGCGCAAGACTGTGCTAGTTAGAGAGGCATGTTGAGGCCCAGAACCGCCCTGGACTATAGCCCTCGCTAATGAAGAAGAAACTGACAACCTAATGTCAGTCTTCAAGAAGTCCATTAAAAGTCCAACCATACGGTTTGCCTGTTCGTTAAATTGCGACCATCAGCTTTTTTTCAGACCATATTATTTCCTTGTTTTTTGCACTTTTAATACTGTGGTTCCAAGGTAAGTCTGGGCCTAGCTTCTACGGCACAGTCCCAGGAGTGCAGGGGACGTACTTTACTTTGCTGTCGAATTCGAACTGCGTGAAAGTTCAGAGGTTTTCTTTGACAGTGAATGTTTCTTGAAGGAGGTGAAGACGTGCATTGGAAAGTTGTTCATGTCAGAAATTGAATGTAGACACCTGGGGTAAGAGAGTTGATGCAGCTAACCTACACACTAAGCCAGAGAGAAAAGTCCATCATCATCATAATCGTCTTCTGACCCGCATGATCCACTGAAGGGGTCGCGGGGGTAAACCACGCACGAGAGATCTCCAGGCAACTCGATCCTCCGCCATCGACTCTAACTCATCAGGAGCTATGAGTTAGAGTTAGAGAGTTTTTGGACTTGGTCCAACCACCTTGTCCTGGGTCTGCCAAGCGGTCGCCTACTTGATGGAATCGCATTCAATGCCCGCCTCGGAAGTCGTGATGATGGGGACATTCGTGCCACCTGACCAAACCACCGAAGCTCCGTTCGAAGAAGCAGCTGCTCAATGTTGAGTTCCTCGCGCACTGCCGTGTTTCTCGCCTTATCCCGGCGAGTAATTCCCACAACAGCACGAAGAAATCTCATCTCAGCAGCTTGCACTCGCGATCTTATTCTTTCGGTCATTACCGAAATTTCATGACCATAGGTGAGAGTTGGAGCAAATACTGAGTTGAAAACCGCTAACTTGGCTTTGACACCAAGCTCGGCCTTTCTGATTACAGAACTACCAAGCTGTGTCAAAACTGACCCAGCTTGACCAATCCTACAGGAAAGCTCAGCATTACTTCTTCCATCACTCGTCAAAAAGATCCCGAGATACTTAAACTTCTCCACCCGCTTCAATAGGACTCCACTAACATGCAGAGTGCACTGAACAGGCGTTCTGGAAATTACCATAACCTCCGACTTGTCCACGTTAACCCTCATTCCAGCATCAGCACATACGGCCACAAACCTATCGAGTGCACGCTGGAGTTCCGTCTGGGAGGATGTGAGGATAACTAAGTCATCTGCAAAAATAAGATGACTTACCCCCAACTCTCCCAATGTGAAACATTCCTCACCTCGGCTGCGCTGCAACATCTAGTCCAAATATACAATGAAAAGGAAAGGGTGACAAGACACACCGTTGGCGAAGTCCAACGCCCACGGTGAAAGGTGTTGATTTAGCACCGTTTACCCGAACACAGCTGCTACGTTTGTGTAAAGAGACTTAATGGCCTTCAGAAGAGGACCATCAATCCCATACTCCA
Source organism: Eristalis pertinax (assembly GCA_907269125.1). NCBI lineage: Eukaryota > Metazoa > Arthropoda > Insecta > Diptera > Syrphidae > Eristalis > Eristalis pertinax. Next base: position 109,613,791 of record OU026145.1, on the reverse strand, counting down.
GAGTTTATCTCGAGGGACTCGGTCATATGCCTTTTCCAAATCTACAAAACAACTGTAGATGGGTTTGGCGTACTCCCAAGCCTTCTCAAATACCATTCTTAGAGTGAAAAGCTGGTCGGTTGTACTTCTGCCGGGACGAAATCCGCACTGTTCATCCCCCATCCTGGGCTCGACCATAGCTCTAGATCGCGCTTCCAACACCTTAGCATGGATTTCCCGGTGATACTTAAAAGAGATATGTTCCTGTAGTTGGAGCAATCTCTTTTGTCGCCCTTCTTGAAAAATGCGACAATCACCACAGTTTGCCAATCGCCAAGTGTCTCACCGCGTTCCGAGGCCACTTTAATGACACGAGAGAGCCATAAAACTCCCTCTTTACCCATTGCCTTAAGCATTTCTAGCCGGATTTCATCCACAGAGAAAAGTTAGTATGCTAAAATTGCGACATAACTTTGAAGAGCCTAAGACTCTCAAGCCTGAAATGGTATGTACACGCACCTCCTCTGCTGTACTTCGGCTCTTCTCAATCGAACTTCCTTGAAGAAGACTCTTGCACCAACAAAGATCAACCTGTCCACTTAAGGAAATGCCTAGATTTCCCTTAAAAGCTGTTTTTTTCAACGTCTACCAACTCCGACGTGAATTCCATCAACCGTCTCTCAAATAGTGGTCCAGTCAACCCAGTAAATCACAGCGACTCTATCATAAAGTCACTTCCTCCTATCACAGCGGATAATTTCTTGTCAAAGGCTTCACACATCTTGTCCGGTCATTCATACTTTTACGAGCCCCCTCAGACACCGACTCTGTGGCCACTTAATTCGCCGCGATCTCTTTTCGGCCGCTTTAAGTGGCCCCGTCTCGAGTGAATGCATCAAACTTTTAATCACCATCAACGACCTCCAATTAGACGCCGAACCTGCAACAGATCGCGCAAAATGCTTCAACTTTCACCGAAAATGAAACGAAAACAAAACCGAAACTCGTTCTGTTTTGTGTTTTCGTTCATTTCCCGATTCTGTTGATGGTCTTCTAAAGTCGGTTGTGTCGAACAACACTTTCTTTCACAAGACCACCGGGCTATCTCAATCCGAATCGATTGGCATCGATTAAGGCAGTCGTCCGGCTGAGGAGCGGAGCGGGCAGGCCGCAGTGATGAATGCAAACACAACGACAGCTGATTACGGGAGACAAGCTGCGATCGCTCGTATCTTGCGGGTTCTCAATGCAAATCGAAGTGTGGCAAAATTGCGGAATTAATCAACACACTCTCGACCTGTCCTACTTCGGCGGAGCGAACGAAGAAGTAGAAGAAGGAGATGGATGCAAAAATGTATCTAGGTGAAGGCTTGAGGGCACGAGAAGCGAACCAAAAAGGCGCCAGCCAAAGAAGAGACGCTCGGCAACAAACAACGAACTTCATTCACTCGGGCCCCCTCGCTGGAAATCGAATTCGATCAGCCCAGATCCCCCCAGTGTGTCAGTGTAGATCCAGGTGCCCCGCTCGGCACGCTATCTGACGGTATGTATCGCGCAGCCCACTAGGTGAACCTCGTGATCGAGAGGTGGTGGAAAAGTCGTGACACAACAATGAGCAACGAAGAGGTACGAAGTGGGCATGGGCATCTGCGCGAGCAGGAGGCAGCAGCAAAAGGTTCAGTTTACCTCTGCAACCAGAGGCGCGCATCAAATCGCCGGATTGGAGGAACACACAACACACAACACACTCTGGGTCACTTATTGTTGCGACCGTGGTCGGCGGTGCTGCATCGGTCCCCTCGCTCACTGGCCCACCGCAGATGCCAACCGCGGTCTGATTTGTTTTCCCATTGTTCCGTCAACGGCGGCCGCAGTGCCTGTTCCCTTCTAAATGCCTTTGTGTCGCGCATGCAGCGATTTTCATGAATGAACGGGGCGCATGTGGGTGGTGGCCGGTCAGCCGGTCAGGCCGCGGTGGTCCATTCGCCCAGAGACACATTGACTTAATTAGATCGTATTTGTTTACGAGTAGTTGCTGCTGCTGCTGCTGCTGCTGCTGCTGCTGCTGCTGCTGCTGCTGAACGGTGGATACTTTTCGTGCCTAATCCTGTGAGAGATAAATTTGCGTGCAACAAAGTTAAATGAGGCTTGAAGGCGTTTTATTTATTGCGCCCAACATTGAATCGGATTCGTGTTGCTACTTGACCACTTCACTAATTGGCGGGGAGCCTTGCACGCCGAACAAACATCCGCAACACCGGACTATCTGTAATCTAGAATCTCGAGCGCATAGTGCTCCGAGCCATTGTCTGACTGCTGCATGCACGCTGGGTGAGTCAAATGAGTGTCAAATGAGTCAGTCGCTTTGCCGCGGAGCTGTGGGTGTCGGTTGGTCTTTGCAGCGTTGCCACCTGCACTCGGGGCCCGTGTGTGTGCGCTCGCCACACTTGATGATTTTGTAAGCGATTCTGTAAGCGAATCGCTTTATATAGAGATGGCTGCTGCCATCGCGAACGGTGTGCTGTGCTGTCACCACCCACGACGTGTGGGGCTGTCTCCTCTCTCGATTTGGTTATTTGTTCGAGACAGGCCACTGGAGTGGCGGCGATAAATGGCATTGACTTTGCGACAAGGTTTCATTGTTTATGCGTGAAAATTAATTGAGTCGTTATGCGGTGTGGCTATGGAGCTGCGGATGGATCGGCTGCGACGCGGCGTGCGTGGGTGATGGGAACAAGTGTGAAAATGCCAAACGCGATGTGGGCTTTTATTTGAATTTCCATCACGTCGACTTATGAAATATAGAGCAGTTCTTAGGCTTGGTTGGGCACACTCTGGCAGCAGACGACCTCGAGCGGAAGTTGTTGGGGACGAAAATGAGATCAACAACTGGCTGAGGGAGTGTGCTGGAAACCTGTTTGGCTTCATTTTGGTTCTGAATTTGAAAGGGAGTGGGATCTATTTTAGTTTTTGTTTTTTTTTTTCGAGCAGATGACGAAATTGAATCATCTGCGCATCGTCGAAACTCATCTATTCGCTTCTGATACATCTGTTTGGCTGAATGTTGCTCGACATTACATTCACTGCCTTCCGATTAAGTTAAGCCAATTTCGCCTGGTCAGATCTTCAGGGACAACGTGGTTTACCAAGGTTTTGAGTTGCAAACTGTTTTCCCACAAGTGGTAGTTTTGATTCCCGAAAATCTGCTTGCAACGCCCGATGCTCATCCGATTCCACAAGCGCTAGAACGGGTCCAGCCTGTCTGGGCACACACTTCGTGGAATTTGTTCTCGGCTGCAACAAAATTGTGTTCACTGTAGAAACTCACGCTCGCGGATTAATGGTCCAGCCTACTGCCGCGCGGATTAATTTGGATCAAAATTCGGAAACCAGCTATCCAGAGCTATCGATGTTTAGAAGACGACCAAAGACGATAGGAGTATGCTGTCTGCGTAGCCAGAGTTAGAAAAAAGGCACAATGTCAGCATTATTTTCATCAAGACAGTTGTGGGAGGCTATTAGTCATCTTGCATGGAGGTAGTGACTAGTCACTTCCTTACTTAGCAGGCCTACGATCCAAGGAGGGTCCGAGCCTGAGATACATCTGCCTTCCATTGTTGGCGGTCCTGGACACGCTGCGTCCAGTCATCAAGACCAAGCTTATACCGGATTATACCGGATGATCGGTCTTTCTCTCCTTCTCGAACCAAGAGGCTCAGATTCGAAGACTCTCTTTGCTGGAGCATCGTTGTCCATGCGCTCGTTGTCGCCGAACCAGTGCAATCGAAGGATTTTTGCCTTCCGGACAACATCTACATCCTGGTATGGTAGAATCGTAGAGTTCGCAGTTATGTCTTCTCCTCCATTCATCCGGTGCAGGTTTCAAACGGCTCGGAACTCCCCGGAACGAATTGGACGGTGCATCGCGTATGTGTTAGCGGCGTGCAATACCACCGGATCAGTTTTCCGAGGATCCCGAATTCGGTTATCGCATCGAATATCTCCTTGTGATGAATGCGGTCGTATGCGGCTTTGAAATCGATGAAAAGGTGGTGCGTATCGATTTGAATTTGTCTTTGTAAAGATTTGCTCTACAATCGATTAGCCGGGCCGGAAGCCGCGCTGGATGTTCACACAGTACGCTGGACAAGATCTTGTAGGCGACGTTGAATAGGACAAGATGCCCATTATTTGACTACGTTCAGATCTGCGAAGAAACAAAAATTGTATAAAACGTTTCGGATCTAGCTTGGAACAGGTCATTTTTGGAGTATTACACGTGATGCCTGTTGATAGTGTTTTGTAATTGGGTTGAAATCTCTCAATATGTACGTCGGAGTGCTCAGATTCAATTGGCATGGCTACTGCTTATCTTCCACGTTCATCACGTTCACAGTCTCAAAAAATAACTCGTAACGCGTACCCAACGCAAGCGATGATAAAACTGTTCAGTCATCTAATGCTGCGATTAATGACAGTTGGACACATCATTGGGGCTTAGAATTCAGAGCCTTAATGGCTACATATTTCGCTACAATGGAAGAGTAGCTTGGACATTCTAACGTTAAGATCGTTCCAAACTCCACTGTCTACTGCTTCCCTTGCCCTTGAGTCGTCAACTTAGACATACATCGAGTCACTAAAGACGTCATCGGTCAACAGCTCGCATTCGGAGAATAACTGAGTGAAATTGCCTAGGAAGTAGCCGAGCGCATGGAGACCAATGGAGGCACTGAGTCTGAGATAATAATGCCTTCCATTGGTATCGGCCACTGGTTTCGATCTTCCTCTTCTTGCCGATCCAGGAGGCACTGATTCAAACAGCCTTTTATCTGGAGCATTAACGTCTATGCTCGGCGCGGGTAATCGATATTATTGGTTAGCAAGTTTAGTCTCTCAAGCCACAAAGTGTGTCCAGTCAAGTTGTTCGATGCCATGTGCGACAGGAGGATGTTTTGAATTTCAGAGGTGATCTACGTGAAGTTATGTGAGGTACCCCCTAACATGCTCGTTTATCTGGACTCGAATCGTTCGCATACTGTAGTAGTTGTCCTTCAATTTAAAACGGACAGCCGTGTCTAGGCAGTGAATCACAAACGCAGATAACAAATTCAAATTGTCAATAGTAGGTACACTAAGACTGAGAGTGAAGATGTCCAAGAAGTTACTAGTGTACGGTGTTCCAATCTCTCACCATTGACCTGAGATCTTTCTTTTGTTCTTAGTCTGGAATCCAAAACGTTGCGGATTTCAAGCAGAAACTTATGTAGCAAATACGATTATGGAAAGTAGGGTCATAAGCATGTTTAATGCAAAAACCCATTATGGTCCACTGTGCTTTCACTTACTGCCATCTTCCCTGTTTTGAAAAGTTGCTGTCATATTTAGATGACTTTGATCATTTTTTTTGCAACCATTTAGTGGATTTAAGGTATTTTAGTTCATCCTTTATCTTGACGTTTGTCAAATCTTCCAGACCATCAAAAGAAGTCTAGCAGTTTTCTTCTATTTTCTGCAAGTGCCGAGGTAATGCGGTACTGTTTCCCCCTCCTCTTGCAGCAGCAGCGTCTACAGTAGTCATTGTAGGGCGCTCCAGGTCCTCTAGATTGATTGCCTATGAGGCAGTATTCAATTCTTGCCCCTACCATTTTGCTAATGCGCTCCTGTCTAACTGCAGAAAATGTACGATCATGCGACCCGCAAATTTGTTAGCCTTCTTTTATCGACATCTCCAGCCGCGCAAAATTAGGCCGATATTTGTTAATTTCTTCGATATTTTGCCCACAGTTCAAGAAAGCTTGACAGCGCAGAATTATTAGAAACTCTTGGCTATCCAAAGACACCTGCAAAATTGTCGAATTTTATGTAGTTGACGGACAGCAACCAACTGACTTACTACGGCAAAGCATTTTATATGGACAACCACAAGATTGGCAAATATTGCCTCCCTTCCACCCTTTGACTTTTTTCCTGTACACAATGGACTGGAATGAAACATCGAATTAAGAAAACGCTGAATTCACAATCAATACGCAGACTATCGTTGCTCTCAAGTACTTTCGTGACGATTTAGCAAAACAGCAAAAACTAAAAAGCATTTCATGATGCATCATTTTGTGTGCATAGATCAGAGATAAATGAATGCTTGGCTTTTTTCACAGTCATTCCGTTTGCATGGTCAATTGTAACCATTTGAATAGATTACCGAGAGGGTAATGAGCATCTTGTTTTATGTTCAGCATATCCCAATAGGACACACAATCAATCTTTCAATTCCCTGCAACGCTACGCTAGTTATACCCCCACAAACATTGAAACTCTACAATTTCTAAAATATTTATAGCTCACTTATTTGCCGACAGCCACATTATAGGTCATAAAAATGGCCTCAGTTCTCGCGTTTATTTCAATAAAAAACGTCCAAAACACTGTTATCTTTGACAACATTTTACGCACCACCCAATCTCCAAATCTTATCGTGTCCAAGCTTAATTCCAACCGATCGACCTTGTTTATATCTTCTCAACTATCGAATACTAAGATAGTCTTTGTTTCCTTTTGCTTCATTTAATTTATTTACGCTCGATTCGAAACCCCATCGAGTCTCGATCAACAACGAGACACACACACACACACACCAATTCAACTGGCAACTCACTTCATTCGCTTTCACTCAAAAATCGGAGTGAGTGACTTTTAAATGCGCGATCGTGGTTTGGCTGGCCTGCACCTTCCCCCAGCACTCGTTACGTGATCAGTCTTCATGTGAACGTCGTGAATGCGACGCAGTTCCAAACCACAATCGGCTCTTCGGTGTTTCGAATATTCTCCGCGTTGTGCTGTGCTGTGTGTGATCCTCGTTCACGAGAAAGAGCAAACAAAAAAGTACATCATTCTGTCAATGTGACTAATGATGCCGGAATATTGTTGCAAGTCCACCTTCTCGAGGTGCGATCGTGTTCGTGAAAGTGTAAGCGATCGGCCCCGTAACGACGACGGCAACGGCTCAACCTGCAAATGCCCCGATGCCGATGATGTGATCGTCTAGAGATAATTTCTGTTTTGTCATTTTGTCAATTAATTATTTTCAACACTTGTCCACGACCAGAGGCAAAAAGATATAAAACCAAAAAAAAAAGAAAAGATAAATCTTTAATCGTGTTTGTTCATCTTCTGTGCACAAAATTCAGTGAGGAAGAAACGTGATTACAAGAAACATCTGTGTGTGCCACCACCACCTCCACCCGCATTCGAAGGGGGCGGCCGCGCAAAGCAGAGTAGTTCCAAAAAAAATTCAACAGATACTGCGCTTCTTTCCAAGTCACCGAGGGACGCGAACGAAGAAAGAAGATGCTGTGCAATGAGGATTTTATTACCACAGTAAGTTTTCGGGGTTAATTGTTGGATAACCCATTTACATGCAACACATGAGTCTGTCTTCTGAGATAAATGTGTATCCATTGTGTGGCCGCAGTCCACAGTCCGTGGATGCATTCGGTTAACATTTAAGCAGCAATTGAGACGTCTGATCGTCTCCGGGTTGATGCAATAGGTTCGAGTATGCGGGCTGCGAGTTGCGAGTTGAGCTCGCGCATGACATTTAAGCTTGTGCATGGAGGTGTATCTATTGTTGATCTCCGCAATTGGATTGAATTGATATTTCAGTGAATTTCTAGTTTGTGTGATGAGTTTCATCGCCAATTTTGCTGCAGCCAAACACGGTTGATTCAGTTTAGTCACCGAGCCGATGACCGCGATCGTTTCAGATGCCTGTTGTTGACCTCTTTTGGAGAAAAGCCCCCGTGAGTTTTGCAGTTTGCTTTGGGCAGCTTACTCACATTGTGTTCAAAGGTCGCTCGTTACTGCTGTGTTATCTAAGTCAGATGATTAACTAAACAAAAAGAATAAGATATACGAGTACGACGATTTATGGGCATTTGTGCGTCAGTTGCAGACGTTTGGGCTCTGGCAACGTGATCTTCAGCACGCACACGTCGCTTGTCGTTTCATTTGGTGGCAAGTGTCGTCACTTCCTTGCGAATTTGCTTGTCCATTCGTCTGGTATCTGATTTTGATAACAAGCTATCGTAGACTTATTGACGCGTTTGTCAACTGGCATGTGACGAAATGTGGAGGGGTTAACTAATTGTCCACGATTGACCAAACTGAGACTGCTTACAGCAGTCAGCTTAAAATGAAACCAAGCCGGTTGATACCACAGCACTACACATTAAAGAGGAACGCGTTCTTAATACAACACTGTTCTGGCCTTTGTCGGCTGTCTGCCACTTAATCTTCTCCTTAAGTTATTCACATGTCGATACGCTAAAGGATTAGCATCACATAGCAATGAATTCAATTCATCCTGCGAGTGATTGCAGTGCTGGGGGTGGAAATATTACATTCATAAAGACTACTTCGATCAGTTTCGTTGAGTTTCGTTAAGTTACTTTGGTGGGAACGAAATTGCTGTCTTTGTGGTGTTGCGTAAGTTCCCAGAAACATTTGTGGCCACTTTGAAATACAGCTTTAGTGTTCGAATTTGAGGTTTGATTATACTAGAATATGCGACTTGTTTTTTCAAGTCCTCTAAGAGAGAGACTCCAGCTGTCCATGAAGTAACCACTGTATGGTGTGCCATTTTGTTGCCATTGACATGGAACTTCCTCTTTTTCTTCACAATGCGAGTCAAATTTGGGATGGAGGGGTGCTTACGCCAAATCCTTCACATTCGTGTCCAACTTTGACAAGAATTTTGGTAAAACTTTTGAGTGATTGGTCATATCCCACGTTTGACTTTAAAATCGTTTGAACTGTCCTCCACTTGCTTATCATCAACGGTGGATCTGGCCACGCATCAGTTGGAGTACGTAGCACATCCACCGGAAAAAAATCCACTGCTCGGATAATCGCGCGTTTCAAAGATTCAATATTTGGGTGTCGCATAGCACAAGCCATTGTCCCTAAAACGGATCCAGATTTGGACACAAAGGATCGTAATCTGGGCTGAAAGATAACCATTCATCCGAGCAATTGAAGTCTGAAACGATATTTCTTAGCCATGTTTGTGAGTCTTGTTGTTGAAAGGTTCACGATTTATTATCCGTTTATTAAAACTTGGCTGAACTTTTAACACAGTTTTCGCAGAAATGAAGCTTGGTTAGTCCAACATGAGCGACTACCCATCAAACCATCAGAAAGTCTGGGTGAATGTCCACGTTGAACTCTCGGAATCAGTTCAGACGCATGTCGTGATGACCGAGAATAAATCCCTACAATCGACACTTCTTCTCCATTCTCTCACAATTTCCTGCGTCACCCAAACCCACTTTGTTTCTTATTCTGTCCCATTAGACAACAAAGTTCTTCTTCTTGTCCTGAAAAGTCGCGACGACTCTAATCAGTTGCTCTGGCGAAGGCCCTATTCCATGATTTCAAACAAATGCGGTTACAACTTTAAATGCGAAAACTTTCCATAAACGTCACTTGTCAAATAGTAGCGCAATTGTTGATGCTTTTGATGAGTTGAATGCTTTTTGAGAATCAATGAGTTCATTTCAGGTACAAGAACATTTGCTAGTATAGTGAAACCTGGGAAGTTAGCTTGGAAGCTGGTCAGAAAAGCTTGTACCGCGGGAGGCCAACATAAAAAGGCACCTCTTTCGAGCCCTTGACAATGCTCAAAGAGTATGCCTGTCTGGAAAAAAACTTATTAAACTTGGTCGTTCGGTATCAGCAATTTCTCAATTACTCGTGATGGATCAATAGCACGCACAACACAAGTGTCTGCGTAGAAGCTAGCAAATCCACCTCGGGCCATTGCGCCAACCAAGTTATATTATTTTTAAAGGCCCCCCTTTGTCACTGCAGACCGGAACAGAGTTCTTCTTGTCCTGAGCATTCATCATGCGGTGCAAAGAAAAGTCTCGAGAATTCTCACAACTGTTAGCTTAAAATGTAGCCTTCGGTGCAATCGGTTGCTCCTGAGTTATTCGAAAACATTAATGGTGAACGAAAAACTCCACAACGTAAATAAAAACAAAAGCTTTAGAATTCACATTTTTGTACATTTTGTTCATTAAATTGTGTGTACTCCTTTTAAAGTGCTTGTCATCTGCTGGTATTACCTCACGCATTGGAATTCATAGACACCCTAGTCCATACCTGCCACATACTCAGCAATGTCTACTCATCTTCAATGACTAAGAAGTGGTTTACTGAGTCCGTTGTGGTCACACCGGTATAAGTGACGCCAAAAGAGATCGTCTCGCCAGAAAGCGTCTAAAGAATGATATTGGAGTTATGGAGAATTAAAGTGCGTGAAATGTTCGAAGTTTTTGGCATCTCTACTCCATTTGGACTTAGGAAGACCCTCTGCGCAATCGGTCTATTACTCATACTCGATCCTACGGGCTACGAACAATCGAGAATATTCTCCAAATTTAGTCCCCCCTGGCGACTATTTCCTGTTTCCAAACTTGAAGAAAGTGGTGAGCAGTGGAAAAATGGTCGAATGAAGAGGTCATCCAGTCCGAACCACAGTTTCTATCGATCGCTCTTAAAATCAAAAACTACGCAAAACCAACGTTTTATGACGTCTTACACGATCCAAGGACAACAATTCGACTAGCATGCAATTTGTGTGAAAGAACATGTCGTGTGTTCTTTTATGACCAAACCACACATTCCACCATTAAAGCTGTATTTCAAAGTGTCCACAATTGATTCTGGGAGCTTACGCAACAATGGAACTTCCATCATACGTAACTTAACGAAACTCAACGAAACTGATCGAAGTATACACATATACTCGCAATCACTCGCAGAATAGGCTAACGTTCTTCATGACCTCCTGTATTCAGATTCATATTTATCTCGATCTGTCCTGCTGCTCAGTCCCTTGAGTCCCAAAACCATTTTCGACATGTCCAAGGGCATCAGCTTGATTAGCATCCAAACTGTGTCCACCTGTTTAAGCCACTGAACAACGGCAATACGTGTCTTTTGTATTCCAACCACAAATTTGGACACATTAGGCAAACCTACATCTCTATTTTGACGCACAAAAGCACATCGATGGATCATCACACCAGATATGTACGCAAATTGACAGCCATAGAGCTCAGCTACCGCGCTACTCTGCGTCGCTCTGTCACACGTTTGCAGTATTAGTTAGGGAAAAAAATTAATTTGTATTCATCTGCCACGCGGCATCTCAGTCAGTATCCAAATCGCGCACTGTGCTCAAACGCAAGCTCAAAGTCAAAGTCGACCGCCATCTCGAATTCAGAGCACATCGCCATAACTGCCATTTCGTTAACTTCACATATTTAACTGCCAATTTTGTGATCGTCTCGCGGACGACCGAGTGCAAATTTAGCAATTACCGATGTGGCTGTCTATCGTGCGAGCGAGTCTGTTCGCATTCTCTCGGTTAATGGGAAACTCACGATTTTCCACGAAACTGCCAGGCATGCCACTGGGTATCGATCCAAAAATGTATCAATCTGCACAACAGCACTCGTACATCATACACTTGTGCATCTATTTGTCTTGGACGCGCTCATATCGGTGGCGATACCACGCAGACAAATGGACAGTTTGTGCTTTGCATATGGAATCAGCACCGCATTCCTGCTGGTCGTGCAAAGTGAATTGATTGTCAGTCGCTGTTTTGTTTGGATTCAGTTTTTCGCTTGCACTACGCAAAAGATAGTACTTGCGGTGCACAATGTCTTCCGGTTCGGTGCGATACCGACAAGCGGGTCGTGGCCAATTGTCTTCGGCCGCCGAAGTGTCGTCACTTCCGATCCGAAACTGATGACAATGCCCACCCGCAATGCCCGTGTTGACAATTAGTAAATGTTTGCCGAGCAGACAGAGATAAACGGCCCTTCAGGGGTAGATAACGGCCGACAATCGAAGCCAAACGATCGGAGTTCGTTGGGAATTTGTTTTGGTAATCGAACATTGTACGGCACCGGGTCTAGGCCTGGGACTTTGGATGTCATGTGAAGATGGAAAACACGGGATATTTGCCTTAGATAGCCGTCGTGTGTGTGCTCGGCGCATCTTTATCTAGCTTTCGGTAGTCAAACAAACTGCTGCTGCGCACACACAGCGCCGAGCGGGGGATTAACTCGTCTGACCTTCGGCAACAGGCGCATGCGAGGGGACGGTGGTGATCACGAGTCTAGGGAAAAATTAGAAGATGCAACAGGCCGTGCAAAGAAGATAAATGTGGCGCATCGGACGGTTGAGATTAGATACGAGAAGGAGGACATGTTAAGTTGTCGTGGCATATCGCAGGCATTGATCGTGTTTTGTGTAGATAAAGAGGGTCATTTAATCATGGGAAGTGTGGTGTGTTCGATCGGAGAACGCAACACATGATTCTGTTGTGTGGTCTCTGGGGCAATCAGTTGACTTGTGAACGTCGGCTTTACGTCTCCCTAGTGTCCAAAGGCAGAACATCCAAATGTTCAACTGGGTCTTTAATGCTTTTTTGCTCAAGGCGAACTCGCTTCAATCACATGTGTGTACGGAGGGGGTTTTATGTTCAAGTTTGGAAATCAAAAGAATGGCCGTGCTGACTTCTTTTAGAATGCACAACCGTCAAGGCTGAAGGCTGTGGTATCTTGAAGACGGAATAGAAGTGTGGGTTACGACCAGACTGAGACTCAGTTTCATATATCCGCTGTAAGAAATACACCGATTTGCGATTGTGAAGCCATAATTGACTGAACCAATGTTAAGCTTATGTTAGAACTGACCGAATCATTCAATTTTGATGTGACCATAATTGTTGATAATGAGATCTCACGAAATTCCGACCAGCTATCACTTTACCCACGTAGACTGATTGTTTTTTGTTTCTACTTAAGTGAGGAGAATAATACGGGACTTAACGAAATTTAACGAAACTTAACGAATCTGAACAAAGTGCTTATTATGCTCAAGGCACATCATTTCTGTGTTTTGGATTGCTTAAGTTGACTTAAATCTCCATTAGAGTGAGGTTGGCCCTTTACTTCCAAAGTGGATGCGGAGTTCCCGAAATAGTATGTCCACGCACGTGGAGGGCGATTGACTCTGCTCCTACTTAAGCCAACAAAAGTTAACGAAACTGAACGAATTGTTCATTAAGGTTGACTTGAATCGCCTCAACTCCATTATTATTTGGGTGTTTAGGGGTACTTTGCCGAAATGTTACCGGAAGTGCAAGTTTGTAAAAGAAATCTCGATCGAAATAATGCACCAACTGCAGCTGAAGCGCACAAGCTTACATGGCCAGAAAGATCACACGACTGCTCTGCTGAGTGATAATCGGCCACATGTCTGTGCCCATTCGCTTCGCTATCACTTCATTGTTCAAACCTGAAGTGACTCGGAAATGACGACACTTTTGTTAAAAAGTCATCTTTTTCGACGAGGAACATTCCCATCTCGGTGACTACGTAAACAAGCGATATAGTGACATTTTTTGCTTGCAAAATACACACCTAGTCATGGAGAACCGTAGGCAGCCTGAAGGCTGTGACTATGGGTGTGGCGGCCTTAGTGAATCATTTTTCTCCCAAGACGATATTGATAGCAGATTTACAGCCAACGGCAAGCGTGATAACCGAAGCATGATAAGCGATGGTGTGTGTCCAGAAGTTGAGGATTTGAGCCAGCTATGGTTCTAGGATGTAATCGATTTATTGCACACTAAGTTCAATAATTGTGCAATCAGTCGTATTTGGTAATGTTGCTTGATCACCACGAAGCAGCGTCGCTGTTTTCGTTGTAATAGGAACAAGAGACGATTCAGGCACTCCGGCTTAACATAGGCCAAGCAAATCGTGAAATAGCGAAGATTACCATCCAAAATTGAGTTCACTGGTTCGTCTAGTGCCAAGTTAGCCCAGGCAATAAGTACTCTATGAAGCCCGGTATCAATTAAGAGCGCTTCAAGAGCTGCTGAATTTTTTATTACAAGAGCCAGTCAGTCTCAAAGGGCCACAGCTCATAACGATTTCTTGCCAATAATGTGTTGTAGTCTATGAGTAGTCCTGCCAGATTTTAACACACAATTGCGAAGTGAGGGCATGGTGGGTGCTTGAGTCTAAGTCTATTTCAGTCTTGCTTCCCCGATCACTAGGCCTTTATACCGGTCCACGATATTCTTTTCCATTTAGAACGAGGAGGCTCATATTTGAAGACTATATTAGATGAAGCCAACCCAGTATTTTCCTTGAGTTTGCTCATGAAGTTCTTGGGAGCAGATATCGCAAGTTAAGTTTTTCGAAGGAACCAGCAGTCTTTTAAAGGGCCGGAGGAGGCAGGATCGCTTTGTTTGTGGATGGAGCGGAAGGAGTTGATCTCACAAATCGACGGATGGTCTTGACAAAATGTAGCAGAATATCACCACGAGCTTTAAAGACCTCACTTGTCAAACCACTTGAGCCCGCGGCCGGCTTTATTGTTCTGTACTCTTTTGAAGCCTATGACGACCGGTTCAGTGTTTGGCTGGGAAGCTCTTATATCGACTGGTGTTGAGATTCATCCGTTCCCTGTCACTCTGTCGTAGTAATGTTCTTCAAGTAGCCGTGGAAAGTGCTCCTTGCATGCATTCACTCTTACCAGCCGGTAGGTAATACAATTTCTCTTGTAGTAGCATGGTTTTCGAATTTGCTGCCAGTCTTTTGACTCTCCTCTGGACTCTTGTCTCGTCTTCATCCTAGACTCTTCGATAACCTTGACTTGGCAACCTCTGGGCACCTTCACTTTTCCCATAGAAGCTGCTTCTTCTCCCACTTCCTAACCCATTAGCACTCGCCATTAACACTCAACATGCCTAGTTGGTTTCATGTGTCTGCTAACACTTGCCGTCGTCTTCTTCTTTGATACCTGAGTGCCTTTAAATTCTAACTTGACCATCGCCTAGGACTGTCAGACAGACAGATTGACAATGGCGCCCAGTAAACTTCCAACTATTTCAGCGTTTCGTCTGACTTACCAGACATTCTCTTTTACAAGGCAAGGCTACATTGTTGGCCTGACAATTTTAGGCTCGTTACTCCCAATGATCTATACAAAGTCTTTTGGCACTCTGGAAGTTCCATCAACCCCTTCGTCCGAGAAGAAGACTGTGACGTTTATGGGCGGAACACCAACAGTCCCTGCTTAACCCTTCGATCAGCATGTTCGACCAACTTCTCCATTCTCCAAAGAACCCAACCCCAGTCAATTGCGATGCTGATTAGGTAAGCAAATTTAAATGCGCACACTTTTTGCCAACGCACGCTAAAAATTGCTATCAAAAGCATGTAAAAATGACATAAAAGTATGCCGCAACGTCGTTTGGTCGTCAAAGTGAAACACCTCTTTGTAACGCGGAATGACAACATCTGGGCCTTTTGCAACTTCTGGTGCTCCAGGCAAACACACGCCTGTGACGAAACCTGTCACTCCACACTCCGGTCTATGGTGGCAGCGAGGAGAAAGTCGTGCTGGCAAGTAATTAGCTTATGCCGTAGAGTGCCTACAATCGATGCCTCAGGGAGAAGTTGCATAATGTGCAACTGGTGATTAGGTTTTAATGAGATTTTGTTGTGACAAATGTTTGTGAGAAGGGGACTGCTTGGCTTCTTGGTGCGACCTCTTCAGTTTTGAAGGATTGAATGATGCAAATTCGCAGTCCTCCTGGAGTGCCTTGAGTCAAACTTTTGAATCAACAGACGAAGTTGATGGGAAATCGAATGACGAACGTGGAATAAGACGCCAAAAAGGCATTTTGGGCTTTTCGACTGATTAACCAAATCTTCTGATAAATAGGGAACCCTTCTCATGTTGCGATGCAGTGAGCGACAAGGGGTTTGAAAGACACCATTGAGACACGGTATCCCATTGAATTGGAAATCAACTTTTGGAGAAATGTTCGATTTGCACAGCTGATTGTCCTCTTGTCCGACAAATTCTAAGGACTTTTGTAGAGTTAATCAGGAAATCGTGTAAAGACTTTCTCTGATAGGTCCGTTTGACCAGCGACGCAGAAGTCGGCTGTTTCGTTAATGATTGCGTTTCGTTAATGCTTTTATTTTCGATTCAAAAACCTAATTTTCTGATAAATTGGGGTTGTCTGTTCTAAAAATGCAAACATTCCTCCTTTCAATCGAAGCACATTCTCGTGTTGCCACTCAGTAAGCGACAAGCGACCTAGTGACAAGTCTGAGCGACGATTCTGCATCATGGTGTCAATGATTCAAACAAGGGCATCCTATGGCTCAAATTTGTGGCTAAGACATGTCGCTCAACTACTCGTCGCTCAGCCGCTTGTCGTTCAATCTCTAATCAATTTAAACGAAGTTGATTACGGAACGACCCGATGTCGCTGCGTGGACACAACACAACGCTCAATCGGTCGTCCACATCACTTTCTATCTCTCCGTTGCTGATCGCGCTGCCTTAGCGCCTTTACAATGTCCAGTCAAATACAGGATGTTTTAGCGGAAAGTTGTCCCATTTTCCGGTATAACTTTAAATAAACTGAATAGAAATCCGATTTTGTGGCGACAGGTGCTTTATTGAACATTGACAATCGCTCATAGTAGAGAATTCAATTGAATGCCCATCCCTGGTAGCTTCAAAATGTAGGACCTCTTTTCCAATCCCAATGTCCGTGATTCGATTCCTGGTACAATAACCTCTCCTGAGTCATTGCCAGTACTCAGAGAGTGTAAGTGGCATCTCAAACTCAAACATCTCATCAACAACTGACAGAGAACTGCTCGCCGAGGCAGAGGCTGGACCCAATTCCACCGCCACTTGAAGACGAAGAAAATGAAATGTCAAGATTAATGAATCCGCCAGATCGACGTTAACCAAAAAATAAAAGTAGTCAACCTTCCTCTCACTCCAAATATCTGCTTCCTAGCAGAAACCAATAATTACTGGATCATTAGCCCAATGACTGACTTTAGCCAAAATGCCGCGTAGACATGCATTCGCTCATGGGGAAGTCGTAAACTCCACGACGGCGAATCTTAATGACTCTTGAAGCGAAACGGTGAAATAGTTGCAATGCAATAAGTCACACAACACTACCTCCTGCGTGATGGACGGCAGAATTCTTCGGCACAGTCCAGTCCAATCTGTGACCCGCGACCACATGCCACCGCCATCAGCGAAAGGAAGCGATTGAGAATGCAAAAGATTGCCTGTGCCCAAGGCAAGGAAGCTGCCGCTGTGATTCGTGAATAATTAATGCAAGCTATGCATGGAAAATAGTTGTTAACTTATTCATTGGATGTGCATATTCATGGATGCCCGTTGGGGTTCCGACGGCTGTCAATCATATGATATCAGCTGTTGGCCTAGGAAGCACGGCTTGACTGAGGAAGCAGGGCTTGAATGAGGAAGGAGGGCTTGACTGAGGAGACAGGGCTTGACTGAGGAAGCAGGGCTTGAATGAGGAAGGAAAGCTTGATTGAGGAGACAGGACACGGCTGAGAAGGAGGGCTTGAATGAGGAAGCAGAGCTTGAATAAGGAAGCAGGGCTTGAATAAGGACGCAGGGCTTGACTGAGGAGACAGGGTTTGACTGAGAAACGGCGGTTGTTTGAGGTGTGGAAAAATCGCGTGACGCTACTATCCGAGGTGCCACGGGGACTGTTGGAACCTAGAACCATTTATAACGTTGGACTCGGGCAAATGTTTAATGTTTTCATGCTGAGATCATGGGATTGTCGGCCACATCATGCTAAGCGCTGGCTTAAGACCTCGTTGTTCTCCAGGAAATCTGCCACTTTGTCGTTTATCGAACGCCTTTGCTTTTATTTAAGGGCAGTTTATGTAAAGATTCCATGTCTGTTAGGGGCAGGATTATCAGCCAACAAAACCAAGTCATCTGCGTATAGCAAGGTTCTTGGAGAGACTACGTGCTCTGGCAAAAGGAATGTGAAGGGTGAATTTTTAAGTGTTTGGTTTTTAATTGTGAATAAAGAGTACAGAAAACCTTCAAAAGTGCATAAAATGTTTATTTGAGCTGATAAACCAATTCGTGGCATTTACTTTTCAAGGACTATTTCATGTAAAAATTTACCACAACTGTATTTTAAGTGGTACATATTAAGAAGCCAAGTTTGAAGAAATTTGTCAAGTTTATTGACTGGTAACTCGCTTGTTGTACTCTGGAGCTACAATTGGCGCTAGGTTATCGACAGAGGAGACCGATTTGATTTGGAAAAGGTTAAAAACGTCCCATAGCCCGACCTAGCCGACCAATTCACTAGTGGTCCGAAACGAGAGATAAATTGCTCACCGAACTCATTTCTCAATTGCTGCACCGATTCAGGCGATGTGTGGCATGCAGCGCTGTCTTGTTGAGGCACATGTCGACCAGATTCGTCCGGCTGCATTCAAAGAAAGTGGACTCCATTGAGAGGCCAACGTTGTTGTCACCAGCGTCAGCTTTAAAAAAATACTGGACCATAAAGTGCTACAAAAAGGTGCCCTTTTTTCTGATGCATTGGGCAGCATTGTTCGGATGTGCGACTTTCCACGTTACTAACTAACTGACCATGTTCGGCCTCAACATGTGTCACTAATCACACGTGATCTGTCAAAAACGGAACACTGATGGAATCCAAACAGAAAAAAAACACCATTCAAAGAACAGAGCGAATAACAAAGGGCTCAGAATGGACCCCATGGAGCGCCTGCGTTTTGAACCACTCCGATAACTGGTGACCTTGATGTCGTCTGCAACGAAGCAATATACATACTCCGAGAGTCTCATATTTATTCTCCAAAGCTTGTCAGTTTACTGTGTCTAGCGCCCAGTTAGCCTTTTGTTCTTTTCTAGCAACGGTGCATGATGCATAAATGCGATCCACTGTAGCAAATCCAGGGCAAAAACCGACTGAATACATTCTGAGACCATCGATTCTATCGATTCAATTAGAAAGTCTTCCAAACAATGGGTATTCCCAAACACAGGTGACCAGATAAGAACAATAGGAAAAGCAATTTACATAAAACATCAGCGGTGTGAGAAATAAAATTGATGCTGGCTTTATTTTGAAGCTGCATTCATGCCATTATGTATGGATAAGAACATCTTTTAAATGACCACCTCGTCTTCGGTGGCAATCGTTCAATCGGTCAGTCCATTTTTTCATCATTCGGTGCAATATATGCAGTGTAATTCAGGCACTAGACTGTTGGCTTCGATCTCGACAAAAGCTGAAGTCAACGACCTTGTGAGTGGTGTCAAGTCGGATGATCACGGCGGCCAATTGTTGAACGCTCATCGTAAGATGACCCAGTCGCGAAATGTCTCCTTCACTCCAAATTTCTATCCGTGTACGCTATGGAGCGCCGGTTTGGTAAAACCACTCGGATGAAGTCGATATTGTCGAGCTCTGGCCACAGAAAGTCGGTTAACATCGTTCTATACCTGAGCTCATGAACGGCAATGGTGTCTTCTTCGGAATTCCAAAAGAAATATGGTTAGATGATGTTGCCATCCCATAAACCGCACAAAACGGTGATTGATACTTGGTGACACAGCCGCTGAACCAGATATATTTAGTACTCATCCGAGAAGATGATTTTTTGGCCAAGAACCGAATCTCCGGCCAACATTTTCAGTGCCTAATTGGCGAATTCACGGCATTGTCTGTGGATGTGCGTCTTCAATTATTGCGTCAGCACAGATGTGGGCTTAAATCCAACCGCAAAATAAGCCGGGTTAACGCTCTGGCGATGCCCAATTCAGCTAATCCGCGCCAAATCGTCATCTTCTTCGATACTGGCGGCTATGTTGTCTTCATCTCGCACCATCCTTTGTCTGGTCGGTTGCTTAACGTCCAAAAGAGTGTACTCACACTCAAACTTTTCCTCAAATCCGAATTCGATTCAAGACGATACTGAAGCCATGATGACGATAAACCTCACTGACCAGGAATTTCGATTATTTTGTTTAATCACATTCGAACGGATGTTTGTGGAAATTGCAAACCCTACTGAATATTTTGACAGCTAGATGTCACTCGTGGCTTTGACAGCGGCTGTAACATAACAATTGAAAAAAACTATCATTGCTATCTGGTCACCACTTTGGTCTCAGTTTGATTGGGGTCTCCTGGTACCATTGTCGTACAAATGTTTTAAAAATTCCAACGATTTAATTTTTGCTGTTGCTTATTCATATTTTTGGAGGAACCCTACTGCACCCTCATCACTTTCACGTGTTTTGTTTGAGAAATTCGTACACGTTCCGTCGGGCGAAGCTGGTGCTCGTTTAACAGTGAAGTCATTGAAATGTTTTTCTACAGCCTGATCTGCAATTCCTAAATTGTACTCGATGTTTTTGTAAAGAGGCAGCACGAACATGCTGAGTGCAGGAACATGTATTTTTTTTCAGAAACAAATTTCTTTTGTTGATCTAAATGATTCTAAATACTTAAACAAACATTTGTCACAGAGCTTGTCGACCCATTTGTCGAAGTTGTTGTTCTAAGTTTTTTTTTTTTTTTAAATAGAATCTCTTCGTGTCCCCATTGTTACTTAACAGCGAGAATGAGTTGTGGACAGATACAAGTTTTATTTTTAAAAATGCAATAAATTGGACAAAATTCATTAATTTTTTCCGTATATTGTGGCTACATTAGTAAAAGCAAGCATTCCCATTAATTATGCAATTCCAAGTCGTTCAAGTTGCTGCCTCGGCTGACATCGCAGCAGCGAATTCTGTCACCCCAATTTTCCAAGACCTTGTTGATGGTTTCGGCCTGTAGCTCACGGATTGCTTGAGTGATATTGGCCTTAACTGCTTGAATCGTTTCCGGATTGTTGGATAACATCGGCTCCCCACAAAAAACCACCCAAAGGAGTTAAATCGCACTTCCGAGGCGGCCAATTGACATCGTCAAGATGGCTCATAACACGATTTGGGAACTTGGTGCGCAAAAGATCGATTGTAGCATGAGCTGCGTGGCATGGCGCACCATCCTGCTTGAACCAGAGGTCGTCCAAGTGCACATATCTTCAATTTCTGTAAAAAAAAATGTCTGTTAAGATCGCTCTGTAACGCCCTTCGTTGACCAAAACGATGTTCCCAGCCTCATTTTCGAAGAAGGCTATAGCAGCCACATTCCCATCTGTACGCGCCGTATGACGACGGCGATCATGAGTGTTGTCCACTATCATACTACTCCTGCGAGCTTTTTGCACAGACTTGCGTACATCAGTCGCGGTGCGTGCTTCATTTCCGCCAAAGCTTCTTTTGAAAAACCGCACGGTTTGGGCTACACACTTTGGAAATAAGTTTTCAATATTTCCCAACATTGTTCAAGCGTAAAGCGACACATTTCGTTCCGCGGAGGTATGATACTGACTTTCTGTCAAGATTTCGAGTGGGAAACAGCTGCCACTGTTAAAATAACATATGATTTAAAAAAACACCACTAGATGGTCCACCCTGTAGTTCCATTTTAAACAACAGTCCACGTGTCGGTGCAACAGTGAAATCCTGTGTGAATTAACGGGTCACCCATTAGAGTAGCCTTAGATGTATAGAGCATGCTTGAATCTAAGTCTGCTGCCATCAGATCTGCGAGTCGAATTAGTCGAGACCTACCTAAGTAGAGACCAATCGTCAGAAATGATCGTGCGCCGCAGAACTGTTTTTTTTTTCTTTCGACGAATAATTCCTAGCGTAGACATTAATTTCTGTTAAAGCAAACACTTGCCACTTTATCTCAAATGCATCTCCTCCGACGAAACACTCACGCACTCACCTTAACTGCGGCATCTCCCAAATGCCTTTTGACTTCCATGTCACACTTAAATTGTTAATCACATCTTAAAAATAAGCTTCGGTTCCCCATCCGCTTGCACAGAAATCCAATTTAAGTGCCTCCCCCTCATCCGGACGGACATAAAGTTGGAATAACACGATGAAATCCAGATCGTAAACACATTCGTTTATATGTACAAATCTGAATTTGAATAAAGCGGAGGTGTCTCTTCTAACACCTCTATTTTCAGCTCGCGCGCAGACACTTGCCTGCAGCGGACTGCAGTCGCAGCGCGCGCGCCTTGGTGTGGGATGTGTGGTTATGTGATGTCTTCATTCCAGGAATAGTCGGAAAGCCATCAAATCATCGATGTGATCCATAAACTGTCCCCACACATTATCATTCATTCACTCGTCAACTGTTGGTGAGTGCGTTTCAGTTTAAGGGGGGACACGATGCGACTCTGTCGTTGGGTTGACTTAGGTCTATGAACTCTTTGGCGTTGGTGCTTGCTCCCCTTTAGTCGATGGAGACTTTTAAGCGCTTATGGTGCTGTCATCGAGTGTTATTAGGTCAGAGGAGGGTTGGGGTAATCGCAGCGACTAGACCCATGGGATGACATTTTTCAACACTTTGTCGATGACATGTCCAAATGGGTCGTCTGGGGTATTGCTCTCGATCAATCGGTTATATCCATCAGCAGCGCCGTAACGGGGCCAGTAGAACAATGTGATTTAGTGGTGAATCTGGTGCAACGATGACCAGGTCGAGGATATTTTTGTTTCCAAACAGCCAGCGACGCATAAACCATCTGGAACGAAAAGATGTACAGACCTAAGACGGTAGGAGTTGCCGTTGAGGGTAATCATTTCTAGAAAGTCTGGCGAATCGATTGTTCCAGTTAAGAGTTCGTACACGAAGAGGATGTCAGCTAGAACACGGCCTTTTTAAAGGGTTTGCAATCCGGTCAACTGTAGTTGATAAGATGGTTAAGCAAGCCAATCGTAAGTCGTAATGCAAAACGTAGGAACAGCTTCACATTGAACAGCTTCAATACGTATTGAGTGGCTGGCATAGTACGGAGACCAAACTTGATTGCCACATTCGAGGAGAGGTCTGACTTAAGTGATGTAGAGGGACTTAGTAACGTAGGGGCTTCTAGAATTCTTTGGACCACCTTTTTATGAAGGCAAGAGAAGTGTTGGCGCTGTGAACCATGTGGTTAACGTAGAATTGGAAAGTCAGTTTCCTGTCACGTATGATTCCTAAATTTCCTCCAATTACAAGCTCGTTATGAAGGTAGTATGTTCTAGGAGGGTTTGGGCATGCGTTTTCGGAATTCTGCAATTGACCAACGTTTAGTTGAAGAAAGTTATTGTCGCACATGTTGAATAACTCAAGATCGATTTGAAGTGCGAGCGATTCGTTCGAACGTAGATATCATCTGTGTAAATAAATAGTCGCCATCATTAATGGTTAAGGCAAAGATCAGACGACCATGATGCAAGCTGCATTGCGGAACTCCCGATGAGGCAACAATGGGGTCGGATGTCAAATGTTTGAAGAATACTCTGCAAAGGCGATCCTCAAGTTATGATGTAAGCCATACGATCATATGGGGCGCGAAACCAAGGGCTTTTAGTTTAAAATAGATTTTTGTGTTACTGATGTTGTCAAAGGCTTTGCGGAAGTCTGTCTGCAATGACATCCACTTCATTACCTTGCTCCAATGTTGAAAGGGCTTAGAGACGACTCCTGTAAGGTTCATTGTAGTAGATCTGCCTTTAAGGGAACCATGCTGGCGTGGTGAAGAGAAGAGTAGATTCGTCTTCTAGCTACATACTACTCTCGTTTCTCTTTCCCTCTTGTTTTTGATTGTTTTTTGCTCACTTTTGCCATCATATCACAGGCTCTTGTCGTTGATGATGGGTAGCCCTCTGCTAACTCTTTTGAGGGTCTTTGACTGACTGTGCATCCACATACGGTTGGCATTCGTATTTGGCATCAGTCTTCGTACACTCCGCCAATCTGCGGTGTGCTTGGCACCCATTGATCGAAATCGAATCTTGTATAGGCGAAGATAAGAGCTGACATTCTTCCTCTAAATATTCCCATGTTCAAGATAATTGCCGAAATTCTTGAATCACTGAAACCTTTAAAAAGTGTCCACACAGCAACTTGGCGACCACTGAACCGCCGAAACGCTAACTAGCAACGATCATTTTTTCAGTGATTCAAGAATTTCGGCAATTATCTTGAACATGGGAATATTTAGAGATCGTTGCTAGTTAGCGTTTCGGCGGTTCAGTGGTCGCCAAGTTGCTGTGTGGACACTTTTTAAAGGTCATTGGAAAGTCCATGACTCGGACGCCGTTGTACGTAGTCGTGTCCTGGAGGCGGTGTCTTAATAACACTCCGCCGCTGAATATGTACCGATTTGAAGTCTCCAAGAACGATGTATACACCGTACACTGGCCACACTGGAACGATGTAAACACCGCACACTGGACAATGTTCTGTAGGCGACGTCCAAGCGATAATAGAAATTGTATAATTTTTCTGCCGCCGAAATTGTTCCCGGAATCTTGAACGCCAATTTTGTACTTAATACCTCGCTTCGACGATCAGCGCCAATTCGATCACGCTGACTTCAGATGATGGCTTTCAGTCCTTCTTCACCTTGCGTGTGCTACTGTTCACAAAAAGTAGAGAATACCTAGATATGTAATAAGTAATAAGCCTAAAAGAGCTGTCAGGTATGGTGGTTGGGGTAGCAGTGCCAATTTATGGTTATTTGCCATCCCTTTGAAGAGGTCTGCGCTTAGGAATGTCGAATGTCACCCATTCTGTCGTGAGGACCTCTTAGTGACTTGTACTGGTACGACCTCAACGGAAATCAGTAAACCACTTCTTAACCATTGAAATTTATGATGCAAAGTACTCAGCCTTTTCTTGGATGGTTTACATTTTGTTAAAATCCACCAGGTGAAGGCAGACATCCAATGGCTGTCAAACACAATCTAAATGACGCATATTACTCACAACTATTAATTGGTGTTAGTTGACGGAGGCAGTGTTGCATTTAAAGTTGCTGCGTGAGAAATACAAAAAGTCACTGACTTATCAAACAGCCCTTATATTGATAAGCCATTAAAAACTTTAGAGTGACTGAACGGTGCACCATTTGTGACTTCTTTCGGCCCATCTTGAAAAGCTTTATTGCCTCCGAATAAGATCAATTGGGCCACAAGCGGTTTCGCACAACTTATATTCTTCGATGCAAATGTCGGCTGTATTTTGAGAATAACATGCATGAATCGATCAGTTGAGGTATGACAATGCTTTACTGATTGAAGTCACCCTTTCAAGTAATCAGCAACCGAGAAAATACGAGTATGTCCCGCAACAAAGCAATCGTTTCACTCAAGTGCCTGAAGTCGTAGCTTATTCTTTCTTCACTCTGACGGCCTCCTAAATGGACCAAGTGTGTAATTTCTTGCAAATCACACTAGCCCTCTATTTCTTTCGAAGCCTTTGATATGGCAACACAGTTGCAACCAACTTCTCTCATTTCGCAAGTCAATCAAAGTTCATTGTCTCCTCACCGACACAAGCCCTCAACTATTCCGCCGTCAGTCTCAGGCTCCATTAAATGTTTTGTCAACATTTATTCGCTTTTAATTTGATGCTTCTAGGTTAACTCCTCACATCAGTTTGCAGCTCGCAATAAAATAAAACGCGCATAAATGGCCCCATTCAGCCAGACGACCATCCCTAAGTCCGACAGCATAACGCAGTGAGAAACTACAAATTAACGATTCACTTAAGTTTTAGTGCTCGCGAGAGCAGTTTTACGATCGATTTCAAAATTGACACTCAAGAAATTCCACGCCGTATTCAGATCCGAGCTCGGCTGCGGACGCGGTTTTTCCAAACGCTTGTCCCCACCGAGCAGAGACAACTTTCCCAAAATGCGGCGTTCCCGGCGGGAACACCTTAAACGGTTTCCGGTGCGCATTTCCGGTGTGATTTCTTCTCGTTAACAAACCGGCCTTCGCTCTGGGTGGTCGAAGAGATGGCGAAGAAGTAGTGCGACCCCGGAGTCAGACGGGATAAGCTCAGGGAGCAGTCCTGCCCTTCATTCGCCGAGTACACAGCTCAACTGTGGTCGGCTTGCATGAACGCTCCACCTGGAAGTGATTTCTGGTTTCTGCTGATTGACACCTCGAGGCAGTCCCACGCTTGTTGCGGCCAGCTCAGTGGACATGTCCCCGAGCGGAGTTGTCACATCAAAGGGCCCAGACCGCGACCACTTTTGATTCACTTTCTATTTTCAAATTGAAATAAAATGCAAATCAATGACCACTGCGCACCTCTCGGACCGGCATTTGCATATTTTCTCTTCGTTCTCTGCCGAGCAACGTCAAGAGGCTGTCCAAGAGTGCCCACAATCGACCGCGTAACAGCGCCGTCATCATTAGCCGATGTGTACGGCCCAGCTCTTGTGGGGGGTGCGACGGTGCCCATTGTGCTGGAAATTCAACATTTAATTATTTGAAATTAATGTTGCCTGCGGTTTGTGGGCACTTTTACTTTGGCCACTCACGCGCACTCACTCAAAACCGGGCGAGACTCCATTCGGCCACTCAAACACTTGATTGGAGTTCATTTACGAAACCCATTCACTCGCGCGCGCGCACATTGAGTGGCGAGCGAACCGTGTCGCGTTGGGGATTTAACGAGGCGACGCGACGGCGAGCGGCGATCGCTTGAAAATCGAATCGCATGACCAATTATCATACGTATGAGTAGAGTGGTACGTGTGCTTGCCGAATGAATTAACGGTGAAGACATTGCGGAACACCTTGTTAAGGTAGCTGCCGCTGCCGCTGCCTCTCACGCTGGTGCTCTGGGGGCTGCCATTCCATGAGTGGTTCTAATATGATTCGCGAGAGAGTGCGTGCGCGGATTTCTAAAAGCGCAAAATCAACAAGCGCGAGACGACCGCGACGTTGTACAAATCAGACTGCATCCGTCATGTGTGCACAGCGCGCTGTTGAGTGCTTTAATTGTCTATGGGCGGTGGAGATGGATGAAATTTATGCGAACGTTTTGAATGCAATTTGACATGAGTGCTCGGCCAGATTAATTGTGGCTTGTCACCGTATCACAGGGGATATGACGCGTGGAAGTGGGAGGGATAACAAATGGGCGACAAATTGAACAGCAGGGCGTCCCAGGAGACATGGCGTGTCGTATGTTCCGTTCAGTGACTCCACAGAGGGTGGGAAAAGCTTAAGCATCGGCTAATTAAAGTGGTGACTACGAAGGACCGAAAGGGCTGCCCGAAAGGGACACACAGTTGGCCGTTGATCCGATCCCACGCCCAAACCGATTAGTTGTTGTCCCTTTGAAGTGATCACACGGTTGCTTTTACAGAAACGTGACCACGTGAAACTACGATTGTTCATGATCACTTGTGCGTTCTAAATATGCTTGAAATTAATTCACGTGATCACGTGAATGTGATAAATGTTGATCACGCACCTGCATCACACTGGAAATGTGCGCGTTTAATTGAAATGAGAGAAGTGGTATAACTATAAATACACGTGTAATTTGATCCACGTGAAATTCAATCATCGAGTTCGTGTCACGTTCTTCTTCACGCACATGCTAATGTCATACACGCAATTTTTTAGAAGATTTTGAAAGCTGCTGAACAATTATAAATTCACGTGTAATTAGATTCACGTGAAATTAAATCACGGAGTACGTCTCGCGTACTATTAGCGAGCACTTGTTAATTTCAAGTATATCAAGTGATCACGTCAGCACATGAAACCATAGAATCTGGTTTGCTTTGGCTGCTCGTCAACTTCTCGTCCTAGCACAGGTCGATGGCGACTTCGTGGAGTATGCGCTGCATTCTCGCCTTATTCGCAGGCATGACCAAGTAACCGACGCAGAATTCTTCCAACCGACGGCACGAAGACGCAGATCTACTGTCCTGCTTGTTGCCGAGCCTTCAGTTCCATCCACCAAGACAAACAGATCCATCCATCTAGTCGCTGATGGCGTTTGCTGGAAGGGTGGACATTTTCAAACGAGGATTGCCAACGAAAAAGGACGATTTTCTGAGCAAGACCCGAACTGTCATTTGAATGGAATGGCTCTGAAAATCGATTCATGATGAAATTGTAAACTGATCGCACCACATTTCAGACCACCTGTCGCAACACTGAAACTGCCAAGCACTGTCTGATCAAAGCAATTGTCCAAATCTAGCCTCATTCTCCCTTTGTTCGTCGTAACGCACCGCTAATTGTCGTGCAGTGAAAACCATTTGACCATATCCGATTGTGTATTTTGCATGGCCGCGACCCTTAAGGCCGACTAACAATCGCACAAGATTACAGCGCACCGTGCGGCACAGATCGGTTCAGTGTACTGCGGCGCGCATGGTTGTCTTGAAACCAATTCGCCACCTGACATTGAGTCACCCACGGTAACGTTGCGGCTCATTAAAACCGTGTTATCGGAGCTTAGGTGCTTTGTCTCTGTTACAGGACCGATTGTTGGCACTGTCTCACCCTCCGTCGCGTCGTGGTCGTGGTTTCTGTGTCGACCCACTGGCACGTTTTAGCATGGAACTGAACAAAAAAACAGACTCCACGCCACCTTAATGACTTCACATTAGAGTACACAATGCAAATTGAACTCTCCCATAGACTCCCGCGTTCCCATAATCTCCCAGCGTCCAGCACCAAGCACCCAGCACACCATGAGTCTAACGTACTCGATCGGCTTTCTCGCGCACCCAACAAAGAGTGTATCCAATGACTGATTGACAGATTGACCACTCGGGCGAACTATTTACCTTGGAGCCGTCACACGATCGGCGATATGTGGAAAAAGTGAAAATGTTTTTTGTGTTCTCAGCATTTGGAGGTCAATTTGTGGATTGATACATGATCAAAGCGCAGTTGTTCGATTTTGAAAGCGCCGCCAACGAAATTTGTACCGAATTTGGCAGGCGCTCGTCAACGTTTTCATATTTAGGTAGCCACCTACTTTTTGATGGCTCATCGACGCGGCGGCATTTGGCGGAGCCCACTTCGCGCACGTCTGTAGGAAGGTCTTAACCTGAATAAAAAGTAAATTTATGGACAAGTTGATAAGGCACTCAGGCAACAGCGAGATCAAGAGAATGAGTGTGAGTGACACGCACACAAGGTGATCAGGTGTGTGTGTGTCGCTTCTGATCTGTAACACTGCGCACTTGCCTGAACAATGGCTGTGTCCGCAAGTGCTTTGAGATGATGGAGACAAGAATAATTGCTGGCCAGAGTGGCGTTCTAGGTGATTTAAAGGCACGCCGTTTAAGTGACAATGCCCATGCCGTGTGGATATGATTTATTTGTTTTTGACGAATTTTTTGTCCGACTTGGCGACCTCTTCAGGTTCTACGAATTTGTTTGTTTATGTTCCGCAGAATAAAGCACTCTGAATGGTGTTCATTAAACTGTACGACGTCTGCGTGACACGATGACGGAGAGTCAATGACCGTGATTGTGCAAATTAAAGTAATTGTTTGACAATGTTTATGAGCTTGAAATTTGGTAATTGATCGTCGTCACAAGACAAATGCTTGAAGTGACGATTTCTGTCACAGGTGCGACACCTGTCAAGTTGACAGCTGTCAATTGAGCTTGAATTTTAAGCCAATTCATGTTTTAATCCATGGAACACACCTACTTTTGGACAAATAAAACTGAAACGACTTTTATGTCACGAGTCACTGGGAGTTCTTCAAATCCGAAACAGGATGTGACAAAAGTTTGCTGAAATATGAATATTTAATCTGACATTTGATTTATTGGAAAAAATTCTAAGTTCGGAGTGATTCACATCGAGGCTGTGAATCGTTGCTTTTGTTATCAAATGATTTATTGCTGACAGAACCCGTCATTCAGCCACCTTTCGTGTCTATGTTCAGAGGACAATTCGATTGCTAATTAAACCGGTGACGAGTGCATTTTAAGTCTCCTCCAATCATACACTTACCGATGTACCGCTTAGCGATAGTCACCGTAAATAACTTTGACGCGACGTGATGGTCAAGTAATCCTGTATACTTGACCATCACGTCGCGTCAAAGACCAGATGAGAACGATAAAAACAGACATTTCAATAAAACAGCAACGGCCTGGGGTGTTAAATTGACTCTGGCTTTATTTTGAAGTTACGTCCATGTCATTATTTATGAATTAACACAGGATTTAGATGGTCGGCTTGGTTTAACTGTTAGTGCTTTAATCGGTCGGTCCAATTTGCCATGACTCAGTTCAATATGTGCGGCCTTATTGTGGCAAAAGCGTCTCAAATGTTGGCCCCAAGCTCGTGTAAAGTGGTTGACTTGCGTAGACTTGACGTAGTCCCATGGAAAATAATCGAGCGGTCTCAAGTCGCATGATCACGGCGGCCAGTTGGGAGATGACTGGTGAGTCAACAAATATCTTCTTCACAATTTCGAGGGATGGGTCTCATCTCCTTGGAACCACAGCTTTCAAATATTGATGTTGTCGCGCTCTGGCCACAGAAAGTCGGTTACCATCGCTCTATATCTGAGGCCATTGACGGTGTCGGCGTCTTCTTCCTCATTTCGAAAGCAATAGGCAATAGGGTCCGAAGATGTTGCCATAAATCCCACCAAACAGTCATTGCTTGGTCGAAGACTTGCTTGTTGATATAGTCACCGAGACGAAAATGATCCTCGTCCGAGAAGATGATTTTGTGTTCTTCTGGATCTCCAGCAAACATTTTCAGGGCCCAAATAGCGAACTGATGTCCCTGTCTGTAGACCTCAGGCCTCAATTACTGCGTCAGCACCATCTCATAGGAATATAGGCCCAAATTCAGACCCAAGATATATCGGGTTGACGCTCTGGAGATGCCGAATTTAGCTGATCGACGTCAACTTCCATACTGGCCGCTGCAGAGGTTATATTTCCTTCATTTCGCACCAATCTCTGGCTGTTTGGTGGCTTAAAGACCAAATGTGTGTACTTTTCCACGATGCGACGAATTTGTTGCACAGTGACACCATGATGGCAACTCAGTACACTGAGTTTGAGTTTCGTGGATATTTTTTAATATTTTCCGAACGTTCGGCAAGAGTGAAACGAAGCATGAAGTAATGACAAAACCTGCTGAATGTTATGACAGCTAGATGTTATTGGTAGCTTTGACAGCTGTTGACACATAACAGATCGAAAAAAATCATTGCTATCTCGTCGCTCTTTTTATGTCTGCTGCATAGCAAATATAGGATGGGCCTTAAAGCACTTCCCTGCGGAACACCAACATAAAGTTTAGAATAAACTGATTCAAATCGAACTCTGAAGAATCAATTGGAGATTTATGCATCTCAAGATGGTGTCTAGATTCATATACAACTTGCATCCTTATTCCTAATGTCACACAGTATCAAAGGGTGGAGCAAACGTCATGGGTACTCTCAGGAACCGAACCTGCGTTGGGATTACCCGCGTGCTCGTTTAGTTAAGTTAAGTTCTACCGATGGTTCGGCTTCTCGATAGCACAACTGGAGGTGGCATGACTCTCCAGACTGTAGACAAATCAAACTCCTTACCGATTGTAAGAAAGCCGCGGCATTCTTGTTATGTCTTGACAGAATAGACCCCAGATGACTTACTGGCATACTAACGGTTCACTACACCTTTGGCAAACACCTTAATGTGCTGGGCGTAATAGATGCAACCCTCTGCGACGCCTTTCGAGAAGAAGACA
Organism: Eristalis pertinax; assembly: GCA_907269125.1. Lineage (NCBI taxonomy): Eukaryota > Metazoa > Arthropoda > Insecta > Diptera > Syrphidae > Eristalis > Eristalis pertinax. The sequence continues at coordinate 109,582,215 of OU026145.1, read as the reverse complement.
ACAAAGCAGAGCGCCTCTTCTGCCAATGTCCCGACTTTGCTCGGTTCAGGCGGCAGTAATTTGGTGCTGATGAGGTGAGAGCTGATGATGTAGGCTCCTCATCACAGAAGCGCCTGCGGGTCTTCCGTCCGGAATACCTTAAAATTTCAGCAACAGTAGGTTGGTTGCAAAATGGACCAGTTTTTGAGTCAGTACTCTAGTGTAGTGTTGAAACCCTCCGACAGAAAAAAAGACGTCTTGGGTTAACCAAACTCGTTTCTCTTCTAGTTATTTTTGCTAAGCATTAACAAAACAATGTTCCTGGTGGAGTTTTCACTTCTAAACCCGAATTGATGGGTAGCAAAACCTCCTCATTGCCCGATCTAGTCATCATCTTGCTTTCGTCGTTGAAAGTGAATCACCCTCGACATAACTCATTATTCCTCTCATGAAGCCATTCATTCTCAAACCTCTGCTGACCAGCTTTTCTATCTCCTTCCAAGCAAAACATCAGACATCAGTCCACAGCACAACAGGGGCCAGCCTCAACCTCCCAACCCCCAACCGTGTTGCCAGTTGCCACAGCCTTTCTGGCTAACAATGTATACTTCTGTTCCAAAGACTCTCTTCGGCCGTGTTTGCTATGAATGCCCATAAACGAAATCAATTCATGCTTCATGTGGTAATTAAGTTAATTGCTCTTGCACTTGAGGTGCACATTGAACTGCGCATGAGTGACTCCCTCGCGCAATACACCACTCGCGCGAGCACAATAATGGTGCGCCCCCTCGATTAATTTTCTTTCAATTAAACGGTTATACTCCTGAATCGCATTGCGATAGATAGTTCTGCGAATCGAATCTCTTGGATTACAATGTAGGTGAACCACTTTTATGCGGCCGTCGCGCGCCGCTCCGCGCGCTTATTCACGACGACAAACCGAAACGGAGCGCTTTGTGTCGCTCGCCGTGTAGCCTGTCACTTTTAGGTGTCGAAGAAGGCTTGAGACACTCCGTCGTCGTCGTCGTCGTCGTCGTTGGCTGGTGTTTCTACATCTCTCGTCGTGTGTTCTCTTTTATGATCAGTGAAAGTGGTAATTTCTGGTTTTGTATGTTTTTCACTGATTTTCTTGATTTCGTTTTTTGGGAAACCTATGATATGCCTGTCTCTGAAAAGGTTCTCATTTCTCGTCTCTGGGCTCTGTTACGAGCCAGTGGTTTAGTTGGGCACTCCCACCGACAGCTGTTTTGGGTTCCAAATGGGCGGACGATTTATGTTCGAGGGGCGTCATCGCATTTGTTTTGCAATCGATTTTAATAGATTTTCTTTTCTTTTCTTTTCAGTGGTCGCTGCAGAGCAACACCACGGTAAACAACAAGAATGTGTGGAGCAACAGTGGAAAGGAGTCGGACGACGCGATCATATTCACAGATCGCTCGGATTCTGGTGTGACATCCCCACACAGCCATCATCATATTGATGATCGAATGAATGCTATATCACCATGTGATTTGAATGTAAGTATAACAAGGGAATTCTTTCAGAATTATGACTCCTCAAACCAACAAAATCTTTGGGTGACCAGTAGAAGCAAACAAGCTATTTGGCGGAGAAGATTCAACCACGAGCTACACAAGCTGTCCAGTGACATAAGCCTCGTGTGTAGTAGAGTAACCCTGTTTCATAAAATGTTGCAAAACACACGGGACATTCATCTTGTCATGTAGGGTGTACTCTTTAATCCTCAATGCAGAGATGCGACCACCTTTGTTGGCACAGGGTTCCTGAATGAGGGCAATGTCTTCTTCGTTCTTCAGTAGACGGAGGATGATGTTGACAGATGTTGCTTTAGAGTGGTGTAGACTAATCTGCACCAACTACACGTGATGATGTCAGATTGTCCTTTATAGTGACGTTACCGTCCGATACGGATGATTAGTCAGTGGAGTTCTCCCGTGGGAGCAGGTCTATCCAGCGTCGAGGCCATACTTGTAATGAAGCTCTAGTTCGCAGCCTGGACTTTGAGATTGACCTGCGGTAGCCAAAAGATCTGTTCGAACACCTTATCTTTCAAGGAAGGAAATCAATCTTCCCGTCTCTTCCCTTTTATGATTTGCCAGTTGTGCATCAGGTCTTGGTCGGGTTCGTCAATACGCGGAGGTACCCATGCTCTGGCCCGACGTAGGACCGAGATTTGAGAGCAGTAGAGCAGTAGAGCAGCGAGAGCAGCAACACTAATTTCGCATTGGGCCAGGGTTTCATTATTTTGAGGAACTCAACTGAGCTCTGATAGTGCCATTTGATGAGCTCTGCTCGAAAGCCATTCTGCATTATTGAAACATCTCCCAGGACCTATGCGAGACGGGGCTTGCGTCTACCCACTGACCTGACTGATCGTCGGTATAGTTGCTGACGGTCTAGCAGTGACATATGTAGTTAAAAACCTCGTTTGCTAAAGCCATATGGGCTCTGACGTTCTCGCCACTTATTTTGCCTTCGTCGTTACTAAGGTCCTAGATACTATATGTCAGGTTATCCTGACACCACTCCTCTAAAGGGTCGGATCGCCATATCGGAGTTCCTGATCCTTTTCGAAATCTTATGAGCCTCGTCTTTTGATCTCGGTCCTTTGAACGTTTTTTTTCGTACGGGCTTCAGCTTCTTGTACACCTGACACAGGTTTGCTTTTCGGCTTGATTTAGTAGTCAACCCTCTGACGGAGTGGTATTTAGTTTGTTCATGTTTTGGTTTTTGTAGTGGTCCGTGCCTTTCTGGGTATGTGCGTGGACTCCTACGAAATTGGACCTACCGTGTCTAGGTTCGATTTCTGGTACGACAAAAAAAAAAATATAATTTTCACGGCCTGAAATACAACGTCGTTCAAGTGACTGCCTCGGCTGGCAGTAGCGCATTCTGTCACTCCAATTTTCCAAGACCTTGTTGATAGTTTCGGGCTGTAGCTCACGGATTGCTTAGATGATGTTGGCCTTGAGTGCTTGAATCGTTTCCGTATTGTTCGTATAACATCGGAACTTCACGGTTCGACACAAAAAAAAAAATTCAAAGGGGTCAAACAGCATCATTCAGTGCTAATTGGGTTGAACCGTGTCAAGGACAATCGGTCCTAATCGTCTGAATAACAGCCATAAAAATGAGATTTGCCGATTACAACATATGAAGGGGCTGTAATGACGAGGAGAATCCAGATTCCTTTTAGACTACACCTGGCAATGCCCTAGTCCATATCATATATTCTTCCATCGCCTTGTGAAGGCACTACAGTCTAAAATGAACCTAGCCTCATTTAACAAGCTTCTTCAGTTGAGACGGTCTTTAATCAGCTGCATTATGCACGCCTAGTTGGCTGGTGACCTTATCCACTTGTGTGCACCATCGGTTTCGCGAGCGCAGAGCTGGAGCAGTGTTGTCCATGGCCTAGAAATCTTAGACGCAATCAACGCAAAACAGGACCAAAGATGGACAGCAGAACTTTTCTCTCGAAGGAGCCAAGGGTTTCGTCATCTGCTCTAGAGATTGTCCATTTTTTCCCGCCTCTCTCAAACATTGATTATTTTTTTTTTTTTTTTTCAATTCAATTAATTTTTTATTTTCAATTTCAAATCAACATTGGTTATAAATTTCCGCGAAGCCTTACTGGCTTTTCTGCAGAATGTTGTGCTTCTAACATTGATAACTGAGATAAAGTAAGCTTAGTTTAATAAACATTCAATAAAAGTTTACGAAAAAGTTAATAAATTAATAAATTTAATTTCAATTGATGGGATTTCGATTTAATAGAAAGTCTTTTAAGATTTTTTTTCGAGTTTTAAAATTTCTAATTTGTCTAATCTCTTGCGGAATTGTGTTGAGAACTTCAGGAACACTGCATTTCAACTCTCTTCTTCCATAGTTATTGTAAAACCGAGGTTCTTGGAGCATACCTTGTGCACGTCTTCTTGTATTTATCGCATGGTTAATTGGTGTGGTGAATCGTCGATCGTCTTGGTATTCTAATATGAGCGTCATTTTGAAGATGTCTTCCACTTGAAGAACATTAAACCTTTGTCGCTCAGCAAAATTTCGATGAGAAGGTACATTTATTTTTTTCAGTGCAACATTTTGCAGTTTTTGTAACTTTCTTATATGTGTGGCTGATGAATTACCCCATGCCAGTATTCCATATCTCAGTTTAGATTCCACTAGCGCAAAGTACACATTCCTTAGAACTGATGTTGGTGCATGGTACTGCAGATGGGTTAGTGCGTATAGTGCTCCCTTAATACTCGATCGTAATTGATCAATATGCTTATCCCATAAGAAATGACTGTCAATTGTTACTCCTAGATACTTGTAACTTTCTACTATATCTATAGGACAGCTAGTAGAGGTACGACAGGAGTCATTCCTACAGTATATTTGCTGTTCGGTAGCCTTGAATTGCGGGTTTCTGATGTGCATCATTTTTGTTTTCGAAGCGTTAATCACTAATCCGTTATCATGACACCATTTCACTGCATCATCAAACTCCTCCTGCATAATTGATGTTGCCGTATGCAAAGATCTGTGTCGCACTACTATCGCCGTGTCGTCTGCATACGCGAATGGGATGGCCTGTTTGAATACTTTTAACAACTCGTTGGTGTATAAAATGAAGAGGAGCGGACCCAATTTTGAACCTTGAGGGACTCCATATTGCACGCGTTTCTTTTGGCTATATGTCTGGTTGATTTTGACACAGAATTGTCTGTTGTTTAAGTATTCTCTTAGCCAGTCTGCCATCAGACCTCTTATTCCAATGTTTTCAAGTGCTTCTATTAGTTTATCATGGTTCAGTGTGTCAAAAGCCTTGCTGAAATCAACGAACAGCACAAGTATATGGTAGCTTTTGTTTAGGCCTTCGTTAACACAATTGGCAAATTCTCCTAAAAGTTTACAAGTGCTTTTATTTTTCTGAAAGCCGTACTGGCTTGTATGTATGATAGAATTTTTATCTATGAAATCTTGAAGTCTCTTTGTTACTACCTCTTCAAGGCACTTTTCAATTATCGGCAATATTGATATAGGCCTGTAATTGCTGAGCTCGCTTTTGATACCTCCTTTATATATTGGCCTGACTACAGCTGTTTTCAAAGTTGCAGGAATTTTTGCTTGATTTAAGCTAAGGTTAACGAATTTGCACAGCATTGGCGTAAATATGCCCGAGTGTCTTTTTATATCAACGGCTCTTATTCCGTCGAAGCCTGGCGATTTTTTATCACTGAGTGAATGAATGATTCTCCGTATTTCCGAAAAACTTGTTTCTTGTACGAATACAGATCTGGCTAATGTTGAACTCGGATGTGTCGATGTAACAGTGTCGCATTGATGAATAATGTTTTTTATCTGAGTGCCAAAATTGTTTGCAAATGCACCAGCAAGATTATTCAGACACATTTTGCCAGAGAAGTTCTTTGTTACAGTTTCATCAAGACCAGATTTTTTCCTTCCCAGTATTTCGTTAATAAGACTCCATGTTCTACGAGGGTCATGCCTGATTTGGCTGAACTTGGTTTTATAAAAACAGGCTTTTTGAGCAATTATTTCCTTGTTGAGTTTGTTTCTAAAAGACTTATACTCCATTTCATAAGATTTGTTCAGTCGATTGTTTTTCCACCTTCTGTAAAGTTCATCCCTTTTTCTACATTTATCAATAATTTCAGTAGACATCCATGGGTTAAACTTTCTTCTGTATTTTATTTGCTTGATAGATGTCGCTCGATCATATATATATGTCATTTTATCGAGAAGTTTCTGATAAAGTGAACCAGCATCACTTTCATTCACGACTTCCTCCCAATTTGTTTCTGTAATTAATTCGTTAACCTTTGCGTTAGATATATAGGACAAGCTGACTGTACTTTCTTTAACAGCAGATTTTTTCATTGGTGGGAAGTATATTATTGGGTAATGATCTGTGATACAACTTTCAATTACAGCTGAATTGATTTGGTTTTGCATAGCGTTCGTTAAGATGTGGTCAATCGTTGTTTTTGATCCTGTGTTTGGATCTACTCTGGTATACTCCGTTATCACATTAGTCAACCCAAGTGACGCCAGCATCTCCAGATATTCTTTCACGCCATACAATTCCAGATCATTCACATTGATATTCATATCACCCATTACCATAATCTCGTCCCTTTTTCCCAGTTGTCCAACGTTGTTTCCGAATTCTTCAATAAACGCTTTTCGGCTGTAACCTGGTGGTCTGTATATCCCTATTACATACTTGTACTTGTTGTCTTCTTTAATTTGGATTAGGATATTTTCATATGACACACTGTCAGATGTTAATCGTACATATGGTAAGTCTTTACGTATTAACATTAGAATTCCACCTCCTCTACGTTTATCTCGATTCAGAAACTCCGCTTGGAAACCATCTATACTGTAAAGTCCTTTTTCATCTTCATCTATATTAGTCTCAACTAGTATTATTATTTTTAACATATTGATGAAGTAGCTAACGTTAATGCAAAAATCATTCCAATTCTTTCGTAATGATCTTATATTAAAACAAAGGCAGCAACATTTATTTTCATTTAATTTGTTTGTTTTGGTGCCGCTAAAACCACTAATTACCCTACAATTTAAATCAACTAGTACTTCATTCGAATCCATTTTGGTATAAAGAGTTTTGATTTTCTTTTTGCTTACGCACAATGCAGTTATTGAGTGCGAGAAATTTTGCTCACATCGGCAACCGTACTTATCAGAATCGGCTGCGTACTCTCATTCATTCTAGCGAGTATTCTTCCCGCACTCTCCCACACAAATCTCCAGTTTTCCTTTCTCGCTCTCTCCTTTGCCATCCACATCAAGTGTTTATTGTGCTTTGTCAGCTGGTTGTTAACGTAAACCGTAGCATCAGGAAAAGCTGCACCTGCGCTTGAGTTGTTGCTTGTTTTCTGCATGACAGTTTTCAGTTTGATGGAGCGAGTGGAGCGCGTTTGTTTCATAAATTGTATTTTCTTTATGCTGGACGCAAATGTAGCAATTATCATTGATTTTTCGGGGTTTTTTGTTTTTGTTCGATATATGTCAGTGATGTCGGTGTCGTTGATTTCATAGTTGACAGTTTTTCCTATTCCCTTTACTACCTCAATCAGATTTTCTTGTGGAGTAGGGGGAATGTTTTTGATGTCAATACTGTTTTTGATCATTTGTTGCTCAAGTGTGTTGATCTGTGTTTGTAAATTTTCAATGATGACATCTTTTCTTTTGTTGGTTTCTTTCACATCGTTTAGTTCTTTTATTATGTTGTCCATAAGGTCATTGTTTTTTCTTATGTTGGAGTTGAGTTCTTCGTATTTGGCGGCTAGGAAATCACAGCTTGCCGCAATTTCTTTAACTTCCCCTCTAAGAAGACGGATTTCCGCTATAACAGCTGAGCTGTTGTCAGTTGAGATGGTGTTAGTTGGTATACCGGGGCTGCTGAGTTCACGCATTCTCTTCGACGGTTGTTCTTTTGTTGTCTGGGGAACATAGTTGGCTGCAGCTGTAGATTGGACATCTCCACAGTTCCGGCATATTTGGCACTTCCATGCGTCTCTTCTCGTGCCCATGGTTCTCCACGACTTCTCGGTGACCGTGGTGCAATCAAAGTGGAGCTTTCGCTTGCACGATGAACATACAGCAAAATCGCTTTCAGGGGGGAGGTCTTCACTGCAATAACCGCACACATCCATGGTAACAGGGGAATTCAAACTCAAAAATGAGTGATTTAAAGAAATGATTTAAAGAAAAACAAATATACTGTAAAGGAAGAATAAGTACTCTGTTGTTTTATATAAGCTTGTTTTAATAAAAAGTCACTGTCTTTGGGTTGTTTTCTTAATACTAATAGAGAAATTAAACTTTGAGAATAGGCAATCAGATCACTAATTCACAGAGCGATTAAAAAACACGTCCAGTCACACTAAGCTCACTAGCAAGTCGAAGGATTATCAGTCCAGCTCTACGACGCAGAGGCATAAACAACTATCAACACCGGATGAAGTAGTCATTGGTCTCGTCAAGAGAAATATTCCGTGTACGATATTTTTGTTCGGGTTTACAGCATTTGGAGGAGCAGATCCAACCACGAACTGTAAAGGCAGTCAGGCGACACAAGCCTAGGCAGATAAGCCACAGCTCCTTACCAACTCTTGTGTGTCGTCTACTTATATTAGTAAAACAAACTGGAGCTTCTACGACTAAATAAAAGGTCTCTCGCAACCTCTCAGCTCAAGGATATCGAAGAGCCTAGCAACAATCCCAAAACAAACCAAAATTCTGGTCGCAGTCTTCAGTTAAGTCACCAATGCTTCTCGAAACTATGAGAGTAATCTTGTTACTGACTCACAGGGAATAGTGATTGTAGATGTTTATCTATCACTGCTCAGATTCTCCGTAATATCCCTCGACGGAGGGACCGTATCCTACATAAATGACTGACTACTTAACCCTACATTGGCACTTGCACTGATGGGAAGCCCTTAGGTAAAATATTGGCTATAATATATAAACAAGCGAGGTGTCTGTCAACATTCTGCTTCCTTTCATTGAATGCTCCAAATAGTCACCAGTAGATAATGCCCTAAGAGTAAGCCACTGCCGATTGGGAGGCCTCACTAGGTTAGTTTTCGAATATGTCAAGTCGCTTCAGACCGCCTTAATTTGTTCGTTCTTTCCACCATCCAACGAACTAAAAAAGATCCTTGTGCGTTGTCTGCAGGCCATAACCCATATGTCTAGTGAGTTTTCTCAAGCTTGTAACTCACGATCTATGCACGTTGCACATGGGCCTCCTTCCAGTGGTCTGTAAGAGCAGTTCGAGTAGGATCAGCGTTTCCCTTCCTGCCATAGGTGTCCTTTTGCCAATTGCTCAACCGATCTAATCTACGATCTCATTTCAGCTCTTGGATCACATCAGGACCGAAGATCTACGCCGTCACTTAAGTCAGATGATCAAGAAGCCAAACATCGACGAGGTGGACAGAATGTGCCTCCAGCAAGTGCTGGTATTCATCCAGAACATCGACGTAATGTCGCACGATTCACTGCCTTCCAGCGAGGAGTCATCCAGTCTAGAATATGTAAGTATTCCGGCGCATAGTAGCCCGCACCCGTCAGTACATGTTTTCATTCATTTGACACACAAAAATCGAACGAATACACGCCCAGCTTCAAGTCTAAACCAAATTCATTTTCCCTCATTTTTTTTTTTGTTTTGTTTCACAGATTAAATCTCGCGTGTCGGACTACGAATCGTCGTCGCGTTCATCGGACGTCTCGCCCACCCTTATTGTTCAGAAGCCAAAATTAGCTCCGTCGCCGGTCGCAGGCCGGATCGTAGCCACCGTACTGCCGTACAGCAGCACAGTTTCGACGCCGAACGAGTCGCCGCAGCGGAAGCTTCGCGCCTGGAACACGAGCAGCCTGACAGAGAGCGGCGTCTTCGAGGGCGACCTGAGCGAGTCGTCCGTGCAGACGCAAACCGAGCCGGAGGACTTCGCGTGCCTCGAGGCGGCCGCCGCCACAAAGGATCTGTGCACGGAAATCCAGAAGTTGAATAGGTTCCGCGAGAAGTTCGAGGAGTGCTTCGCAAAGTCCGCTTACACCAAAGTACCTGTGCCCAGTCTGCCGAGTCTCTCGCCCAACCTCTCCGACCAGAAGCGCATTCAGTTCTACAAGGACCGCCTGGACGTGCTAGAGAGCAAACTGCTCATCTACGAGAGCAGCGGAGACCTGCAGGCGAAGCGTCTGGCAGATCGCCTTCAGAGGGAGATCCAGCTGGAGAGCTTGGTGAGGGAGCTGCGAGACCGCGTCGACTTCCTGGAAGTGGAGAACGCACAGCTCGAGGAGGAGAAGTGCGAGTTCGAAGAGGCTGAGAACGACACCCGACTACGGCTGCAGAGGCTCGAAGTCGAGTTGGAGATCTTGAGTCAGCGCAACATTGAGCTGGAGATGTCCAGGGAGGCGCTGCAAAACAAACTGAAAGACTGCCGCAGCGAGAGTGCTATTTTGCGAGACGACTTGGCTGCGTCCCAGACGCAGATCTGCCATTTGGAGGAGGACTTGTGCAGGTACAAGGAGAACTTCGAGTTCCTGCACAGCGCCATACCAGCTCTGATCCTGTTCAACATATTCTGCGTGACCACCGACATGGGCAACACGCTGGACACGGACGACGCGCCGATTGCGGAGCGGTTTGATCACGTGCAAAAGGCCGGCAGCCCTTGCGACTGCTCGACAAAGGACCTAGCACTGCGGCGGGAGAGTCAGAATCTCCGCGAGGAGGTCAGGGGCCTGAAGAGGCAAATTGGCGACTTGAATTCCCGCCACGCAGAGGCACTGACATGCGCTGACGGCTTCTGGGAGGGCATGGAGCGTGAGTACAATGAGAAACTGATGGCCTCGAAGGCCAAGGAGGAGTTCCTCAAGCAGAAGATAAAGCAACTTGAGGACTGCCTTGAGGACGACTCGCGGGCGGCAAACGAGAAGATCAACCAGCTGGAGGACGCCGAGCGGGAGCTGAAGTACTGCCTGCAGCGGGTCTCCCGCGACCATCGCGAGATTCTGAAGGAACACGACCTGATCAGGGAAGAGAACCAACAGCTAAAGGAGGAGTACAGCAAGCTTAAGGACCGCTTCGAGGGGCCATTCAAACAAGCCATGGAACGCGAGAAGGCACAGAACAAGAATCTGAAGGAGGAGCTCAGCTACATGCGCCGAGTGAGCTGCGAGCAGGAAATGCACTACCGCAACGAGCTGGACTGCTTCCAGGTGCAGCTGGACAAGCTGCAGAAGGAGTTCATGCAAATCCAGGTGACCAACTCCGAGCTGAAGGAGGAGGTGTGCACACTCGAGAAGGAGCTAGTGTACCTGCACGAGCAGAAGAAGGACGATCTCGACAAGATTCGCTGCCTGACCGACGAGGTTCGCACAAAGGAGGACGTGTGCGCTTTGATGGAGAAGCGGCTGGAAGCTCTTCTCGGTGCTCCCTATCACCTGAGCAGGGCCGGTCCGTATCATCCAAAGGCGGCGCAAGTGAATGCTGTGCCAAGTCTGGCGCAGGAGCTAAGCGGCAGCCCAGTGAAGCGGATCCGCATTGAGGAGCCCACGGACCTGAGGAGCGCCACGAAAAACTTGGAAGCTGTCCTCAGTTCCATGAAGGTAGGTGTGTCGGTGTTGCTCTTTTCAAAATTTTACTAAACTTGTCCTTCAACAGGAGACCAACGCCATCCCATCCCACAAGCAGTTCCAAAGCGTAGCCAACGACGTCAAGAAGCTGGCGGAGACCCTTCTGGCCGAGAGGTCGCCAAGCGTTGAGGTAAGTCAAACGTCGCAAGAGTCTGGAAGTGACACATGCAATCCCATTCGCGGCGAGAAGCCCTTCGATGAGGTTGGCAGACACTCTACTACGTTCGTCATGCAACCGCCACACCTCGCAGAGTCGATGGGAGCGGACAAAAAGGTCGATCTAAGCGAGGTCCCTTTAGAGCTTCGCAAAATCCAATCGTCCACACAAACGACCGAAAAACCGCCCAAAAACTGGCGAAAGTCTCTGCAAAAGCGCGTCTCTCACAGTCTTCGGCGGGAGATCCGTAAAGTTATCTCGCGACTGAATGTCGAAAAGGGGAAGTTCATCAGTAGCGTCAATTCGGATCAGGACTACCCGTCGGAAGTGTTCCAGCGAAGGATGTCGTTGTGCAGCTTTCACTCGGTTCAAGATGACGAGGTCAACGACGATGTGTTCCTCGAAACGCTGACTGATGAGGTGTTCCCGATGGAAACCTGGTCGGATGCGATTAATGAACACTCGGAGAAGCTCTCGAATCAAGCCGATGAAGTGTCCGAAGGCCTACCACCAAAAACCGGCAAAAACTTCATCCAATCCCTCTTTGAATCAACTCGAAAAAGCTTTGAAAAACGCGAAAGCCTGTCAAAGATTGAGATGTACGTCTGTCAACGGTTCCAAAATGACGGCAGTTTCCGTCGAAGTGTCGACAAAATGGTTTCGGTCGCATATTCGGCCGACGATTGTGCATTCAAGACACTCACGTACGAAGACATTGTCCTGGCGATGCAGTGTCTGGCTCATGTTGCGCAAATCTATCAACCGTACCACATTCCGGTTAGAGGTTCTATTTCCACTTGTGCATAGATGATGTATGAATTTGATTCGGCTTTCATCTGTGTGCACTCTCATTGTGTCTGCCCTCCTCTAACCACTTTTAATTTGCAGCTTCTTAAGTCACTTGAGGAGCAACTGAATTCAAGACTTCTGAAGTTCCACTGCAGGCGAATGGAGTCGGAGTTTCGTTGCACTGTCTACCACTCGGTATCAAGAAAAGGACGAGTGTCTGTTTAAATTAAGTGTACACGAACATGAATGCAACAGTTTGCTTTTAAATAAACGGCATTTTATTGCTTCAAAATTAAATCGAAATTTAGTTTAAACCTCTCGACCATCACTTGAAGTTCTGAAGATTTTTGGGGAATGAGTGCGTTTGTTTCATGTTTGACGATATTTTATAAAAAAAATTAATAGTATTGTCCATCGCAACCTTTTCCCATTTTTCTGGCAAATTTCGGACACTATCTCGATAAAAACGAGGGCTCTTTTGAAGCGGTCCACAGTAGCCACTCAATTTTAGACTTCTTCAAAAGGGCGGATGTGCTAATCCCCCAGGGCTGCGTCATCGATGAAAACAAATAGCAGTCGGAGGGTGTGGTGTCTGGGCTATGCGGTTACGGTATACGGTTGGGGTAGGTCTTCTCATTTCAGAGTTTAAATGCATGTTTGCCGACTGCGCAACATGTGGCTGAGGATTGTCTTGTTTGCAAAATCACTTTCTCGTTTCCGCAAAATCCCTTGCTCTTATTATAGCCATTTTCCCCGCAGTGCTCTGCTCAAAGGCATCAATTGCGTTCGGAAGAGTTGTTCTGTGACGGTTTCACCAAGTCTTAGCAGCTCACAGTAAACCACGCCCAAATGGTCGCACCAAATACAGAACACGACGTTGCCACCGTGAACATTCGGCTTTGGCGTCATATGACGTATGCCGTCTATACCCAAAACACACATGTGGAAATCGGTGAGGCATGTTCCCCATAAGCTTCTTGCAGCATTGGATGGCCTTCAGCTGCACTTTTCCTCAAATGGAAGCAGAAAATTTACTTTAACTAACATTCCCGCAAATTATGTAGCATATGTATTGAATCACTGAAAAGATAAAAGATTGGCTAAACAATTACAGTGAAACTTTTCATAACGGACACCCCTCTATAAGGGACACCTTTCTTGGCGAACAATTCGCCATGGTCCCGACGTGAAGATAGAACTTTTTTAGTATTTCAAACCATTTTCAACGGACCCCTCTGTACCGGACACCGACACGAACTTAAATCTTCCTTTTTGGCATACTGCTTCCCCTCCTCTTCAAACCAGGAGGCTCGAATTCGAAGACCATCTTATCCGGACCATTATTGTCCAAGCCTACATCCTTTTCTTGGTGCTGCTCGTAAAGTTTGAGCTTATGTCCATATAATCTACTTAGAATTCAAATACACCAAGAATCAGTTCTGATGCTTTGCTTATCGTCCAGATTTCGGCTTCGTTCTCCGAATCAGGAGTTCTGGCGCCAGTTGTCACGACAAATCGAAGGCACTCCGTTCGCCGAGGACAATTCGCCGTCGGATCTCCAAAAGGACATCGTTTGTAGAGTTTACGAGGTAGACACAGAAACTCCATAACTACCTCAAAATAGCGCAAAGTTTTCTTTGAAAAGCCAGGTTTTACTGACGTCTTAGGACAAAGGGTTTCACTGCACTGCATAGCTAGCTGCTGACCACCTATCGTAAAGTATAAACGATACATTACCAATGCCATCATCATACGATGAGAGTGCCACTTGATTCTTGGCTCTTTATCTGATTCTCTGATTTATCGTTATTGATACGACTGGCGCAAACAATGAGCAACATGTTGCATAAGCACCCTATTGACGACCACTTGTAGTTTCCTTGTGACAGCGGTCATTACTCTCCAAAGCAACATAGAATCGATATTGGCGTGGAGCAGTTTTAACTTAACGTAGTTTCATTGCTGCGCAAAGTATTGATTAACATCCTAACCGCTGACTAACCGCTTGTGATCTACACCCACGGGACCATCCTTCTCGTCCGTTATATAGAGGTATGCGTTCCATGGAGTCGACGGAAGTCTTTTTTGGGAAATTTTCAAATAAAATTCAAACCTTTTGTTTTAATGTGAATGACTTTCGTGTCTTTTAAGACCTTTTGTAATGTAAAGTGTCTTCCAATAAGGGACTTCCGAACTGTAACAATTGATAGCGGCCATATTCTTGCAGCCACATCTGTCAAAAATGTCTGTCTGTTCTGCCAAATCACCTTGGGCAGACATAGCGTTCAACAACACGTGCAAATGACAAAGTTCTTTTATCAAAATGGGTTTTCTGTTCGGGCAAAGTTCTGTGCGTTGTGTAAAACGAATGCGTTCTTGTCTACAAAGGCTGGGTGTTCTTACACGTTTGCATACACAGCAAGGGAAATTGTTCTATTCCTTCCATGTTCATTTTTGCTTCGTTTGTCCGTTTTATTGCTGGTAAAACTGTTCAAAAGCTACAAAAATTCATTTCCGTATCCGGTATTGAGGGCGTCCTTGTAAAGGGGTTGAAATACATGACTAGCCCTATCTTCATGCCGGGACCATGACAAATTGATCGTAAAAACAGATGTACCTTATAGAGCGGTGTCCGTAAAGAGAAGTTTCACTGTTTTCCATGCGAATATCCTATCATCAGTGTAGTCTAAGTGCTTTAGTTAAGCCGTGAGAGGATATCTAATTCCTCTGTTACATGGCCGCCAGCCTAGCCTTGATAGGATGGAATAGAATTTATCTTTTCCTCCGGTGAACAATGCACGTCTGAGACTCCAAACCAGAAGGACAACGCAAAAGAGAACTAATGTCGCACAAAAATGGAGAATGACCTCAGCCAACTTGACGTGTGTGCAATTCGAAGCAGCTGGCTAAAGATTGTGTCAGCTGGAGAGGCTTGTTGGGTGAGATGCAAGCCCGTTTCGGACTGTATTAGAAGAAGTTGTTGTTACCTCATCTGCACTCAGTGGCAACTCTTACATCGGAGTGCTCTGTTTGAATTGGGTTCGTCTCGATGTCGCCGCTCACACGGTACAAAATTATTGCAAAATGCTGCTCCCATCTTTTTAGTGAGAAGGAATGAAAGTGGCAGAAGGAAATGGACGTCCGGACATTTCCTTGATGAAGGTTAAAAATCAACAATTTTATGCACCTCCCTCCGGTTCTGCGGTCAGTGAGTTGATGTTGTTGTGTTTATACAACTGAGAACTCCTTTACATCCAATGTTCTTCGATGCTTTCATGCACTTTCGTGGAACGTCTTTAAGTTACTGCTGTACGGTCTCGGAGTGTACCCTAGGATAGGATAGGAATGTGGGTAGACGTGCGGAAGCACGTCTCACTTAGGTCCTTCTGGACCCATTGTGTTGCCCAGAGGGGGAAATGTTCCTCCGTGTACCCTTATCGAACTCATGTATTCAGTGTTGACCTCTCTTCGTCTAGCCAGCCCGACATCCTAATGAACCTGAAAAAGTTAGATAGTAGGATGTTATGGATTTCTTTTTTTTTTCGTTTTTGTTTTATTTTATAATTCATTTTTCTTACATGCTAGACAAAAATAACTAAAACTAGCTTAACTAACTTAACAATCGTTCTTACATGTAACCTACTGACCCTATACGGGTACTCTAAGCTATTCTGAACTAAATTTAATTGTGCCTTTCGGCTTAGACTATGGTTTTTTTTTTTTTTTTTTATTTTGTCTGAATGTACTTTCTGATTAGTTTGGCCAAGAAAACTGGTAAAAAACTTGGCATTATATATCTATCTTAACCTATCTTAAACTTACTTAACCTAATATAAAAACTTATAAGCTAACTTAACTATGTCCGTAACAGTACGGCACGTGCACCAGGGCGTATATGTTATGTATATGCCTAACAAATAAAATTTACACGCCGTGGTGCACATTTTTTTTTTTTTTTTTCCTACGCTACCCTAAGATCTATGTAAGTTGGCCACTATGGTCAACTACCGCGTCATTTTGAAAATCCAGCGGCGGCGGGGGCTGGTTTTGGTGTAGCCACCAGTAAAATTGCCGTTCTTTGGCAGACTCTCTCCTGTCTCGAGCAGAGATAGCTCTACTGAACCGGAGGAGATCCTCGTGACTGCGAGCGACATCCCGTTCGTATTGGAGTCGCCGGTCCACTGTTCGGCGTACGACATGGAAGATGACAGGACATCCTTGTGGATCCTGTATTAGGCCAATTGTGTCGAGATAGAGGAACGCTTCAGGAGGAATGAAGCCGGTGAGGCGCACTCTCTCATGGTACATAACATTGGGGTAGTACGCCCCAAAGATCAGACTGTTGGAAGAAGTCATAGCTCGTGCAATATGCCTTCTGATCAGTTTAATAATAAAATTATCTATCCTGTTCAAGTTTGCCTCGTTGTACAGGACCTCGTTAGGATAGAACTTCTTGTACTCAAACTCGGGTGTACGATACAACCGGAGACAAGTGCGAAGACACTGTCTCTCGAACAACCTCATCTATTCCATCTGGGAAGGACTCACATTGAACCACAGTGGACAACCGTAGGCCATAACTGGGCGGATGAGGGCCATGTAGCAGATTACCTTTACTCTGGTGTCAAGTTGGCTGCTGTAAAACAACCTCCTTGCCGCAGCAAAGGCTTTTCTGGCTTTCGTCAGAGCAATATCTATATGTTTGTCAAAATACAGATATTGGTCCAACCAAATGCCTAGATACCTTACTACACTTTTCACATCTAACGGCCGTCCCTGCGGGTCAATTATGCCGAACTTACGCCAGTTAGTGCGCGTATCCCATGCTGCCATGTACAGCTGCCATGTCCTGAAAAGGATAGTTTCGCACTTCAGGAAGTTGATAATCAACTTCCAGTCGTCGCAAAATCGCTGAATTTGTTCGAAGTCACATTGCAACAAGTTATTTATTACTTCGACCTTCGGAGCTGATCTGTACGCTACTAGATCGTCGGCGTACGCAATTAAGTGCGGCATGGAACCTATAAGATCTGCAGTGAATATTGAGAACAAGATCGGCGAACCAACCGCTCCCTGTTGCAGACGATTTTTGATGTCAAAGACCGTGGAAGAAGTTACGTCGCCACTTTTCACGAAGAACTTTCTACCTATTATCATGTCATAGATCATGTATAGCAATGATTTGCTTATGCCGAGCCTGACCAGCTTGAGGAAGAGGCCCTCTAACCAAACGGTGTCGAACGCTTTCTCCAAGTCAATCGGACATGCACCCGTGCATTGTTTTTTGTCTTTGTTCCACTGAATGTCGGATACCAGTTTGGACGCGGCATGTATAGTTTCATGCCCCGCCCTGAATCCGAACTGGTTGTCCGGTTTCTTATGGATTTCTTGCAGGTCATGGAAGAAGAATTCTCCCATGGTCCTGTATCGCAGTTGGCTGAGGCTTGGGCAGTAGCAGGGATATTGAGGAGTATCCTCTCTTTCTTCCACATCGCCGCATCCTCTGCATATGTAGTCATGGGATAGTCCCATTTTTGTTTCATGGTATTTCAGATGGTTATGACCCGTTAGAGCTCCGACTACCATCCTCAGTAGGCTTTTGCCACACTGGAGGAGTTTGTCGGTTTTAGTTCTATTAATATCGGGCCATAGCATCTTGGTAGTCTTACAGGTGGTAAGGTTGAACCACCTATTTCTTGCTATTTCTAGAATTCTATCATCCACCTTCTTCCTGACATCTGCCAGTGGTGGTTGAATCAATTCGATTGCCTGGGATGGGTCTTTTTCGGCCCCTTTTCTGGCAAGTTCATCAGCTGCCTCGTTGCCGGATATGTCCCTGTGTCCTGGGACCCAGCATAGAGTTATCGTGTGTTAGAGCACGCTTAGAGTTTTGAGCTCCTCGCGGCAGCTCGCGACCAGCTTGGACTTGATTTCTTTCGCCGAAATTGCTTTGATGGCCGCTTGACTGTTAATTAGAATGGTAATATCAGCCGGTGGTATTTCCAACATTGTTATCATTCTGGCCGCTTCTTTGACTGCCAGGACCTCCGCTTGAAAGACGCTGCCATAATCAGGGGTCCTGCTAGAGCAGTTTATGTTTAACAATTCGGAGAAAATGCCCGCACCTGTGCCTGTTTCCATCTTCGATCCATCAGTGTATACTTGGATGCTCGAATTTTTGATGGGTTCTTTTGTGGTCCACTCTTCCCTCGTCGGGAAATAGCATCTGAAGGGTATTTCAAAGTCAAGGAAAGGGAGTGTATAGTCACTTTCGGACTGTTCTATTTATAGTCTTTACAGTATACTAGCATGACCAGTGGTCCTTGACAGCCAGCATTTTGATTGAATGCTTCTAATGGCACTTTTAGCAGCGTTAGCTTGCATGTAAAGGTCAAGTGCGAGAAGGTTTAGTAGTACCTCAAGGCCCGCGGTTGGGGTAGTGGAGATAGCGCTTATAACTCCAAGACATGCTGGTCTCTGTATTCTAGTAAGCAGCCTGAGGTTGGTGGATTTCAGTGCGGCCTGCAACCATACCACGCTGCCGTATGTCAAGAGTGGCCTTACAATCGCTGTGTACATCCACAGAATTGTCTTGGGGTTCGGACCCCACTTTTTGCCGAATATACTGTTGCTCAGGTATAGGGGACAAGCTGCTTTCATGACTCTTTCCATTAGGTACCTTACTAGTACAAAGTCAAACAAGTCCCGCTCCTCACCTGATTCGAACATGAAGGCCTCAGCTCATAGAAAAAAAGTCAATTTGAATGAAGATCACGCTTTGTTGCAGTCTTTGCACTCTAACATGGTGCCAAACTAAAACGTTTGACGTTGCATAAGTCTACAAACCTCTCGTCATTGTCATTACGACTGCCTAATCAATGCTTTCCTCTGGCATACCCTTCATTTTCGTTAGTTAACTTAACTCAGCCCGGCATTCCTGCACTAGTTTTGAATTTGAAGTAAAGGAGGCCACATGATTGACGGCTGCTTGGCTAGCTATCTTGGCAACATATGATCTTACTGATCGCAGCCAGAAACAATTCAAGTGTCAAGCTACATTACACTGGCGGGTACCAGTGACATCTGAATCTGACGGAAGTATACGCAAAGCGAATGGCTGAGCAGGATCAATTCTTCAAAACTTCCACTGCACAACAAATGACAGCTATCGAAGTAACGACTGTAAAACTTCTCAAAAACCATTTGAAACTTCACGTTCACACACTTTTCATTCGGATTTCGTATCAAATCGTCGATATTTTTGTTTAAAATTAATTTATTTGGTATCAAATAAAAGTCAATAAATTACCAGAAGCAATGAGCCAAACTAAACGTCAAACATGTCCCGAATCGAAATGTCCTCCTTTGCAAAATTTGCAAGTCTGCCCTACCGACACCGATATCTACTACGACGCTAGGAACGATGTCTGTGGTCCGACCGAATGTTGCCCGATTCCGACGCCAAGTAAGTTCACAGAGACAAGCTCACCCCCAACTCAACTATTCCAGGCGATCGATGATCCGCAACAATTTAGGTTAGCCCTTCAGAGCATATCCAATACCGCCGAGAGACTTCTCAGGGTAATCGATGCGAACTTAAAGTCCGACCGGTCCAAGTGTACGAAGACGCCAAGGGTACAAGTCTCCAAGGAAAGATTGCCATTTCATCCGACTTGTAAATGTTTTCCGGGTGGCAGAGATCGGGGAAAGACTCCGGCCACTAATGTGCGTCATGCCTCTGTTGAACCACTCACCATTACCATTCCACTGAGATTGTGCATACAGTCAACCCAAGGGCTTGAGCAGTCCAACGAGGACAAGAATGAGTCAGTTGATCCGATCTTAGCACATTTGGCAGATGAAGCCCCCTCAGAGCAGATAGCTGAGAAAGAATCCTTTGCAGAACCAGCTGTAGAACCAGAATGGTCATCTGAGTCGACGCTGGATCCACTGACGGCTTCAAAGGATTGGAAACTCCGAGTTCTCAGACGATTCAGTGAAAGTGACGTTGAATTGATGTCCGAACTAGTTGCCCAACGTCTATCGGCTCGGAGGGATCGACTGGATTCAGAACTGTCACCAAATGGAACTAGATCAGAGTCTGTGCCACTTGACACGGCGATCGGATTTCTGGATGCGCACGATTCATTGTTCAGTCAAGCCCCACAGAAGCATATGTCATCATCGGATGCAATCTCAATTCGTGTTCTGGCTGGGCAGGTACTAGATCCTGTCCACAACAGAGACCCTCAACCAGACAGTGATCCTCCAACCGATCGAGATGTGTATGAAATGGCGTCTCTGCTGGCGTACATTCCACCAGTTGAAGCTCAAGATAGGGTGATGGACCAACACTCCGACCGAGATTTGTCTCAAATGATAGAGCAGCTTAGGAACATCCCATCATTTCGAGCTCAAGATCGGGTGCTGGATCAAGACATAGAGCGAGTCTCAAACCGGCTCTCAAGTCGAAACTGGGATCGAATGTCAGATCAGGTGTCTAGGCTGTCCGACCAGTCAAGAGCGCGATCGCTTAACCAATCAGAACCAAGTTTGGATGAAATTTTTGATGGTGCCCCTACAAGCTACGTTCACCTTCCAGCACCAGTCTATGACGTGTCACGACAGCCGGCAGAGCGGGAAAGTCACCTAGGTACATCACCAGATCTTCCCTTACCCCAACAGCGCGACCTAATACTCTGCAGGCCCTGCAAGTGCACAGCTTGCCCAATATACAGCGCAAACCACGACATCGTGTGTCCCTCAAATTGTGGCTGTTGCTCCTGTCCGTGGAAGGGCCACTCAGAGGCCGACTTGAGTCGCAGGAAATTCCGAATTTGCCACTGCACACGTCGAAGAACCGTCACTCCGTCGAACTCGCAAGAAAAATGCGGCAGTTTCGACATCTGCCCATGCCGCGATACCGCCGAGAGTCGACACGTTCAACTCTACGGAAGCGAGATGCGCGCTGGCAATCCAAGGTGCCCCCGAAGGTCTGAGTGTTGTCTGTGTGTCACTTCCACCCAATTTTCAATCCTCAGCCTCTGCCAATTCGTGTCTGATTCAAAATTTTTGTCTTCTTTCAGATCGAACCAGACCAACCCAAAATGATCGTGACCGAGATCACTCAAATCTAAGCAACCAACCAAATACTGAAGCATGCGCCGGCCAAACACAACCCCCAGCTGGACGAAACTCAAATAGACACGCCAAAGACAATAATGACACTTGCTACGACAATAACGATCGCTCTGACGACGATGAGAAGGATGAGGATGAATGCGAGGACGACAGCAAGGACGGCCATACGTTCGGGTGCAGGACCACATTTAACGGTGTCTTCACTGATCACTGTGATGGATCTTGCACTCGCCACCAAACTGATGAGGATGCGAAACCAACCGAACCCCAATCAACTGTGAAATTCTTGGCAAAGTGCTGCAAACTGACCCGTCTGGAGGGCGTCGGGGACCTGAAGGAGAGCTCGAACGAGGATATCTGCAACAGCAAGGACCGACGAACAGCTTCAGCCAAAACTGCGACGCGACAACAATCAAAACAGGCGCATGATGAAGTCGAGACTAAGGAGGATGAACCACTAAACTCTGCTCAACTGACAGAGGTCCAATTGATGGAGTGTTCTCGCGGACCACCACTAGCAGCTGCATGCTCGGATGAGGGCAGTCAAACCACGGAGGATTGCAGACGAATTGAAGAGGCTTCCAACAGCGAAACCGAGGTTATTGGCTGTATGCCACAGTCGTTGTCCAAAACACTCCAAGCCACCCACTGCGGAGACGCAAAAACGTCGCCATTAGAGCTTCAAGGAGCCGGAAAACCTCCAGCTGAATTAGATGCCCCAGTAACCACTTCGTTTCCACCGCCATCCACTCACTCGGAGACTACGGTTGAAGACACACATGAAACTGCCAGTGATCAAATTGTGCCCCTTTTACAGAGCATTTATGAAGTCCTGCAAAGCATTCGGGATGAGAAGACGACAACCAGGACACCATCGACGACGCAGACGGCTCTTCAACACAGCATCCCATCTGTGGAAGAACTATGCCATGTGACTGAATTCCCATTGACAACGGAGGAACCTGCCATAGACACCATGGCCATCCTTGAACCGCCCGAAAGGGACACGGACGTTCACTGCGACCGCACGTCGTTCAGCAGATCACGTCGATTTATCCCAGTGGACATGGACCTCCTCCGAACCGAGGACAACATCGACTGGGAAATGCAACCGACGCTTTCCTCAAATCAACTAGATCCTCAGCCGGACCATGACGACCTTACCCGGGCCGCCAATGAAGCTGAGGCATTCCATAAATCAAGTGAATGTTTGAACAAGTCTGACACCCCAACGATGGCTCAAAAGAATGTAAACACCCCGAACACAACTCAGTTTATTCACTGCCCCCACGAGAAACCACATGGACGTGAGAAGGACTCGAAGAAGGCGAGATCCGCGGTAGAGAACTCCAAGAGGACCAGATCTATTTTGAAGATCGCATCCGACTCCCCTTCCGACAAGTCAATAGTCAACATAGGAGTCACCTTAAAGGACACCCTAAAGCACTCCACAGGTCCACAGCCCGCGGAAATCGATGAGGAGCGCAGGCAAAATCTTGGGAATATCCGTTTCCCAACCTCAAAATCCGATGTAGGAACAGACAGACCAAATCTTGCGGTTTGCACAAATCGTCAAGCGGACGTATGAAATTCCCCCATCTTTTGTCCCCTTCTCTTTCTTATCGTCTCTTCTGCTTCCAGATCAACAACCTGGAAGCCATGCAGGCGACGAGGAGCAACGTAAAGTATCACTTTTCAAGCACATCTTCGTGCCATGGTCGATGGAGAGCAGCGTCGGCGGACCTCAGTTTCCCAGCTTCGATTGAGAAGGTCCACGAATTGGGGCGAAATTCACTTTTCGTCAAGTGGACAGTTCACAGCCTTAAAAATGTTGCTGGATATGAAGTAAGTTCACTGATTTATGGTACTTGGAGGGTGTATGGAGTAGGTTGTTACATTTGTTAAGACAGCTTGGCGGTTGGTAGAAGGTTGTAAGTGACCACAGGAAGCAGTTGGTTCATTGGCTGGTTTCAAAAAAGAGTACCTATCTGAAGAGTCCACGATGTTCTCCTTAAAAAGTCGCTGCCACCGTGCTCTTTTTGCAAACACACGACGATGTGAACCTAGTCAGTCCACGGAAATGGTCAAACAGCTGACATGCCATCCCCCACATCGGGACGTGCGTTTCATAGGCTTTCCTCTACAACTCAGCTGAATCACCACCACACGAGTACCTGCTGAAGAAACCAAAAGGAACAACAAAAGCCTTGGTTTGGTCCTCTTGAATCCATTTTGTTCTTCCTCAGTTCAGCTACAGCCAATGGCTGTCAAAAAACACTTATCCTTAGCTAGGGCAAACCCTGCGGACAGTCTCACAAGAGAAACCATCACGGTCGATCGCGGCTACGTTGTCGAATATAATCATACATTCTTAAGGCCAGCGCAGTGTTGTCTCTACGCATAGCTAACTTATCAACTAAATATGGGTAAGATGACTGCATAAACTCATGTCCCACCCTTGGGGTCAAACCTTTCGTTCGTCACTATCGAGGACAACACTGACTGCTTAGCACGTCCCTAAACTTGCTACCCCTTCAGCCACATTACCGTGGTCAAGCCTGGTCTCTGGGAAGTGCTGGAACCACATGTCACTTGTTTCACCGTTTTGACTGTGACTTCGCTGATGAAGCCTCTCGAACCATTTGAAGCAAGGACTGTAGATTGAAATTTACAAAATAAATGCTGATGTACTCCAGGGTTTCCTCTTATCTCTGATACTATTTCTTGTATCGGCTATATTCTTGAAACGCAACCCACTGTTGGGTACAGCGACATAATGGTATCTGCTGCTGGTGTCAACTGTCTCTCAGTCTCTAGTGATCCCATCTGTACACAGGATCTTCTTCAACAATTTAACTAGAGGCAGACATAATTTCTTAAGACAACTGTTGCAGAGCAAGTGTCCCCACATTTGCCCAGTTTTGCTTGATGGGCGTTCCGGTGGACGATTACAGATGTATGTCGGACAAAACCCGCTTGTTGCATGACTGTCTGCTTCCAATTGCGCACAAGACAAGTAGGTGGAGCTCCTTCTTCACTTGTCTGGATCACTTTAGAAGCGAGCGTTCTCCGCTAAATTGTTCGCAGGTTCCTCGTTGCAGACTCTTTGGGCCAGAACCACCTTGGGCCCTGGTCCCTCAGATGCCTGACCAGACTCAAATGGCACAGCCTGTAGGCGAATCAGTTCAGCTATCATTATTGACTCACTTCCATTTGAATATATGTAAGTTTAAATTTGAATTGCATTTTTTTCTCTCATTTTTTCTAGATTTTCCTCGATGGTACTCTAACAAATCGCTACTACAGTCAAATCCATCGCGCCGCTGTGATATGCAATGTCGATCTTGCGTACCCACACCGTATCATTCTTCGTGCCTTACCCCCAGCCCCAAAGCGGTTCAGTTCATCATCAAAATCCAGAATCACATCACAAGTTGGACCATTAGCAACGACAACACCAGACAACACATGTTGCAGCAAAACCAACGATACCACCACATGGTATCCAAGCGTATATCATTTTGAACCGACTCTCCCCCCAGCAACAGTTTCTTTCGACTATAATGGCTGTTGTGCTTCCCAAAGCTAGTCAACCCATAAAAAAACAAAAGGAAATTTATTTTCTCATAAAATAAATTAAAGCAAAACAAAAAAAGAATATAAATAAATAAATAAATTATGACTGAAAAAACTCACTCGTTGTACAAAAGTGCGAGTTCTTTTCTTTGTTGTACGAAAACCATGGAAAAAAATGTGCAAAATCATTTTGTTTTCGTCAACTACAATTTAATTATGATATAATTCATTATTTTTTTTCTAACACACATATTTGTACGTATAATAAAAGAAAAGTTAAAAATGAAAACATTAAACAAAAATATCTAAGAAAATTGCAGTGCCTTAATGTTTATAATAAATAGAAGATCAAACATCTTTTTTTTTTTTTTTTTTGATTTTAAGTTAAATTTTAATTTATTTAGGACGCATCTTTGCCACTACACACGTAAGTTGATGTACGCGGCACGGTTAGGATTTATTTAAATCAGTAGTTTCCACTCCCCCCCTTGGATGTAGTCTCTTATCGTTTAAATGTATCTTTTATTTTTATGGTATAATTTTATTTTTCATTTTGAAATTTTATATTGTATTTTAAAGTTTTGTTGGAGGAAGGAGAAACTCTGCGAGCTTCCGTAGAAATGAAAATAAAAATAAAATAAAACTAAAAAAATAAGAAAAAAGAACAAAATCTTGAAAAAAAAAATAAGTTTTAGAAAAAAAAAGTTTTGTAAATACTTAAGAGATGAGTCTTATTTTGTGTAAATGCATTAATAAGTCGTTAGGACATGATTAAGGAGCAATTTAACTATACAACTATGGTCATTTACTTGCATGCATTACAACAAAACAAAAAAAAAACATTTAAGAACAAAAACCCTTCTCAAAAAATATTATATTTAAATAAATTGAAAATGTTCAAATATTCAAAAAAAAAAATGTACTTGTTTTCATTTTTCACTCACCTTATCACCGCGAATTTTGAGGCGATTATAGCTTGACAGAACAACCAACAATCGTCCTCGCAAGCGTGTCGACGATAGTTTCGCTTCATGTAAGCATACAAAATCGATAGTGCCTGCAAGACATCGTTTAACCGGCTTCGTTTTGGCGATTGCTATTTCAGTATCGTTTTCATGCAAAATGAAAATAATTATGCATATTATACATACACTTAATCACAAAAGTAAGTATACAGTACGGCATTCGAAGTTTAATTAACGAAAACACCCACTCGAATTTAGTTTTAACCAAATAAATAATATATATACTTTTAGTAGCTCTTATAGGTATCTTAAGTAATAACTAATAGTAACAAAATAACAAAAGAAAGTAACAAAATTATTAAAAATAAGCGAAATTCATTTAAAAATGCATTACAAAACTAAGTATACACATCGCAGAAAAAAACAAATTAAAATGAGATATTGAATTAAGAAGTGAAATTAATACTTAGCAGGATACCCTGGGTGCTGTGGGAATCGGGTAGGCACTGACTGGCGTCAACCTGGCGATGCCCAGTGTTGTAACTTTTTCTACACACCAATTGTGCTTATTTTACCTCCAAGTGGTAGCCATCGGGTACTGGTTGTAGTTCACCCGAGCTCAACTTGCCAAACTTATAAGTGCGACCTCTTGTCCTAGGGGTTACAAAAAAAGAACTGGTCCTCAAGGCTGGGGGTTGTGCCGTCGGGGTAACTGCCCGGCCACACAAAAAAATGCTAGTTACGAAGCAACAACAACCCTCGGAAACGGATGATTTCACTGATGACGACCCCTGCAAACGATATACGGACAACGATCTTCGGATTTGTACGTGGAATGTAGTAAGGTCCCTTTATAGGCCACGTGCAGCCGAACAACTAGCGGAAGCCCTAGACTGCTGCAAAGCAGATATAACCGCCATCCAAGAAGTGCGATGGGATGGACCCGGCAAAAGAAGGATGAAAAACTGTGATATATACTACGGTGATTGCTACAAACAACAAAAACAGCGCCTATTTGGATGTGGATTTGTCGTTAGAGGCAGACTTAGGCAAGAAGTTCTATCGTTCAGGTCCGTGAACGAGCGCTTCACGACAATTCGCATCCAGGCTAAATTTGCCAACATAAGCCTTATATGTGCACATGCCCCCACAGAGGAGAAAGATGATGACACCAAAGACAGGTTCTATGAGCTCCTGAACAAAACGTATGAGCAATGCCCTAGCTACGACTTTAAAATTGTCCTTGGCGATTTTAACGCAAAGCTAGGAAGAGAGAACATCTTTGGTAGTACGGTCGGAAAGCACAGCCTACACGACACCACATCCGATAACGGATTTAGGCTGATCGATTTTGCTGCGAGGCGAAATGTTGTAGTAGCCAGTACAAGATTCCCACATCTCGATATTCACAAAGGAACATGGCGATCTCCTGAACAATCAACCGTCAATCAGATTGACCATATTGCGATAGACGCAAGGCACTCATTGTTGTAGCCAAGGTAAGGCTGCGGATATGCCGAACACCGCCAAAACAAAGAAATACTGTGAGGAAGTTCAACGTCAGCCGGCTACAATCGCAAGAGATTGCCAAATCCTTTTCCGATCGTGTCTCCCTTAACCTCTTAAGAAATCCTACGCCGCCAACATCAAGTATTGAAGACCAGTGGCAGCATTGCCAAAAAGCCATCAGAGATGCCGCCTCTGATGTGCTGCGTTTCAATCCGCCACCACAACGAAACCCCTGCTTTGACAACGAGTGTCGGCAGCAAGAAGAAGAAGGAGAGACGAACACCGGCTTTTCAGGAGAAAAAAGAAGGAGCATGAGAAGCGCGCGATCGGCAGAATAGAGGGATTTTACTGCAGGAATGAGGTGAGGAAGTTTTACCAAAGGGTAAAGTTAACCAGTCCAGGTTATAAAGTCCGAACCGAAGCCTGTAAGGATGATCAAGGGAACATCGTAGTAGAGTCACAGTCGATGCTGAGGATATGGAAAAAACATTTTTGCAGACTGTATAACGGCGACGAAGAACCAAATCCCGCTGAAAGGCAGAACGAACCATTCAACCCCAATGAAAGGGACGACGAAGATCAACAATTCCGTCCACCCGACCCGGATGAAGTGAGGATTGCCATATCTAAACTGAAATCCAACAAGGCTGCGGGAGCTGACGGCCTACCCGCCGAGCTTTTTAAAGCCGCAGGCGATGATTTGGTAAGGAGCATGCACCAACTCATCTGTAAAATATGGTCGGAGGAAAACATGCCCGATGAATGGAACCTCAGCATTGTTTGCCCGATCCATAAAAAAGGATACCCTTTGAACTGCGCCAACTACAGAGGCATCAGTCTCCTAAGTATCGCATATAAAATCTTATCTGCCATACTGTGTGAACGCCTAAAGCCATTCGTCAACAACCTGGTCGGTCCATACCAGTGTGGCTTTAGGACAGGAAAATCCACCATCGACCAAATATTCACACTACGGCAGATTTTGGAGAAAACCCAGGAGCAACAAATCGATACCCACCACCTTTTCATCGATTTTAAGGCCGCGTATGATAGCATCTATAGAGACGAGCTATACAGAGCAATGTCTAGTTTTGGCATCCCTACCAAACTCGTCCGTTTGTGTAGGATGACGATGGAGAATGCACGCTGCTCCATCAAGGTCGGTAAAGACCTAACCGAGACCTTTGATGTCAAAAAAGGATTCAGACAAGGCGACGCGCTGTCATGCGACTTTTTCAACATCGTTCTTGAAAGAATTGTTCAAAACTCGAACGCCAACACCAGAGGAACAATCTTTCAGAAGTCCGTCCAACTACTCGTATATGCCGACGATATTGACATTATTGGAAGAACGCAGCGTGATGTCAATGGCGCTTTTGTGGGTATTGCAACGGAGGCCGCGAAGATGGGTTTAGCGGTAAACGAGGGTAAGACCAAGTATATGCTGTCAACGAGAAAGGGCACCCAACACCGACGTCTCGGTCAGAACGTCACAGCAGACAGATATAACTTTGAGGTAGTCAAAAACTTTGTCTACCTAGGCACCGCTATAAACTCAGACAATGACACCAGCGCTGAAATCAAACGAAGAATAACCCTTGCCAATCGCTGCTTCTTTGGGCTAAGAAAGCAACTGGTAAACAAAGCCCTCTCTCGAACAACCAAGATAACGCTCTACAAGACCTTAATCGTCCCAGTCCTGCTATATGGCGTGGAGGCATGGACTTTGTCAAAAGCGGATGAAGCTGCCCTTGGTTGCTTCGAGAGGAAAATTCTTCGTGTGATTTTCGGTCCCGTCTACATAGACGGTGAGTGGAGGAGGAGATATAATGACGAACTATACGGGCTGTTCAGCGACATCGACTTAGCCAGAAGAGTGAAGATCCAAAGACTGAGATGGCTAGGTCAAGTAGAGCGGATGGAAACCAATACTCCGGCCCGAAAAGTCTTCGAATCCACCCCCGAGGGACGGGCGCAGTAGAGGAAGACCGCGACTCAGGTGGCGCACGCAAGTGGAAAGGGACCTCAACCAACTATGCGTGCGAAACTGGAGACAGCTAGCTAAAGATCGAGCTGGCTGGAGACGCTTGTTGGTTGAGGCCCAGGTTCACCTCAGACTGTAGCGCCACCTTAAGTAAGTAAGTAAGGATACCCTTTAGACTTAATGACAGCGCTTACTCTAGATGGCATTGAATTGACGAGCTTTTGGGTCACGTCGGTACCTATTTTGGCCCATTCTTCTTGAATAATGGCCTTAAGTTGATTTTTCGTTTGAATATCACGTTTTCGTATTTGGCGTTCGAGGTGATCCCACAAATGCTCAATAGCATTTAAATCCGGTGATTAAGGAGGTTTTTTTTTTTTTTTTTGGTTACGTCCAAAATGTGGCAATCTTCGAAAGATACTAATAGCCCGTGCCATTAGCATGCACGATTCGCAAACCCAAGTTCTCGATTTCGGGAATACGCCTACGTACTAACCCACACCCTGCACTCTTCTACCACTCTCCCCGCGGGACTGCCGTTAGGTATTACTTCGCGGGGCTGGTTAGCGACTCAAGCTGGATCGACTGTGTTTGCCTGTTCGGCTCGCTTTACTCTTTCAAGCCTTCTTAGCTCGATCTGCAAGTTTGATATGAAGGAACAGATTTCCTCCCACTTCTCGGCTAACTCCGTCATATGACCGACTAGGAGCTCCGGTGTTGGTAGGTTTATTCTTGTCCCTTCAAATCGTCTGCAGTGGAAAGTCGTGTGTTCTGCGTCTTCATCAGAGACCTCACATTCTGGACAAAGGGGAGAGCTATCGTGCCCGAACCTATGGAGATACTTTCGATAGACCCCGTGGCCCGACAGAAACTGCGTAAGGTGGAAGTTGCAGTTTCCGCTTGCTCTCTTTGTCCACGTTTCGATTGTTTGAATCAGTCTGTGAGTCCATCTACCTTTGTTTGAGGTGTCCCATCTGGCTTGTCACATTGTCATTGAGGCTGCTCTTTCTTCCTTCCTTATCCTGTTTACGCCAGTCTCTGGCCGGTTCGTCGATCGCCTTAGGTAGACCCTAGGCATCTCATTTGCGAGAATGTCGATGGGGACCATACCCGCAATCACACAGGCTGCTTCGTCCGAAATTGTCCGGAAGCCGCTGATTGTTCTTATGGCGCAGAGCCTGTATGGTGACGAGAGCTTCTTAGCTGTCTCCTTTATAGAGAGAACACTCGACCAGACTGGCGCAGCATATAGGAGAATTGAACTTACCACTCTGGAAAGCAGAATCATTCTTGGGTATCCGGGTCCTCCTATGTTTGGCAGCATACCAGAAAGTGCTGCCTGCATCTTTGACGCTATCCTGCTGCAGTATTCGACATGCTTTTTGAAATTAAGTCGGTTGTCGAGCATCACTCCTAGGTATTTCAGTGATTCCTTGGATCTAATTAGCTGGGAGCCAACCCGGAAGTTTGCATATTCCACAGTCTTTCGGCTGGTTATTAAAGCAGCCTCTGTCTTGTGGTCAGCCAGTTCAAGGTCGGAAGATTCCAGCCAATTTTTGATCCTGGCGATTGCTTCGTTTGCGGCGGTTTCCACCTCGTGAATGTGCTTGGCCACCGTCACGACCGCGATGCCGTCAGCAAAGCCGATAACCTTGACTCCATTTGGCAGCTTTAGTCTCAGTACTCCGTCGTACGTTAAGTTCCACAGGAGGGGTCCAAGGACTGAACCCTGTGGAACGCCTGCAGAGACGTCGTAGTATTTAGTACCATCGTCAGTCTGGTATCTCAGTTTCCTGTTGGTAAAGTAGCTGACAATAATCCTCTTCAGGTACTGCGGTGTGCTCATCCTATTCAGGGCTCTCATTATGCAGGACCAGTTCGCCGAGTTAAACGCGTTTTTTATATCCAGCGTAACTACGGCACAGTATTTTTTTGTACCGCCCCTCCATCTTGTACCCGTTATGGCTTCACTTGCTGTGTCTACCACCTCTTTGATGGCGTCGATGGTGGAGCGCGACTTCCTAAAGCCGTACTGGTGGTCTGACAGGGCTCCTAGCTCCTCAGCCACGCCGATTAGCCTGCCGTATATGATGCTCTCCAGGATCTTACCCGTGGTGTCCAGCAGGCAAATCGGTCGATACGCTGAAGGTTCTCCGGGGGGCTTATTGCCTTTGGGTATTAGTAACAGGTGTTGGGGTTTCCAGCGGTTGGGAAAGTTTCCCTCTTCGAGGCACCTTTGCATCATCGTCGTAAACAGTTCTGGTCTCTTCTCGACAGCTGCTTTGATGGCTTTATTGGGGATGCCGTCGGGGCCAGGCGCTTTTTTCTCGCCTATTTTCATGCACGCATTCTGCAGCTCGTCAGCCGTGACTGGTGGGATTTGTTCCGGACCAGCTCCGTGTGTGAGGACGAACATTGTAGGAGACTTGCTGGGGAACAGGTGTTCAACTATTGTTCTGAGCAACAATGGGCAGATTACTTGAGGAGACCTACTGCCCCTCAGTTTCTTCATTACGATTTTATATGCTCCCCCCCAGGGATCTAGGTCTGCTTCACTGCAAAGAGTTTTAAAATAGTTTCCTTTGCTCTCCTTGATTGCCTTTTCCAGGTCGCGCCTTGCCAGCCTAAAGATGGCCAATCGTCCGGGGAACTCTGGTCTACCTCTGGAATGCGTGCTTTAAGGCAAATTGCCCTGAGGTTCTTGATCTTGTCGTTCCACCAATAGCAGGGTTCTCCCCTTCCGCTAATAGACCTTTTCGGCATTGCTGCATCGCATGCTTTCGAAATTGCTTGGATCAGTTTACTCGACATGTTTTCCGCTGATGTGGTGTTGGGTGGGAAGTCAGAGCTAAACGTTTCCTCAAACATTTCTTTTTCGAAAGCGGTGTCCTTCCACTTCGGCCCTGTTCGTTTGGGTCTCTGTCTGGGCCTCTCACTACCAATGTTGAATACAATCGCCTGGTGGTCGCTGTGTGTGTATTCCTCGCTGACTCGCCATTTTGTTTTGTGCAGTAGCGAGTTGCTTGCGAATGTTATGTCGATTATGGAGCTTCT
The DNA here is from genome assembly GCA_907269125.1 of Eristalis pertinax. Classification (NCBI taxonomy): domain Eukaryota; kingdom Metazoa; phylum Arthropoda; class Insecta; order Diptera; family Syrphidae; genus Eristalis; species Eristalis pertinax. The sequence goes on along the minus strand of OU026145.1, from coordinate 109,549,838 downwards.
GCCTGCCTTGCGGAAAGTTTGTGCTGAACCTTTATTTACAAGGCCGATATCCAACGATGCGAATGCTTCTAGGAGGGCAATCCCCCTTGCATCCGTGAATCTACTGCCCCATTCCGTAGCCCACGCGTTGAAGTCGCCGGCAATAATGACCGGGTGCTTTCCTCGTGCGTCAGCTACTATATCGTCTAAAAGCTTCAGATAGTCCGCGTGTGATAGACTAGGAGGAGCATAGCAGCTATAGAAGTGGATTCCATTTATCCGGGCAGACGCAACATAATTCGTTACGCTATTGGTGCTTTGGAAGACGTGGTTTCCACAGGTCCATATTGCTGCTCTCTTCGCTGTGTCCTCTGTCCAGTTGCCGCCATCTAAGGCTTTGTATGGCTCGCTGATGAGGGCAACATCCGCTTTCTTTTCTTTTGACATTTGTGCCAGAAGATCTTGTGCGGCCGCACAGTGATTAAGGTTAATTTGTATAACCTTCATCATGTTTTATTGGTGAGGGCCCTTCTGAAAACCGGGCATTTTGCACTCCCAGCTACATGTCCTGCGTTGTCGGGGTTGGTGGTCTTGCACCAAAAACACTTCGGTTCGTGGGAGCAGTTCTTAGCTATGTGACCCTCCGTGCCACATCTTCTACACATTTTCGAGCGGTCTTGCCCACTCTTGCACTGGCGTGCGGTGTGTCCCAAGCCTAAGCACCAAAACACTTTGTTAGTGCCGTGCGTTCGCGAATACGACAGTTAGTCCAGCCAATCTTTAGCTTTCCCACCTTCAGCAGTGTATTTGCACTCTCTGGGGGTAATCCAATCGTTGCGACTTGGGTGATTGGGGAGGTGTTTTAAGCTGATTGCGCACATGGTATAACAACCATTCTCTTACTAAATGAGAATTATGCTTACGGTCATTGTCTTGTTGAAAGACGAATGACCCTTCCAATCCCAATTTATGCGCACTCTGGTGCAGATTGTTTTTGACGATGTTTAAATAATCAAAACGATTCATGTTTCCTTCTACAAACACCAAATTACCGACGCCAGATGCTGCCATACACCCCCAAACCATACAGAATCACCACCATGTTTAACAGTGCCAGCCATATTTTCCGGATTTAACTCCATATTCGGTTTTCTACATAGTTTGATGCGCCCATCTTAACCATAAACATTAAATTTGCTTTCGTCCGTAAATATAACTTTATTCCAAAAAGCAATGTCAGACGTTAAATGGTTTTTGGCAAATTCAACTCTCTTTTTACGATTCACTATGCTGACGAAAGGTTTTTTTCCTGATGGATCAACCATGATGCCGGATATCATGCAAGACACGGCGAATTGTTTGGGGATTGCATTGCTTTCCTGTTTCATCGGCTATCTTTGATTGTAGTTTTGGGGCACTTTTTTTAGGATCGTTCTTTACTTTCCGGGTAATAATCCGCTTTTCTGCTTCAGTAAAGATATTTGGAAAGTCCACTTCTAGATAGATTTTCCGCTGTACCGTAGGTTTTATATTTTTATAAAAATTTTTGTACCGTTGCAGGGCTTTTATCAACCAATTTTCCCACTTCTCTAATCGATTTCCCTTCTTTAGAATATTTGATCACCAAATTTAAGGTCAATCGAAAGCTCCTTACCACGCGCTGTCATTTCTTGTAGATGCATAGGAATTCGTTCAACAAAATCTTTCAAAATCTATCATTTTTACTCACCTCACAGATTTCTTGAATAATTAAATTAAAACCGAACAAATTTTTAACTGCACGTGTTAACTGATCGACGTTTTGTACCCAAATACTACGATTGTATACTTACTTTTGTAACGCTTTTTAGCATTTGGTCGTAAGAAAAGTATTCTCCTCTCGAACGAAAGCGAATAATACCGTTATTTTTGCTTTAGAGCAGCTGTTCTGTCAAACAACAGATATTTTTTTTTTCCATCACAGAGTACACAAAACACTACGTTCTCTAAGTGTTAACTCTCAGTATCGCTTTACACAGCAGATTTTGCTGCGCGACTAAGGATCATCTACCGATTTTGCATCTCACAGATTACATCAAATAAACAGTATTCATTATAGCATAGTGCATGGATCGTTTTTTTAAACTCCAATCGAGACAAGCTAAAATCAATTTCGTTGCAAAGTTCATTGAAAGTGTTTATACACCTTGTAATAGGTTCATTACAACCATAGTTGGTTCTATGCCTCTTATCATATAGTAAATTTCTCATCCGAAGAGATCTTTGCGGAGCATATATATTCATGAGAAAAAGTAAGTCTGGTGAATTTACACGGCAATTAATAATATCGCGGATGAACATGGCTGACGCTGCCTTACGCCTGAAACTTAAGGTTTGCAAGCCTATTATTTTACATCTATCGTCATATTTAGGGAGTTCTTCGAAGGAATACAATTTACGGACAGCATATCTCGTGAAATTTTTTTGTACTCTTTCGAATCTGAGTTCTTGTGTATCATATGGCGAATCCCAAATGATGGAAGAATATTCTAAATACGGTCTGACTAACGAACAAAAGATGGATTTAAGACTGGTTATATCCCGAAAATCTCTACTATTTCTTTTCAGAAAACCTAACATAGCATTAGACTTCGCAATTGTATAATCATAATGTGACGCAAAATTTAAGTTAGTATCAAAAATTACACCCAGATCTTTAACCTCTTCTAGGCGACTAAGTCTATGATCATTTATGAAATAATCATAGACAATCGGGGATGTAATTCGATATGCCGTAAAGATATTACATTTTTGAATATTCAGCTCTAGTCCATTGTGCTTGCACCATTCCACTAGTGCATGTATATCCAATTGGAAATTATTACAATCAGTTAAACTATTAATAGATAAATACAATTTAAAATCGTCTGCGAATGTTAGAATTTTACAATATTTGAAAATTTCGTGAACATCGTTTATAAACAATAGAAAGAGTAATGGCCCCATATGGCTACCTTGTGGAACGCCCGATGTAACTTTTATTACTCGAGATCTAAAACTATCGATCATTACCAATTGCTTCCTGTTCTTTAAGTAATTGGAAAACCACTCTAACATTGACGAATGGAATCCCAAAGACTTTAGTTTGTTTAAAAGCAAAGTGTGATGTACTTTATCGAAGGCTTTCGAGAAATCGGTGTAAAGTACATCAACTTGTAATTGATTTTCTAAATTTGTATAAATGTAATTTGAAAATAATGATAAATTAGTTATATGAGGTAGGGTGAGTAATGTATCGCACGAAATAAACTGTTTTCTTAAGACGTTCGTTACACTCCATAGGCGTATACTTACTTTTGTGATTAAGTGTACATACATATCTTGTTCTTCACTTTTGTGATGATTTTAGAGTGATAGGACGCATATGATTAGGTTTGGACGCAAGCTGAAATGTGAATGACTTGGTGAAATTTGAGAGGAATGACTATATATATATTGTTCTCAAAGCCCTCAAACTGTATACAAAATAAGCGATATGCGAGACTGAAGACACTGAAGAGAATCGGGTGGACGATAATCGTCTGAAAAATTACGCGATTAGAGCCGAGAATGCGTTGCCAACTAATTGAATTGTTTGGGGTGACAGTTTGTATGGTTTCTTGCCACCTTAAGGGCCATTCGTATGAGCTCACTGCGAATTGCGAACTTCGCAAACGCAGACACTTCATTCATATGGAGTCGCAGAGAACTACGAGTAGAATTTATGAAAACTGGGGTGGAATCGGCTAAGGCGATATCTGATTGTCGCAATCGCACTTGTTGCTCTGCGTATTGTGATTGTGAATTTAAGAGTCGCACATGTGCGACCGATTTCATGTGGCAGCTAACTTTGGGACAAATGCAATGCACTTATCAATGCATACAAAACCAAAAAAGTATAATAATATAATATGGGTGGAACTACAGCCCGTAGAGGGCCTAGCTTTTCAGCAACCACTCGTGTTGTGCGTGCTATTGTTCTATCACGAGTGGAAGGGACCTACACTTTTTTATGCCGACTCCGAGCGGCCAAGTTTGATAAGCTTTTTTCTAGATATTGTAAATAATGGTATGCAACAACACATAATTATTATAATTTTATTCACATTTTTCATCGAATACTCAATAAAAAAAAATGTTAATCAAGACGTGCACTCATAGCCATGGCACGCAACAATAAATGCATTTTATTTGACATTTCTCAATTTCAGACTAACTCAATTTGAACCATGGAAAGATACACAATCGAGCAACGCGTTACTGTTATTCAGGCTTATTATGAAAATGGGCGTTCAAATCAAAATGCATATCGTGCACTTCGTCATTTTCGTGACTTCTTGTGGCCAGAAATTGAGGATATGGATCTGGACGATATGTGCTTTCGACAGGATGGTTCCACTTGCCACACAGCCAACGAAACAATGGCCCTTAGTAATAAAGGAATTTAAACTTAACACGAAATCCGTAGTAATAAACGAGCAACCTACTTCTAAAATCGACAAATATTTAGATGTGGCCGAGTCGTATCTAAGTCGAATTTGAAAGTGATAGTTTAATGTTTCAAAATGAGTTTTTAACGAATTTAGCAAGACTTGGAAATTATTAATGATTCAGAAAATAATAGAACACTGAAAATATATAAAACCACGATTCAATGCACTAGAGTATTACAGAGATGTCGAATTTAAGAATTGTTGTTTGGAAGCATACACTTCACATAAATAAGTCTTTCCATAAGATTTGACAAGGAAACTATACGTTGGATGACGGATTTAATTAAAGACGACATTAGACCTACCAGTAACAAAGGATCACCCGTTCCACCTCTTATTATGGTATTAATTACTTTGCGGCACCTTGCAAAAGGATCCTATCAGCTCGATTCAGGTACCATCGGTTTAATTTCTAATTGGTGAAATATTATATTGCAGAGTAACCCTTTCACAGCTGATATGCCCGGAGTAAGTCAAAAAACAGCCAGCACGGTAATCCGCAAAGTAGTCACTCGACTGGCTGGAAACTCCCGGATTTTATAATTTTTCCGGAAACAAATTAGGGCATCAGGGAAGTTAAAAGAGGATTTATCCATAAATTTGGGTTTCCTCAATGCATGAGTGCTATAGATTGCACTCAGATAAGGATAAAATATCCAGGTGGGGAATTAGAAGCACGTCACCGGTGTCGGAAGAGATTTTACTCGCTAAATGTTCAAGTTTTAGTTGATTCCAATGCAAAAATATTTGACATTGTTGCACGTTGGAGAGAAAGTGCATATGATTCACGAATTTATAACTCCTCAAGCATTAAAAGAAGACTTACTTACTTACTTAAGGTGGCGCTACAGTCTGAGGTGGACCTGGGCCTCAACCAACAAGCGTCTCCAGCCAGCTTGATCTTTAGCTAGCTGTCTCCAGTTTCGCACGCATAGTTGGTTGAGGTCCCTTTCCACTTGCGTGCGCCACCTGAGTCGCGGTCTTCCTCTACTGCGCCCGTCCCTCGGGGGTGGATTCGAAGACTTTTCGGGCCGGAGTATTGGTTTCCATCCGCTCTACTTGACCTAGCCATCTCAGTCTTTGGATCTTCACTCTTCTGGCTAAGTCGATGTCGCTGAACAGCCCGTATAGTTCGTCATTATATCTCCTCCTCCACTCACCGTCTATGCAGACGGGACCGAAAATCACACGAAGAATTTTCCTCTCGAAGCAACCAAGGGCAGCTTCATCCGCTTTTGACAAAGTCCATGCCTCCGCGCCATATAGCAGGACTGGGACGATTAAGGTCTTGTAGAGCGTTATCTTGGTTGTTCGAGAGAGGGCTTTGTTTACCAGTTGCTTTCTTAGCCCAAAGAAGCAGCGATTGGCAAGGGTTATTCTTCGTTTGATTTCAGCGCTGGTGTCATTGTCTGAGTTTATAGCGGTGCCTAGGTAGACAAAGTTTTTGACTACCTCAAAGTTATATCTGTCTGCTGTGACGTTCTGACCGAGACGTCGGTGTTGGGTGCCCTTTCTCGTTGACAGCATATACTTGGTCTTACCCTCGTTTACCGCTAAACCCATCTTCGCGGCCTCCGTTGCAATACCCACAAAAGCGCCATTGACATCACGCTGCGTTCTTCCAATAATGTCAATATCGTCGGCATATGCGAGTAGTTGGACGGACTTCTGAAAGATTGTTCCTCTGGTGTTGGCGTTCGAGTTTTCAAGAACGATGTTGAAAAAGTCGCATGACAGCGCGTCGCCTTGTCTGAATCCTTTTTTGACATCAAAGGTCTCGGTTAGGTCTTGACCGACCTTGATGGAGCAGCCGGTGTTCGTCTCTCCTCTTCTGTTCGTAGAGCACCCGAGCAGCTCTTGTCCTTCTTTGCAGTGCTTCTTGCTTGGCTGCATTCGCCTGCCGACACTCGTTGTCAAACCAGGGGTTTCGTTGTGGTGGCGGATTGAAACCCAGCACATCAGAGGCGGCATCTCTGATGGCTTTTTGGCAATGCTGCCACTGGTCTTCAATACTTGATGTTGGCGGCGTAGGATTTCTTAAGAGGTTAAGGGAGACACGATCGGAAAAGGATTTGGCAATCTCTTGCGATTGTAGCCGGCTGACGTTGAACTTCCTCACAGTATTTCTTTGTCTTGGCGGTGTTCGGCATATCCGCAGCCTTACCTTGGCTACAACAAGGTGGTGGTCCGAATCAATGCTGGCGCCTCGGAACGTTCGGACATCTATGATACTGGAGGAGTGCCTTGCGTCTATCGCAATATGGTCAATCTGATTGACGGTTGATTGATCAGGAGATCGCCATGTTCCTTTGTGATGTGGGAATCTTGTACTGGCTACTACAACATTTCGCCTCGCAGCAAAATCGATCAGCCTAAATCCGTTATCGGATGTGGTGTCGTGTAGGCTGTGCTTTCCGACCGTACTACCAAAGATGTTCTCTCTTCCTAGCTTTGCGTTAAAATCGCCAAGGACAATTTTAAAGTCGTAGCTAGGGCATTGCTCATACGTTTTGTTCAGGAGCTCATAGAACCTGTCTTTGGTGTCATCATCTTTCTCCTCTGTGGGGGCATGTGCGCATATAAGGCTTATGTTGGCAAATTTAGCCTGGATGCGAATTGTCGTGAGGCGCTCGTTCACGAACGATAGGACTTCTTGCCTAAGTCTGCCTCTAACGACAAATCCACATCCAAATAGGCGCTGTTTTTGTTGTTTGTAGCAATCACCGTAGTATATATCACAGTTTTTCATCCTTCTTTTGCCCGGTCCATCCCATCGCACTTCTTGGATGGCGGTTATGTCTGTTTTGCAGCAGTCTAGGGCTTCCGCTAGTTGTTCGGCTGCACGTGGCCTATAAAGGGACCTTACTACATTCCACGTACAAATCAGAAGATCGTTGTCCGTATATCGTTTGCAGGGGTCGTCATCAGTGAAATCATCCGTTTCCGTGGCTTGTTGTTGCTTCGTAACTAGCAATTTTTTGTGTGGCCGGGCAGTTACCCCGACGGCACAACCCCCAACCTGGAGGGCCAGTTCCTTTTTTGTAACCCCTAGGACAAGAGGTCGCACTTATAAGTTTGGCAAGTTGAGCTCGGGTGAACTACAACCAGTACCCGATGGCTACCACTTGGAGGTAAAATAAGCACAATTGGTGTGTAGAAAAAGTTACAACACTGGGCATCGCCAGGTTGACGCCAGTCAGTGCCTACCCGATTCCCACAGCACCCAGCCACCATTAAAAGAAGACTAGAGGAGATTAACTTACCACATTCGAATTTGCCATTTCAAATCAAAAATCAAATTTGCAGTTTGTTATTCTGTCAAAATCTGCTGTGCTAGCTCACAATAGCGAATATGTCAGGTTTATTCACAATGATTACGAGTTTTGTTAAAACTGATTTATTACTACGGAAACTTAAAAGTACCTTAGCTACACCTAACAAAATTCGACTTTAGAAGCGACTTTATGATTTTCTATTACTAAGGGCCAATGACTCTTTTGCGCGAGAGAAATTCAATGGCCGTGTTATCTCATGTCGTGCCGATGTTAATTGACTGCCAAGATCATGTGATTTGACACCGTTGGATTTTTTTCGTTGGGGTTATTTGAAAGTAAAGGTGTACGTCGATAAGCCAGCAACAATTCAAGAGACGCATTTGGCACAATAACGGCATAGAACCTCGATTATGCTTAAGCGTCATCGAAAATTTGGACCATCGGATGGACGTGTGCCGCCGAGGTCACGGCGGCCATTTGGCCGATATTTTGTTCCGTACATAATTGAACCATACCAATATTATCATAATAAAAATAAATGACAATAATTCCCTCAATAATTTGTGTTTTATTCAACATCGACCCTTAAAATTTAACCACCCTTTACAAAGCTACTAAAAAATTCCTTGCAAGAAAAATAGAAACTTGTTTATAAAATGAAGCAAATAAATCCTCCAAGTGGAAGTGATGCCACACACTGAGGCATATTTTTTGCGATAACATTACTCAGAGCGGGGTATAGTTGATAGTCGAATGTGACTATTAGAAATACGACAGTCAACTATCGCCTTAGCTGATTCCACACCTGATACTTCTTTGCGAATTTTTTGGTCGTCAATTTGTGGATCGCGTTGGCCGTTTGACAGTCCGCAAAGAGAATGATTGATTCGCAGAGAAACAATCGATAATTCTATGCTCATCTGTTTGCATACCAACTTTGGGTGTTTTCATAAACGTCAGGCCAACAAAGGACTGTGTTATCCATGTTCATTAATGCAGATATACGATCATACTAACTTAGGTGAACTGCGGTACCTACTGTTCATAAACGTCAATAGCTCATCGATGTCGTCCAGATTGTGCAGTCATTATTTTTTGCAGAAATAAGAGAGCAAGGAGATATCCAACTTCGGCGAGAATTTCCCCTAGTCCACACCGGACAGAAATGTGAGAGTAGTGGAACTCTCTTGTATATCACACATACTCTTACAAAAACCATGGATCCACCACAATATGGCGGCCGATTCGTGGATTTTGTGGGATAATGGCGGCAGATTCGTGGATTTTGTGGGAAATCATCGGCAGATTCATGTATTTGCCCAATCTCATGTACTTTTGTTCGGAGGGTGTTCAAAAGGTGACTCATATTTTTAAGAGCACATATAATACTTGGGTGAATAAAAATGTAATGCTATTTAAATAATACATGTGAATCTATTTACAGGAATATTTTGAATCAATTTAATTCTTCAAAGTAATATATAGGCGATCAGTTTGCAGTTGTATATCATTCATGAATTGTGAAAACTCATGAATTTAAATATCATAATTGTTCAGAAAAATGTCTAAATAATGGAACTAAAACTAACTCATTAAAATGGTTGTCAAAATTTGGAATAAACTTCCATCACATTTCTTTAAAAGACTGAAATGACCAAAAAAGTTATTTTTTTAAATGATTCATGCTAAATTCTCAATATTATTATTATTAGTACTTTTACACAAGTTTCGCGTGAATGCATTTTATATGTATTATTCATACATGTGCAGAAATAAATATGTACATTAAGTAAAGTATTCATTAATTTCACCCTAGTGCTTCAGACAGTAATTCCCACAAATGGGAGTTTACAAAATCTGCTTCATGAACATACGCTTTGTTCGTTTGCTTACCCCTCCTTTCTGTGTTGAAAATTGAACACCAAAATTTGAAAAAAGTTCAGTAACGAACGAATTTTTAAATAAGAACTCTAATTCACCCCACTACTACGGTTGGGGAAGGTTATCAACTGTTTACCAGCTGTTCGCAAGATCTCACACGTATTCACAGACAGGGGAGAAAAAGCGTATAAAAAACGCTGTCAGATGAAATCAAGGGGCAAGAGAGGTTGAAGTTGGATATCTCCTTGCTCTCTTATTTCTGGTCTGGACTCGAAGTGTGGCCGCCATTCGTCGTGTTGCTACTACATATATATATAAAAGAGATAATTCAAGCATGCATACTGCCACTTGGTCAATTGTCCGAGGAAGCCCAAGAAGCGAGCAATAAGGAATACAAACGATTTTGAGAGCATTTTAGCCGGAAATCTTCCAGAAAAAATACGAATAGATAGATGTATTAAACAGGTTTTTAATATCATCAGATCTATATCCTTCGAGTCGTAGCACAGAAAAAGGAACCCACTACCTCAAGAATATATCGCCCCTGTAGCACCACCTAGTAGCAGTTCCGATGAAGATGATGATGAGAGCGACTAACTTCAAGTCAAAAAAAAACTTTAAATTAAATCAACCAGTACACAATTATAAAAATTTGCTAATCTATTATTTAATTTTTACTTACAAATGATGAATGTGATGATGGACGTATAATGTGTTAGTTTCATCAAAATATCTTGGGACTTATTTAAGGTAATGGGTCGGAGTAAAAGAAGTCATTTTTCTACTGCCTTTTCTGAACATATTGGAAAAGATTTGAATAAAATCGGTCCAGTGGTCTTTAAGTTAGCGACGTTTGTATCCATGAGGTTTATGGAGGATGGATGGCGTGGGATATACGCCCCCTATCGGTGACCACGGATATGGCTAAAGGTTTTAAAAACTCTATAGAATTACTTTTTTTCCTTCACCGAATAGAAAAATCCATAGTTTAACTATCGCAAGCGCAACAGGAATAAAGATCCGCTAGATGTGAGAAATAACACCCTGTGCGACGCACGGTTGCATTCTCTTAATCTTTTTGCTGCATGTGCAGCCGATAACTGGGGAGTAGATGCAGTGTTTGTTTGTACCTCTAATTTGTTCAACCAGTATTTGAATGTCGCCATCATCAGCATGACATCTGTCAAAGTGACAGCCGTTTAATGAAAGCAAAACCGCAGCAACATCTCAATGTTTTATCTCATTTTATTAACAAAAAAATAATACAAATACAATGTTTAGACACTAGTGACGCACAACACAAGTTGGCGCAGAGGATGAACTCTAAGAGAACCGCTACTCAACTTAAATCGAATTTACTTGCAAAAGAAAAACAATAAGAAAACAAAACAAAAAAAAAATAAACAAACAAAAACAAAAAACAAAAGTGAATTCCAGAAACTACGTGTCCCCTTCCCGTGCATCGCCGTCGGCGCGTTTCGTTGGCTTGCTCGTCGTCGTCGTTCGGAACAAATGGAGGTATGAGTGGATGCGTTGCGTTACTTCATTACGATACGTATGAGGATCGGAAATGCGCGTGTTTGTGTGTGTGTGTGTGGGTTTGTGTGTTTATGGTTAGCACTCTCGGATATATGTACAACTGTTTTGTCTCTTAATACTTAAGGTTATTAGCTTATGGTCGAGGTCGGAGGCTTATCTCCTGAGGCAGGGCTCGCATGTGCCGGGCTTGACGAAGCTCGGATGGCACTCGGGGCACTTTGGGTTCTCGCCGTACCATCGCTCGGTGGAGGGGGTCTCCTCGTCGATCCGCCGCTGGGGGATCTTCAGTTGGAACGAGTTGAACGTGTCCGAGTGCTCGTAGCCGGTCCGGCCAACGTTCTCGAGGGGGAAGAGATAGTCTGGGACGGAGAGGTCCTTCTTGATTTGCTGAATGTCTTGCTCCGTTGGCAGTGTAGGGGAGATTCGGTTCTCCTCCGCTCCGGGTGATGGGGGCGCCTTGATCGATCGCGAGGTTGGCGTCTTTGAGGTGGAGGAGTCGATGGAGCGCTGGGTCTTGTTGGAGAGGAACGGGTTGTTGGCGAACTGCTGGGCGCTCGTCGACTTGGTGGTTGTTGTGCTCGCCGAGTTTATCTGATCGGACACGTAGGTGAGTGGGGCGTCTTGCTCTTCGCGACCATCAACGCCGATTGGGGGGTCGAACTTCGGGGGTTCCAGGCCGTTTGAGGGAATCTTCCACTCGTAGTAGATTGGGGGGCCCTGAGTCGTGGCAGTGTCGTGGACAACGACGTCCGAGAGCGGCGGCAGGAGGTCCCTTGATGGTGGCTTGACGCTGGTGGTCGTGACTTTGGGGCTGAATGGCGTTGGCGGTGGGAAGGGCTTGGCGTCTTTCGGAGGAACGCTGTAGTCGAGAGCGGAGTCGGTTGTAATTGGCACGGACTTCTTCACAGCTGGTGATGAGGTGACAACTTGAGCCACGGACTCGGCGGGGGATGGTACGAAGGACTTTGGGGCGGTTGTTGTAGGCTTTGTTGGCGCACGTGTTGTGGTTGTTGTGGTTGTAGTTGTCGTCGTAGTTGTCGTTGAGGGCCTAACAGGTGGCGCAGTGAATGGAGCTACCGTGGAGGACTGACGGGGTGCTTCAGTTGTCGACGAGACGACTGGTTCGTCCTTGTTGTAGATGGGGTACAGGAAGGGCGGTTCGTAAATTCGAGACGGGGTTTTCACGCCGGTCTCCTTTGGAGACTTCTTTGCATGGCGGTCCTCTGCCGAGTTATCGCTAGAAGTGTTGTATCGCGTGCTGTGCGCTGTTCCCAGGTCGGAGCTCTCTTCGGAGGCCTCACTTCGGCGGTGAACGAATGGAGTTGGCGTTGTTACCCTCTTGATTTGTGCCGTCGTTGACTGCTGATGCGTTGGCGGCGGACTCACTGTGGTCGGAGCTACTGTTGGCTTCTTGGTCACTTGGACGGGTGCTGGGGGTGCCGGTGGTAGGATGTCCCTGCTCGGCTGTGGAATCTTCCAGCGTGTCGGCGTGGGTGAGGGGTGATTCTGGATCAAGGGCTTGTCCGTGTTCTTCCGTTGGTTGGGGTCGACGATGCGGTTCTGAATCGGAGGGAATTGCTGCAAATATACTCAGTTAGGGCATCCGCTTTGAACCGTGATCTCCGACTTACCTTGTACTGGTTCCTATACGACTCCCCGGAGTAGTCTGGTGCGTATGGTCGGTCGAGGAGGTCGGGTCGAGGGGTTCGCACGTGATTCTCACCATCGGGCACAAATGGCTTGTCTCTCTGCCCTGAAAACAGACAAAAAGTATGCAATTAAAATTGATCATCTATAAGAGAAGGAAAAATGCAAAAAACATTGCCTAGCGTTAGGCTTACCAATGAGCAAATTCGCCGTGTAGTCCATTTCCGCCTTCGAACAGTTCACCATGTACCAGTGGTCGCAGATCAACATTCGCTGCTGGAATAGCGTCGTGTTCGGACAGGAGTAGGTAAATTGGCGCCCCAGGCCATCGCACATGTGATACACTTGACAGCCGGTCTCGATGTCGGCGTAGTAGCCGGACGGCCGACCGGTGCAAGAGAACGATGTCTTGGGGAAGCTTCGGTGTGCTCCGATTGCGTTTTGACTCTGAAAGTGGATGTAATTTGATTTGATTAGTTTTGACATTAAGTGCATGAACTGGTTGGGAGGAAGAAGATAATTGTGAAGAGCAGTAGGGGAGTGGTTTGATTGCTTTGCGGATTCTTAGATCGGCGGGAGGTAACTAATGACTTTGGTATGAAACTGTTATAACAGATGTGGAAACTGCGAATTTTTCCTAAACAATCTGAGACGCTTGTCGCTGTTCTACTAGAAATACGGACCACATCCTCATCCATTTTGAGACCCGGACTTGGAAACTTACGCAAACTTGCATATCTCGGAAACAAGGGTGCATTGAGCACAACCTGTCATAACCAGCTGGCTTAGTAGAACTATTCTTCAGGTGTCAGGTCAACTACAAGGCGTGCTTATGCCTGAAAGACAGGCCCCTCTAGCTTGTATCAAAAGATTGCACCAAGTAGAAGGTGTCTAAAATAAAATCATTGACTTTGGAAGACGATTTAACCCATCACTAACGAAGCCATTAAGGCCTCTACCGATCGGGCAAACCATTTTGTTCTAGCATTTGACGTATACGCAGAGAAAATAATCTTCACACGTCAAATTGCAGGATCTTGGCGGACAACTCATCTTTGGTCCAAAACAAGAGATTAATTGCTCACTGAACTCATTTCTCAATTGGCACTTAAATTCGATTACTGTGCGGCATGGAGCACCAACTGCAGGAGCTGGCGCATTTTCGGGAATTGACTGAGATTGGAATGTTGCACAAGTGGTTCCCTGGATTTCACTGCATACGTTAAGGGTTTTCCAATAGGGACTTGACAACTTTGAATTTAATTTGTGAACGCAATCTTTCGCTAATCATCAGACTGTCACTGTGAATTTAATCAGTAAACCCAAAATCAGAAATCATGTACATTTCATCTCTGCCCAAAATGTTCGTACACGAACGAGCAACGTCTACAAATTATAAACCTTTTTTACCGAAATTCGGGGTCGTTGATCGCAACTTCATTTTTGGCTCAATGGGTTCGTCAATAAGCAAAATATGCGTTATTGGTCGCGTGAAAATCCACATGCGCTTCATGAATCACCACTTCATCCACAAAAAATAACTGTTTGGTGGGGTTTATTGTGAATGGTCAGCGTTATCGCGCCGTGATTACCGAATATTTTCATCCCGAATTGGAAGATATGGTCTTGGACGACATGTGGTTTCAACAGGGCGGTGCCATAAGTCACACAGCACACGTTACAATCGATTTATTGAAAAGTAAGTATGGTGTGCGTGTTATCTCAAGAAATGCGACAGTCGATTAGCCGCCTCGTTCGTGCGATTTAACATCGCTTGACTATTTTCTGTGAGGCTACGTTAAGTCATTGGTTTATGCTAACAAGCCGACGACGTTAGAAGAGCTCAGAGCCAACATTGAACGCGAAATAGCGGACGTTTTGGCCGAAATGTGTGGCCGATTCGTTGGGTTATGGGTCCAAAGACCGCTGCAAACGTGGTGCCCGAACGAAGTCGAGTTCCGGTCATAAATGTTTTGATTGTACTGCAAGTCGATAATGACATTTTTGAAATATCTCAAATGGTTTGCGTTTTATTTAAAAAAAAAAGTTTTCAAGTCGTTATTGGGGAGCCCTTTACAGGCACAAAAGGAGCTGAGCACTCATGACGTCCAAATGTCAAGTAACAAGGGAAGAAATGGTAAGCAAAATCCTCGATAATCTTTGGTCAAACTTCGTGAATTATCTAAAACTGTAGCAATTTCCAATGATATCGTCATTCGAATTAAAATCTCAAAATGGCTAAGTAGTATCGGCATTATGGGAGCCGCGTTTGCTGATAGTGGACCAACAATTCGGATTCGGTTTAAGATTCCAAAACAAAATCTGAAACTGTTCGAATGTAATTCAAGTGCTTTTCTGAGACGGTTCGTAACAGGTGATGAATGCTATTTAATTAAGGAAGAATCAAAG
Source organism: Eristalis pertinax (assembly GCA_907269125.1). NCBI lineage: Eukaryota > Metazoa > Arthropoda > Insecta > Diptera > Syrphidae > Eristalis > Eristalis pertinax. The sequence goes on along the minus strand of OU026145.1, from coordinate 109,534,597 downwards.
CTGTGGATTTCTGCAACGGTATTTTGTTTCCAGAGCTTGACAAATGATCAAGTGTTCGATCAGTGGAACGTGACCAAAAGCATTCACTGGTCCTAAGTCTTATGACATATCAGGTGTAGCAAAAATAAATCCATTATTATTGCAACAGAATCTATATCTCGCGTTGCATACATACCATCGGATTTCGTACTAAAAAAACTTTACCTACACTTCTGTACTTGGTTGACTCAGTTTTGTTTGAGCGTGCGTCAAATATGGAATAGGGAAAAGAGAAATTACGCCATATTTTACAGTTTTTCTTCGATAAAGGCGAAAAAGCAAGCCAGGCGGAAGAAAATGTGATAATGTTTATGGTCCTGATATTGTAACAGTAAATCATGCACCGTTTTGGTTCCGTCGATTCCGCTCCAGTCATTTCGATGTCCAAGATGCACCAGGCTCTGTAAGGCCAATTATCGTTAAAATGGAAATTGTAAGCTCTGTTTCGATTGCCCAGGAGCTAAACATTGCACAAAACACAGTTTGGAACCATTTGAACAAGACTGGATACAAAAAAGGAGGCTACATGAAGCGATGTATGGGTACCACACGAGTTAAGGCCAAAAAACTTCATGGAACGAATTTCGACGACGTACTACTGTTTCGCAACAAGAGCAGACTGGTGACCAGGGCCGGCCCCACCACAAGTGCAGTATGTGCAAATGCACAGGGCGCATAAATAAACCTATGCTAAATATGCATTTCCATTCAAACATCAGAATTTAGTTCGAAAAAATCCAAAGTAAAAATCTTACCAAATCTTCGAATAAAATCGTACGGAATCATTTGAGCAAAACTTGCAGAAAAAGGGTGTCCCATAATTCACGCAAAATGTGATTTTGATAGGAAATACCGATTTTTTATAAGAAAGCTAACATTTTTTATTGAATCATAGAACATCGGATAAATGGTTGCCACAATTTTGCTGGCAAGTACGTACTCCGCATCAATGTTGCTGAATTTATTAATGACACCACCGAATTTCTAAAAAAAAACAATGACGTTAGATCGCCAGACCTGAATGGCGAATTGTGATCGCAAAAACGGCCGATTACACGATTAGGAAATAACTAATGCAGTAATTGAATTGTTTCACTTGCTGTGTGGCACGTGGCACCGTCTTGTTGCAACCACATGTTGGACACATATTAATTTAGCCACTAAAAACTGGGTTATCATGTCACGAACATATCGCATTGTTTCAATTCGTATTGTTTCATTTTTTTAAGTCAGAAATGTCTCTTTCTTGATTTGAATGCTCTCACCGCAAAATCCACTATATTCGCTTTACCTTCAAATTTTCAAAAATTGTTAAGAATAGATATAGGTACTACTTTTCAACTGAACGACTTTGCATCGCAATTCTTCCAAAAATGCTTATTTTCAATATTTGCTTCACATTTTGAAAATTGTAATTTGCTTCACTTTCTGGGCTCAGCATTCTCATCCCTAATCGAATAGTATGTTACCAAGGATTAGGCCTACTGGCGATGCCTCGATAAGATAAAACATATTGAAAGTCTACCTCTTGTGTAATGTGGAAACGATTTACGGTGCCAAAACAGCAGGATGGGGCGCCAAACGGAGATCTCGCTTAGGGCGCTCATTTGGTTCGGGCCGGTGCTGACGAGTTTCACTTAGGACAACGTCTAGCGAAAACGGTCGTGTTCGAGTAGTGGTGAGTGGGCGCAAACGCTGGCCAAGCCAGGATTGATGGTCAGGTGGCTGTGTGTTTGGTGAGATTGACAGGGAATCATCTACTATGAGCTAATCTCCTACGGAAAAATCTTAATTCGGAGTGTATTGTCAACAATTGTATCGTCTGAATGAAACAACCGCTTAGAAGCGGCTTTCACCCATAGCTTGGTTGGGAGATCTCAATGCATGCAAAATATAGTTCGGATCTACCACCAAGTGTTCCTGTCCATGGCGAACGATCTTGCTAGTGAAAGTTCGCCTCAAAACGGGCTTATGAAACAAGACTATATTAATTTTTTTAAATCTAAATCCGCCATTTTTACTATTGTAAATTCAGCCTTAACCTAAAAGTAATACATTTTTTTTTACTACACCTAATACTTCATCACCAATACAAAACAATTCTACAAGAAGAATGAGGTTTTATTTTTGACATATGCCGCGTAACTAGCCTCATGTCGTCGTGTTAATCTTATTCAGTACTGTTTCCACAAATCATCATAGAAAGTATCACATCTCAAAAACGACTGCAAATTATTCAGCAAAAACAGCAGTCGGTGAAAAACGCTTTTCGTGCACTTCGAGAAACATAGTGCTTTATACCATATGGAAGCCAACATTAGACGCTGGAAGCACTGATCAAAAATTGAACCTTCCGAATGGACCTTGTACGACGTAGTCGCGGATAACTTGCTTTTAGTGACGAAACCAAGTTGTCCAAGACCATTTCGTCGGGTTATGAGTCGACACACATTCACTGAGACCTTGAAGACTGCTGCATGTCAGAAAAATTGCAAATTCCAACCGACCACGTAAGTTCTTTATATTCCCTTCTTTTTATATCATCTGCCCATAGCCTTCATTGAGTCGATTCCCGACCACTGCCCGACATGTGATGACATGGAGATAAGTTTCCTGACCCAAGCAGTTCTTAAAACCAATGCAACAATTGGCTGATGTGATGATCCAGGGACTTCTTGAATTCCCACGTGACCCGGTCGCTAAACGAAACCATAGTTTGACCAGTCTCAGAATATGCATTTTAAGTGCGCTGTTAAAGCCAGAGAGCTTTTTCCTTCGAATACAAGCGTGAAACAATATTCCATACTCAGTACCTAAACAGAACATGTTTCTTCAATTTGAAGTCATTCAGATTATTGACCTATCTAAACACATTTCCTATTTTCATTTCATTATCCACTCATCATACGTTGTTGTGTAATCTCAAATGGAAGCGCTATTGTCGATTTGTTGACACATTTGCTTCCGTCTCCCGTAATCCGCATTTAAGTGACAGTGTTTGTTTACTCGTGAAAGTGCTACACCATGAGTGAAAGTATTTTTAGAAATGTGCTCTGCACAAGCCAGCCGTGAGGGTAAATCGACACAGAAGTCAACACCTGCCGAAATAGCTCAGTTGGGAGAGCGTTAGACTGAAGATCTAAAGGTCCCCGGTTCAATCCCGGGTTTCGGCATTCGATTTTTTTTCGTTTTTATTTTATTGGTTTCGATACGAAATTCGTTATCGCAAGTTTTGCTGGCAGTCTATCTGTCTATCTGTGCTTCCAACCTCAGAAATAGATTATGTCCAACACACAGAGTGTCATTAAAGCAGTCCCACTGTGATGAAATCATGTTCAATCAGAACGCGAAGTGCACACATCTGCCAGCGCTTAGATTCAGTTCACCTTCAAAGCAACTCAAGTGCCGATTGAATAAGGTAATCATGTCAATCTGTGAGCACAGACTTCTGGAAGTCCCCAAGTGATTAGAAAATTTCCCCAACCTTCTGAACTCGGCTCGTAATCAATTCACTTTATCATGCAGATTGGCTGTGTGGACAGATTTCATGGCGTCCCGTGAATGAATTAAATAATGAAACAATTTTTTTACTCTCATCAATTTGTTAATATTTATTCGCCTCTGTGGAGTGGGGCGACAAATACCTACGATCTCTAAAGACGATCATCATTTCATAGGGAGATGTTCACAGAAGATTGTATGTTTCAGTTGCATACCGCTCCCTTCTTAAGCGGGGCTTAAGTAAATAAAAATAAATGATAAAGCAATGCACATGCAATCGTTGCGATCGTCGGGATCATAGGCATACGCATGACTTCACTCTTCCTATAGAAACACCCGAATAACACACGATCGCCTGTACAGACGCAACAAGAATGAATGAGAATGAGACGGAGCAACATACCATTGGCATCAACTTCACCGAAAGAAAGGGTCTAAGAAAGGACAGCCTTGGTTTTCATCGCATCTGCCCTCTGATGCGAAAATCGAATGGGCTAAAGCAGACGATGTTGGAGCTCTGTAAACGGCTTATTCATCCGATTATAAACAAGGTTGACCAGATAGCAATGATACTTTATACTTCAGCAGCTGTCAAAGTTACGGATGACATCAAGTTGTCAAGATATTCAGTAGAATTTGCCATTTCGTGATGCATCGTTTCAAGGTTAGTCTCAACATCGATATATCCGAGAAGACAAGCATCATACAAGCCAAGCTCGCCAATTGGACCATCCGCTTGAAGCACTGCCAACGTAGCCGGGATGGTCGTTTGAACAATGTGCTACTCCATACATAATGTCATGACTGTAACTTCCAAATGAAACCATTTCTAACTTTGTATCTCATACCGTTGTTGTTTGATTAAGATTTATTTTCCTATTGTTTATATCTGGTCATCAGAAACGTTGCGCATCCTCGCATTAGTATGCATTTTTTCAATGTAAAGGGTGTTTTTTTTAGAGAGAAGTTTAAGTTGGCAACACTTTTTTACCTGGCGGCCATTTTGTCAGCTGTCAAGTGATTTATTTTTTGGTGTGGTTTGGCATTTCAACATGAATAGCCTGACTAGGCCTGTACAACGCTTCCAAATTGTGCAAATTTATTTTGAAAATCATGGTTCTCTTCGAAATATGTATCGCGCACCACGTCAATTTTCACCATGCTCACTTTTGGTTGAATGGATGCGTCAATAAACAAAACTGCTGTACTTGGAGTGATGATAATCTTCAAGTGTATGTTGAGATTGTTTGGTTTGCTTTATGGGTTGGTGGGACAATTAGTCCGTACTTCTTTCAAAACGGTGATCAGAACGGTGCAGTCAATGGTAACCAATATAGAGCCATGATTACTGACTTTTTCGTTCATCAATTGAACAACCATGATGTGCAGGAGCTGTGGTTTCAACAAGACGGCGCAACATGTCACACAGCTCGTGCCACATTTGATTTATTGAAGAAAACGTATGGTAACCGCATAGTTTCACGTTACGGACCCGAGTATTGGCCTCCAAGATCGTGCGATTTAACGCCGCTTGACTATTTTCTGTGGGGATAAGTGAAGTCGCTAGTCTACGCCGATAGCCCGAAACGATTGACCACTTGGAAGACAACATTTGCCGCGTTATTGCTGATATACGACCACAAATGATGGAAAAAGTCATCGAAAATTGGACCTCCAGATTGGAACACGTCCGAGCCAGCTGTGGCGTTCATATGCCAGAAATCATATATAAATTATGATGCCAGAAGATTATCTTTCGAATAAAGTAAATTTCTAGTCAATTTAAAAAAAATCATCTTTTTTTTTATTCCATTTCAAACTTCTATACCTCTAAAAAACACCCTTTACACAATTCATTAGGGATCTCGTATGTATGTACATTGGAAAGGAATGAGCTGAAGAGGAAAAGAATTTCCGGAACACCAGTCGTCATCGATAACATCTGAAAAGCACGATCTCCATCGACTTAAGTAAGTAAAAGTGAACGAAACTTAACGAAGCAGTATTAGCATCTTAGCATATAAGCATATTCAATGTATCATTTCTAGGAATTCACATGATTGCTTTTGTTGACTTAAGTCTACGTAAGTCGCCTTTAGTTCCAAACAGGCAGATAGCTGTCGCGAAGGTAGAAGAAACCTACTCATCATCAAGGGTTACGGAGTTCTCTGCACACTTTCTGTCTCTTCTTCGTCCACGCAGCTACTACACGCGTGATCTCCTAAGAGGAAGTCTCCCGTAATGACTTCATTCATATAAGACATGGATGATCTGTTAAGAGATCTCGGTTAGACTAGTTGAAAGCTTGTCATGTGCTGCTTGCCTTCGTCAATTCGATTGATTTTTTGATAACCAAAGATCGACATGTGATCCAATTATTGCGTTTTATTTCAGTTTAATGAGTGGGTAGAGTTGTTAAGTGTCTGCGTAACTCGTCCTCGCAACTAGCTTCGCGAGTATTGTGCTGCACAGCTACCTCATCTAGAGTTTTGCTGCCAATTTTGAGTATAGGAAGATTGATTCTAGTGCCTTGGTGGCTGCCTGACTATCAATGAAGATGCTCACACTGCGGGTATTGCGTTCTTTTTAGCCTTCACGAATTGCCACAGTGTCTGCCTGAAAAACGTTGCAACGTTCTAGGAGTCATGTATCGGACTCAACACACTTTTTAGAATTCGACGTCGTATGTCGAGTTTGCAGTGGTCGATTCGTTGAAACCAATTTTCCATGACTGGGGCACACAGTTCGACAGAAACGACCGCAATCTCGAGTTCAGAATTCTCTCTGAACTCGTCTAGCGACACCGCGCCGGCTTGTTGGAGTTCTAGGCGGCCAATCAACACGAGCACTTCTCGGTATAACACGTTAATCGGTGACACAACCGCTGTGTGGCTTGCGGCACAGGTCTTGTTGTGAAACCAAATAAAGTTAATGTCTAATCAATACAATCTAGACATCTGACCGATAACGTAAAATGTTCTGTTTGTTGACGAAGCCGTTTAGCCAAAAATGCGCTTCGTCATTGAAGATACGTTGGCCCAATCCGAGAACTTGCGTCGCTTCATATGATCGAGTGGCTTTAGTTCTTGAGCTGAGTTCATCATATAAGGCTGTAGCCCAAGATCCTTTCGCAAAATTCGCCATAGTGCGGTCTTAGCGATTCCCAATTCTTGGCAACACCGTGGAATCGACTGTTTTGACTCAATTGCGACGGACTCTTGAATTTGAGCGGGTAAGAAGTGGTGTTTCAGAGAGAACCCAATTAGCACTATGTGTCGTTTTAATATCACAGCTCCATATTAATATCCGTCGCAGAGATCTCTCCAACTGAGTTGAAGAAGGGTCGGCCAAGGTCGCTTTTACACACTCAAATTTTCACGCACGATTTTCTGCAATTCCCTTTTGTGATCTTGCTCAATTTTTCCGCTTCCCACCCTTTCACACATGTGCCATCTCTTTCTTACATATGCATAGCATGCTTCAAATACCCAACACTGAGAAGGCAAGAATAAACCAATTCGAAAAAACGTAAAGAGATAAAAAGGAATACGAAGGATCAATCGCAATTCTCGAGCACACGCAATTCGGACTACCCTTTGCACGTTTCACCTCCCTAGTCTAGAAGATTGGAAAGTTGCAGACGAATTTAGCGTTTATGAAACCGGCCCAAGCGCTCATATCTGGCTAAGTGCCCGGCAGACACGAATGAAATGTGTTAAGCTTTCCTTTTCCACTGTGTTGTTGCACCAGTGTTTTCTGTGGTACACCTACTTTGCGGGCATGATCTCCTATCGCCCAGTCGCCCATACAGATCGCCACCAATTTACCGATGTCATGACGAGTTCGCCGAAGGAGATCGCTTGTTTTGGATCGGTTGTACTAGAGCCATATTTTTGATGATGATATTGCACAGCCTGGCGAAGAGATGCTTGGTCGATTCGAGAGGAAAGTCCTTCGTATAATTTTTGGTCTCATATGTGTCGATGGTGTTTGGAAGAGGAGACTGAACGACGTACTCTATAGGCTGTACAGCGACAGCGAATTAAAGTCTCTCGTCTCAGATGGGTAGGTCACTTAGCGCGAATGGACACCAATGCTGCGGCCTGGAAAGTCTTCGAATCTAACCCCGATGGGCAACACGGTGAAGGAAGACCACGCCTCCGGTGGTGTAGCACAAATGGTGCTGGATGGAGAGGCATGTTGGCTGAGGCCATGGTCCACTCTGGACTGTAGCGCCAGTCTATGAGGAAACCTATCAGTCTGGCTCATCTGAGGTTTGCTATTTTAAGGAAGTGCCTACATATGTTAGCTATGACTGCTTCTAGGGCGGGTGTCCACCTTCTCTCTCACGGAGCACTGAAGGGCAAGTGTCTGCCTAGCCAATTAATTGACCTTCTGATTTCATGGGATGTCACTGTGACTTGGACCTCAGGAAAGGGAAATTTTGAGATGGCCTTCTAACGACACTAGCTCAGCCCGGCATTCCTTTACTAGTTTTGAATATGAAGTAAAGGAAACAGCAACAGCCTTGATAGTTTTAACCTCCTGCCTTGGCAACATTTTTGGGTATATTTTGACATGACGATACGCTTCCCGAAATTAATTTTCCGACTGTAAATAACAGGAAGTGTCCGCCGGTTCTTAGGATTTTAGAAATATTCAGGGATTCGGAGAACTCACCTATACCGACTCCGCTGTCAATCTTAGAGTCGTCCGTGTAGATTCTTAGTTAAGATCCCAGCACATCTGCCCCGTATGCCAGTCCGTTCTTTCGGGGTTAGAGTTTGAAAGCCGTTTGATTGATCAAATGCTGGGACCGTATAGTCTGTTGAAGTTGAGCCGCAATCTTCCGGAATAAGGTCTAGGGTGGTGCTATGACCATAGAGTTTTGCTTTGCAGCACTCTGACTCTCTGAGCCTGATGGCGCTGTTTGCTGTAGCAGATGTGGCATTACAATCACATCGTCTGACAGAGTCGGACGTAGAGCGCCTGAACAGGAGTAATATTCTCGGCACGTTGTCTCATTGGCAAGCGACCTTCCGACAACGACAATTTAGACTCAAATTTGTTCAATAGACTATCACACAATAATTTCTTGTCTATTGGGACGAGAATTAAGAAAAAAATCTGGCGTTAACGCTCTTAAACGTGCCGTGTTTTGTAAACATTCATCGTTCGTGAAGTACACTATGATGTTGTTACTGAATGTGTTGACTTTGACAGTTTGGTCACAGGTTTAAGGGTGCGTCCACACTGAATGCTCATAGTTGTCAAGGGACACGGTCAGAGAAAACACCGCAACTAACCACACCGGTATCAGTTTTAAAAACGTTTGTTTGCCTGGAGGCATGCATTTCTTGACCGGGATGTGGTTGTTGTCCCTGAGATTCTGGTCTCAACGTTTTCAGCTCCAACCAGTTGCGTGTGAATTAGAGTACACAGTACCGACAACCTTTTCTATTTCGTCTATATTTCACAGCAGGCAAATGTTAACGTTAAGTCACCAGAAAGAAATTACAAGTAAACTAAACCGGAGAATAATTGCGTTGGTGATTCTGAAAATCAGTCGACAACATTGCCTCAACGGGCGTCATACCTACAATCGGCTTCCTGGTCGCGTGGCACCAACTGTGCACATAACTACATGTTAATGCCTCCGGGAGCCAGGCACTAAAGCTTTAAAATGCCTTAGACCCCAAGTCAACATCATCAGCACAACGGGCCATCGAATTGGGTATCGGTAGGCGGTCTTTAAAGGTAATTTTCTTGAACAATTGCAAGCAATGCATCGGGCACAATCTGCAGATCGCCAACTGAGTGCAAATTACAGGCAATCAATCCCAGCCATCGATAGTGGAAAATTATATTTTAATGAGTGGTAGGCGGCATTTCAGTCTCTGCAGGAAACGCGACTGTGTGCCGCAGGGGCACCCGTTGAACTACGAAGGTAAGAGGGTAAGAGTGACTGGCTGCAGATGTAGGTGTAGGCCCATTGTGATACCACGTACTCCTCAACCTGGCACCAGTTGGTGACGAAGCGACTTAGCTGGCTTATATTGACGGACGTCATTCAGTTCGCTGAGTTTCTTAAATAGTACGGTCCTAGGTTTGAGTACATACGGCTACCCAGAGCATTACACGAGCAGACGAGGTGATGGGTGGTCTCTAACTCTTCCATGCAGCTTCTGCGAACATCACTTCTGGGGACACCCATCCTGCGGGCGTGTGTGCCAATTGCACAGTCCCCTGTTATGACACCGATGAGTGTAGTCTCAGTTCGAGATGAAGAGCTGTCCATATTTCCTTTGTTTCAATGCAGGTGGTGCCTTCTAGCCACTTGTGGTTGGTTGCTTTAATTGTGTGAAACTTGTGGAAATGGTATGCTCTAGCGGGTGGCATAGACGGTGGATCTCCTCCTGGTGTGTGAAAAGAGGTTGTACCACGCCTAGTGACTTCGTCGGCTTTGCAATTCCCCCGTATGTAGCAGTGTCATGACATGAAGCGTGTAGATTGAAGTGCCCAGTACCCTCGTTAAGAGAAAGCCGGCAGTTAAGGGATGATGATCAGGGACTACGGCTTGGTTGGCTGTTTGTCTGAACAAATATCCCATTGTTCTTAAGCTCTGAGGTTTCTGCCTCAATGAAGCTACTTAGAGGAGACTCCTACACGCAGCCAACTCGCAGAGAATCCTCCAGCGTCCGATTGTCAGACATCCAATTCGTTCTGAAAGAAATGCTAGACGATCGGTGTCATTGGGGATGCACTTGAATGCGTTAAGTATGGTTAAGTGGCCGATGCTGATGCTTCGGATCCCAGTCGATGTGTTGTCAGCCTTAGGGCTTTGCTGGGGACACCCATCCTGCGGGCGTCTACTTGTTTGCCGAATAATTCCAATAGTGGGAAGTAGAGGAGCAGCAGACAGAGTGTTTCTCAATGCTCCGCTCATACGCATGCCAGTCAGTCGTTGGACTCGATCGAGGGCATTACAAAAGGTTTACAGAAGTCATAGATCTACAGGGGCCGCTATGGCAGTTGGAGTACTGCCAAAGCTTTATTTAGTGCTGTTCAACTGAGACTCTGTACATTACTGTTGGTGTGACTAGTGACGTAATTGTAAGGCATCCTCTGGCATTTTTACAGCAAAATATTACCATTTGGACGAGAAGATTCAACTACAAAACGGGCTGTACAGCGACATGGGTCGAGTCAGGTGACCTGTGGCATAATGAGGGAGGCGCACCCAGGTGGAGTAAGACATCCACTAATGTGGCGTAAGAAACTGGAGACAACTAGAGAGGCTTGTTGGTTGAGGCCCAAGTCCACCCCGAACTGTAGCGCCAATTAAAAATTAAGATCACAGCATCCCCCAGCTTGGAGTGACATATCCTGCCGGTGAGCAGCTGACGGATAAAAGTATTCAGGGATTTTTCGTTCCGGAGGTTGTTAAGTGTAAGCGCGATTGAATTTCTTAGAGAAAGTTTGTATTTCTTCGAGGGCGTTTGCTGGCTGTGACTGGCTAGTGTTACAAATGACTTTTAGATATATAGATATTTATTTCGTAATAAAATGATATCTTACTTCTGAAAAACATATAAACATGTTTAAGAGTATACAAAATTGGTAAAAATATAAATAAGCAACTGAAGGAAAATACGACAAAAACCTTCAATATAAAGAAATGACTTTAATCCGCTTCCGTGGTGCATGCAGTTTACAACGTTGTTGCCGTCATCGTCTGCCTAAGAAGTGTTCCACTACTAAGTGGATTCATCAATCTGTCAGCAAAACAAACATCAAACAACACTTCGGCTTGAAAAACCATCTGTCGTATAAATTACAATGACAACAGAAAAAGTTTACATTTTTTTCCTAACAGCTTCATTATTTGTCAAACAAAACATTCGATTCTTATCCAATCACTGTGAGATACAATAGAACAAAGCCGCCAGCGGTTTTTGCGCCCTAATTGCCATTTGGACACGCAGCAGTGCAGCACTATATAAACAATAGCCTGCTAGTCAGTGTCAAGTGAAATACACAAGATGAGCAAGTTCCTTCTTTTGACAGCTGTCCTTGTTGGCATTGTCCTAGTGATGGTAAGTTTGTGTGGAAAAAAAAAGAACCGGACCAAATTTGACTAATTTTGATTTTGAAGGACCTTGTTGCTGCTACAAGTCCAATCAGATCAACTGATCAGGCGGAATCTCAAAAGCCGAGCAATTCAATGCCACAAATGGGCTTGCGACGTCCTTCATTATTCCGTAATCGTGGACAAGGACAAACTGAAAAAGGCGCTTAAGATCTGCTGGCTGCGACTGTGTTCGCAGACGGTAAAGCGTAGAGGTGATGAAATAAAGTGTGGTTTTAAATTGAGCATATATCATGGAGTTTTAAATGAGTTCGATTTGGTGGTGGGTAGACGGGCCTAAGCCATATCGCACTTAGGTCCTACTGGGTCCATTGTGATGCCAGATGGGGGATCCTCACCGTACCGATGTTCAGTCATCCTGATAACTTGATCTATCTGCAAACATGCGTTGTTGGGATTTTTGTTAGATCATGGAGTTCTTGGGAGAAGTATTCCTCAAGTGTTCTATGTCTCAACTGGCAGAGACTGGGGCAGTGGCAGGGGGTCTCTTTTTCCATCACCCCAGCCTCAGCATCATTGACTCGTCCCATTTTCATTTCGTGATAATTCAGATGATTATTTAGTGCGCCAAATACCATCTCTACTAACTTTTTGTCGTACTGAAGGAATCTGTCGATTTTCCACTGCTCAACATGGACAAAGGCATCGGAGTGGCTTCCCGGGTGGTTCGAGAGTAACACCTTCTATTTGTGGTTAAACCTGGGAGTCAGCCACTGGATTGGCTAATCCTCCTGACGCTCCTTGCAGCAGCCATCTACATGAAGAGGTCAAGTGGAAATAAGCTTATTATTACCTCCAAGCCTGCCGTTGGACTAGTTCTAATCTCTCCTGTGATGCTCAGGCATGCAAGTCTCTGAATTCTGGTAATTTCCTTTGAGTTGGTGGTTTTTAGAGAAGCCTGCCACCAGACTAGGCTGCATCTGACAATCACTATGTAAATCCATAGAATTCTTCTGGATTTAAGAATATTGTGATACTGAGGTACAGGGCACAGGCCACTTGGATTCTTTCATTTTCATTAAGTTGCCAGTTAAGTTTCTTGTCTGGGATTATTCCAAAGTAGCTTCTCAAGACAACACGCAAGCTTTAGATGACTGTAGCACATTTTGAGTAAATCTTTGAGGATTGAACGATATAAAAACTTATTGTTAATACTAAGGATAAAGGTATTGGCTCAACAATAGGGTCCCAATTGATGCAAATTGTTTAATTCAAAATTTGGTATTATAATATCGGTTTAGTGTTTATTATTTATATCCTACAATGTCCGGTGCTTACATCGGGTTGTTCAATTCCCTGTTGGTCCTTTTGGGATGGTGTGGTGGTGTGGTAACCGATTTAGCCTCGATGCTGACTGCTATCGCTCCTCTGGTAGACGCCATGCAGGTCGTTGTAAGATGTCGTTGGAAAGTTCTGCTCGCTTAGCAGATTTAGCGCATTGAGGTAGCTTTTTCGGGTTCCCGATTGCCTTGTTAGGATGATTGATGATGTCAAGAAGCTGCTTTCTGAATAGTGTCACCATGTACTTTTGAAAAAGCATGATGCGTGCTTCGCCGTAAAAATTCTTGTTGATAAGTTGTTTTCATCGGTCCCTGTCGAAGGTGAGACATGTACATATTCGCAGTATTTTCCTTTCGAAAATTGCGAGCTTCTCCATGCTGGTCTTAGATATTGTGTGCCATATTGGGAAGCCGTACGTTAAGATCGGCCATATTAGCCACTTGTAGAGTAGCAGATTAATCCGTGGATTAAACGTGTGGAGAACAACTGCAATGTAGAATTAGATATTGATTCACAAGGGCCAACGAACTGCGCAACATCTAGAAAGAAATGGCTTCCCATCATGGGGCCAGATTAAGCCATGTCTCATTATGCGCCTAGGTTTTAAAAGTTACTAAACTTTTGGGAAAACAAGTTTTCCATGCCAATTCTTATGTCATCTTCGGGAATTAAAATCCGTCTAAATTGTTTTAGAGAGCGCTGTTGCTCTCGGCCAATTGAATTCAGCTTTAGTCTTGTCATTAAAGCTGTGTGGGCTGACCAATATGCGATCCATAATGTTTCTTTCACTAAGTTCGACAATCGAAAGTTTTTCAGTCTCTGCGAAACGGTTGTATAGGCGGTGCTAGGCCGCTGAGCGATCTCCCGTCGTTTGGCTGTCGACTGTGGTGGGTGCACACCCAGAGCCAACATCATGAGCTAGGTCTACAGTACCTGAACAGTACGATGACAGCGCTTATAGTCGAATCTCCATGCACGCACACAAAATCTCTCGTTTCCAGCTTCGATACATTTTTCAAGACAAAAAGTACCATATATCCAGAATGCACTTGAACACATAAAGCACGTCCGACGACAACAAAATCACTTCTCGGCCGATCATAACGACCTTCCAATGAGCGTTCACATTATGGCACCTAGAGAAGTATGGTCCATTCGGAGCTGCAGTATAACCGTTTGGTGGACATGTGGTGCAATGTGAACTCCACTAAACGGTGTTGAGATTTTCAACATTGACTCTACTAAACTAAGAGCTGTCCAATCAAAACGGCAGTTTGCCCGAATCTGGTTCTCCATCTAGAATCGCCACATACTTCCGTCGAGCAATTGCACTTGTGCATGCCGAATGTCTGACATAGTTCCTGCACAAGGGGAACGCCGAATCGGCATACCGATGGGTTGATGCACAAGTGTGTCTGCACAAGTTTTAGCATCCATACACCTACGGCCACTTGCTGAAATAAACGATCCCTGCTGTTGCCACGGTTGCTGTTCGGAAAATGCCCTGCTACGTCCCTTGATAGATACTACAGCGTTGATCTGCTCCATCTTTGCAGAGGCTCTTGAATGCGGTCCCCTTGCCTTTTTGCAACCATCACATGCAAATCGTCCAGGATATGCATGCATGCTGACATGGATGCTATTTTGGACGATATAAAATTACAACCCATGCGCCACCATGCACACCTATGTGCACCACCTACGTTTAGTACAAAAAACAGTCATTTTATCACACTCAGGTCTCAGACACCCAGTCGGTTGTTCTGTCATCTCTGGTGCGTAGTGGTGTTTTTCCAGGTTTCCTCAACTATTACGAATCACTGTAGAAAAGCTCTTGACTTGAAAGAGTTTAAAATTCTGTTTCGGGATCTTCAACCAAATCCGAGATTTTGGTCCACTGTCAGCAAACACGAAGGTACGAGTAGGTGTGACTGGCAAAATTTCCCTCGGGGATTTGCCTCAATTAGACCTTTAAGGTCTATAGTGCAGTCACTATTCGGCTTTTCCCGACACCTCTTTGTCCTACTAGACTCGTTCGTACTTTGCCTCTGCTGGTATTTGTATTGATATTATAGCCAGTGGGTGGTTTCGATGAACTTGAGGTTGTCCTTTAGATGATGTGAGCTAGATCTTCAAGATTGTCGAGGAAATAGCTGCTCATAAGTTTTCTTCTTGTCTCTGCAAGGGACGGGCAAGTTCCGAGGTAATGCAGAACAGTTTCCTCTTCCTCCTCATCCATGCAGCTCCCGCAGAAGTCATTGTAGGGTGCTCCAAGTCTTCTGGCTTGATTGCCAAACTACTTTATTAATGTTCCTCCTGTCCATTTCTAAGAGTGTTTTAGTTTTTGATGGATCTAGTGTAGGCCACATCGTTTTCGATGAACTACAGGTGTCCAATTCTGTCCGCTTACTATTGGCTTTAATTTTGGCGTCCATTAGTAGCATTGATTTTAACGCTTTCATTGGGGTGTGAGGTGTCTTCCGATTTCGTGCCAGCGGTAGACTTGCCCCCCTTCTTGCTAATTCGTCCGCTCTTTCGTTGCCCGGAATACCCATGTGCCCAGGGACAACGCCTTAAGGCTGCATCTGTCCGCACCTTAGAGATAGGCGGCAGAGTTGTTTGCTCTGGTGCTTCCAGAGCCTTTATGGCCTATGTAGTAAACAATAGATCTTCCGTCTATCGGGGTAATTGATAGCCGGAGGGGTGCCTATTATATAGCTACTACTTCTGCTTGGAAAACACTGCGGTGATTTGGGAGTCGTATGGCTACTGCTAGCTCCGGCGAACTAGCGTATACACCAGAGCCTGTGCCTTCCTCCGCCTTGGAGCCTTAGTGTCTCCTCTCAGTTTAGATTTCCGTGGCAGTGGAGTTTGCACACCTTTCTTACATCCCACTCTATTCTCGAGGGTATTACTGTTTTGTGCTTAATTTCGAAGTCGTCGAAGGGTGTAATCAGAGTGTTTAGGAATTTTCGAATTATGGAGTAGCTCCATATACCCTTTGATGTGGGCTATTCCCCAATACTTACACTCCCTCAGTCTTATTGCTGCATGTGTGGCCAGAAGCTTCCCCGTAAATGTCCATGCGAGGAGATTGAGTAAGATTTCGAGGGTGGCCTTGGATGTTGATCTGACTGCACCTGCGATACAAATGCAAACCGATCTTTATATTCTGCTTATTCTGATAAGATTTAAGTTAGTACTGGTCTTACTATTGCCAGTGATGTGTAGAGCCAGTGGGTTATTCTCGTTCAGATTCCCCATTTTGGTCCAATCGATGCTTTCCTGATGCGCTCCTGAATGTTATTTGCCTCCAGTTCAGTTTGCTGTCGACGATAACAGCCAAGTACTTCGCTCGATCAGTGAACATCTTTCCCTTTCAACAATAACATGTTCGTGCCCAAATTGTCAAGTTATGGTGACGTGAAACTTGAGCAACTTGTGTACTCCTACGACCGAGTGATCGCAACCTTCATACAGTTTTTCGAGTCAGTCGTCAGTCTGTTTAATTCTCTTACAGCGAGAAACTAATATTATTTCATTTTGGTCAAATCTCTCAAACAAGTATATGACAGACATAATTGATTTTTGTTGATCTGTGTCCAGAAAGAAAAAAAAGATGCAATTCGAGCGTCATCTTGCATCAGTTCACCGACCAATCAACTACCGTAGGCTACTCCGCTTCGGCTAAAGCTCAAAATTTTCCATAAATGTATTCAAAACCTCCTCAGTAATTCGTGTTGCAGTACAATGGTTCACTGGTAAAATGCGTCACCCAAAAGTGATGGTCCTCCGCAATTATTTCCTCAAGATCCAAGCTTTTTGTTGATGACCACAAACTCATGGATATGCCTTCTGAAGCAAGGACAACAGCAATCCAGCTGCGACGCACATACAAAGTCGATTTTCCCTGCTTTTAGGACTGGCTCTGGCCAGAATATGAGCCAGGAAAAGAATGTAGTCGAATCTTCAAGATGGCTACAAGACAAATGAAGGGTCTGTTGCTGGCGCTTTTGTGGAGAGACTGCACACCTTGTTAGGTAAATTTGCCTTGGTCTTCAAGCGGAAACCTATACGATCTTAATGGCCACGAACTATATTGTGAAGAATAGGTGGAGGGGGTATTTTTGTCTGTGTCTGTGCGACAGCCAAGCTGTGCTTAATGCCCTACTCAACCCTTTAACCACTTCCAGGATAGTCCAAGAATGCAAGTCTTCTCTAAATTGGATTGGCAGGTTCAATTCGCTAAGACTTGTCTCGGGCCACCACAGGATCACGCGAAATGAGATCGCCGATGAAGTTGCTAGACAATGATCAGAGGAGATACTCCTAGGACCCGAACCTGCTTTGGGATTACCCGCGTCCTCGGGCTTCCATCGATGGCTGGGCTTCTCGAGAGCACAACCGGAGGCGGCATGACTCTCCAGGATATAGACAAATCAAGTACATGCTCCCAAACGTTTAAATGTCAAACACCTGAATGTGCTTGGCCTAAGTGATGAAACCCTCTGCGAAGCCTGTGGAGAAGACGACGGCACTGCAGAAGACTTCCTCTGCAACAGTCCCGCCTTTGCTCGGATCAGGTGGCAGTTATTTGGTGCCGATGAGGTGTGAGCCGATGATATAGGCTCCTCATCATAAAAGCGCCTGCTGGTATTCTTCCGGAATACCATGAAATTCCATTAACTGTGTACCAGTTTTTGAGTCTGAGTGATCCAGTGTAGTGTTCAAAAACCTCCGACAAAAAAACATCGTTTTTTGACAATTTCAGACTGTTACATAAACGGGAATAGACACATTTTGAGAGTTGTTATCCAAATGAACCCTCCATGCTGCAACTTATGCATGAACTCTCACTTGGTCCCTGGTGGACTAGATTATCCATATTCATCTGCTTTGAAGATTAGAAGACTGTTTATCTGCATAATTGATTGATTTTAGGCAAAGCTTGACGACGGTACACACTTGCTCTCTGTTAATTTTTTTTCCATTCGAAAGCAAATCAGACGAATGGCATAATACCGCTAATGACTTCTTGTTGCTTGCAGAGCTCGTAAGCAGCACTCGTCCTTCACAATAAGGCAACTCTGTGGAATCTGTCTGCACAGCTTGTCATGTCGAAAGGGGTCTTCCATTGACTGTACTCGCTTCGCCAGAGCTATGA
This sequence comes from Eristalis pertinax, assembly GCA_907269125.1. NCBI lineage: Eukaryota > Metazoa > Arthropoda > Insecta > Diptera > Syrphidae > Eristalis > Eristalis pertinax. Next base: position 109,516,463 of record OU026145.1, on the reverse strand, counting down.
TCGTAAATCTTGCCTTAAGTCTTTGGCATTTGGGGTTTAATTTCTGAAGAAAGCAAACGTCACACGAAACGATCAGCAGGGAAGCTTCAACCCCACCCCCAGACAAAGAGGGTGTTGCTAGAGCTTCTCATCGTCAAGAAAAATCAGCTAACAAAATGCAGAAATTCACGAAATGGACCCTCATTTGTTCAAAGATCATCAGAGACGTGCCCATTTGCATACCAGCTTCGACACAAATTAAGTGAAATGATTCACCATAGCCTGATCTGATTTCGCACGAAGTGTCACACACTCGATCGCATACAGGGAATGAATTGTAACTGCTGCGACGTGAAATCACTCTGTGGCAATGACAGTCCGGTGAACCACACAATTTCCCGGCAGAACTTTCCCAGAAGCGCATGATGCAAGCCTCCACCTGCTGCTGGATACACAATGAGACAGCTGAGACCAATGATCGCCAGCACCTTCGGGAACAACGACGATAACCAGCTGTTGACGAATGTTGTTTACTGATTGCGAAGCGAGATTGCGGCCCCGGAATGCTATAAAAGCCCACTACCGCCTCCCGAGTTCATATTAGTTGATAATTCCCAGTTCACGTGAGTGCTTCCAAGATGATTCAATTTGTTTTTCTCGGTCTCTTGTGCTCGGCGGCTGTTATAAGCGGAGCCCCCGCCGGTGATGCTGCCCATCGGGTAGGTACCCTGCCGGAGCCGCCAAATGCGGCAGCAGAGGCCCGACGACTCGTCCACGAGGCCGACTGGGCTTCGGTTGGAACCATTTCGACGTACAAAACCAACGCAGGACTGCCGATGGTGTCTGTGCTCTCGACGTCGGACAGCAAGGCGAACGAACCATCGACGGGCAATATTTACTTCGTCCTTCTGGATGTGGACATCCCAACAGCTGACGTTGCCGCCAACAACAAGGTCACCTTCATGTTCAGCGATGCCCAGGACGGTGATTGCAAGCAGAGGAATGTCGACCCAATGGGGCACGGCTGCGCTCGGGCAATGATTACCGGCGAGGTTGAGACGGTGAGTGTCCTTTGTGTGTATGTGAAGAGAAATATTCTTAAAAGGTCATCACTTTAGCTGGAGCGTGATAATCCCGAGTACAACAGTGGCCTGCAAGCCTTTGGCGACCGTCACAAGTTTATTCAGCGCATGCCTCGTAAGTTTTCCCGTGGATTTCTGTGTTTTGTGCTGGTTTCTTGAACCTTTTCGCTTTCATTCCGCAGACGGATTCAAATTGTGCAAGTTGAAGATCTCCAACGTTGTCGTCTTCTCTGGATACGCCGGCTACAGGGACATCAAGCCCGAGGATTACTACGCCGTAAGGAACTAAGAGCAAGCTGGTGTGCAATAAATATGAAACATTTTAGTTGACTGCAAGTTTTGTGTGTGTTCTTATTTTCGCCGGGTGTTCTCAAATTCCGGGAAAGGAACCTGAGATGTGTGACTCCTGACTAGCCGTGTCTAGCGTCTGAGATTGCAGTGCAAGCTTATCTTTGCCTCAAACTAGGTTGTTGTTGACGCGTCAACATGTGTACCGACTGATAAGTCAACGGAGACGTTGTCACGTTGTTCTATTTCCTCCTCAGGGTTAATGCGAGTGCACAGAATGCGATTGGTGCTGATTAAATCCTTGTTTGAACACCAATTCACTCACTCACTCAACTTAGACGTGCAATCTGGTGTGACATCGACGTGCTTGCGCGAGAGGAGGAAGTCGTAAAGGAGTAAGATTTGGTCTGAATGTACGTCTGCTTCAGCCGTAGCATAGTTAGCAAGATAATTCACATCAGCGCAGATGACTTGATCGCTGCTTCATTGAGTTCAATTGCAGCACTTGATTACTCTCCTCCCCATTAGACATAAAGTCGCCTCTCATGAACTGCCAGCGTTCTTATAGCAAGAACAAATCTGCTGAGACGGCCCTACACTTACTGGTAGGCGAGTTGAACATGAGCAACTCACCCTTACTGCTTTCATTGAGATCGAGGCAAGCACCTCAGCACTTAACAGGCTTGGGTTCTAAAATTGTATCTACCATCAGCTGCTCCGGAACAGAGCGATAAGCCCCGGTCACGGTGATACCAGGATCAGCAGAGCGGTTAACAGGAGAACTCCGTAGGCTGATGCGCTCTTCCTTCTCCTGTTGAACATCAGCAGTGAATGAAGTATTCTCATTTCCGGAAGGAATTGGGTGCAAGGTCATTGCTTATCTCTCTCTCTAAAGCATGCGAAATATGTTGGAAACACATTCTCTGATCAGTAACATTAAATTAAGGCCTCTACGGCTTTGTATTGCTGCAAGAAGCCGTTACAATGCTGCCAATGGGGACCACAGCCACACATGGTTCACTGTCGCTTCGTAACAGACCCATACTACTCGACGGATTTGCAACATAGTGAACTGCACTTGAAAAGGGCATCAACTGCAACTTACTCAGTCTTGTACAACGGATGACTTGCGTACGTACGAGGGGCGTTCAATATATTCTCGGTATCGAGGTGAAGCTGTGGTTGTATATATAACTTATTTATGAAGTAATACTATTATTTTAGTGCATTCGTGTAAAATTTCATATAAATGTGATCATTAATTCGCGTTTTACCTCTAGTTAAACAGAATCATAATGGCAATCAAATGGGTTCCGCACCTTCATTATCAAGGGTGCAAAAGTGGTCAAGTGAGTTCAAGAGAGGCAGAGAAGACGACGCCCGCTCCGGCGCCCCGGCTACTGCTTGTACGGGAGAAAGCATCAAAGAAGTCGAAAAACTTGTTCTTGAGGATGCCCGAATAAAGGTGAAAATGATGGCAGAGATCACCAAGCTTTCAATTGGTACCATTCACACCATTCTTCATGACCATCTTAACCTTTCAAAGGTCAGTGCAAGGTGGGTGCCACGAATGCTCACAGCGCCTCAGAAAAAAGTGAGAATCGCATGCTGTGGAGAGCTTTTGGAGATGTGTAGTGAGAACGCGGACGGTGTTATGGATCGAATTGTTACTGGTGACGAAACATGGGTCCACCACTATGACCCTGAAAGCAAACAAGAGCCCATGCAGTGGCATAAAAAAGGAACAGATCCCCCGAAGAAGTTCAAAGTCACTCCGTCTGCCGGGAAGCCCATGGCCACAGTTTTGTGGGACTCAAAGGGAATCTTGCTCATTGAGTACAAAAAAAAGGTGAAACCATCAACGCCACATCCTACGCTTCCACTTTGCATAATTTGCGGGAGGGAATTATAAAGAAAAGACGGGGTAAACTCGCAGCGGGTGTGTTGCTTCTTCATGAGAAAGCCTGTTCACACGGCGCGAGTTTCCAAGGCTGCTGCACGAGATTTTGGTTTCGAAGAAATCCAACACCCACCCTATAGTCCAGACCTTGCCCCTAGTGATTATTTCCTGTTTCCGGATTTGAAAAAATGTCTTCGTGGAAAAAGATTTTCGCATGATGAAGAACTGAAGTCGGCAATATATGGGTATTCTGTTTAACTAGAGATAAAACGCGAATTAATAATCACATTTATATGAAATTTTACATGAATGCACTAAAATAAAATGAATACTTGATAAATAAGTCAATTTATATATACAACCATAGCTTCACCCCGATACCGAGAATATATTGAACGCCCCTCGTACATATAAACGGAGCGTAAACAGCAACCATCGCCGCAGCTTTGAACATGCACCTTAATCTTGCGCCATATTCATCGGCTTCTGATAATTTGGTGTTGCAGATTACGATCGACTAGATCCACTTGGTAACACATTGGGGCTATGCTGGCAATCAGCCACGCTAAAATACTCTTCAAAAATGAGAGTACAAAGACAGTCCTGCGGTTCTCGAAATAGTACCAATCGAAGCAGAGGATACCCAATGATGGAGTTGACAGCGCCTGGCATGTATTCCATATTCGAGCGAAAATATTGTCAGCTCAGCTTTTGATGAAGGTGAGTTTAGAAGAAGGTTCAATTGCACAATATTCGGACTCTATGGGGTTGCTTGACCACGTACAGGCATCTATGGCAGAAAGAATGTTTAATTTCGAAGATCATCGGTAAGAGGCAGAGCCTGACTGAAACTCTTCGACACAAGTGAAGAGGAGACAAGTACACCAGCCCAGAAAGGCGAAGCGTTCGCAAGATCCTTCGATGGAAACTTCCAATCATCGACACACGAAGTGAACTACTATTGTGGTGAAATTATATATAACATATAACAAGGACACTCCGACCGATTGGACATCGGAAACCACACTCGTGTGGGAATAGCCAGCCTTCTGCTGAGCAAACTATTCCAATCGTCTGGTCATCGGATCTCATGCTCGTGCGAACATGGGAAATAGTATTACGCTAGCGACAAGATCGCATAAGAAGTTTTGTTTGAAAAGCTAAGTAATAAAGAAACATTCAAACAAATCGGTTGTTTTTTGAATTTAACCTCCGAACATTACACTATGTCAATCATGAGCGAAAATCGAACAATAACAGAAGAAAGCACAGTAATCATTTAACGCAGCACAACGAGCCGGCAAAATCTCAAAATTCGTCCTGATCACTGCATTAATTGTTGTTATTAGTGTTTCAGGATAAGGGCATACATCGCTATTGGCTAATATAAGCAAGATTCTGGAGTCCCGGAGTGGTTTTTTTTTTTTAATTATTTTTACACTGACAGCTGTTTCTTCCGCGGAACGTAATGAGCCGCTTTACGCTTGTGCAATGTTGGGAAATATTGAAAACTTATTTCCAAAGTGTGCAGCCCAAATAACGCGTTTTTTTAAAAGAAGAAGTTTTGGCCGACATTAAACACCACCGTGACTGCTGTACGTACGCAAGTTTGTGCAATAACTTCGTGAGACTATTAGTTAATGGACAAAACTGATGGCGCCCGTCGTCGTACGGTACGCACAGATGAGAATGTGCCTGCTGTGGCCGAGAGTGTGAGACACAATTGACGAACATCAACTGGCCATCGATCTCAATAGCTCAACATATCACGAACTAGCCTGAGGAGAATTCCGTACAAAGATCTCGGATTATTTTCTTACTCGATGCAAGATCACTTCCTCTGATTTGGCTTTCATTTATAAGGCGTATATCCGCCCCAAGCTTGAGTACAATGATCATATCGGCTATGGTGCTCCCAAGGCCACCCTGCACCTACTAGATAGAATCCAAGAGGGAGCTATAAAACTTATAGGAGACAACAAGTCAGACTCGCTCGAACATCTTCATTGTCCATATATTATCGCTATTTTAACAAACGATGCTGAAGTGAGCTAGCCATCTGCATTCCTCCTCTCCATGAGTTCACCAGCAATACTGGTCTCTCCAGGAATGCTCATCAGTTTACCCTTTTGCCTACTTTCGGACGCACAGTTAAATTTAGAGACACGTTCTTCAGCCGCACTACGCGTATATGGAATGCTCTTCCCAGCCCAATATTTCCCACAGACTGTAACCTGCTGATATTTAAGACCAATGTGCACAGGTACCTCCTCTCAGTTTCTCCCCGGACACTTAAGGGTATTAGCAATCCCTAGAGGGCACGCGTAAAAAAAACAAGGACACAGCAATTAAAGGCGTCCGACCATCCGATTCGCAGTTTGGGGCTTAGAGCAGATGGACAACGATTCTCGGCGACTACGTTAGCAAAAAAAAATGCCGCATCTTGCTCGGAAAACCCGGACGTTATTGTCGAGAACCCAATGCATCAACAGAGTGTGACAGTTTGGTACGGATTGTAGAGTGGTAGCATCTTGAACCATTTTACTGGAAACAACGTTTCCCGTCAACAGTGGGCGTTACAAAGCATCGATCTTTTGCGCACCAAATTCCAAATCGTGCTATCAGCCGTCTTGGCGATGTCAATTGACCGTCTCGGAGCTGCGATTTGTCAGCCTGCCGTCTGTCATCTTCCTCTGCTACCCGATGGAGTTACAGGCTTCAGTGTCAACTAACGATCAACAGTGTTCACAAAGCAACCTGACAGCGGTCTCAATCTTCCTTCGATGTGGTTATCTCATTTTACTTCGAAAATCCAAGTCAAAACCCAGTTATTCCTAGCATTACACCATCTTCAGCTCGCTGATCATCAACTAAAGCATTCGCCTTGCATCGCCGCTCAGTCGCATGTGGTCAAGTTGTTGCTTGCCACCACATTGATTGACCGCATTGCACATCCATGTGACACTCAAGCTTGGCCATAAGTCAAAATTCTGTCGGTCGTCGATGATGCCAAATGGGAACCGTCTTCAATCGAAAGTCGAATCATTAATTCCGCCGAGTACAACGTCAAGGATGGCAGTGTGCAGCCAGTAGCTGGCTGGAACACCATGACTCGGTTGAAGAACCAGACCACCGCTTGATTGGTGGTAATTAATTACCCGGTGCCACGGGTGATTGGTTTTCCACTGATTATGATCGATTATGATCGATCAGCGAAAGACGGAACGTCGCTTGCAATTTGAATGACACATGTAAGCGCCACTTTGGGTCAGAGATTGAACGCGGGTAGCTTTGGGCATAGTGAATGTGATTTGAAATTGAATTGGTTGTGGTCGGAAATGGTGTCACGGTTAGTCTGCAAAGGCTGATCAGAAGAGATGACTTCGAAGTGTTGTTCTACAGCCAAACACAAAGTTCACTAATGTAAGCAAAACCACACTTCGAAGGCAACTCTTCTGATCCAACTCTGCAGACTAACCGTGACACACATTTGAGAAGAACTTAAAGCAAGGTAGAAAACTGAAGACAGCCAGCACGAGATCGAGCTCTATTCACTCCAAAAGAAAGCGGAGCCTTCCAGACTCAGGAGAGTTCTAACATCGGCTCCCAGAACATCTAGTTGTCTTCAGAAAGCCGATGGGCAGTTTATTTCAACGCAGACAAACCCCCTTCATAGGAAGCTTGTATCCCCAGAAAGTGTGTCTCCTTGTATTGCTGTCAATAAAAATTAACATACAGTCGGTAGCAAAAGTAAGCGTACAGTAGAAATTTGTTTGTGTTCGCAGCAATAATGCAAATGCAGTTTTCTATAGTAATTACGAATGCACTTGACACGAATAAAACTATGAGTATATGCCAAAAACTACAGGTACAGTATGTCATAAGGGAACAATTTTACCAAAATTCCATCGCCAACAAGTTGCCCTTGCACGCTTTTGAAGTTTAGTTGCTCTAAGATATTGTTCAATCAACCAAACTCGTCCATTTTTTGATCAGTTGGCACTAAATCGATCATGCTAGATCTTACCATAAATTCCCAAGTTATGCCAGATCCTTCTACGTGATTTACACGTATCGCGTACACGTGTATTATAATGTATTGTTTATGTGCTCTCCTCTACTTACTACTCTCCCCTTTTAAAACATCACTAATTACTATAAAAAGCTACGTTCAAGTTTTTCAACACAGTCTACTTTAAGTTGTACACTTTCGTTTGACACTAACTGTATGCATATATTGCATGGTAGCTGCGTACACAAATCATTAAAGGCGGAAAGTTATGACGTCGCATGTTAAATTGTAGAATCGTGACGTCTTTACACTAAAAGCTAAAGCTAAAGCTCAAAAGCTTCTTCACAGTTATCGTTTTGAATGAGCTTTCATTTCCTATAATTATAGCAAGCACAGAAACTTTCATCTGCTTATATAAAATGTTAAGACAATGAATTTCCATCTGCCGAAATAGCTCAGTTGGGAGAGCGTTAGACTGAAGATCTAAAGGTCCCCGGTTCAATCCCGGGTTTCGGCAAATCTTTTTTTTCTTTTTCTTTCGAATTCTCGTATCATTTTGTGAACTCCGCGAGTAGTGAAGTCAATTGGAAACAGTCGTCGTGTGGGGCGTGCGCAAAGAATTCCAAATAAATATTCATTGCCTTTGATGGAGAAGCGCGCGGCGTCGTATCGGTTGACATTCAACTTGTGCTGTCGTCGTCGACAAGGTATTTATTGCAGTGATGTCAGATATCAATCTGCACCATCTTGTGGATGCATAGTTGCTAAGGATGGCGCTACCCTTCAAGTGGATACATACTCACTGTTTGCACAGACAGACGACCTCAGGACGAACTGACATTCTAGACTATATGCGATTCATTTTCCTGATCTCGTCAAGATTTGTCTCGCTGCAGAAATGCAAGCGAATCAATGACATCCACGTTCTGGCTGCGATGGCATTTGCTACATAGATTGATGCCAATGACATGCCGTCAATGAGTCGTTAAGGTTGTATCGAAATGTCGATGCAATAAAACAAGTACACCCGATGAGACGAGTGGACCCTCATTTCAATTAAGCGCTTCGCGTCTTTTGATTGATTTGGCAGACAATTTTTCCACTGACTATGCACGCGATGGTGATGCCAAGCGGCCATGCTCATGTCGTAATCAAATGAAACGTATGAGATCTGAAGGGATCAGCAAACGTGACTTTGGAATGCGCAGCGTGCAAGTTCATGTGAATGCGTGCCAGATGAAGGAAACTACGGTAGATTTGAAAGAACATCACAGATGCAAGCCAGAGGCGTACATTTTCATTCTTAAGCAAGCAGTTTTGTGGTTCTGCCGCAGTTTTAACCCTTTAATGGTCGAGTTTTTCTTTTTTTTTTGGGAAGAAAGTCGGTACGATTTGCATGACAACCGTGCTTGATGGTAGACAAATCATTTCGACATTTTCCAATTTGACATCAAGCAAATCGTATCGACCAATTATTGAGTGTGAAAGCCGCTTTTCACTGGTGAGGCACAGATGAACTTGACATTTCCGGCAAACAAATCGAGTTCGTGAGTCGCATCCTGGTTTTATGCATCGATGTCGAGTTGTATAGTGCTCCGGCAAGTGGCCGATTGTGTCTAGCAGTACATCCCTCGGTGGCAAATGAGCAACATTCATTCGATCCCGGTCGGCTGCGATCTCCGATTCCAAAGTCGATGGGCGACCAGATTTTCGTGCCAACAGTATGCCGGATTTTGTAAGACAAGTGGCCACTTCCATGATAAATTCGTACAATTTTAGTGGCTTCGTAGTTTGTACTGTACAATCGAAGTGGCGTTGTGTCCATTTGTCTGATTTGATGGGGATTCGACATCGACCCAAGCACACGTCCATTAGATCGACGCAGCCCATGTATTTGTTGTATTCGTGTATGACGTTGTGGCACTCTACTGATTCCACCGATTTAGACTTTTTGTTAAAACGCTGAACAGCTGGAGCTGTTATGGCTGCCGTTTCGTCGGACGATAAATATAGTTTGATTCCAGCCATCGTGGAAGCCATATTCACAACTTTGTTGTCGTTTCATGCGACTGTGGAAACATCGATGCCGTAGTACGAAGTCACATATTCAATGCTGTCACCACGATTGTCGAAGTTTAGAGAAAGTTTGCACTTAGGAATGCGATTCGTCATCGGTGACGGACAAATCCAAACTAGATTCTTAACTCTTTTCTAGCTTTCAGACAACCTACGCTACACCTTTGTGAAGAGTGCAGCGTTGCAAATAACGGCGGTGTGTTTGTTTATTGCACAATGCTTCCGGTCCTGATTCCGAGCGTCGACGTTTTATTGGTTATTGATGATCTGACCGTCATTTCATTTTCATTTTAGTTCATTTTTATTTACTTAATTCATAACAAACTCTTAAAAACTAGACAAAAATGCTTAAAACTAGTTGGACGAACATTGTTACTACTTCTAACTTACTGGCCCTAGGCGGGCACTCTAAGCTAAACCTAATCTTACACTATGTCTTTCGACTTATTCTAATAATGTATTCGTGAAAGTAAACATAAATTGAACTGTAAATTAAAATTAAGAAAATTATAAAAAAAACTTAATATCCGAACTGATTTTACTAAAACTTATTTACTAACTTACAAACTACCTTAAAATAACTTAAACTACCTTAAACTAAACATACATACATATATATATATGTGTATCTTATAAAATACGCACATATATATGCATATGTCCTTAATATATATACATGTGTATACACATAGGTACACAAGTGTACACATGTGTAAACCTTTTTCTTTTTTCTTTTTATTTTTTTATTTTTTTTTTTTTTCTTATATTTTTTTTATATACATATGTACAACTACCCTAAAAAACTACCCTAAGATATGTAGGTCGGCCATAGGTTGCGGCTGATAGAATGCGTTTAATCAGCTGCAAGACAAAGACCGATATGCACTGCCCGTTTTTAACCCGGGTCTAAAGGGTTCGATGAGGGAGTTCCCTCACTGCACAGCCACCAGAATTTTCGGTGTTGCATTGCAACATCCCGAACATCTCGCCTTGATACCGCCGTACTGAACCGGAGGAGACCCTCCTCAGCTCGTTGTGCGACGGCACGGTCGTGGTTGAGTCGCCCATCCACAGTTGAACGGGCGATGTGAAAGAGAAGCGGTACCGCAATCTTGTCTTGTATCAGGCCGTGCTTATCGAAATGGAGGAATGCTTCTGGGGGGACGAAGCCGTTATGACGTACCCTTTCATGGTACTGAGAATTGGAGTAGTAAGCCCCAGAGATCAGGTTATTGGCCGAGTTCATCGCTCTGGCAGTATGGCCTCGAATCAATTTCACCAGGAAATTGTCCACTCGTATCAGGTTCGCCCTGTTGTAGAAAACCTCATTGGAGTAGAATTTTCTGTACTGGGACTCTGGTGTTCTGTAAAGGCGAAGGCAAGCCCTAAGATAAGCCCTCTCAAACACCCGAATCTTTTCCATCAAGCTTGCACTCACGTTGAACCACACGGGACAGCCATAGGTGAGCATTGGATGAGGGCCATGTAGCAGATTACCTTCACCCTCGCATCGAGTTGGCTGTTGTAAAACAGTCTCTTTGTAAGAGCGAAAGCGCCTCGGGCTCGGGCTAGAGCAGCATCTACATGTTTGTTAAAATATAGATATTGATCTAGCCAGATCCCCAGGTATCTGACTACAGTCCTTTGCGCCAGTGGTTGCCAGTGACGCCCAACAATTGAGAACTTTCGCCAATTCTTTTTTGTATCCGCCGAAGCCTTATACAACGGAGTCCTGAACAGTATGGATTCCGACTTCTGAAAGTTGATATTCAACTTCCAGTCATCGCAACTTCTCATGAATGAGTCGAAGTCACCCTGCGCGAGAGTAGTGATGTCCTCGATCTTTTTACCTGATCTGTACACAATCAAGTCGTCGGCGTACGTAATTACGTGAGGAAGAGAACTTATCAGATCGCTCAAGAAAATGTTGAACAGGATCGGCGAATTAACGGCACCCTGCTGGAGACCATTTTTTACTTCAAATATACCAGCAGAGGTCACATTGCCATTCTTGACGACGAACCTTCTACCAGTAAGCATGTTGCACAGTAGGTACAGCAGTGGTTTACTAATGCCTAGCCCATTGAGCTTGTAAAAAAGTCCTTCTAACCACACGGTGTCGAAGGCCTTCTCCAGGTCAATCAGACAGGCACCCGTACATTGTTTCTGGCTCTTGTTCCATTGGATATCCGACACCAGTTTCGACGCGGCATGAATAGTGTCATGCCCCGCTTTGAAACCGAATTGGTTATCCGGAATAATATGTTTGTCCTCTGTCCAGTTGGTCAGAGCTCTATTTGATGATCTGACCGTAGATATGCTGTCCTTATGTTGTCCCTCAGATAACATATTTTATGGCGTAACTGCCCAGCGTGCCATTTTTTTTAATTTTTTATTTTTAACATTTGCATCACTTTCTAGACACAATAATGAATAGGGAAATAATTTTTCAGAAATATTCATGTGTGAAAATCGCAAATTTAGAAAAAATTCGTATCGTCGTCCGGCGCAGACTCAGCTGCATTCTATTTAGCTATTTAGCTTGTATAGCTGAACGTAATAAGACTATTCGCAAGTTACGTATCACCCATCAACGGATTCAATTGACGAATTTATAAAGCTAATTCAGACGAAAGCATAAGTATAAAATTGACACGAGCCCTTGATCAAAGTGGGTCAAAAAAAAAATATGTTGACATAAAGTCTGCATCGAATATGCGATCGATTCTTCAAACCGATCGCTGAGTAATCAATTTCAACAAAATATATACAGGTAGCCGAAGGTGGATGGTACGTAATTCGCTTCCCCGTCTAGACATTGTTAGTTCGTGATAAGAGTTCTGAATAAAGTTTAGAAAAGTTAATATTTTTTTTTATTTCGACACAAACAAGAAAACATTTCTCGCACGCAGTTTGAAATATTTTTGTTGAACAAACTTTTTGTTCAAAGAGTGCGTTCCCAAAATTGACTATTTCTACTATCGGATGGAGATGCACTAGGTGCCCACAACAAACAGTGCTCTCAATCACCACCGCTTATTTTTCTGTCCTAGTTTTTCCTTTTCACCAGTAAATAAGTGAGTGCCATCAGTAGAAAACACTCCATCGAATATGAAAGAATGTAGGTCACAAGGAAGTACCTTGTTACGGTGCCCAAGGCTTTATCAACAATTAACGAGCTCCTTTAGGCGAGACGAAACGTATGTCACCTGCGTAGCCCAACAGAAGATATTGCCTTCCGTGTTTACAGCAACCCACCGCACTATCTTCTCCATTAACAGATTGAAGAAATCAAACTATATCTCATCTCCTTGCCAAAATGCAGGTTTACAACAGCTTCGTTGCATCGAGTGGTGCAAGAGGAGAAGACATAACTGAATAAATTTGCCCTGGATCACCAAATAGTGATCGAACTAGCGATGAATGCTGTCGTATGTGGCTTCAAAATATATAAGAAAATGGTGCCTTTCGTTAGACAATTAACCTTAACAATAACAAAGAAATGAAGCAGTTCCACTTAGGCTTGTTGTGTTGCCACAGGGATCTAGTCCATCCAGTTGGTGCTCTTGCAAAAGCGATGAGGATGAGTGACACTAATGTTGCTTATTTCAGAGATTTCAGAGAGATTATTGAAAAAAGTCGGCCACTATTCCTTCGGGAGCAGTGGACGCCGCAAAGTGCAGAGCAGATGTACAAAGGTTTGTGTAAGCAACCGTTTCAAGCATCAAGAGATGTTTTACAGAAAGCGGTAGGATAGCAAAACTCCACTAAACTAGTGTCCACTTTATGGCATGTCGCACTTTCCCGGCTTTACCGACACATCCGATGGATGCTAAAATACTCGATCACCTCGTTACGAGATAGGCAAGAGTACAGGAAAATGGCTGAGTTAAATGTGTCTGCATTCAGAGACCGTCAAGCCATCAGAACACATGACGACATCTCCCTTTGATACCACATCTTTCTGTATGCAATGCAACGCTTCCTTGATCGCCATCGTTTCTGTCTGAAAGACTCTTCAATGGTGCGGCAATCGAAATGATAATTGGATATTCAGACCTTATAGTAAACACACGCGCCTATACAGAGGACCATCCAGCCACTGGTGGCCAGACTTCCAGTATGATCAGGTATGTAGCTGAAGGGTAGCTTTGAATGAGAAGCTCATCTCGAAGATGACCTGTGGTGTATCCAGGTACGGATCTAGGTCGCTGGCCACTATTTTGTTTGCCGATTAAGAGACATACGATACGAAGATCATCCACCGCAGACGATTGAGTGGGTTGTACAGGGTGGGCCATCTAGTGTTTTTTCTTTTAAATCATAAGTTATTTTTACATTGCCAGCTGTCTCCCATCATAACTCCGCGGAATGAAATAAGTTCCTTTCAGCTGGAACAATGTTTGGGAAATATTGAAAACTAATTTTCAAAGTGAAGGCTGTGTAGCCCAAACACTGCGATTTTGAAAAGAAGAAGTTTTGGCCGAAATGAAGAACCCAGTGCAATTGCTGTACACAAGTTTGTGCAAGAAGCAAGAAGAGTCTTCTGGTATGCTAGTGGACATCACTCATGGTCCCCGTCGTAGTACGGTGCAAAAAGATGAGAAAATGGCTGCTGTGGCCCTCTTCGAAATCATGGACTTGGACGACTTCTGTTTCATGCAGGATGGCACGCCATGCCTCACAGCCCATGCCACAATAAAACTTTTGCGCACCAAATTTCTAATTCATCGATTGGCCGCTTCGGTGCTGCGATTTGTGGGGAGCCGTGAAGGACCGATGTTATGCCAACAATCCGGGAACGATTCAATCACTTAAGACAAATATCATCCAAGCAATCTGTGAGCTACAGCCCTAAACCATCAACAAGGTCTTGCAAAACCGGGGTAACAGAATGCGCTACTGCGAAGCCAGCCGAGGCAGCCACTTGAACGACGTTGTATTTCATAATTAATGGGAATGTTTGTTCTTATTAATAAATCCCTAATACTTGGAAAAAAATTGTTATTTTGTTCATTTTGTTGCATTTTTAAAAAGAAACTTGTATTTGGCCCACCCTGCAATTGATGTCCTTTCTGAGTCCACCATGTCACATCTCTTTAGAGTAGTATGGGTGTGAGTAATGATACCAGGAGTAATCCACAACTGCATCTCATAGCTTTCTTGCAGCAATAAGAAGCCGCGAAGGCTTAACCGGCACGCTCTGGAATTTTGAGTTTCCAGCTAAGATTAGTGGTCAACGTTGAGACCGAAGAACTTGGCGACAGAGCGATTTATCCTCGCAAGAAACTTGTATTTCCTTGTGAATGACACTAGACTTGTTTTTTCCGGGTTTACATCAATAACCCATTCTTTGGTCCACATTTATAGTTCAGATAGCACCCTTGATTGAGGATATGCATTTTCCAGAGGCCGACAGAGCGCATAAGCAACGTACCCAGTCCGCTCTAAGAATGGGTCTTATGGTTGATGGTAATTTTTGTCATGAAGACGGTTTTCTTTTGCCTATCTAGGCAATTATTCCTCTTATTTTTCTTCTCATGACGCTGCAGTCCCGTATAAGCCTGGGTCTGAGCCAGCTGAGGCTCTTCTTTATCTTCCCTCATTTTGTAGAGGCCTCAGCATCAACATCTTCGATTCACATTCGTCCTCCACTGCACTACAGCTCAAACAGAGTCTAGTGATTAATTTGCTATAATTTCCAAAATCCGTGTAAACTGCTGTCAAACTTCAAAATCAATGAATATTCATTAACAGCGCCGTGTCCGCCAGCACCGTCCTCTCAAAAAATTGCCGAAATAAACGCACAAGCCCTCTACCACTTGCACAACGGTAATGAAACAATTCCCGATTTCATGGAGCGCATCACATGAAGCCGATAAATTGTATTTTCTTCAAATACTACAGAAATCGTGCCGAACTAATTAAAAGAAGCAAACAGGCGAAAAGAAACGACACTTGTACACTCGGCCGGAGGCCATGAGCGCTGGTCAACTCAATTAATTCAGGTGCCTCCTCGAGGGGCCAGCGCTCAAATTACCCATGCTCCGTAACGTGCCGAGGTTCGCTGGGGGATTGTAACGAATCTGCATAAGGGGATCATATTAATTTCTAGTAGATCATCAAGAGGCCACCGCCGACTGGAGGCACCTCTGCAGTGCGTCGCGGAGCCGTGACACACATTGTGTCTGCGACACAACGGTAGCATGAGTGACGAGTGTTGCTTGATAATTTGTTTCAACTCAAAATGAATGGTTTTGGAGTGCTGAATGATGCCATTACGGAGAGCGCGGCTAAGTTTGACAGATTGAGTGGAATGCAGACTCGTCTCGATGACACTTCGTGCGACAACACGAATGTATCTCTTCGACGCCGTGTGACAGGTGCTTGGATGGCGGTTGGCTCTGCACGGACTGATGGAGGAGTTGAAGTTTGAAGTTCTCAAAATGCTGAGAGATGATGTGAAGTAGACATTCACTTTTTGAGGTCGAGACTGGGTTATGCAAGACTCTGATGGATTGTGTGACCCGATTGGTGGAGAGTGTTGTGAGCTGAAGGGTACGAGGTGGTGTGTGATACTTTTTAGGAGGAAGTGTCATCGAGATTTGAGCTAAACACTAGATTTTTTTTTTGTAGGGGACACGGGGAAGGCTCTTGTGTTATTGCGCACTTAGATCTGTCGCGTTGTTGGAGCGGGAACCTGCTGTACACTCAAGTCATTGTTCGTCGTATTCTCGGTAAAGTTGTATTTATTCACACATAACAGCAAGTTCATGCTATAATGACACGAATGATTAGAACATTTTGAAAAGAACATGCATAGTGATGGGTTGTTCTAAGTCCCAGCCTTTGTATACATCTGCCAAACATGTCATTTTAATTCAATGGCCTTTGTAATTTCCTCGTGCTGGCAAATAGGCTTAAACAGCGTCTCCAAATTGTAGACATTTGGTTCTGCATGGACTGCACATAGTCCATCTGAGACCGCTATTCGCCATACTGACTAAGAAATCCCAACTTTACCCGGCGAATTAGATAAAGAAGTCAGCACAGCCTTCAGAAAGGTGAAGAACAACAAAGATGCAGGCTCAGATGGTCTGCCATCACAGCTCTTCAAGGCCCGTAGCGGTGTTCTAGTAGGGATCACGCACTAGTTTCTCTGCACAATTTAGAAAGTCGAAGGAAGCATGTTCGACGACTGCAATATCAGCTTCATGTGTCCCATCCATAAAGAAGGCGATCATATCACTTGTACCAGCAATAGAGGTACATCTGTGCTAATTTTGTTCAATGCCCAGGAAAAGCTGCAACAACTGAATCAGAAATCCAGTCTACTGGTGGTCCGACGAGATAGCTGAGCTCCGCATGAGATGTCTACAACTTAAGCGCATAGCCACCAGGGGAATGATAAGAGACACGCTGTATAGAGCAAGCTCTAGCGGAGTACAGAACCAAAAGAGCCGAGCTCAAGAGCTGGGGGTTAGGCTGCAAGACCGTAAAGCGGAAACTGGGAGCCCAACCGGCACTGGGTGCGATATACTAAATGCGCTAGAAAATACATTCAATAACCCATCTTATCTATTACGTACGGTGAAGGACGATCTCAGTAATCGGGAGCTGATCTACGAGATCACAGAAGGCCCATGAAGGAAGGAAGTAACATCTGGAGCCGCATATTTTGGGACCAGACCTCTGGAATATCTCCTATGATGATATTTTGCGGATGGAGATGCTCGAAGACACTTTCATCGTTGGGTACGCATTCGACAGTGATAACGGTAAGAAACGCTGAAAACGCGCAAAGAAAGTTGAACCAAGTCATGCGACGGACTACCTTCTGGATGGATGCGTACGGTCTTAGTTTTTTCTTTTCTGACGAAGAAGAGAATACCCATGCAAATGGACTATCAAATTGGCAAGAGCATCTATGAACACCAAAGCTTCAGCTAAGAATGTTTGTCTCCTGGTTTGAGAAGGAGAGAATGCCCGAATCTCCGGTATAAGGACGAAGTCATCGCGGACACAATACAGCTTAGTCTTGGTGACTGGAGCCACTGGATGGACTGGGTGGAAGGCAGCTTTGGCTCAAACTCAGAAGCTCGATGGGATGCAGGTCTGCTAAATAAGTAACTAAATTGTCTAACCACTGTCATGACACTATTGAGAGTGTTTCTTCTTGTAGCTATGAAATCGCCGCATCCAAGCACATATGTTTAAGAATTAATAAAATCGGCCCCAGTTTGGAACCTTGGGGTACTCCGTCGGTACTTGGTTTTTAACTGCTGATTGAGTTTGATACTTTAACTCTTTTTGTTCTTTCTGTTGTCCATCCCCTGAAATATTTTGATTTGCAGCCTCCCTTCTGCGTATTGAGACACAAAGCCTCTCAACACGACCTTCAAAGTCCAAGTTGTAAAGAGAAATGTTACCAGAACGCCGCCTCAAACCACATTGCGGTCCACTTCAGACACAGCTCCGAGGCAAAACGCCCAACAAAAGCCACTCTTTCGCAATGCGATTCAATTCTTTTTCGCTCGTTGGTTGCAACGCATCACTGTCGCTCTGTTTGACGCATCGTTGCTCATATGAAGCAATTCCTCGGCCGGCCAACAATTTCACGCTACAACTGAGCCAAACAAAAACACCGAAAAACACACACAAAAATATCTCTCAAAGATACGCAAACATGATAACCAAATGAACGGACTACATGCCCGACACATCATATGCAACACTACGCGGCGTGGCGCCCAACGGAAAACCAGAAAAACCATGAGACCAGGAAATATTTGCATAATTTCATAATCTCATTCGAAAGCAAGTCCAACACCGCACACCGCCGGCAGCAGCAACTGAACCGTGCGAGGATGCGAACATGGCAAGCGATAACAGCAGACGCGACCTTCGCTTAATTGCTGCGCCGCAGTTGACGCCAGCCTCATTTCACATGCAAATCACTCTCATTAGCAAAACTATCTGTCACTTTCGAGCAGCGAGCGGATTCAAATTTGCCAAAAATCATGCCAAAATTAAGCCAAAATCAAGTGAAAATCAACCGAAAGCCGGTCTCCTCCGTCGTCGATCGGCATGAAATCGACGCTCCAACTCACACATCATCCAACTCTGCCGCCCATTCATCGGGAATGTGAGATAATTAAATTCGCCGCGAGGCGATTTCCCATGGAGTGATGCAAATTGATGATTGTGCGAAGCGTATCTACATATCTGCGCCAGTGGCTGATGGCTCGATGGGTTGACGATGAGAAATCGCCGCTATCAAAGTCGCCGCCGCACAATGGTCGCCGCTCGCCGCTCGCCGCTGATCGGGCTAACGGCGCTGCGCAAACACACACCAAAGTGGCTTATTGTTAATTAATTTGAAATGATTTACGGCGGCAATTTGGTGGACTTTTGTTTGCACTGTGTGTGCATTTGAGTGCATCCGACGTGGATGCGATGTGGTTTCGTGTGTTCGACGTGATGTGTGTGCGGTTGGCGAAGAGCGTTGCGCTGATTTGCGGATTATGCGCGGTGTCACGGCGACGTGACTACATGTGTGAGCGGCAGATTAATTGAAGGGGATTTATCGAATTTCGTCGAAATCACGGGTAATCGATGGCAATTTGTCGCGCCGCTTAGGAGATTGAAATGTCAAAGCCGATAAACGACGAGTGTTTTGTTTCAATCGAGTTGAGTGATTGAACGTGGCTCATTACCGAGCACGATGGATTGTACCAATAAGAGGAGAAACTGGAAGTTTGACAAAGCTTCGAATTTTGACAGATTTCTGTGTCAAGCTGAAGGTGCATTTTGGTCATGAGCTCAGACAGGCAATGACCAGGACAAGGCATCCGATGAACTGTTTGCTTATGCCCTTGGGGTGGTCAGTGATCATCTGGCTTTTGAGTGGGATTACTCAGGGATAATGCTTGGACTTCTGACGAGAAGGAAGGCTCCTTTGGGAGTCGAGTTGGTTGAATTTTGAAATTTTCGTTTGAACGTTCGCCTTAATGAAAACATCTTCCTCTTTGTGTGGCGCAGTGGTCCTGGCCTCAACCAACAAGCCTCTCTGGCATGATCTTTAGCTTCGCCAACTGTCGCCAGTTGCACACACCAATTTGTTGACCTTCTATACTAGGATCGCTCATATGATGCGTTGTCCCACTGCATCAAAAAGGCGTGGATCCAGGACAGGTTGCGCTCTACATGGCACAGCCACCTAAGCGCAGTACAGTCCGTGGTTAAGTCTTCTTCTCAAAATTCCATCAACGCAAACAGGAACAAAGACGAAGAACATTTCTTTCGAAGAGACCAACTCCTCGTCACATTTTGCGATTGTGCCGTACAGCAGGACTTGGATTAACGATGTCTTACGTAAAGTCCTCGATCCTCGTCCACGATCGAAACACATCTGGACAACAAGGTTTTACAGGGTTTTCACAGAGCCTACTTTTTTCGTTATTTATTATTTTACGACTCACGATGCGCTTCTGAAGTACATGACCACATTTCTCGAAAGGTTGGAGAACTAAGAGAAAAAATCCTTTTCTTGTACGAGACCCATTTTTTGCTCAGTTCAGACTCGGTTATTGGAGCGAATATAATTCGACCAAGCATCAATGCATTCACAAGGATTGACTAATTGGTGCGGTTTATGGCATGGCGGCATTATCAGACCTTATTTCTTTCGAAATTTGGAAGGAGGCATTGTTACTGCCAATAGCATCAGGTCTTAACCGGCTTCCTGTAACATGAGATGGACAACATCGATATATCCTAAATCCGATAAATGCCATACAACATCCGATAAATGCCGCAACGCTCAAGAGGAATATGGAAGCTGGACCATGCAGCTACGTCAAGTACTTAGTCCAAGCTAACAAGCTAATCACTTTGGACGAGCTCGAGGACAACATTCGAGACGCTATTGCCGAAGTGACGCCGCATATATTGGACCGATGTATCATAAATTGGACCGATTGCTTGAAACACTACCAGGGAAGCAGAGGCGGACACTTAAACACTAGGTAGGTTTGCCGAAGTGGTGGTTCGGTGAGAAACCTATTAGCATCATATGCCGTTTCAACGGCGCAGCTTTATATTTTCGGAAGTATTAAGAGACACATTAGTTCTTTAATGTCGTTCGCAGAACTGTCGTCAAGTGAATTGAAGAAGTACAAAGCGCTAGCTGTCTGGCTCTAGCAAGGATCGGGCAAGGTTAAATGAAACGTGTTAAGCAACAACACAACAACACGGCTCAAAGGGAGACCTGTGTATTGTGTTGTGTGGGACACCTAGTTTTACGTGATGATCTCTTATCAGCCAGTGTCCAGACCGCCACCAATCTAACGATATCATGGCGAATTCGCAGAAGGATATCTTTTATTTTGTATCGGTTGTACTCAGCCCAGCTTGCTAGTCTGGTCCATCTGATGCTTGCTATTTCAAGGGAGTGCGTAGAGATCATGTGGGATGTACACCTCCTCTGCAAGCGAGCACTGTCTGTCTAGCCAATTCATCGACCTTCTTATTTCCTGGGATGTTGTCACTGTGACCTGGAACCCATATAGGAGAAATTCTAATGAAGCTAGCTCCGCTCGGCATTCCTGTTGTGGTTTTGAATAAGAGAATAAAAAGTAAAAAAGCTTTGATGGCTGCTTGGCTATCAGCTTATATGGCAATCTTCTGCCTTAACAACATATTTGGGTATATTTTGACTTCTCGACACGCTTCCGAAACTACAAATAGATCCGCCTGGCGCACACTGGAATTGTTCGTCAGTATGTAACCTTTGGACATCGTCAGGAATTCCGAGAACACAGACGCATCGTCTTCACCGCCCAGTTTAGAGCCGTCTGTTAAAATTCCGGCACATCTGGCCACTTTACCATTCCGTGCTTTTGGGGATTAGAGTGTCAAAGCTGCATTAAGTTTTGGGACCGTATAGTCTGTTGAAGCTGTAACATCTCGGTATAAGATGGTGAGTGAGCAGCACCTAGACACAGCGCCTGATGGTGCTGTGTGAAGTAGAAGATTTGAAGTGTAAGTCGAAAGAGAGAAGGTTTATATCATCATGTCTTCAACACCTCTGGTTCAAGCAGGATGGCGTGCCATGTCACACAGCCCATGCCAGAATCAATCTTTTGCGCACTAAACTCCCAAATCCTGTTATTAGCCGTCTTGGCTATGTCAATTGGCCGCCTCGCAGCTGCGTATTTGTTGCCATATTTGGCATTTCCCTCAATTTTATATACCAAAAATCATCTTTTCAATCGAACTCCATCTAACTCGAACTAATTTTGATATCCCGTGGAAACTCAACTTAGGAGGAGTCAATTGCATGTTCTTAACGCAGAAAGGAGAAAGAAGAAATATCAAAAATATCTAATAACTTATGAATGACCTTAGAATGACCAAACTTTCCAAATCAGGAAAGATGTAGAATGCTCTACGAGGAGCCATATTACAAAGTTTGAGCTGCTTGAGTTGATACTTAAGTAATGATGTGTATTTCCATGGCACGAATGTAGCTTCAAAGTAAGACTAGAATCAGTTTTATATCTCCCACCGTTGTTGTTTTATGTAAGTTCTTTTCCTATCGTTCTTATCTGGGCAACTTTTAAAGGGTGGTTAAATTTCAAGGGCCGATGTTGAATGTGAACCACACCTAAACGTCAAGCTTTTTCCTGCATTTCATTTGACATTTCTCAATTTCAGACTAACTCAATTTAAACCATGGAAAGATACACAAAGCCTCTTGACCATTTCAAGCGTCGTCAATGGTCAGAATGGTGGCAAGAAATGGCAACAGTGGATGATCAATTTTCGAAGAAAATCATCTTCAGTGATGAGGCACATTTTCACCGCAGTGGATTCGTCAATAAGAGTCTTCGACTCCGAACCAGTGGGATAATGCAATAGAGGACGCCCACCAAACCGATGGCGCCAACAATTGGAGAAGGACCTCAACCAAATTGGTGCGCGTAATTGGAGGCAGCTGGCTAAAGATCGTGCCAGCTGGAGAAGCTTGTTGACTGAGGCCCAGGTCCACCCCGGACTGTAGTGCCACTAGAAGAAGAAGAAGGATTCATCAATAAGCAGAATTGCCGCATTTGGGCGAATGATAATCCAAGAGTGATTGTCGAAAAACCAATGCACCCACAAAGAGGGACTGTTTGGTGACTGGGCTGGCGGCATCATCGGGCCGTATTTTTTCCAAAATGAGGCCGGTCAGGCAGTTACTGTGAATGGTGTTCGCTATTGTGAAATGATAACGAACTTTTTGCGGCACGAATTGGAAGATATGAATGTGGACGATATGTGGTTTCAACAGGACGGTGCCACTTGCCACACAGCTAACGAAACAATGGCTCTTTTGCGCGACAAATTCAATGGCCGGGTTACCTCACATGGTGGCGATGTCAATTGGCCGCCAATATCATGTTATTTGACACCGTTGGATTTTTTTCTTTGGGGTTATTTGAAAGAAAAGGTATACGTCGATAAGCCAGCAACAATTCAAGAGCTAAAGGATGAGATAATTCGGCACATTAACGGCAAGCAACCTCAATTATGCCTCAGTGTCATCGAAAATTTGGACCATCGGATGGAAGTGTGCCGCCGAGGTCGCGACGGCCATTTGGCCGATATTTTGTTCCATACATAATTGAACCATACCAATATTATCATAATAAAAAGAAATGACAATAATTTCCTAAATAATTTGTGTTTTATTCAAAATCAACATCGGCCCTTAAAATTTAACCACCCTTTATAAGGAATGTATGGAAAAATAGTCTTTAGAAAAATGTCGTTAGAAATTTCGGTGACAAAGGGGACGGTCCTGTGTAATGATATTCATATCATTAAAAAATAAAGTTATTCAATTGCGCATTTCGAAGGTCCCGTATCATAAACCATTTTTGAAAGACGAAATTCTGAATATTAGACACCGAATGATTATACGAACTTACTAAGTGACAATGAAATTGCATGTAGATCGCTTCAAACATATATAAACTATGCAAATTGGACTGATAGACAAATTAACGCAAGGAACCTTCAAAATCAGAGCTTGATAAAATGGATCTTGAACCACCACCACCTAGGTACCCTATGAACATGTTCAATGTAGTTGCATGGACCACGAAGGGTTTTCATGAATAGAAGAGTTGATTCTCGATGCATTCGAAGGAAAAGTTCACTGGCAGATGTTGTTTTCGAACGCAGGAAAAAAAACATGCCCGCAAATTCCACGTACTCCACAAGAATGTCGTCATGATCGGGCAGAGTCAGATAGCTTCGTCGTTTACACTGGCTCTGGCCACAAAGAACGCACACGATTTGAAACTAAGAAGAAGTGGTTGACCGTCACAGCTTGCGATCGTCAAGGAGAACAAAGGAGAGGCCTTGCTTTGGTCCCAATCATGAGAAGTCAGTAAGTCACTCAAGTCCTCGTTGCATGTAGGCATCTTAAGCACACAATCACTTCATTGATTGAGTCACATGCTTGGGCAATTCAGCTTGATGTGATGACAATGACAACAAAGTGGGCACAGCAATTATCCCCAACCAACAACAAAGTCACAATCCAGTGATTTCCCTCGACATGCGACATCTGTCCTCTCAAACATTTCCCATCGATCGTTTCTCTTCTACGACACAATAGAACAAATCGTTGCACAAAGTACGTATCTGACAAATGATCGCATGTACCTACCACATTAACAGCATTTGCAATAAAATCTAAGAACTTTGAACGTTCATCGTGCATTTGCCACTGCGGAGGCGTACGGCAACTGACGCGACACACACCACGTAGGCCATGGCAAAACAGAAAACAGTTCGCCTCCCGCACTCTTCGCAGTGCCATGGACACTCCTAGGGAGGTCTGAACGCTTAGCACTGCAATTTGGCCCCGTAAGCACGAATTCCGAAGCAGATTTGTCGATTGGTTTAAAATTCACGAAAAGTTAAGGGCAACGAGCATGTTCGGCGACGAAACGATGCCTTTTTGAGATTACCGACTACGCCGAGGCGCACTGCGCGTCCTGCTGAACTTGCATCAGACGTGTGCACCAGAACCGCAATAAATATCAATCGAAAGGTTGGCTGAGTCACCCGCAGAGTATGCAGAGTTCTGAATTTTTGCGAGAGATTGATGGAGCCTCTGCCGCTCGAGGTGTCATATATCATTCCAGCGGCGGCGGCGCCAGATGGATGACATGTGTAACCATGCGACACGCTACGCATGATTGCACTTTTTGCCAGCAGTCGCTGGGCCATACACCAGGTCTGTAAATATGAATTAATGAGTCGAACTGGAATGCGAACATTGACGATAAATTAAAGCTGTCAGGGATTACGCACGAGACCTGACAGCACGGTAGACTTCGTCGCTGAATAAAGGTCAGAAGTTGTTTGCTTTTGAGCTTGACGGTGCTTGGTTTTAAATGACTTGCGGATGGGCTTTGCAGTGCAGCAATGCAGTTCAAATTCAATGAAGCATGAGTCACTAATTATTTGAGCTTGACAAGTTTTTTTTTTGTTTCAAATTGGCATTCCATACATTCCATACTCTCAAAGAAGGTTAAACGCAAACGGTCTGATTGATGAATGCACACGTGAGTGAACCTGAAGCGTTAGTTTGGATGGTGGAAGTCGATGAATAAATAAAGATCAATCATCCCTGTCACACGTTTATGTACATCCAACACGAACTTTAGCTTAACTGACTCAACGACTCCAGGAAGGGATACATGTATATTCGTAAAATAATGTCTGATCATTGTATCATTTCCCGTTTCGGAGGGCTAAGAGTAAGGAGTCAACTGTGATAGGCATGTGCGAGCATGAAGTGATACAAAAGATTACATTAAGAAATCAACAAAGTCCCATAATAGCGCCCATAATGGTGCTAACGAAGGATTCTGACAGATAGTTATCAGCCGCACGGTTTCGTCAAGTTTCGTTCAATTTCGGCTACACCAGTGGGAGTCCATTTTATAGGGAATTTACAAAAAAAGGAGATGCACCCCATGTGGTGAGTGCGCTACACGCAAATTCCGCAGGAGTGTCCATAATGGAGCTCGCGATGGATTCGATAAGTTTCGTTAAGCATGAGCTCGTGTTATCTGAACCGCGAATTTGACAGATGAAACTCAAGAAAGGGGAAACAGCTTAAAGCAAAGGCGGAAAGGAAGGAAATGCTGACAAATAGCTATCCACGCAACAGGTCACTATGCTCAATTATGTGTTTTTTTGTAAACATGACGAAACATTTAGTTCACACTTGATTCAGTTGAGCCTTAAAACTTAAGTTGAACTTACAGAAATTCACTATGATTGTAAAAACCGCTTCGCGTGGTTTCGTTAAGTTTCGTTCAATTTTGATTACTTAAATGGGAACGAGATCTGTCGTTTTATTTTATGCGGGTGCCTAAATTATGAAGACTTCGCTTCGCAAAAAATACAAATCGTTTCGTCTTTCAGATGACAATAGGCAATATTGTGACTGATTGACTTTGCTGTATAAAAGCTGGTTGTGGAAATTCCATGGCCCTTTGTCATAAACTCACACCTTTTAACTTTCATCCAAGTTAAGGGCGTTTAGGTTTCTCTGCTGCTCTATATCTTAAAGATTATTTTAAGGAAATGTTGACCACGACCAAGTTTTAAGTGTAAGCCATACGGAGAGTCCAATTTTGAGCCATTTTTTGAGTGCATTTTGCTACATTGACGCTGTCTTTTCGGCATCGGTAATTTGGCGAATACCCTTAAAGGATATTCTAAAGGCTTCAAATTGCTCTACTCGTGGGTTGAGTGGCGCCCTTTATCTGGAACGTTGTTGTCACGGTCGTCTTTAAAAATAAGGGCCATCGATTTCGTTGAACCTTAAACCGCATCAATCTGGCCATTTTTTCGGGTGCACTGGCAGCACTTTCATTGCCTATAGAGGCACATACGGCAGGTTTGTTCATTAGCATACCCAATGCACCACAAATGAGCTTCATGGCTTCGTCGGTCGCTTTGCCAGATTGTCGCGATGCTCTAGTTAAAGGCTGCCGCGAATAAAGTCTCCTGCCAGATCATAGAGACAACCATAAAGGATTGAAATTGACAGAAGCTGTCAAAGCTGAATATCAGAAATGTGATCAGAAGTAGATCCTTTCTCGATCATTCCGCGATGAGGAAGCTAGTTTGTGATTATGATTCAAATTGCGAGCACTGCCCAAACAGAGTCAGCCCCTTTTCCATTTCCCTGTAACCACCACCAAGCATTCGCTTGTTACAGTCCCCACAAGTGGAATGACTTCCTCTCATTCCACAACCAACGTTGTCTACCATCGGAAAACCCTCGCTATCTGCAAAAACATAGACACAAAGATCAAACGACAAAATACCGACTAACCGCCACGACGGCAATCCGAGAAGCCGACAACAACTCACAGGTTGGCCGTATCAAAGCCAAATCAATTGCATTCATCGAACAAGACCCAACAACTTCCGAAGACCTCCAAAAGGCGGCCTCTGTTTCGGCCAGAACACGTTTCCACGCGACCTTTAAATGCGCCCGGGCATCCGCAGCAGCAACTGCTTCGCTCTTGCGGACAGAATGCATGCGCGTCTCGTTGCCAGCGAGGTGTACAATTAAAACTGACGCTCCAGCGAGTGTTTTGGACAAATTTGCATTCCAGCCGTCTCGGGTGGAATTCCGCTGGAAGCGTTATAAATGGGAGCGGTAATTGCCGTACTTCCACCACACCTCCGTTCGACGTGCAACGTGGCAACAAGTGAATTCAATTAGAGCTTGTTGCCGGGAACGCTGTCTCTCTCGCGCCACTCACTCGGGAGCGCATTGTCTCACGCCGCGCCGACGCAATGCCGCAGTTCTGCGCGCCAATCTTCTCATGGGCGCAAACGACCTTGGCGTTGCGTTAGATTGCTGCGTGCATGCGCTGCGGTCTGCGCTGGGTTGCAGTGCAACTGATCGGATGCACGTTGTTGCGGTGTAATTTATGGTTGCATTTGCAGTCGAACATGGAATTAAGGTTAAGGGCGGTACGTATGTTTCCTATAAGGTGTTGCAAGCTCGCGAATTGGCTTTGTTCGCTCGTCTCGCTGGACAGAAGTGCGTCCGCTAAAGTGGCGCGGCGGCAGTGGCGGGCGTTTCTGTTCTAGAAGTGATTAATGTGCGTCCGAGGAGCCGGCTGTGTGTGTTTTCTTGTTAGTGCGCGGCGTAATTACAGCTGAGGATGACTGTAATGAGGCGGATTTTCGGACGGTGAAAATAATGGGTGGAGTTGGATACCAATTATTGTTTTGCTTCTAACGCCCATCCATCCTCGGGCTATTGAGGTCGACGGTGACAGGTGTGAGATTTTCTGAAAAAAATGATGTTGATGCGAGCGTGCGTGCGTCAACTTTGTTTGCAGGTTGGCCCTGGAGCTTGAGACAAGTCTCTCGTTTGAAACGAACAAAAAAAGGGTGGAAATGCGTTGTCGCTTGGGTGTAGAAGCGATAAAGACGGGAAGATGTCACTGATCGTCCACGAAAATGTGCCTTTTGTTGGTGGTGTTTGACTGTTTTTTCCCTGAATGACAAAATTTCCTGGATACAAGTCCCAATGAGCAACAAACTCAAGACATTCGCGTCATCTTGCCAGCGCCGTGTATAATTAGGACTGACGCTCCAGTGAGACAACATACAAGGTTGTCTTGTCAGAGTCAGAGCATTTATATGAGGCATAGACAAAGATCAGTGATCTACACCGATATCTCTACTGATCGTCGATCTGGTAGATGATCTCCGACAGTTGTTGCGGCATACTGACTTTTTGTGAATATTTATTCGACACTTCATAAAGAGTTGTGAACTTTCTTCACTTCAACAACTTGTATTGCTCACATTTACCACGCTTGTGACCCTAAACCTTTTCAATTCCATCACACACTTTATGTGACAACAAAACTTCATAAATCACAGTCCGCTGCACTCACTTCTGCGGTCGATGCGGAAATAGATGTATCCCAGCCGGTTCTTGCTTCACCCACCGCAGAAGTCACACATTCTTCACCCCAGCGCAAGGAAAGGTAAATAACTCGACGCTGGTATCTTATCGTCGCCATCACAGGACGAATAAAATATCGTCACCTGCCAAACAGTCGATGAATAAATTAACTCCATCCGATTGTGGCCTCCGCGCTCGCCCCCATGGACCAGATGCATCGACACCGGTACGTCGTTTTGCTAGATTTAACTCACCTGACCAATGCCGTATCCAAAGCAGCAGATCCAGATAAGGATCGGCAGAGTTATCCAACTGCGTTTGCGGTCGAACATCTTTTGCCACGACATCTCGATTTGTGGATCTCTGTGAATGAGAAGAGCTGATTATTTATGGATCATATTTGAAAGGAGTGTGTGGGTGAGATGGTGATTTCGGTTGGAATGCGGTACGATTGGGTGATGAACAAGTTTTTTTTTTTTTTGGACAAACAGCCACATTCTGCCTCACGCCGGGGTAATCATTGAATTATGGAAATGCGATCGAGTCCAGTTCTGCGGGGAGCAAACGTCAATTAATCACAAAATAATGCGAATTCGCCGCATTTCATAATTGGACTACAAGGTCAGCGCTGAAAAGTGAATGTGGTTCGAAACAGCTTGATACTTGAGACGAGCTTGAGTTAGAACCTCTATTTATCTGGTCATCAGCGGAATACCTTGCACACGCAGCTGGTACTGGTCTGATGATCAGAACATTAGCGACAGACAAGTGAATTGGCGTCAGTGGGTCATGCCGGCCATAAACGTGGATCGATCGCAAAGTTGTTGATTTCGGTTGTTATTTTTAGAGCGGCAATTGGCCAACTAATGCGTTAACATCGGCAGGTTAAG
Organism: Eristalis pertinax; assembly: GCA_907269125.1. Classification (NCBI taxonomy): domain Eukaryota; kingdom Metazoa; phylum Arthropoda; class Insecta; order Diptera; family Syrphidae; genus Eristalis; species Eristalis pertinax. The sequence goes on along the minus strand of OU026145.1, from coordinate 109,487,227 downwards.
GCCAGAGCTGGAGCAACAAATCTTCAATCGTGAATCAGAATGATGATCGATGCAGTACCGGGGGGTTGGGAATAGAGAGGAGTCAAGCAAGGGCGTGCTTTGTGCTTGATAGCTAACTTAAGTGGAGGGACAACATTGAGGATCGTTTACAAGAGGCAAGGGTGCCTTCGCAAGTCGTTGTACACAATTGTAGTAAGTCCCATCAAGTGCTAGGGGAGAAATATCTTCTCACACATCTGACGATCGACCACAGATCGGTGTCTCTTGGAAGAACAGGATCACTTAGATCGACCATGACAGCAGCACTCGAGGCTATTGTATGTATTCCTCGTTCTTGACGACATCTTCTGCAGCAAAAGAGTAGCGTGGAGGATCAGAGAGGCAGGCTGTTCCAATGACAAACCATAGGGGGATAAACAGTAATACAAAATAATGAAGAAGCAGACCAGCAGACTACCAAGCCTGAGTCAGGAAAGACATTGTGATTGAGACTAGTGGTAATGGCAGTTGGTAATAGATGACTGGGATTGCCCTTTACGCCGATGACTCAAAAACGTCCTGAGGTCTTCTATGACTTCCTTGAAAGATCCCTGGCGCAATGAGACGACTGTGGAGTTCTCCATGGCGTGGGGGGCTTTGATAAATGAAGCTGTCCCTGAATTGACGTAACCAACCGATCAATTGTTATATATTCCGACAGTAAGTTATAAAATGGGTGACGCTACAGCGCATAGTCGAATAAGGCCTAGCTTCTACAACAATCACTCGTGCTGTGCGTCCTATTTTTCTCACACGAGGTTGGAGCACCAACAGTTTTATTCCGACTCCAGATGGCCAAGTTAGAGAAGCTCTTTCTAGACATGTTGCTCTCTGAGCATTGGCAGTGGTTTGTGAGGGTGACGTGAATTGAAGCCAAAACCCGTAGGGTGGGATTTGACGCAGTTACTCACTACGATATGGCCCGGCGGCCCTATTCGGTTAAACGGGCGGTAATCACAGCCGTAGCGTCGGCTATCCAGACATCGAAATGTGTGAACTTGTGCAGACTGAACGTCATCGATATACAGTCATTACTATTCATGGACAAAAGTCAGTTTAATGTCTCTAGATCGGACGGCAATTGGAAAGTATTTATGTATTTATGCTTCTCAAAGGAATTTCTTATCGAATGCGTTCACAAGATTAGTGATGCATGGAATGGCTTGAAATTGAAGCTAATCCTCGCACATTCCTAGAAGACTAGGCATACGCATCTGGCTGCCACTTACGACCATGGATAATGAGAAGCTGGTACGCTACCTCCATCTTTGGTCCTGTTGGCGTTGATGGTTCTTGGTCTAAGATGGTTAGGCCATGTAGAGCGCATGGACAACACTGGTCCAGCCCGAAGAGTCTTCGACTCCGAACCAGTGGGACAACGCAATAAAGGACGCCCACAACAAGTGGAGAAGGACCACAACCAAATTGGTGCGCGTAATTGGAGACAGCTGGCTAAAGATCGTGCAAGCTGGAGAAGCTTGTTGACTGAGGCCCAGGTCCACCCCGGACTGTAGTGCCACTAGAAGAAGAAGAAGGTACGCTATCTCCAGCTTTACAACCCAAATGTGCGAATGGATGATTGGAAGGTCATAAAAACAGAAGAGCCCAACAACAGCACAATCTCATACATTCTTCTAGTAAACGAAACTAATGCATGAACGAAACTACACTTCGGCATCATACATCCCAAAGTGAAGGTTTTTAGATCCACCAACAACACCGATGACTTAGACGAAGTCGACGATGCCAACAGGGTGTTAGTAGACTTGAGGTTTGAGGAAGTACAACAAAGTCAGAAATATCCTCTAACAACGAATGCTAAAAGTCGTGCTGACAAACTTGAAGCACTCGATTAGTGCTTCAGACAATCTGCTCGTCTATCGACCTATACATCATACAAGAACCTTGGATAGCCGGACCTCAGGTAAAATGGCTAAAAGACGATCTATACAACCTTTATTGTAACAACAGCCAAGGGAAGCCAAGAAGATGCATTTTAGCCAAGAAACTTTCTGTGTCCAAATTCTAGCTCATAGGACTTAACAGTGGTTAAGCTAGAAGACGTAGGAACGACAGACGTCTACATGGCATCAGCCTATATTGTTCAACCTCATAAGTTTCAACAAGTAGAACGCGCCGATTAAATGCTTGAATATCAGCGTTTAAATTACCAATTTTCACAGATTTTCTTCATCAATGAGCTCAATCTACTTTCATAAAATATCCTCCCGAGCAGAAGGAACCACTTTTTATGTTCCGCGTCGATATTTTCTTCAGTAATTTTCAAACAAATCCCAATTTGCTAGTTTCTACTGATTTGATTAAATGCATGGTTTATGTTAGGGTTGGCGTTATAGTTAGAATCCATATATATTCAGGCAGTCAGGCTGCACTTAAGCCACTTTCGTCCAACCTAATGGACTCCTAATGGTAAGTTGTCAGAGGAGTTTGAGGTCCAAAGTGGAGTTCGTCAAGGGTGCATACTGTCACCACTATTGTTTCTGTTGGTTATCAGCGATGTACTCCGAGCAGCATTGACGGACGGAAATTATACCATTCGATGGACTATGACATCTTACCGTTGACGATGTTTGTCTACTTTCACATCGGATAATGGATCTTCACTTGATGGCCCATAGTCTGGAAGCTGGGGGAAACAAAGTGGGGTTCAAAATAAACACAGCGAAACTAAGGCCCTTAGCATTTCTGACAACCGCGCCCAACTGAACATTGCCGAACGGGGAGTCACCGGGAATCGAGAAAGTTAAGAGCTTTCTATATTTAGGAAGCGTGGTCTCGGCTAATCGCTGTGGCTCCGAACTGGACGTGAGCAGTAGAATCGGGAAGGCTAAAACTGCGTTCGGTATGCTATCCACGATCTGGAAAAGCAATGTTATCAGTTTGAGAACCAAGCTGCGACTGTTCCGCTCCAAACTTAGAAAGTCTGTGCTGCTATATGGATTCAGTGGACACTATTACTGCAAAGCTGCAATCTTGCGTAAACATATGTTTAAGAAATATCGTTAGGATTTGTTGGCCGAACCGAATATCCAACGAGCAATTGCACCTGAGAACGGGTCAGGAGCCTATAAACATCACAATACGAAGGAGAAGTGGCACTTGATTAGAGACACCCTACGGCGCGAATACAACTCCTTGTCGAACTACGCCATGGAGTGGAAACCGCTTACCCACACAGGCAGAATAGCGGGACGCCCTAGGCAAACGTGGGGCAGAACAGTTGAAGAGGAATTGAGTTGGAGTTGGAGGGACCTCAAGCGGGTTGCAGAACTTCGAACGAAATGGCGCGCTTGTGGTTGACGCCCTATGCTCCCCGAGGAGTTAAAAGACATAAGTAAGTAATGGACTCCAAAACGGTCAAATGTTACGACGCACTACAATCCCTTACTAGGCACAACAAAAAGTTAAGTTCGACTGGGTTTCTGGACACAAGGATTGAAGGCAACGAATCTGAAGATGAACTCGCTAGGGCTGCCTAGGAATCTGCAATCATAGGTACTGTAATGTCAACTGGATATAATCTACAACGCTAGCTAACGAATGGGAGTACAAACTTCGCCTAGACCAATGGTCTTTGGCCATCCAAATGATTAAGGCCTTATTTCTGCAAGGAAATCCTCTTCCTCAACAAAAAAAACGTATAAGAATGCTTACAAGCCTTCTTACTGGCCACAGCGGCCTTAAATTACCACCATAACAATATTAACTTGTAGCAGGACACGATTAGTCTACTGTGCTGGAGGAGGATGAGACATCCGAGCACATTTGATGGGTAAGGGAAATGGAAATTTTCCATGAAGAAATATTCACTTCAGTGGAATCCAAGTCGGGGGATCGTGGGAGACACCCTCGCATTCCGGGCAGTAAACAAATCGTCACAAGATTAGCATGACAGTCCATGTTGAATGGGAAGCGACACCTACTCGTTGAAGCTTCATGCTCTGTAGTTAATTTTGACACACGATGATTTGCCAAACTGTCTCGATGGCGATCGTGATAGACTAGTTCCAGTTCTTCAGAGAAAATACCTGCACCCGCTTTGCCTTCTGTCGTGAGCCTCTCCGTGATGATGACTCTTTTTCTATTTGATTCACGGTAAGCCAACAAATGACATTGCCTCGAGTATTCTCAAAAAATGTGGACCTACGATAACGTGAGACAAATGTGACACCGCAGAATGACGTTACCCGACCACCACAGTGTTGTAATCTTTGGAGCATCTGTCGTAGATTTCCGGTGTCCAAAGACCGAATCAAGCTGTCACCAGTTACCAAGTCTTTTATCTCCACAAAAGCTGCTCCTCAATACATAGTTTATGACAATTCTCTGCCAAAGCCAACTGACATCTGCCACTCAAAATCGAAATGGCGCCCAATCACAATCGAGTAACATCCGAGTACCGAGTAAATGTTCCCATCACCTTTCCAAAGCAGACTGAAATTTCTAAAAAAAATCCCATATCATCGTGTCATCTGTTGACAAGCACTCGTCTGGAATCTCCTAACCGCGAAGTCGTCTCCACCCGCGAAAAATCGAACAGTTTCTAAACATTTAACGCAAATTCTTGTTCACCAGATCTCTAGTCAAAGGTCTCGCAAATTTCAACACATCCGTTTGCCGGCCCGTACCTGCGACGTCTTTCGTTTATCCCATTAATCCACCCCCACACACACCGTCAGCTGTTGTCGGACGCTGGCAACGAATACCGTCAATAAACCCGTCCTATTGCCACCCACCATCTCATAACAACAGAGTGCCAGAGGTAGATGCAGAGATACACAGCGGAGCAAAAAAAAATTCCATTTCAATGCAATCACTTGCAAGACAAATTGCCGTAACCCACAATGCGAGACAACGCGATCCATGTCCGGAATGGATTTCCGATTCGCTCTGTTTTTTCTCTGGCTGCGCGGTTCACACGTCAGAATGTCGAAGGTTTTGCCGAGGAACAATACAAACAAAAAACATTGCCTATCTGCTGTCAATTCCAATTGAGACACACTGCCGCACACCCTTGGCGTCAACCAAAATGATCTCTCTTACGGCGACGTTGCACGCGATCGCAAACCTTTATCCGTATCTGACACGATTCCGGAGAATTCGGAGCCATGGATGCAAATGTTAATGAATTCAGAATAACTCGAAGTTGCGCATTACTTTGGCGCCCCCCCCCTTGGAAAGCAGGCCTTGGTGACAGACACCAATGCGCGACGCGAGCGTGTGCACAACGCAACTCTGACGACTTTGTCACTCGCGACGTTGTTGGGCAATTGTGTCAAATTAATTATGTCAAAGTGGCATTTAGATCACGCCATCTGTCGGTTGGGAATTATGTGAACATTCATTGCGCCTGCGTGTGGGAATATTTTAAGGAAATGTCAAGCACACAGTCGATGGTACGCTAATGAAGTGGTTAGCTTCCGGGAAGATTGGTGCCTGTTTCTCTGGTACACCACTGGACACCTTGTAATAGTAAGACACACCGTTATGCGTGCAAGGTTCTCACTCAAACGAGGTCATAATGCTTGTTATTGAAACGTGGCTTAAGCCCATCCGATGTGAGAAAGGAATGTTGCCGTGAGTGCATTTGCGACTGGAATAAATAGAAGAAACATCTTTCTTCAACTGCATGGAGAAATGTGTATTTAACTCGAAGGCAAATCGTCTTCCAGATGGTCAGACCGTGTACGAGACGACGTACGAATTGTGTGCTGCGCTGTCGGAGATGAATGAGATTGTGGTTTCACAGGTTCACATGTTTTAATCCTGTTATAGAGCTTTGTTAATGTTTGCACAAGTACGAGTTATCTGTGATTAATGAATATAAATCAAAAAGTTAATTAAAAGTTAGAGATATGCAGCGAAGTTGTTGTGTGCGAAGATGCGGATGCCGTTGCCATTTTGGGCAAACTTACGGGGACTGTTTGATAAGTTAGCGACTTTGTTGCGAGATGGAGCTTGGATTGCATAGATGTGCTTCATTGTGTGCATAGTTAATAAAATAAATCACCTGTAAATGATCTGTCAAACACAATAATCGAGGGAACTTTGGGTTGTGAGGTATGAAGTTCCATTCTGGGAAAAAGGACAACTCCACTTTTTTTGGTTAGCAGCAGTCCCAATTAAGATATAGTGCAGTCGGTAGCGACTCCTGAGGGGCTTCAAGCTCGCCACTTAAGGGCTAGGGTTACTGTATGCGAACAGTAATGGGGATGAGCAGTACGGTGTAGAATTGAGCCAATCGGGAAAGAGCTCAGGGGGTCTGAGGTCACTCAAAGTGAACTAGTCTTAACCTATAACGTGGTTGCAGGTTTATTGGTGGAGAAGTACTGTCAGTGGGGTACGCTCAGCGAAGATGAATAAAGACACGACAGCCGTCATTTGAAAGAGGTATCCCACGTCGAAATCAGCGCAATAAGCAGGCACTATTGTATCGTAGATACGAATGACACACCCGAGGGAAGGCGGATAGAAGGGTTACTAAGTACAACCTGCATATAAGGAATGTAGCGGTGCGGTTCAAGATCGACTTGCCGCTAATAGTTGATTATCAAATTTGTGCCCAAGGTTCAGACATCAAATTGGGGGGCTAGCGGACTACATTTAAGTTAGCACCGAAGTTCACATTTGTATTGGATGTTAAGATACCAAATTAGAAGAATGATACACTGAAGCGCAAAAGCGATATTTCTGATTAATCGCAGTTCTGTCTTGGTCAGACGATAATTTCATTCGGAGGGGAAACCGCACCAGTCTTACCAAAGGCCGCAGTTGCCCAGACAGCCCTCCCTTGAAATGGCGGGGATGAGGACAATCCGGCGGTAACAGAGTTCGGATAAAATGGAACAAATGAGGTACGCGCGATAAGCCATAATTTAAACCAGAAATAAATGAGTAAAGAGATATTAATTTTTTACCCCTAGTCCATGGCGGAAACGTTGAAGTGTGGGCCGTGAAGGATTAGTGTCCCTTCACCACGAAAATGGCGGAAAATAAGCGGATTTTTTAGCAACATGGCCGCCGATTCGTGTCCACGATGATGTAGTATTATTCGGAGGGTGTTCAGAAGATGACTCATATTTTCAAGGGGTATATATTTGTAATAAGGGCTTGCGTGAATAAAAATGTAATGCTATGCTCTACTTACAGGAATACCTTACATCAATTTAATTCTTCAGAGTAAAATAGAGCTGATTTATACGCCATGACTGGCAAATGAACTTAGTTTTATATGCTTCATTCATGAATTGCGAAAACTTCTGCTATTAAATTACATACTTTTTAAGAACAATGGCTACAAGTATGGTGGCCTGTGGCGTTGTGGGTATGTGCGTCGACTCCTGCGCACTTGGACCTACCTGCCTAGGTTCGATTCCTGGTACGACAAGAAATACTTTTCACGGCCCCACCTCTTTCGAGTCGTTGATACTGCTCAAAGAGTGTAACTGTCTAAAAAGAGCTTCTCAAACTTGCCGTTTGGAGTCGGCATAAAACTGTAGGTCCCCTCCACTCGTAATAGAACAATAGCGCACGCACAGCACGAGTGGTTGCTGAGAAGCTAGGCCCTGGTCCTCTACGGGCTGTAGCGCCACCCATATTATATTATTATAATGGCTACAACTATACCTAACTCAAATAAATTTGCAATTAACTTTCATCCCTATTTCTGTAAAATGAGCAAAGAGGCTGCTTATTTTAAGTGATTCAAGCAAATGTTCTAATAATATTGTTATTATTAGTTACCAGTAAACATGTTTCAAGCGAATTTTCAAATAAGAACTATAATTCACCCCAATACTATGGTTGGGGAAGGGTATCAGCTGTTGACCAGCCGTTTGCAAGAGCTCACACGTATTCACAGACAGGGGACGAAAAAGCATATATAGAAAACGCTGTCAGATGAAATCAAGGGGCAACAGAGGAAGAAGTTGAATATCTCTTTACTCCTTTACTTCTGATTTAAGCTGTGCTCAGAAACCTGCATAATAGTTTGCAAGCGTTTGTGGACCAAAAAGCAAAAACTGACTCGGGTGAAGCACTTCAAGCAAGAATTTGGCAGAACTCTTCAAGCGCAATTCAAGTTGATTTTTACGTCATTTCGTGAAGTGAAAGAGAAGCAAAACTGAGGGTTAGGCGAATGTGGACCAAATAAGAGTTAAGTGAAGGAAATGCCTATTTTGCTGCGTTTGTGAAATCATATTTTTTGCAAGGCAGTCCCGCACTTAGACCATTTTAAAGTGGTCATAATCGACCTGCTGTGATCTTCGAGAAACATTGCCCAAGGTTAGGTTAGGTTAGGTGGGCTGCCAGCAAAATCGCCAGCGCTCTTAAATGTTTGTCCTTTGTGGTACCCAGTATTAATATTATTGTTGAGGGTAAATTGCACCGCGACCTTAAGATCTATTGTGCCTCCTATTCATACCTGTGCTTTCTTAAGAGTCTCCCTCCCATGCAGCTCTTTTCAGAGTCATATTGAGGGTTATTTGGTCTTATTGCCCAAAGGTGGAAGAGATTTGTCCTAGAGAATTCGCTCTAAGCCAGTTTCCTTTAGGAATCTGAGTATGAGAGCTGGTTCTAGTGACTTCAATTCTTCCTCTGATATTCGTTGTTTGGCCAGATATCTTTGTCTTTTGTCGGCTAGCGCTGCACAAAATCCCAGTATATGTTCTGGAATTTCATTAGATTCTCCGCAGAATCTATAGAGACCTGCTCCTGATACTCCTAGTTGCACCCTGAGTTCACAGTGCCCTGTTAGAATACGGAGGGTATTCTTGCTCATTCTGTTACATGCTTCAAACCTCTTTCTGTAATGTTGACCCAGGAGTTTCTTGGCCTGCTTCATACCATGAGCGTTGTTCCATGTATCTGCCCGGTTCCTTCTTTCTAGTTCCCTGAGCTTCTCGCTGAGGACGTGATCTCCTACATAAATTATCCGATGCTCCTTTCCTAGCCAGTGAGTCGGCCATGTCATTGCCTTCCATCCCTGTATGACGAGGTATCCAACAGAGTTTTTCTCTGTTACTCCTACTCAACTTCTTAAGCTTCTGTAGACATTCCGACACGAGCTTCGATTTGATAATATAGGAGTCTAGTGCCAGGATTGCGGAACGACTGTCCGACATCACTGCTATGTCACAGTTGGTATAGTTCCTGTCAAGATTGATCTAAGCGCATCTGTCTATGGCATAGACTTCTGCTTGAAAGATACTGGTGCATTTGCCCATGGCTTCGTAGTACTTTGTCCGTGGTTCAAATACTCCTGCCCCTGTACCCTCATCAGTTTTTGATCCATCCGTATACCATTTTACCATATTGCTGCTCAATCTGTGGACTTTAAGTTTAATGGTAAACTCCTTTTGGAAATTGAATTTCCGTATCGCATCATCCTTCGGAATGGCCAGGAGTGGTAGTTTTGTTACTAGTGCATCGAATTGTCTCGATGTAATGCACCTGTCTTTTCCTATCCCTTCTTTTGCCATTTTTATGATTGTTTTATTTGCACATTCTGTGACCACCGGATGCAGTTGTGATACCCATAGTCAGACTAATACCACTGATCGTCAGCTCCAGTGATAGTGTAGTTAATTTGATCCCAACAGCAAATGGTGACTGAACCAGATTTAAAAAGCGCATTAACTTTGCTTTCACTGGGATTCAAACCAGGGACCGCTCTAACCATGGGCGCCATCTCGCTTTTGACCATATTTTTCCATTTCTTACCAAATTGCCACTATTGGACATCATATCAACAAACCTGAATGCGTAGAGCACACGCACAGTGGAAAATATTGTTTCAATGAAGACCGTGAATTTACACATTCGTCGCTGTTGGAAGCAATTAGAACTGTATTGCTCGACTTCGTGGCAGACCTTACCCAAGGATTTTGGTGTAAGACATTGCAAAATACAGCTCCTCTCAGAATTGAAGCTGAATGACCTCCAAAAGCGTGTAATTTTTCGGTGAATGGGACCTAGACAAGTTGTATTCGACATAATGTCTTCAGCGACGAAATCCATTTTTGCTTGAGTCATTGTTATTGAAAAAATGCATCCGGACCATGCCATCCATTGGGCCGTATTATATTAAAGATGACCGTGAGAGCAACACTGCTGCCCATGGCGCCAGCTATCGTTCAATTTTTGATCGAATTCTTACTTTTTTTTTTTGGCTCAAAATGCACGAGTTAAACCTCGTCGACAGCAAGACGGCGCTACATGCCATACAGCACGCTAATCGGTGGCCCGCACGAGTTCGGCGCGCAATAAATGAAGGGCTGGTCCTTGCTCAGGAGTCCGTTCTATTATAGAGCCGAATTCTAACTTTGTGAGGAAATGTTCATTTCCTGTTGATATCCCAAAAACCAGAATTAATTCCCGACAAAATCCCTTCAAACCAAACCTTATCTAAGCATGAAGTGCCTATCATCAAAGTAAAGACCGTTGAGACAGATTAAGATATAACTCCCCGACCGGTACACATCCTTAATTAAACCGACGATAAACACGGGTGTTTATGAAATAAAATTCATTCTCTAAACGAGTAACGAGTCCAAGTCAATCGTGATCGCCAGATGATATTTAAAAGCCAAAACAGATTAACCCCGGCCGTCACAATAAAATGTAAGCACTTTCACATCGAAACCGAATGATTTATCTACAAAATCCCGAATGCATATAAGTAAAATACAAATTAGCTGCAAATAAACCTTCCCATTCGGCCAGTCAATTCATAACATTCGCCAAAATTAAACCGGCATTGTAGCGGACTCGATAAATCTTGTGTTTCACAGGAGCGTGTGCGGGGCGAACGTCAAAGCTGAAGACTCTGTCAAATGAGATAATTATTATCACATCACATCACTGGGAAGTGTTTGCCTCGAAATAGCCTTCATTAGTGACAAATGCTCACGACGACGACCAACGGCTGACCTTAGTGGCACGCAATTCTCAAAATTGAATGTCTGCCTGTCAACAAAAACAAAAGTTAATTAATTGCTTGTCCACTGATGATCGCTTGTATTTGGATTGATCTGTCGGAACGCATCTTGACCTTAAACTCTCTCATCTGTTGTTGTATTCTTTGCCTGTCACGGACAAAGTCTTATGCACGAAAGCCATTCAAGATGTGGACATTGACACTGATTTATTAGAAGCAAAGAGATTGGAACCATTTGATTGGTATATATTGACAAAATTAATAAACTTCCTGCATTTCGTTTCGTCAAATTTCAGAACCAGCGAATGCCCGCAGTTGTCTTTGACGCCACCATGGGTTGTTAGTGGAGGATATGTGACCGTTGAGACAGAAGCGGTTAAAATGGGTACATACAAAGATGGTCTACGTACGAAGACATCTTGGACAAAACGTCAACATAGAATGATGTAAGTTGGAGCTAGTGAAGGACCTAGACTTCCGGTTGAACGGTTGAAGAATCCAATATTCTTTCTAACCACTGCAGAGGTACAACGAAGGGTTACACTTGCCAATCACTGTGTCTTCGCGCTTATACGGTAAATTTAGAACCAACCTCTCTCTCTCTCTCTCACACACTCTCTCTCTCTTTCTCTCTCTCTCTGTCTATTCGTCGCCGTTTGCAGCAATGGGAATTGTGCCAGTGTACTACGTGGAAGATCCTACGTAGCATGTTACCTTGTCCAATTCGTTGGAGGAATGTCCTCTTTTTTCTCGAAAAATTGTGTCTTCGTCGCTAGAGAGGGCTGTCTTTTAGATGAATGGATATGTTAATGAACAAAAGTCGCGTATTTGATCCGATGAGGAAGCTCAGACAATGCAAGTGCTGCCAATAGTCGCCGAATAATCGCCCCGTTGTTCAAATAGGATTGTGAACTGAACTAAGTTACTGGCAATGGCATCCACAAAAGTTCAATGATTCCTAAATTTCTTTGCCTATTACGCAAAAGTCGTCACGAGTTATATAAAGTTAGATTAATCACAGGACACCTTTCCAGAAGCAAAATTTGAGCCAAAAACTCATCTCATCTGTTCGGCAAGTCAGTACTCACACGTAAGCTTTTAAAGAGAAGCAAAGTAAATCATTAACTCACGATTTTCGGTTAAATCAATTGTTTTACGTGTGAAATATTTTGAACACCGTTATACCGTTTTACATAAAATCAGATATTTATTTCAGCTTAGCCACCCAACAGCCATGTGCATTGGGAGCCGGTTATTTGTATGCGAAATCGAAATTTATGTTTATTACCTCATTACAAGCTCGTTGTGTGAGTTTAATTCGATTTCGAACTAATTGTGAGTCGAACACATGCCTTCAGTGGCGTGAAGATTTATATCGCGCTCTGGATTTTAAGGACGTGTGAGCAACGAGGTGATATTTTTAGCCAGGGCAATGGCCTCAACGGGATTGGAGATATTACTTAAAATAATTCTTACGTGACATGAGGTTGGTTTTAAAATATAAGGTGTCACGGAATGACAAATGAATAAACGGATCAAGGCTTTAAACTCTAGACTAGACTTCTGGTCTGGAATAACACTAAGTGGTCGTTTTAATGCATTTGTGCTGTATAACAATTACGCAAACTTCTGCTCTTACTGCAGGAATTCCGTTCCTAAAACTGTTTTTATGCTGAAAACTGTGAATCTATGAAAGAGCTGGGAAGGTGTGCGACATCCTAAGACTCCTTCTTGCATGGTCTGTCAGTAAACAGGGCCATGTTTCTTTTTATTTTTTCCTATTAATTCCTATAAAGGAGCTGCCTCGGCTGGCTTCGCACTAGCGCATTCTGCCACACCAGTTTTCCAAGACCTGGTTGATCGTTTCGGGCTGTAGCTCACGGTTTGCTTGGATGATATTGGCCTTAAGTGCTTGAATCGCTTCATAGTTATTGGCATAACATAGCCTCTTCACGGTTCCCTACTTAAGAAAAAGTTAAATCGCAATTGACACCGCCAAGACGGCGATATCACGATAGCGCGCCATTCTGAATGAATGGTCGTTCAAATCCATGTCTTTAATTCCAGTAAAAAAATTTGTCGGTTAACATGGCACTATAATCCCGACCGTTGATCGAAATGTTGTTCCCAGTCTCATTTTCGATGTTTGTGAATCGAGTCTCACACTCTCGGCCACAGCAGCCACATTCTTATATGTGATCGTCATACCACAACGGGGACCATGAGTGTTGCCCGTTAGCATACGAGTCTCACGAACTTTTTGCACAAACTAGCGTACAGCATTCGCGGTGGGTGCTTCATTTCGGCAAAAACTTCTTCAGCTTGGGCCACACAGCAACACTCACTTTCGAAATAAGTTTTCAATATTTCCCAACGTTCTTGAAGCGTAAAGCGACTCATTTCGTCCCGCGGCGGTATGATACTGACTTTCTGTTAAGATTTCGAGTGGGAAACAGCTGTCAGTGTCAGAAAAAACCTATGATTTAAAAAAGGGACAACATAGCACACACTGTATTTGCCAGTAGCAGCTTCTTGGAGCTTGTGCAGTAATCTTGGACGTTAATTAGCTGTATTGTTTTTTCCAAAGTTTGTACCTCCAGCTATAAGGGCAAATAAATGACAAACTCACTCGAGAGCGTATCTAAACAACAGCTTTATTTTAACATAGAGCGCTAATAACAACGATCAGGCTTTATATAACATGCGTATAACAGAATGTGTATAACAGAGAATATGTAAATGAGAGAATATATAAGTGAGCTTACATAATTGAGATCATACGATTACATAATTAAGAGGATTATAGGAAGTTGATTGCAGAATTGCGTTAAGAATATTTGTGTGTACGTACGTGGAAGGGTGCAGGGTGACACGATATTTTTATTTATTTTTAGCTTTCGGTAATATATCAGATGCTTACACAACCTCGTCCGCTTCTTAGTTGGCGGGTATGTCCATCTCCCTATGTTCAAACTCTACACTAGAAAGAGCTTTTAAAAATGCAATCAATGCAATTCAATGCAATTCAATGCAATTCAATTCGGACAAGCCTTCACAAAGCAGACGTCATGAGAATGGATCGGAATTATGTTACAGTCGCGTCTGATTAGCAGACAATGCTGCCTGAGTAAGGTGCGAGATGATAGCCGATACCCTGAGGTCTGAACGCTGCCCATTCTCGTATCTAGGAAATCGCTTTCATCGACAAGCGAGCGCGTTAGTCACGAGCTAATGCGAATTAGTAACTAGTCACTGACTCGATACGATTGCATTACACACTTCTTCTTCTGATGATGGCGCTCAGTCCGAGGTGAAACTGGGCCCCAACCATCAAGCATATCCGCTGACACAATCAGTAGCCAGTTGCCTCCAATTACACACGTTAATAGGTTTCGTGGTCGTCCATTAAATCGTCTTGTCACTGGTGCGGACACCCACAGCTAAGTCCATGAAAAAAGGCTCTACTACTCAACCTGGTCAATTATGTACGAAGAAACAGCGACTGGCAAGAGTCATTCTGCGTTTAATCTTCTGCCTATGGTGACGTTGTAGCCAATTCGTCGATGCTGTGTGCCCTTCTCTGCAAATACTTGATATTACCCCATTCATTCACTCAAATCTAAACCCACTTTACCAATCTCCAATTTAATGCCAGCAAGCTCCTCATTCCTGATACGACAATAAGTACTTTTCACGGCCCCACCTCTTTCGAGTCAGTGACAAAACTTCAAAGAGTATAACTGTCTAGAAAAAGCTTCTCAAACTTGGCCGTTCGGAGTCGGCATACAACTGTAGGTCCCTTCCACTCGTGATATAACAATAGCACGCACAACACGAGTGGTTGCTGAGAAGCTTGGCCCTGGCCCTCTGCGGGCTGTAGCGGCTCACGCCGAGGAAGTCACATGACAGCTCGTCGCCTTATCTAAATTCTTTTTTGAAAATGAAGGGTTTCCTAGTATGGACCTATCAGATTGTTTAAAGGCGAGCACAACTATTTTGAAGCGATGTTAGGGAGACTTATCCCACAAAAGTTGCCGCAGTCGAAGCGGTCTCCTTACTAGTGTATCTGACAGAACGGTGCAGCCATTCCATAATTTTCTGAGAGTCCGACCATATCTCACAATTAAGCTTGCATTTACACGCTTACAAGGTGCAATTGACTCAAGAACTAAAGCCTCTTGACCATTTCAAGCGTCGTCAATGGTTAGAATGGTGGCAAGAAATGGCAACAGTGGATGATCAATTTTCGAAGAAATTCATCTTCAGTGATGAGGCACATTCTCACCTCGCTGGATTCGTCAATTAGCAGAATTGCCGCATTTGGGCGAATAATAATCCAAGAGTGATTGTCGAAAAACCAATGCACACACAAAGAGTGACTGTTTGGTGCGGTTTATGGGCTGGCGGCATCATCGGGCCGTATTATTTCCAAAGTGAGGCCGGTCAGGCAGTTACTGTGAATGGTGTTCGCTATCGTGAAATGATAACGAACTTTTTATGGCACGAATTGGAAGATATGAATGTGGACGATATGTGGTTTCAACAGGACGGTGCCAATTGCCACACAGCTAACGAAATAATGGCTCTTTTGTGCGACAAATTCAATGGTTGTGTTATGTCACCTGGTGGCGATGTCAATTGTCCGTCAAGATCATGTGATTTGACACCGTTGGATTTTTTTTTTGGGGTTATTTGAAAGAAAAGGTGTACGTCGATAAGTCAGCAACAATTCAAGAGCTAAAGGATGAGATAATTCGGTACATTAACGGTATAGAACCTCAATTATGCTTCAGCGTCATCGAAAATTTGGACCATCGGATGAAGGTGTGCCGCCGAGGTCGCGGCGGCCATTTAGCCGATAGTTTGTTCCATACATAATTGCACCATACCAATATTATCATAATAAAAAGAAATGACAATAATTTCCTAAATAATTTGTGTTTTATTCAAAATCAACATCGGCCCTTAAAATTTAACCACCCTTTATAATTAAGAATAAAAACTTTGTATGTACATGAAATTCAAAAAGAAGTTGTTGTCATTCGACAAAGCTTAAATAACCAATATAACTAGGGGCACTACTATTATCTTGAACACAACTGTATATGTTCCGCAAATTCTAAGTTCTTGTCAAGTGTACACAAATTCTTGTTTCATGGAAAACAAATAATTTCTTTTTCTTCCAATCGGACAATTTTCGGAAGAAGCCCACGAAACAAGGAAAATAGAACATTTAGCGAATTGTTTCCCAGGAAAATGTCCCATGTAAATACGAACACTGACCTTCTAAATCGGTAATAACTTTGGATCCATTTTTAGCAAGTTTAAGATGCTTTTCGAAAAGAAAAATAAGAGTTATTGACCATGGCTCTTAGATGTACCGAAAAAGTTCGAACATTTTGTATGCAAAATACTTATTTTTATGTTTAAATAATTTATCATATTCTATGCTATGAACAATTCCAATAAAAAACAGTCAACAAACTTGAGCAAAAACATTCAGCTTTGAGCGCTATTAATTTAATCCCGCTAAATCAGCGATTAGTCGCACTGTACGTCGCACCAAATGCTTAGTTAGTCTGAGGCTACTATTTAGCTTCCCTTATTCCGAAGCGGGTCATTGCCCCATGCACTACCTCTTCGCATCCCTCTCAGTGACTCTTTTGCAGGGACGAAGAAGGAATGAAACTGTATGAAATGGCCAGCTCTAGCAAAAAAAAGAAAGAATATTGTTCATTCATCAACAGCACAATATTTTCCATATGGCCATAGCTCGATGACCTAAGTCAGCCGCGTCTGTAGGCCGCAAGGGCACCCCGTTCCTACTTACATCCGACAGTCAAGTGCCAACTAAAAATTGTCATCCACTTCGATTTAGTGGTGGAACAAAATCACCTGGGAACACAAAAATCAGTCAGATTATGACCTATGTCAGTTGGAATTGCACTCCGTACGAAATGACGTTCCCCATCACAGTCCTAGCCAAAGTTGAATCCACCACCTCTCCACTCCCATCGACCTTGACATGAATGACATCGAGTTCATTAAAAAGACACTTCAAGTGATGTGAAATAATCAAATCAAAAACAGAAAATTACATTTCATCGACAAGGCGGGTTAAGCAACGACGGCCAGTGACACGTGCCATTACATCTGCACTTAGCCCCCCGCTTCCAGCCGTCGATCAATCATAACCTGAGCCTCGACTACGACTCCAAAGCAATCCACAGCCGCAGGCGGTGCTCAGGTAACTTGAGCCCTTACATCCTCTCCCATCAGCAGCCACAAAAGCAATTCAATTACGGCGGAGACAAGTTAGCCAATTTCAAAGCCGAAACGAACAAACAAACTATCACCAACGGTCCCAGTCATGGGGCAACAGTGTCACTTGTCGGAAGCGGGCCGGGTGATTAATTGCCGACCTGCGCCGTGCCGCCGTGTTTACTCAACACGACGAGCAGGCTTCAATTGAATCCGCCAAGGAATGATAATTGCAGTTCAGCGTCTTACAATTACACATGTAGATGCGGTGAAATATTAATTTGTTTACACTGGAGAACGCAGCAGCAGAGTAAACAGACATCCCCACACACAGCCAGACAATGGCGGCCGCGGCGTGGGGGTCTTATGAAACGGGTCGCACTCTCGAGCGGATTGTTTGCCTCCATTGTCAATAGCCGAATGGGACTGTTGCGGCGAAACTACTCACAATTAAAGTGTCGTTAATTTTTGTGGGAGTCGCCACGAGTGCCTGTTCTCTTTATTCTCGCCTCGAGCCTTCTTGGCTTTGTCTACCTTGGCGACTGCTGGAGGAGGTGCGCGGGGCTTTATTGTGGGTTCGAAAGTATCCCATGACAAAGATGACGCCACAGAAGTTGCCAAATGGTGATTCACGGCTCACAGTTTTCTCGAATCACTGCACACAGTCAATGGGCGACAAACGGCCGACAAGGGTGTTCGAGTGGTGACATCAGCCAAGTGGCGGCTGCAAGAACGGCCTTGATGCGGCGAGTGGCACTCTGGCCAGCATCCAGTGGCTGATGAAACTGTGGTCGGTCGACTCAAGTCGCTTGTGTGTGACAGTTCGTTGGTTGGTTGTGAAGAAAGCATTAATTACCTTGACCTTTTCCTGTGACTTATGTCAGCTTGAAGTGACTTTCGAGTGTTTGGCAACGATTTCTGAAGGAGGATGGAGGATGAGAGTGCGGCTGAATGGATTAGTGAATGGATAGGCAACAGAAGTAGTGTCATTGTTATCGACAAAGGGACACACTGGTGAACGGGCGGAATGGGAACGGTCTTGTGCAATGGATTGGCTGTATCAATCGAAAGGAGAAAGAGCTGCCCTATTTTTGTTCTTGGCTCTACGAGCAAAGTGCAGGTTCGGTGTAGGACTGTTGACACCCTCTAAAAACGCTTCCAAGATGATAGTGATTTTTAGAAAAGTTAGTCAATTTTCCAACATGGACTGTAACGTAGAATCTAGCTGGTCTGGAACGCACAGATAAACACAATCATCTCCAAGACGAAGCTTCCTAACTTCCGGGGCATTTTACCAACCTTAAGGGGCTCTGAAGCAGTCTAGGATTAATGAAATAAACCTCATCCAAATTAGAAACGTAATGTAACGAGTGCAATAATGTGTTGCAACTGAAAGCAATCCCCTTGGCATTGATGTGGATTATACCGGGAGGGCCAAAGAAAAGTTTCTTTTTAGAAATGCAATAAAATGCACAAAAATTTTATTTTCTTCATGTATTATAGCTTCGTTAGTAAGAACAAACATTCCCATTAAATATGAAATAGAACGTCGTTCAAGTGGCTGCCTCTACTGGCTTCGCAGTAGCGCGTACTGCCACCGCAATTTTCCTAGGCATTGTTGATGGTTTCGGGTTATAGGCCAAGCCTTAAGTGCTTGAATCGTTTCCGGATTGTTGGCATATCATCGGTCCTTTACAGTTTTTTACAAATAAAGTAACCAACTGACATCGCCAAGACGTCTGATAACACGATTTGGGAATTTGGTGCCCAAAATATCGATTATTGCATGACGCGCCATTCTGCATGAACAAGAGGTCGTCAATATCATAAAAAAATTCAGTTTCGGTTAACATGGCACTGTAACTCATTTTTGAAGACGGCCACAGCAGGCACATTTTCATCTGTGCGCGTCTGTGACGACGGGGACCATGAGTTGTCCACTAGCATACCAGTCTCACTAACTTTTTGCACAAACTTGGGCGTACAGCATAAACGCACTGTTTGGGCTACAAAGCACTCACTTTGGAAATAAGTTTTCAATATTTGCCAACGTTGTTCAAGCGCAAAGCGACTCATTTCATACCGCGGAGGTACAGTACTGACTTCATGTCAATATTTCGAGAGGGAAACAGGTGTCAGTGTCAAAATAACCTATGAATGCAAAGAAACCCACTAGATGGAGCCCAGATTTGTGTTTTCAGTCAAATCAGTGAGCATGGGGCATGCCTTCCCAATACATCCGATGGAGGACGTAACGTATTACTCGAATGCCGAAGGTTCTGTATCGCAACATTTTTGTGGAAATTTAAACACTCTGAAAAATGAACAACGACTTCAAATGATTTCAGTTCAATTTCAAGATCAACATGCCTATGAATTAAACGCAATCATAACATGTGCCAACCGTGTGTGAGGTATTGTTGTGTATTGGAGATATGGTGTGAGGGTACGAGACACTGCTCAGCCTTGTATAAAGTTGCCGATTACAGCTAGAAGTGGAGGAGTCACTTAATACCGCTGCCGCTGTTCCCACCAATCTAGACGATTATAGACGAGATTGGAGACAACCTTAGATCGCGCCAGCTGAAGAACCTTGTTCGTTGATGGCCAGGTCCACCCCTGACTGGAGCGGCACACAAAGACGAAGATGAATTTTTTTGCAATAAGTAACCAGCCCAATCTTTTAAATTAACCACAATTATTGCTAGAAGGAAATATGTCGACGGTATGGCTAATTCTTAGTCTCATCGTTTGGATATTGACAATTATTTTGTAAATTGGAAGAAGCTTCTTTGAAAGAGAACAAGCAATTGCCATTTTGTGGCTGATCCACCGTCGAGGATACACAATTAAATGGCAAAAATGTCGGCATAACAGATGTCAGCTCATTAACTACAACTCATGCATGCAAATCTGCACAACACTCACTTGCCGTCAGTCCTCGATTGAATACTTAAATAGCACCTCATCTTCTTTAGTCGCAACCCTTCCATTGACAAGGCTGTTAATAATGCAATGGTCCATAAATTGTGCAAAAAGTAACCATCGGTGGCAGTGCCTGGTACGTAATTAATTCACAAATCTCGATTATATTCATTGCAACTACAATCAAAAAATTGCCAAAGAAATAAATAATCAATTTGGCGTGTCAATCAAACCCATCAAAAATTTATTGCGATTTATCGATAAAGGGTAAGACATGTGGTATTGGATGGAGAAGACACGTAGATTTTATGTCAAGAATTATGACGATTCTTGGTGCTTTAATGTGCGGTTGAGTTTAGTTAAAAGTCAGGGTCGACGTTGGGAATGTCTCATAAAGGCTACTGGGTCAAGAACAATCAATCAATCGTGCGAATGATGTCATTTCCAGGTGTAACCGCGAGTTTGAGAATTAAACACCCAATTTCACGCTTGTCAGTCCGACGAATATACTGCCGACATTCTAAGCATCTCTAAGGCATTCAGTTGCTCCGTCACAGAGATTATTTTATTCCCAAGTGTTGCTAATTCTTAAGTGAAAGTAGGTGTGGTTCCTGGAAAAGGGCAAATGGCTGGCTCTAGCAGCTAAAATTAAATGACTAAATGGTTGTTGTCATGCAAAAACGGCTCCCACTGGGACATTTAGGCACTATGTATGAAATATGACTGAATCAGACAAATGTCCACCATTTTGCTTGATACAGATAAGATAGTAGTTAGATTTACGAGCTTGACACTGACAGTTCAAAATCTTGACAGAAGGTCAGTATCCGCGGAACGCAATGAGTCGATTTACGCTTGAACGATGACGATATTAAAAACTTGTTTCCAAAGTGAGTGCTGTGTAGCCCAAACAGTGCGCTTTTTGGAAAGAAGAAGTTTTGGCCGAAATGAAGCAGACACCGCGACGCAAGTTTGTACAAACAGTTCGTGAGAATGGTATTGGTATTCTGGTGGTATCGTCCCGACGCTCACAAATGAGAATGTGGCTGATGTGGTCTTGGCCTTCGAAATGAGGCTGCGAACAAAGTTTTGGTAAACAGTGGGCGTTATAGAGCCATGTTAACCGATTTCTTTTTACTGAATTTGATGGCATGGATTTGAACGACCTCTGGTTCAAGCAGGGTGGCGCTCCATGCTATACCGGGGCCTATGCTACAGTCGATCTTTTGCGCACCAAATTCCCAAATCGTTTTATCAGCCGTATTGGCGATGCCTCGGAGCTGCGATTTGACCCCTTTTGACTTGTGAGAAACCGTAAAGGACCGATGTTATGTCAACAATCCGAAAACGATTCAAGCACTCAAGGCCTATATCATCCAAGCAATCCTTTGTTCATTTTATTTCATTTCTAAAAAGAAACTTGTGTTTGGGTCGCCTTATACAAAAAGAAGTGGGAAAATACGTTACCCTGTGCCGCCCATAATTTTAGCAATTTTGTTTGTTTTTCTTATATATAGATAGTTACGGCACAAAACTGATAGCTCTGTTTTTTGTAGATTTTTATTAATATTCGGTATTTTTTCCTCCATTTTTTGGTGATTTGTCTCAATTTGTCTGCCCTCTCACCAAACAGATCTAAGCCAGTTCTTTATAAATTTCGATCCCTTTCCCGGTAGATCGGTAGATCTCCTCTACCAGCTGTCCCTCCACTCTCCAGACACTACAGACTTACAGAGGACACAGGATCCTCTGCGTATCTTCACAGCTGGATCGAAAACAGAGGAAGGAGTGGAGATAGGCAACCACTCCAAAGTTGTAAACGTAAGCATAACTCCGAATCATTGCAACATCTTTCAGGCAGAAGACATAGCGATCAGCGAGGATGACCGCACGAACAAATACTAGCCACGATCGATCTTCAGGTATATTTTCAGACACAGGTTTGCGACAAAGTTAAAAAAAGAACGATGGTGACTCGGATAGTTGACATATTCTTTACCCAAGTACTGGCTCTGAATGTTTCCAACACTCTCGGTGCGTTGGGAAGACTCGATGGATACTCAGTCGATTTCGACGATGCAATATTTCATTTTCATATTCTCAATCAAGTCAAAATTCGTTGTTCTCGATAATATTCAGTCTGACTTTATTATGGTGGTGCTTCCAACGATACTTCCTTATATCGCGCACATTTTTAACACAATGATTATGTCGTCGACGCATCCTACACTTTGGAAAGAAAGTTAAGATAATGTCTGTAGTCCCCTGAATATCGACCTCTTGATATGCTTCCATTCCAATCTAAAGCGATTGAATCTATCAATAGTGGAGTGATTGGTGATTACAATTCTGCAGAGGTACAATTCTTTGCAACAGTTTTGTTAAAAGTAACCGACGACGGACGAAGTGAAAATGGTCTTAGTTATGATTCAACGATAAATAAATTGTCCACCCAATTAAACTTCTATTATCCCGCAAGTAAAATGATTTTTACCACATTCTTATTAGCCGAGCTCAAGCTCGCTTTGCTTTAATGTACCTCAAGGTTCCATTCTCGGTCCGAAACAATTTTCCAATGCTTAGGCAATAACCTTCCAAGGGCGTTGTCCTATTCTAAATTTCATATCAATGCAGACGATGTTGAAGTCTACTTAAGTTTTCCTCTCGGTATGGTTGAAGATTCAGATGCTCAGACGGAGATTTGTGCTCCATTGCCAAGTAGACCATGTTATTAAATTTTAGAAGCATCCGCCTTCCTTTCCTCGTTTCCCACCAATTGAATTTAACTCAACAGCAGTTGAAGACTGTGCTTGTGTTAAAAACCATGGAAAAATGTGCAATAATGACGTAGACTGATCATATTGACAAGGTAGTATTCTTTCCGAAAGTCGATAAAAACAAAATACCACGATGCACAGTATGTTTTCGTCCGTCGCAGATTTGATCATCTCTCAAAGCAAAGTCGCACTCAACTTGGATGCGAATTGAAAGCACTTGTAAGCTACAAATTACGTGTATTACTCTTCAAAGTTATTCACAAGAAACAACCGATTGAGTCGTAATCCTTTTCTAAATACTTTTTTAAACGTAGCGCAGGCATTTCTCATACATGCCGCTCGTCTCTGGAATGACCCACATTCACAATCACCCACTACTGGCTCGGCCACATCGAGCGCAGGGACATCAATTGTCCAGACAACATGATCTTCTGGTCCAAGACTCCTGATTTAAGAAGAGGAATATATACCCAAGCTGGGACCAAGTCTCTGCAAAGACCGAATCTCAAGTATAAAAGTCCTCGGGGATACCTCAGACTCAGATTTACAATGGCTCGCAGAGCTGATAAGTAAGTGCCCTCTCACTCGAAGCTCCACTTAAGTGCTTTCCAACAAATGAGTATAATTAAACTGCGCTAGCGTCAATCATCTCAATGGCTTTATAAAGCATACGAAATACGTGCATGACCCACCACCACAATGAATCTTCGCTCGCCTAAGTGTGAACGCAGATTTAGAGGCGAAGCTTAGTTTTCTAAAAAAAAACTATAAATTCCATTTGCATTTCAGCGGAAACTTGTTTGACATCCAGCATCGTTAGTTACACCCTGGAACAAATTAATTCGTGACAACACTGTCAAAGGCGACAACCCCTGAGTGCAAATCAAACGCGTGATTAGCTTGCAACGGAATTTTCTGCCACCACCTCATCAAGCATTTGTCAGCTCTTATTGATCTTAGATGCCTTCATTTGCAGCCCACTTCAAGGCATCATCCCAGACAACGTGAGCACCCGATAAGAGCCAGATTCACACCTAACAACAGTCATCAGACAGTCATCTCTAACTCTGGGTAGTCGATAGTTTGGCATTGACATTGAATCGCAAACATATCTCACGCTTGTGGGCGTTGCGGTCATTTAGCGAAGATCACTTAAACTATCCATATTTAGTCACTTCCGAGCCATCCATTCATGGGCATTTCCAAAATAGTCGCCAAATCCATGAATAATTCATGCACCGCGGTCTGCCCGTGTATCGCTGACTCAGCGAACAGGTTTCGCAGCGGAGGCGCCTTACAAGACAAGTCCTCTCCATTGCTGCACCATTAACCTCAATCCGCTGAATGAGGTCAGTCTGAGGGTGTTGACCAAATTGGCAGGGTTCTACTTCCATTCAGAACAGAGCACCTGCTTCAAAATGGGCCACAAATCATCGCAACCATCACTTCCACCCCCGAATTCTCACCCAATTTGGTGTTCTTATGGCGAAATTCATAAGTGTGGGAATGCCAGTGTTGTGTGGGAATTTCTGAAAAAAACAAATTGTTTGTCAAAAAACGAAGACAACACAAAAAAAAAAAACATGGGCGTACGGTGACACGACTCCACGCTGCCAGTCGTCGTTGTTTTGCATGTGCAAACACGGTTCATGAACATGCAAAACAAACGAGTATCTAGTCGGCTATCATCTTTGCAATGCCAATGCAATATTTTCTTCTACTTTACTGGCGATCGGTTTCGTTTGAAGGAACAAAGGCGTCATCTGTGGGCGCAGACGATTCTCTCGTTTTATCGGTAATCAAACGCGGTCGTTAAGGAATTTATTGCCGATTGACAAGACAGGCGACGAATATGGGTAAGGAACGTGACTGACACAGTTTCAGATGGCGATTGAAGAAGTTTGGTTTGAGGAAGTCCTAGTTTGTAGAGCAGATGCTGTTCAGTGAGTGGCCAATAGAAGCTGAACGAGGCAGAGAATGGAGTAATGAAACAGGAATGCATTTAATTTTACAAGCGAAGGCTTTATAGGATACGATTTGATTAAACGGATAACAATATTACATCTGAGGTTCCTCAGGGGAGAGTACTAGGACCGGTTCTCTTAAAATATTTATATTTATATTTTTTTTTTTTTTATCTTAATAAGCCGAATCTGCCTGCGTCCTTGGTTAGGGCTAGGGCTAGGTTAGGACACCCGAAGGTGGCATTACTCTCCAAGAAGTAGACAGATACATGCTGCCAAACGTCTGTAATAAATCTGCGATAGTCCAGAGGCGGTCTATGAGGTTTAGGTCTGGAGACTGGAGTGCCCACTCGAACACATCTGCAGTAGGAGTTGGTTGTGTGCTTTTGGTCGTTACCTTGTTGGAAGGCAAAGCTCGAAAAAGACATTTTTGAATCAGAAGACGCTAAATTTGCTCTTAATATTTTTCCTCTTCTGGATCTCTTGTCAGTTTCTTCCAATTTCGCACCCCAAGTTGGTTGAGATCTTTCTCCACTTGTGTGCGTCATCGGTTCCTTGGGCGTCCTCTATTCCGCTGTCCCTGTTGTCACTGGTTCGGAGTCGAAGACTCTTCGGACTGAAGCAGTGTTGTCTCATGCGGTGTACTCATGTAGTCTACATGTCTACATAGCCATCTTAGGCGTTGACTCCGTAGACGCCTGAGAGCTCATGGTTGAAACTTCTTCTCCAAAAACCATCAACGCAAACAGGACCAAAGATTGAAAGCAGAACGTTTTTCTCGGCTTCTTCATCTGTTCTTGAGAGTGTCCAGGCTTCCGCGCCATAGAGGGGCAGGACAGGGATGACCAAGGTCTTATATAATGTTAGCTTGGCCCTTCGAGAGTGGAAACTACTAATCAACTGGCTCTTCGGCCCAAAAAACATCGATTCTAAAGAGTTATTCTGTACTGATTGCATTCGTACTCTTTGCTTGGGAGCCGAGGTAGACATGTCTTTTTGAACAAGTCGCCGATATCGTGTGGCCTTCTTTGTGGACAGTATATTGTTCGTTTTGACACCATCTTGTTTTGTTGTCGCGTGAGTTGTGCACGATCTTCTTCAGAACGTTGTTTGAAGAAATGTAACAAGATAGCCCGTCACCTGAACTTGACATTGATGGTCTCGGTGAGTTCGTTATCGATCTTGATAGAGCGAAAAGTCGACGTATATACACACTACACCTATACACGTGAATTTGTATTACACGGCGAGGTATAGACGGCCATTGGAATGCCAAAATTTACATGACGTTGTATTTTTTGTTCACTACACGTGTACACGTACGTTTTTATTACACGGCGAGGTGTAGAAGGCTATATGAATGCGCCCAAAATTCAAATGACGATGTATATTTACACTACACGTGTGCACTTGAACTTGTATTACACCGCGATGTATAGACCGCTATACACTATCGCCCTTAATCTAAACGTGAAGAGAGGGATACACGGATCCAGTCGTTCGTGCAAGCCGCATTTGACAAATAATGTGTGTATCCAGGTGCCGTGTAAATTCAATGTACGTGTACACGTGAAATCGTAGTCATTCTGATACCGCAAACATCTCATGACTGTTCTTCTTCGTGCAGCACTCCTCTCATAATTGTTACGATCTTATTAAAGATCATCGTACAAGAACACAATGTCCCCACCCCCGATGTGTAACTGCAATATTATTAAGTGGCGCTGTCACTAACCGACTCAGATCGACCGAGATAACCCCTGTCTGCTCCCACTGTGCACAGCAGAACGTCTCAATCCATCCATCGACTATTCCATCGCCCAAAGGTCATGTTCAACCGCTCGGCTGCATCTCAGAATCCAGCAAAGGAGAAACGAAGCAACAAACCCAACACCCGTCCACTTGCACAGAAAGAAAAATCTATATCAAGTGAAAGTCCGCGCAATCCAATTGAATGCAGACGTCCGGTGGAATGTGTTCGCTGAAGCTAAAGTTCACGGCTGTTGCCTCATCCAGCGACGACATCGGGGTATGAGTGTGTGCACAACCGCCGCCGGCGACGACGACCCGTACTCTCCCCTTATATGGCGGCAGCAAGCAGTCTGCGTGGCTGAATATAGTGCTCTGACTAATGCAGGTATCTGAAAGGCTCCGCGCGTTTGTTTTCCTTATTCGCTGGGTCAGCGGTGCCAACTTGTTTTCGCGCCACCTTCACGATGCCTTATGCATAGTCAGCGACGACTGCATCCCAAAACCCGTGGATCTAGTTACGATTTCGAACAGAAAAAGTCGCCTAGTCGTCGCAGTGTCGGCGTGTGCATATGGTCAAGTCAACAGTGGAATGGTCCGCGCGGACCTTTGACATTTCCCGCGTTTGTTTAGCGTTGACTGCACGCGAACCCGTTCGTTGGTCAAACAATCCGCAGCGGATACAGATTCGTGGGAGATAATTGGTCATCAGATCCGCATGACAAATGAACAATGGAGGGGAGCAGGAATGTGGACTTGTGAGGCGGTGCGGAATTGCTATCCGCTGACGTCCTCCTGATGGCGCATCTCAATGAAATGACGAGAAACACGTGTGGAAACAGTTATGATCGGTTTGGCTAATTCTTGTGTTATTTATCGGGCGGTGCCGCCTAGCCGCGGGACCTGCTGACTAGGTCTCAGAGCGCGCGGCGAATGAGTCCCCGCGATGAACGACTTGGATTTCGAATTGACTTCACGCTCCCATGCGAAACCAGTTCAATGGCTTTGGGGCGCCAGATTTATGTGCGAACCCCTCCGAGAAATTTAGTGGCTCATTAAGCTACTGGGAGTCCAACGGCTATAAGCCATCTCGAACGTGCCGTGGGATAGAAATGACTTTATTTGCCTTCGCCTTGCGTCGTCGCGGGCACAAAAACAAAAGACAACGAATCGCTTTCCATAAAAGTGGACGTCTATGGAGGCTGAATGCAGGAACAATGTCGCAGTGACACTTTAGTGGCCCAGTGACCGCTAAAAATGGCAAGAACTTGCATAACATGGTACCTTGATTTAATGGGCATCCGTTTTGGCGTTATTTAGTTCAACTTGACATTTTGTGTTCTTGGTTGGCATCTATTGATTGTTTAATGGCGATGGGGTTGTAAACAGAAACTTGAGAATGTGGTTCACATTCAGTTGAATGATGGACTAGGCATCGCACGGCGACTGGAAGCTGGACGATGCAAACACTGGCGGTGGTTGGTCTAATTTGTGGGATGTTTTTCGTGAATAACTTTCATGTGAAACTTTATTTAATGGTTTGTGTTTAACTCATCGAATGCAGAGCTTTTAGTATTATTTTGAGAAACTGAAGGATGATCGAGTGTCGTCCTTTGATTGTGATGCCCAAGCGTGAAGGGTAAAGAACGATGAGTGTTCCAGTTCGTTTGTATTGTATGTCGACCTCAAGCAACAAGGTCATGAGTGGTTTGTTGTGTACGCCGTAACCTTAGAAATATTTCGAGACTGGTCAGATCAAGAGACTGTGCTTTTTGTGATCAATTATTGACATTAATCGGCTGAGTAACATTTCTCGTAAGTCTTCAGCGTGAGCTACGTGTCAGCGTCTTGTTGAAGACACCCATCTGCCACAGGAATGCTTTCCAATACGATACGTCGGCAGAGACTGTTGCAAACAAACATGACGAGTCTAAACTGGAGTTCGACATTCAGTGAAAAAGAAAAAGAAAACTAATGCCAGGCTGATTGAGTTGGAGACGGCGATCGACGCCGAATGGACAGAGGGCCACTTTCTCTGAGTTGTCAGATTCGGCATAAGTACTTATAGCATGTATGTAAATGATCCATAATATGATCATAGTTCCTTGTACAAAGTGGCAACGTAACTAGGGTGTTTGACATTATAAACGGTGAACAACAGGGGGCAGTTGCCACGCCGATCTTGTTTGCAGTATTTACTGCTGATCTTGTTTTAGTTTCAAGTAACTTTTTATTATACTCGTTAAAAGATAGTGGCAACTCGCCATTGGATTGTCCATCCTACGATAATTTGCCGCTTTCCAATTACAGACAGTACACCTAGGTATCCCTTAATGTCAGGCACCAGGTGCCCGTCTCTTCCTTGCTGGTCACGTTTAGTCGAGAAGATCGAAGCCCGTGTCATCGTCCTCCTCTTCAGACTCTTGATGATGTCTAAGATCTCGGGGGAGAAGATCGAGCCAGAGTCGTACACTTGCTTGATGAGCAGACCGTACGAGAACTCGTGTTTTAGAGGGTGTAGCGAATGGATGGTGGTTTTCAGGATTCTTGTCCAGTCCACAAAACCAAAACCACTCGAGAATGGCTCGGAGTCAAAATTCCTGGCGTTGTATCAGCAAAAGGTTGGCCATCAGGGAGTTTTGATCTAAGTGTAGTGGATTATAATTTGTGGTGATCATGACCTGCAAGACATAATATAATAATATGGGTCGTGCTACAGCCAGTAGAGGGGCCAGGGCCTAGCTTCTCAGCAACCACTCGTGTTGTGCGTGCTATTGTTCTATCAAGAGTGGAAGGGACCTACAGTTTTATGCCGACTCCGAATGGCAAAGTTTGAGAAGCTAGACAGTTATACTCTTTGAGCATTGTCAGTGACTCGAAAACCTGCAAGACTCCCCACATAAATTTAGAAAGCGCCCACGATCTCCATGGAAAGCGTACGTGCATACTTGTACGTGCTAGAAGGCTGCTATGATTTGTGCGACTTCACAGAGTACAGGCAAAGGTCTCAGGTGCCAGAATAAGTTATAAAGCGTCAATTCTACGAATCCTTTCATCACTTGCTTTGATGATTTCAGCATTTAAAAGAACAAAGGCACATAGTCGCAGAATTTTTCATTCGCTTCAAATTAGGCGGAAACTGCTCATGAATCACTATAATTTAATTCGAACATCTAGCAAAATTCAACAAATTTGATTGCTTATTCGCAACTCGAGATGTTCAACGAGTTGAGGAGAGTGGCTTCTGAGGCACCGACCTTGTGGCCAGGCTTCAAGATTGACACGTCGTTGAAGATTTCAATTGTATCCTTGGAGATCTTGGTTGGGAAGGTTAGAGTCTATAAGAAAGAAAGTTTTCTGGGGCTGGGCTGATGACGGACAATGGGGCAATGGCACCAGCACGAGCTGAGCCTCGCACTTTGCTCTCCAGCAGCTTGTCACGGATCTCGCACAGATCGTGCTTGTTGAAGACGGAACCGATATTGTTCTTGATGTGCGGCAATAGCCTCCCCAATTGGCTGTTGTTCTCCAAGTGCCCGCGGATTGCCTTGGGGATCATGATGTTCTTGCGTATGAGAACAACACCCTTTCCACGGAGAGTGGTACGAATATTCTGCATCTGCCGTGAGCCCACAAGGTCCGACGCTCAAGCATTTTGGGAATTCGTCGCACAATTGCACGAAGTAGTTGGCCTTCCAGGCGGCTTGTAGGATCTATATCGCATAAGGCCACATAATGCGAGGTTAACTCGAGGACAACTCAAAAACGTACACAACTGGTCCAAGTCTCGAAGTTATTAAGAAAATTTGGAAGCGTAAGCTTGCTTAAAATCAATGATTTTTCGAAGACTGGGAGTTGTGTATCAACTGGAAATTTAACATCAATCTGCAGAAGTGTAAAAGTGACACTTTCAGGACCGCGTTGTGTTTGACATCATGGAATACTAGCAGAGACTGACAATAGTTTGCCGTAGTTGACCCTTAGAGAGGGCTGTGAACACTTTAGTAAGACATTTGGGCATTCGATTAAGAATATATCTGTGCTTCGAGAAACGAATACATAAATACTGGGTAAAGGGACCAGCCAAGTTGACCATTGTATTTGTAACAGTTGTGAAAAACATGCTTATTATTTCATTTTTTTTTATTTTTTCTGACATCAGAAGATCCTCGAGAAGCTAATGTTTGAGAACCAAGAAACTTTGCCAACGACGACACACACTCCAATGCTTTGCTTCAGTTTGGATTGAGCATTCGAAAATTGAGTCCATTACTGTGGCTGACCTCAAATGCTTCTCAAAAAATGTCCAGGACTTCAAATTTTGCATGCGGAATAAACTATTTTCAAGAAATTGAACTTAAATTTGTCGAAACATCCTCTCCCTGTACTTGACAAGGCTTGGGAATTTTTGTTCGTTGCAAACAAAATACAATAAAAACAGAACAAGTCCTTGGAACTACCTTAACGTTGATCACTTTTGCCTCAACGACGATAGCCAAGGTTCATCAACGTTGACCGTAGTGAAGTAGCTAAAGTCGATTCTTGTACCGATTCACCAATGATTTCGAGAAAATTGCTCAGCTATCTTACCACGGATGAGGAACTAGCTGCAATGAAACGTTTTAATTGACATTTGGGTGATAGTTCCCATATTGTCCCTTGCAACAGGTATATTTATGCAAAAGATATTGCTCACTACACATTAACTTGGAAATGAAAACATTTGAAACCACAATTTCATGACAATAGGCGAGAGTTGGATCAATACGGCAACAAACCTATCGAGCCCGCTATGGTGGTCCGCGTAATTTTTGATATACGAATGTAATTGCGTTCGGACAGCGTTAAGAGTTGCAAAGGTAGCTGATTAGACGAACTAACATTTAAAGAAAGGCAGCAATCCATGAATTTTATTGTTTTTATGTAGGCTACACAATGAGCCTGAAGCGCTTACACATCCTGCACACATGGTGGATCCGGTCTGTTCTCATATCATCACTCGAAATCTTATCCTCGAAAATATTATTACTAAAACCCTTCTAGACGTACTGGATGGCGCAGTTGGTTGAGTGCCTGCCCTTGGTTAGAGGTGTCCCCGGTTCGAATCCCAGTGAAAGCAACGCTTTTATCCGGTTTCTGGATCTGGCCCAGTCACCATTTGCCGTTAGGATCAATTTAACGGCACTATCACTGGAGTTGTCGATCAGTGGTCTGACTATAGATATCACAAGTGTGCTGACGATTTTGCTGAAAGCACACTTGGCGTGCTCCAGTATAGCGTTAAAAACAACATGAGGCAGTAGTACTCCCACGATACATGGCCAATTAGACGGCACATACTTAGGTTCGATGGCTTTCTGCGTCCTTTCTGCTCACCCATATTTCCCTAGTGACAAGTACACCATCGACCTTGGATTCTTCCAACAAATCCTTGGATTCATCCAACAATCCATCAACAATTCATCGATTTTAGGGGCAGACTTTCAGACGCACCTGAAGTACGAAGTGCCAAAGAAATGATCTCAACAGACATTCTGTCATCTGAAAAAAAAAATGCTGCAATGCAACAAACGATCAACATGTGTCTTGTATCACCTAGAAGATGTGTGTTTAAATATTCTTCCAGCGACATTCAAATGTTCTCCCAAACAGATAAGACACCACACAGAAGCAGCAGTTGACTTCATTTGCATGAGAAAAGACTTAATGCCGCAAAGCTCACTACCAGTCTTAATAACTGCGGTGTCAGCAATTTTCATAAACTCATGTTGTGTGACAAATGCAGCCTGACACCTACAATTAATTGTAGAATTGACGATGTGTGCATTGCATCGCATTGCATGTCGCTGCTTGCGATCTTCTAGATGGTTAGAAGTGTCTTTGGTGAAAACTGCATCAGGTCCCAGGCGAAGCTACGTGCATATGCTAGATTGCAAGATTACATGTGCAAATAAATGCTGTGGTGACAATGACATTTTTTCTTATTATTAGTGGTATGGAATGTGAACCTGGTTCGAGAAACCTGGTACAAATGTGCGCTTTATTTAGACGATAGAACTTTCTTCGCGATGAACTTGATCCATTTGAAAGGATAAACTTGAAAGACTCTCATCCTTTCATGTTTCTGTGTTGTGTAGGAGTTTAATGAGCAAGCAACCGATAACGATGAAGCCATTCCCCGCATGCTGTGAATTTCCACAATAATGCCATGACATGACTCTGTTACCTCATCTTCATAAGACCTTGAAATCGAATGAGATATATTGCATGCTAATTCGATGATCCACTGAATATTCTAGCATCTGTCTAAGTGAGGAAATTTGCATAGTAAAATTACGACTTCAGCGGGAGGTCTATTTCAGTAACTCGTCAGGAACAGTGGCGATGTTCTAGCGTGTCTTTAAATGATCTATGTCAATAGAGGGTAAAGTTCCATTGTCAAGGTGTACCAATAAAGCTAGATCTACGATTGGGTCAAATAAGCAGGAACCAGTCAATAAGACTCTTCGGCCAGCATAATGCTTCGTTCTCAGTTGGAAACACCAAGTTGCTTAATTTTCTACTCCACCAGGCAAGAAGCCTGAAGTCTGTGTTATATTAAGTGGAGTAGGAAGAAATCCATTCAGTTTCCAACAGATTCTATATCTCTCTTTGTATACGTCTCATCGAACGAAGCTAAATGTCCATCATCACCACGCTCTGGAACGCCAATTGTCGAAAATGTCGATCAAATCATGCAAATCGTCGATACTGACCGTCGTGTTTGCACTGTTTTGATTTCCCAGGAGCTCAAAAATGCACAAACAGCAACTTGGAACCATTTGAACAAGGCTGGATACAAAAACAAGCTCGATGTATGGGTACCACGGGAGTTAAAGCAAAACAACCGAATGCACCGAATTTCCATCTGCTAATTATGCTGAAACGCAACAACCTCGATCCATTTTTGAAAAGTGGATCACTTACGACAACGTCTAGTCGAATCACTGTGAGTCGGCGCAAGCGGTGACCAAGCTAGGTTTGATTACCGTCTGAAAGAAGCAACCGCTCAGAAGCGGCCAGCTTTGACCCTTAGGAGAGGAATTGTGTTCCATAAGGACAACACCAGGCCACAGACATTGGTAGCGACTCACCATAAGCTCCGGCAGCTTGGTTGGGAGGTCCTGATGCATCCACCTTATAGTCTGGGGCTAACAAAGAAGTGATTACAAACTGTTCCTGCCCAAGGCGAACGATTTTGCTTGTGAAAAATTGGATTCAACAAAGTCTTATGAAACGAGACTCTCTCAGTTGTTAGCCCATAGGGACGAATGTTTTCTCGTGAGAGGGATAACCGCATTACCATCAAAATCGCAACAAATAATCCAACAAAGCGGCGAATATTTTTACTGCGGTAAATGCAGCCTTAAATTTCATTCAATAATAATGGAAAATTCTACACTTAATATTCCCAGTGTTGTTGACAATTGTGGATGAACCTCCAATCACATCCCAGATAGTCGCACCTTCAAACTACTCCGAACAAAAATTTGTTTCTTTGAATTTGAAGCTCCCAACGATCACTTGTGGTGCTCATTGTTTTAGAAAGACAATTGAAATTGAACGTATCGACCACTTTACAAATATGTTTTTGAAATGGCCTTCGGAACAACTGGATAATAGCATCCAGACGATGTCAACTGCATATTAAATGTAGTTATGAAGCAAGGCATGTACACATACGGCAAAGTTGTTGCTGTCAACCTCCACGGATGCCAGCAACAATCCGGTAGCGCATCCTGAATAGGCTCTATAACACCCGTTGTGTGGTGGACCAAATGAAAACATCCTAGGCATGAGGATCCATCCACTCCAGGAGGGCTAACAACCCTCACACGTAACTACATTTGTCTCTTGTTGTGAATAAGAAAACTGCCTCCGAGCAACTGACTGACAAGGACTACGATTTTCAAGGGTAGCCCACCAACTGGACATTATCTTCACCCAGTTCAAGATGAATACTACAAACTGAAACAGCAGCCTCATAATTATGTGAGTACACGCCCCTACCGGCGGAGCTGAAGACTCTATCAAGAAGGACTACTATTGCCTCTTAAGCAGCGTCACTGCAGTATGATGTAAAAAATGTGCTTCCAGACCCGATATGTCATCGCCAGATAAAGGGTTCCGACTCAAGGAGTTTGCGAGAGCAGCATGGAGGTTCCCTCGCAAAAGATTCCACACACCAACCAAATCAACAACGTGCCTACCACCTGCAAGATATTCCCCAAATATCTTCTCGTGCGACCATTCTGAAAGACAACCGTCAACTCTACACATTTCATTATAGCAGCTCGATTCAGAGCAAGTCCGAAAGTTGCACCAGGCCACAGAGATAAGTTTGACATTGTACGCTTGAGCATACCATGGTACGATAGCAACCGTGAACAGGAACATCAAGCCACCGACGAGGCGCACCAAGAGGTGCTGAAATGGCAAACAAGGTATCGGGCAAGACGACGAGAGGATAAGAAGCTTTTACGCGTGTAAGCAGCCTGCCGTACACCGTTGCTATAGCTCAATCTTAGACCTTTCATGGGTCACCGGGCTGTGAAGTAAGAAGCAAGTAAAGTAAGTTACGAAGCATTGCTCAATTCCAGATTAGAACCAGCCGTTATTGTCCGAAAAAGAAATGATTGCTCATTAGGTGTTAAGAACTAACTACCTTCAGGTCTTATATTAGACGCGGATTTAAGCTTGAAACTAAACATCCTGGAAAGTGTAAAAAGGCTAGAGGGTGCAAATGGATGCAAACTACTGCTATGTACAGTATCATGCCTACGGGATTTGAAAAAATGTCAATACTAGTAACTCTATTACTTTGTACAGTCTTTGATCTAGGACTTGACTAGGTTGTCTTTAGGATCTTTAAATAAGATCTTCGTAAATATAACTGTTGCCTTGCAAACGTCGTCCATCAGTCATGATCACGTCATTATGATAATTTTCTTGACGTTCAAAATAATAGCGGTGGTTTTGTTTCCTGTGACTTTCTTGTATCAACATAGGAGCAGGTGTTGTAACAGTAAGAAGGATACTGATAGAAAATAATTTACATGCTCGTAGTCCAAGAAAAGTACCGCTGTTGAAGAAACAGCACCTTTCTATTTAAAAGGATTGAGTTTGCTAAAACTCACTCTGACTGGCTCATAGCAAAGTCGAGAAATATTCTGTGGACAGGCGAGGACAACATTGTTTTGTATGGTTGCTCTGGGTCTCGCGAATATGAAAGACTGAATACAACACTAGATATAAGAGTAAAATTTAAAAACATGGAGGGTCCAGTATTATGATTTGGGCATGCTTCTCACACTATGGCGTAAGCCCGATATTTTGGATAAAAGGGACAATGGATCAACATTGACATTCTTGAGAAAGAAGATATGCTTCCTTATGCTGACTTTGAAATATCTTTGAAATGGGTGTTTCAACAAGATAACGACCCGAACACACACCAGTAACAAACCACGAAATTGGTTTCAAGCGAACAAAATTGGTGTCATGGGTTGGCCTGCTCATCATGATCTTGTTTTAACTGAATTTTCAGAATTTGTGAAAACGTTTTCTTTGTATTTTCGTTTTACATTAATGTTAACCAATAACAAAACGAGTTTCGTGACCCAGATATAGAAAAACTTTATAAAACCTTTCAAAAAGGAAACAATTTTCAAACTTCAGTACTACCATTGCTATTTTTTTAAGCGCACCTGTATGGATTGGTGATTTGGTGATTTGGCTGTAAACCCTCGATAGAGTGCAGCGCATGCCATGTGTATGTATCAGCGGAGCATTAAGGCCAACCCCAGTACTCCCATATCTTCCACCAATACAATAAATTCTCAGACACACAGTGGCGACCACGGCAGTCAGACTAAAATCGCTGAATATGTAGAAAGAACTCCGTTCTGGACACTAGAGTGTACTAGGCATCCATACCCGAAGACACCAATATCATGGCACCTAAACTCCTCTTCGAGAAAGATTTCACAACCAGCGTACCATGGCGTTGCATGGTCTGTAATCTTCACAGATGGATGGAAGCTGGGTGAAGGCATGGACGCGTGTGTCTACTCTAAGGGCCTAAATATCTAATTGTCATTCCGACTACCAAATCACAGCAGCGTCTTTCATGCAGAAACCACTGCGATTAAAGAAGGCTCTCTCCAGACTAAATCTCATCCCAGTTCATCTTTTATGGCAGTCAGGCAGCTATCGAATCTCTGAGCGGAATCACTTTCAACTCAACGACTTTCCTGAATTGACGCCTCTCTCTCAACGAGATGGCCAATTATTTTAGCGTCCAACTTATGTGGGCGTCGAGACTCTGTAACATGCCAGAGAATAGTGAAGCGGACAAACTCAATAGAGGGGCACAGTCTCTGTGCGCTTTCCGGATGGAGATATGCCACCCAAGCCAATCGGCACCGCAAAACATCTAAAGAAGCTTGAGACGTTTGAAAATGTAAACCGTAGATGGTCTACTGAGACAGGATGCCTAATCACGAGACAATTGTGGACGACACCAAGGCTCATATCAACGTTATACTAGGCATTGTGTCATTGGAACACATACTCCCTCCAGATTAGGTATTCCCTGCAATGACTCCTACAGAAGCTGCTCTGTAATTGCAACGCTCTCTCCGAGACTCCTAGAAGCCTACTATTTCAACAACCTTCCTGAACCAAGTAGCATCAGTGTCATTCACCTGCAACGCTTTATTAAAGGCACCAACTAATTTGCGGAATAGGCTCAAATGGATCCGCGCGACAATGCAACGAGCCTCCACTGCCTATGTGTGACTGATGTCTGCCAACAGTCTACCATTCCAACCTAAGCCTTAACTATGAAACAACATCACGAAACCATTTACTCATCACCGTATCCAATGAACTCCATTCAGCTTCATTTCAACAAATTAACAAGTCACAGCCAAAGGCCAATATAGCCCGTTTTAGAAGCACATAAACACACTCTCTGATGAATGGTCCAGTACGCAAATGAGTTGAGTTCATAAATGGAACAATTCAACCAGATGATGATCCACCAATGTTGACAGTTCTCACAATGTTGGTAACATTCCTGAATTAATTGCCGATCCAACTGACAAAAACCCCACAATGATTTCGCCATTCTTGCCATCACACAGCGCAAACCCCTTCAAGTACGATCTTCAAGAAAAGACAATGCGGCCAACTTTGTGAAGGGAGATGAGAATCCACTGATTGAAAACCGTAACAATAACCCGCACTGCATTCCCAACAAAACTGGCAACAATAAAATCATTGTCATGAAACTGCCTTATCAGCGATCGCAAGTCTCCACCCATAGTGACAGCTCGGCATTCAATGACATTCAATAAAATCAAATGTCAAACTACCGTATTGCCCCGAAAATGAGAAAGTCATGTCTGAAACAGTTTTCCACTCACAGCGCCGCTGCACCAGTTAACGAGGCTCCAAATAAATTAAACAAACTCCAGCTCCAACTCCAACTCCAGCGAAACAGATCAAAACAAACCACACCGAAAGGTCAACAAACGAACGGAACAACAATAGAACCTGACAAAAACAGCAGATCCCACGAGCTGGGAAAATGGAGACACAGAAAATGCAGAAAACAAAAACATCCAATGAAAGCGAAACCGAAACCGGAGATCTCGTTTGTCCTCCTCCCCTGGGCACCCACGTTGCTGGCAAAATGTCTTCGCGTCGCCGCACCATCCACTTGTTCACCTCTGCACAGCCTCCAACGACGATGACGACGTCGCTCGACTGCGACGACCTAGCGAAAAACATTTGCTAACACGCCATCGCGAGCACATGGCTTCGGCAGTGCAAGTGTGTGTTTTGATTCCATTTTCCAGTCACAGAAGCGCCCCGACGCGTCGCGTAATTGAGGAAACCGGGAGAACCGAAGATGGCCCCGAAAAAGGAAGTCGGCGAAATGTCATCGAGGATTTTCTTTGTTCTGCCGCCGCCACTATGTTTTTCCAAGGCCCGCCGGTCAGTCGGTGAGAAGGCAAAAAGCCAACTCTTCTAGCATTTCCCAACAAATGACGAAACGATGACAGCGGCGTTTGCGTTTCGGCCGCAGTGGCGCCTCCCGCCTCCTGCTGCACAATGTGTCATAATTTACGGTAAATGTTATGAATAGCGTAGATTAAGCGATGTTTCATTTGGAAACCCGACTGCATTGGATCACAAACAAAATGTCATTAGACACAAAGCGGTGTCATAATGATGGCCATCATTAGGAGCCGCGGAGCCTTTTGATTGAATCGAACATCGGCCGGTCGATGGATCAAGCAATGAAACGAGTTAAGAATCACCGGAGACATAACCGTAAACAAACTTGTCAGCTCTGGCTGGGTGATGCCGCCTACCGCGGCCCGGGCGGACTTTGACTCAACAAATGCGTTGCAAAATTTTTGACAGGCGTCGTTAGGTAATCCGATGATTATC
Organism: Eristalis pertinax; assembly: GCA_907269125.1. Taxonomy (NCBI): domain Eukaryota; kingdom Metazoa; phylum Arthropoda; class Insecta; order Diptera; family Syrphidae; genus Eristalis; species Eristalis pertinax. The sequence goes on along the minus strand of OU026145.1, from coordinate 109,448,054 downwards.
AGTTTGCAAAAATATCTGAAGAGTGTGAAATTAATATGCGCGGCGTTCGCCGAGTCATTAAAGCCCCCAATGAAATGAAGTGATGGCAGAGAGAGGTCAACAACTGGCTGGTGAATCATGAGAAATTGTTTGAGGCGAAAACTAGAATGACCTTGGCTGCCGAAAGTGATTATTATTCTGTCAAATGTAATGGATGAGGATGAAGGATGCAGTGAATTGAAGATTTATGCCCGAACCTTTGCCACTGGACGCTGGGGTAGTGAGATATGACGCACAGTTAACTCTGTTGAACTGAGGGTGATATTTTTTAATGGCAAAATGGAAATTGTGGTTCCTTTCGGCTCATTGACACAAACCGGTCAAATTTGTCAAAATAAACGTCTGTTGAAATTGCCAAACCTGCATTATTTTTGACATTTATGCCGTCCGTTATTTGCGTGAAGAATGTGGCTAAATATTGCGACAGGATGTGTGTTTAAATCAACAGTGTCTTTTGGCATCATTAAATCACGACGAGTTTGAATCGAATTATTCCGTGGATCGGCGATTACGTGAAAGGAGACAGGACATATTAGGCTCCGTACCAATGTTTGGAGAAACAGCGTGGTGAACAGCCCTAATAAAGCTGTCAACTGCAAGACCCTAAATCGAGTCCAGCGGCTGGCCTATATGTGCGTCGATGAACAGCTAAGTAAGACTCCATTCGCTGCATGGAACATGAAACTTCTCTGATTTCCTCTGCTGCAAATACAAGGTGACGCAGAATTAATCATCCTATCGGAAGATGTTATCATTTTCGAAAATGGCGTCTTACGTCAATCATATTTGACATTTGTGAAGCAGACAGCTGCAGTATACGAACAGACAAGCAATGGAGGGAGTATCAAGAATCATCTCAACAACGAAAAGGACGATTTTGTGTCGATAACCGTCATGAGCGACACGGTGCATTTCCGCTTGAGCGGTTACGTCAATAAGCTAAATCTTTGTTTCAGGGGCACTGAGATTCCACGTGTGATGCACGAAGAGACATTAAATCCAGCCAAAGTCACTGCGTCGTGCGGCTTTCACGTGGTAGGAGTGATTGGCTCTATTTTTTGAGGACAATCGGCAATAAGGTCACAGTTACTGGCGAATGTTACAGAGCTGCGATAAACGAAAATTGAATGATTGCGCCATTGAATGAACTGAATTGAAAATGAATGAACTTTGCGCTATTTGGAATGCGAGTTGCAGCCAGTAAATCTAGCAGAATCAAGACATTAAGACTATGGGTCGAAATTCGCACTAGTCACTACAAAATACAGCATCGGCGTCTTTCCCAGAAGAACTTCGGAGTCAGCATTCTCCCCAGATGGGAGTGAAAGTGCGATCCTCAGAGGCAGCATGCTTCACCGTTTATCTTTACAGATAGACCAAAGACACGTCAGAGAGTAGTCTGTCACCACACATATGCTTACATACATCTCCCAAATCATTGCAGAGTCTCAGGCGGAAATCATGGCGATTTAGGATGCCATTCCCTGGCTAAAAAACAACGGGATGTTCAAAAGTGATATCAGAACTCTAATGTTGCCTTTTCCCGAAATTTCCCGAACTCGCTTCAAGCTAGGCCCTAGTCACAAGGCTTGGTGGTAGCGCCTAAGCAGCTTGGGTATCGATGAGTAAACCAGCCACTGCCAGCAATGTGTACAGGGCTTGCAACAATCATCAGTGTTCAGATGCTGACAACATTCAGTTCAAAGATGGCGACATGATTTAGTACAGCGTAAGTAAACGTTGGGGCGCCATTTCATCCTGACACTAAGCTTTATGAGTAAGCCAGCCCTCAGCCCGGTGCGCAGATATTGGAAGGGTTCAATCTCGCTGACATGATAATACGGCGTAGCCAAAGGCGACTTTGCAAACGTTTGGGTGCCATTTTGTTGTTAACGCTGAGGAGAACCACAAGGGCAGGGAGTTGAACAACTAGCGAGCTCTGATCAGATAAAGTTGAAAATCGTCGGCGTACATGTGGCAAGAACAATGCTTGAGGATTTGAGGAATCTAGTTTATATATAGCGAAAAAGAACGTGACCTAGAATGGTTCCCTGTGGTACTCCAGTTACATTATGGTAAGAATTAGAGACTCGACCTTAAGCTGGCACACATGTCTGCCGGCCAACCAGATACGACTTTATGATAAAAACTTTTGTGGCAAATGATAAACAAACCAAAAAGAGTTTGAAAAGGTTCCTGGAGCGTGTGCCAAAAGCCTTAGAAGCCTTAAAATGCAACAGCATCTGAAGCTATTCGTATGCCATCAGTAATCGTTCGTCAAAAGGCTGCACTACTAAACTCATTGAGCTGACACTTGACCTAAAACGTATAATCAGTCTTCTCGGACTAAGTAGGTCAACACTCCGGACATTAATAGCGTCCACGATGGTTTTTCTTCTTAAGAACGTCTGCAGAGGTTGCAGATATGAAGACGAGGAGTGTTGTGCCCTCCTCTGGTGAGGAAACTGCATATGAGGCAGGATCTTACATTGTCATAAGTCCCATTCCTTGCAATCATCAATTGGTTGTTGAAGCCAGAGGACCAATATGGCACACCATATCGAAGACCAGCATGGAGAAGCTTGCAATTTTCCAAAGGAAAACACAGCGAATATGTACAGGTCTCACCTTCGACAGCGACCGACGAAAGCACCATAGTAACAAGATGCTTTACGACGAAGCACGCATCATCTCCTTACAACAGTACATGGTGACACTGTTCAGAAAGCAGCCAGCTAACAATCATCCTAACGAGGCAATCAGGAACCTGAGAAACACCATCCCCGGACAACGATATCTCAACGCGGTAAATCTTCTAAGGGGGCAGAACTTACCAAAGACATCTAACAACGAGCTGCATGGCTTCTACCAGAGCAGCGATAGTAGTCATCATCGAGGCTAAATCGGCTACCACAGCACCACCCCTAACCCAAAAGGACCAACATGGACACACGGATTTGAACAACACGATATAAGCACTGCACTGCACTGTAATACAAAATGTTGAATTAAGCATTGTACATCAGGTGGGCCCATATTGTTGAGCCAACGCTGTAACCCTTGGTATTAAGCATAGTTGTAATCTCAAACAACCAACTGGTTGGTATGAGCCAATCCCCGTGACACCACAGCGGTCACATTCACCCTAATGTGACGATTAGACACTTGTGGCTAACCTAACCTAACATTCAACTGAATTTCCAAAAATACTGCGTTCTCTATATGGAATTTTTTCTACGACTCCAGAGCAATTCGACGAAAATATGATAAAAGGTGATTTTTTAAAAGCTATAGAAAAGTTTTTCAAAAAAAAACACATAAAATTCAGAAAAATGCATGAAATCTTTATTTGAATCGATAGCACGGTCCATATAATTTAATGATTGAAGATTATTTCATGCAAATGTTGGCCTTGACTGCGGCTCAAATGGTCCATCCGCTTAGTCCAATTTTGGCATACTCTTTCCAACATTTCGGCCGATATCTCACGAATAAATGCTTCAATGTTGTCTTCCAATGCGTCAATTGAAGCTTTTACAGCTTTAACATAGCCAAACAAAAAATAGTCTAAAGGCGTTAAATTGCACGATCTAGGCGGTCAATTGACCGGTCCCGAACGTGAAGTAAAATGTTCACCGAACTCGTCCCTCAATTCAAGTACATTGTTGCGCGAGCTGTGTGGCATGTGGCACCGTCTTGTTGAAACCACATGTCATGCAAGTCAAGCTCTTGCATTTTGGGCAAAAAAAAGTTGGATATCATCTCACGGTAACGCTCGCCATTCACAGTTACGTTACGATTCGCATGATCTTTGAAGAAGTACGGTCCAACGATGCCACCAGCCCATAAACCGCACCAAACTGTGACTTTTTCTGGATGCATTGGTAGCTCTTGCAATGCTTCTGGCTGATATTCACTCCAAAATCGACAATTCTGCTTATTTACGTACCCATTGAGCCAAAAATGAGCTTCGATTAAGCTGACCATAAAATGGGAGAAGCGCGCGATGAACTTTCCTAACAGAGCACCCAGCACCCATTAAAATTCAATAATTTGCAAGCGTTGTTCGTTTGTAAGACGATTCATGGTTAAATTATAGACCAAACTGAAGATGTTTGACAGTGAAACAAAACACGAAACGTGCGTCAGCTGTTTAAACCAGTGTTTCCAAAAAGATAATAGCTAAAAAATCACCCTTTATAAACGTCATAAGTCTTGCGATTTAAAGACTTTTTCAGCGAATGCGTGGTCCGGATTTGAGATCCCAGTTTCAGTCACATATGCCAAAACGCCCTGTCAGTGAAATTTCGGCCCAGTAACTTTAGATGTAACACTTCTTCCACCAAGTGCCTCCATTAGTGGACTAATGTCAAAATTTGAGCACGATGCGCCATTTTTTTTTTTTAAAGAACCCTTTTCTCTATACGACCTCTTTTCGCTTAGAGCAGAAAAGAAACGTACTTTGAAAAGAAGTAACTCTTTAAAAAGCATCCTCAGCTCAACCTTAAATGAGGCGTCCTTCAATCCTTGACGGTGATGGGCATGTTGGGCATGACTTGTGTATGGGATTGTACGAATATATATCCCATTAGTGTCCTTTAATCACACTCGTCCGAAATCCCTTCGCATTTCAGAATTTCTCCTCAAAGTTATAAACAAAACTTGTTGCCTTTTTTTGTGTCTTCAGTGATGTCTTCGTTATGCAAGATCAAGAAAAAGAAATATCGTGTTACAGAGACCAAATGTGATTTTATCACATGCTTCAGCTTCCAGTAGCCATGTTCTCCATTAGACGACGACGCGTCGCGACGCACAGATGATGACTGATCTTTAACTGAACAAGTTTTTTTCTTCAAATCCATCAATAAGGCAATTAATATACCACTCGGTTTGATTGGCACCGTTCACCAACGCAACACATGAAACTACAGGCGAACTGAAATTAAGTTTTGATGGGAAATTTGAATAAATTTACACACGCTGATTGATTTGGTACAATTCCATCATAAAGTGGTAAATAATCGGAGCGTAGCTGGATGGGATTTGACTTTTATTTTTAAATCGGTTCAATCATTGTGACATTTGTTGATTGATTTGGTCACTTTCTCTGTTGTGGGAAGCGGTTTGAAAGGCAAAATCGAAGGATAAGCTAATAGTTGACCACATGCAATACAAGCGCTGCCAATGGTCACTTGGGAAATGAGTTCACTGAGCTGTTGAACTGGTAACTGGATTTTGCTTATGACTTAACCCTACGTTACTAAAGTGCTCCACTCTCACTCTGGCTGATACCTTGGAATAATCCTAGTGAAGGTCCCAATGAAAGAGTCAAGAAAGCGTACTGTGCCCTGTACCACGATATTGGGTAACAAATGGGGAACAAATACAAAACCATCCTGGGGATCTAATTGAATTGATTGTCAGACCCGTCCTGACTTATGACAGCTTAGTCATGTGACAGGCATCCCTGGAAACTACCAGCGTAAAGGGATTTACCAAGATTCTGGATTTGGGGGCCACAGTAGCAATAAGCACTACTCCAACGGCGGACTTGGTGACGGATGACTGCCGAAAAACAGTGCCATAAGGACAGCCAATACAGCGACTATTGACTCCCAAGTTGCACTAGGCACTTGAAATATTATAAATTCAGCGAGCCGAAAGCAATTACATTCCTCTTAAGGAAGTCAAGTAAAAAGGGAACGACACAATCATAGATATGGCAAATAGATGATGATCCAGCATATCAGAGAGGCCGAGTTCATAAATGTCGAACTGCGGCAGCCCTGCAAAATTTGCGTTCATAAATGTAAATACACTGCATTGACTATGCATGAGAGCAGTCGACGACTGCGTTCATAAAAGCAAAGCGACAGTCAAACTGCGATCAAGTTGGCAGTGATTTTTGTTTTGTTGCAGGATTGCAGGGAAACCGAAAGTTGGACTTCTTCATTCGAAAGTGGTTCTTAAAAATATTATCCGGAAATTTTATTATTATTCTAAGGGCTTTTTGGAAAACGCCATGACTTCCAATTCTTTTTATTTGAAATCATCGCCCTTTTGCTTCGTGTTTCTTGTTTGGCAATACAATTAAACATCGCTCACTTTTGTATTGCCTAGTGGTGTTGCGTTTATGAATATTTTTTCGACAATGCTGACCTGCAGCAAACTTGTGGCAGTATTTGTATTCATATTCTGTGCATTGCAGGGGCAACAATGTTGCAATTATGAACTCAACCAGACTCTCAATGCCTGATATACCCTTACTATTATAATTCTACACATAATAATAGTTTTTCATAATAATACGGGTGGCGCTACAGTCCATAGAAGGCCAGTGCCTAAAGCAGCCACTCCTGTTGTGCGTACTATTATTCTTTCACGAGTTGAAACTCACTTTTACTAGAGAGTTATATCAACTCTTTGAGAAGCGCCAGTGCCTACAAAGTGGTGGTGGGAATCGAAGCTAGAGACCATTGGTTTAAGTGCTTAGTAGTCTCCATTTCTACATCCCACTAATTTTTGAATTTCTATATTATTTGATTAATTAAATAAAGTAATTATTTAGCTCTATATCATTTTTAAAAACAATTCTGATTATCTTTTTCAAAATAGAAATTTATATTTACTCTGAATAGGCGTTGCACAAAAAATACATTTGTTTCATTCAATATACTCGATGTACTCAGTATATTATTGATTATAAGTAGTGCACTCGTTTTGCGTTCTTCGAGTTTTCTCCGTTATTGTACTCACATTTAGAGAACTCGCATTCGAAAAATTGAAATGAATAGAGTACTCTGAAGTAATATACTCGTTCATAGAGAAAAAATGAATGTGTTACACACAGACCTTTAGTGTTCTACACAATTCAATTGGACAGCGGCGCATGCGTACGTCACCAAAATCAAATACGCTTTGCATCCGAATGCTGTTTTCAGTCCGATGTATTTTCCTTCTCCTTTTGTCAAAACAAATAATTGAAAAATTTTCAGAATGCCATCTGTAGACGACCAGCTTAATCCGGATGACTGTGAAACTGCAGGCATACTTACTTACTTATCAGGCCGGCGACCCATGGAGAGTCCGAACCTGGACAATTGCTGCCTTCCATCGTTGACGGTCCTGGGCACGCTGCTTCCAGTCATCAAGACCAAGCTGTCTTGCATTCGCGATTACTTGGTCTTTACACCGGAGATTCGGTCTTCCCCTCCTTCTCGAACCAGTATGCTCGGATTCAAAGACCCTCTTTGCTGGAGCATCGTTGTCCATGCGCTCTATGTGGCCGAGCCAGTGCAGTCGACGGATTTTTGCCTTCCGGACTACATCCACATTCTGGTACAGCTCATAGAGTTCGCGGTTAGGTCTTCTCCTCCATTCGCCTTCCTCGCAGACGGGACCATATATCCGACGTAGAACTTTTCTTTCGAAGGTACCAAAAATCAGCTCTGCAGTTTTGCTAAGCGTCCAGCTTTCGGCTCCATAGAGCAGGACTGGCAAAATAAGAGTTTCGTAGAGTATGAGTTTGGTCCTTCGAGTCAGGACAAACTGCAAGCATACCTCGACATAAAGGTTTCTCCGTCAGAAGCCCACCAATATCCCCTGACTGTTCCCGGTGAACCAGGACAAGTGCATGACCCAGTCTCTACCACACCGCAGAGGCTTCACAAGAAGACTCGCAGTAAATGTGAAGTACTGATGTAATCTACACACAAGTTTATCTGCCGAGACAACCACCATGCAATCCATGTAGTGGATCGTAATGAGCTGTCAAACTCAGAAGATATATAAACACAGGCTGGATTTAGCCTACCCTTATTTTTGGTTATCGTCGTCACGTTATCACTGTACTACCCAACTAGAACTCTGTTACCCAATATAGTTACATATAATGAAGATTAATAATAATAATTGCGTTTAGATTTGCTCAAGTATTTCCTTACATTTATAATCTGAGCTTTCCAGTTCCGTTTGCAATCTACGGTAATTTCTAGATATTTTAAGGCATATACAGATTCAAGCTCATTTGCAGGAATCATTACAAATGTCATGATCACACATTGCGTTATGTAACCCAGCTCCTTTGATAGAACTATTGTAAGAAAAAAGCAAATTAATTTAGATTTGCAACTGCGAACGACTACGTATGCGGAGACCAGCCCTGTGATCTTGCTAAATCGACGTTCATCTGTATCTTAAGAATTTCAACAGAACGAGCAGTATAAGAGAACTGCATCAGCAAGAAGAACAAAGTGTGCCAGCGTCAGATTAAAAACTGAATTTATATATTCGTATACTATGATGAGCAAAGATCCAATGGCTGATCCTTTAGGAACCCCTGACTTCGCGCAAGAAATTGGATGACTGACGGGATCAAGCTGTTTTCTATTTCCGCTATAGAAAGGGAGTTGAATATACTGTCTCTGAAACCGTATCTCAGCAACAAAAACTTTTGTCAGATCAAGTCTCGGTTGTTTTTTCGGCACCAAAAACCAAATGTTAGTTGATCGAGCTTTGGAACAGTTTCATTCCTCTCTCTTCGCATGAACATAATAATATGGGTGGTGCTACTGCCTATAGCGCACCTGAGCCTAGCATCTCTTTGAACACAGGTTCGAAAATGAGTTAACTCTAGAAGGAGAACTTAATGAAACTTTATAAAGGCAAGTTAGCTACCTGTGTAATCCATAACAAAATTCACTCTTCACCAAGTAGTAAACGTCAATCACATTCACTAATTGTGGTGTAAAAATATGAATATTATTTTACGACTTCTTACGCCTGTAAGCAGGCATAAAACTTCATGGGATTATCCCCCATTAGACACATGATAATTGAAATAATACTAAATGCGGCTATTACTGCTCATGCCAGCTCCCACAGCTGACACAGGTTTTCTGTGTGTGTTTTGTTTTTTCCCACGAATCGAGGTGCGTGCATTCTTAAAAGAAACGTTTTAACAAGTAAAAAAGGGAGAGGCAATGTCGTGAAAGAAAATGTTGAATAAACATATTCAAATTCTACTTAGAAGCAATAAACGCATGCAGCGTGCGCCATTTAAGCCATCGGCGTCAATGAGTTACTCTGGGAACAATGCTAAACCAGTTACAAACTGTACAAAAATTGTCATTCCTACAGTAAGGTGGTGTTATATCCCAGGAAACTTGTGCTGCAAGGCCCTACAATTTGAAGAGAGCAACCAGAAGCATGACGTTTTAATGATTATTGAAGTTATTATGAATAAGGCTGTGCGTGGAAACGGTCTGCCGAAGGTAACGTGCCATAAATATTTTTGAAAAAAGCAACTCTGAACATCAAACAACGAAGTCAAAGCTATTGAACCAATCCTTAAGAATTGATCCTGTATGAGGATCGTTCGAACTCTTTCCTCACAAGCTCTTAATATACAACGTTGAACAAGACCTTTCAGAACTTGCCTTCAGCTAAAAAAAATCATCGAAATTGAAAATGGATCAGAGACCAATTTTTTAAAGTCGAGGCCTATTCGAAAATTATTTCGTCCGTGGGATAAGCAATCACAATCTTCAACAAACTCGGTCAAATAGGTAGATCCTTTTCCACAATTCATGCAAGTTTCACCAATGGACCGGGCCACAAGAAAAGCTGTCTTAAGTCATTAAACTACATGACATAGTCTACATCCACCATGTTTCACAGTTGGCTTAACGTGGTGCCTTTGTAGGGTTGCGTTTGGGTGATGACAATACTACGCCATTGTGATTTCGGTTTCAGCAGACCAGTCTTCCGCAGTCCAGTTCTAATGTTCTTTGCACAAGTTTTGTCGGAAAGACTTTGTTTGCAGTTCACTCGTTTACATTTTTGTAACAGCTTTTAGTGTTTCTGGCGTCTTTTTTTTGGCCAGAAAGTTCACAATCGGGCGAGAATCCTTGATCTGGGAACAATTTTGGGTGCCCATCTTTATTATCCTCCGTATATGCTGATGCTGGGATGATGGTTAACGTGCCGAAATGAGAAGTTATGCTCGTTTCTAGAACGCCTGTTCAATGCACCCAACTTGTTAGTCGAGTCCCATTAGAGCAGATGGAGAAGTTTAGGCATCTCGTCTTTTTCACGAGTGATGGGAGGAGTAATGCTGGACTCAATGTCTAGCTGTTGCTTTTCCGAACGGAAAGGGCTATGCTTCGATGGTTTGGTAATGTGGCACGAGTGCCCCCTTCATCCAAGATGTGCTATTCCACCAGGCTGGCGACCGCTTAGCAGTTCCAGGATGGGGTGATTGTTTCACGTGCAAGAACTCTTTTGGTATAGCTTGATCATTGTTCCTGATGAGTTAGAGCCGATGGCAGAGGATCGACTGGCCTGGAGATCTGTCGTGCTTACTTTGCCTCCACGACACCATTAATGGATCATCTGGGCCACTGATGCTGAGATGAGAAGTAGGTGCAATGGCATAGACCGAATTTCTGTGCCATGTCCAGTGATGAAAGACCTTTTCGAGAGATCAAAACGATGTTCTAAATCTAGACAGATGCTTTCCTCAGTTTATTATTATTTTTTAAAAACTTGATTTTTCAACCAGAATGTAGCTTGCGATCGCTCAATGTGATTCCAAAATTAGAATCGCGAAGCATATCAAAAAATATGATAAGCCAGGTTCAGATCTAACGGTCGATATATGCAAAAAAAAAAAGAAAAACAATCCAAAAGCTCGATACGTTATATAAAAGTAAACGCATTCGACTGATGTACGTTACCGTGATACGTTGGATGATACACTTTTCATAAAAAAAATCTTTTTTGAAAAAAAAACAAGAAACAAGAAACTACAAATAATCAGTTAGTGAATATAAAAACGGTAGCTCAGAAATAACTATCACAAAAAAATTCAATCCCGAAATCGGTAATTTGTCGTTCGATACAATTGTTCAATGCCCATAATAGCCTACAACTATTCACCGAGAGGGAAGACCAAGGATATTAGCCCACCGAGATGATGAATTGGTTCTAAGGTCTACAAAAATTAATCCCTTTATGCAATCCGGGGAGCTGAAGAGCAAATTAAATTTAGAAGCAGGCGCTAGTATAATTCCCCGAATAGCTATTGATGGTGGTCTGGAATCTTTCAGGGTTGTAAAGAAGCCATTTATTTCAACGAAAATCAAGAAAGCAAAGCTGAAGTTTTCAAATGCTCACATCAAATGGAGCATTAAGATGTGGATTCCCTGACGAATTACAATTTAATTTAAAAGGATCGGATGGCCTTCGACGAGTTCGTCGGCTAATTAACAAAGCCTTAAATCCTCGATATTGCGAGGCCACTATCAAGTATGGAGCAGGAAATGGGATGGGATGTTTCTCAGGACTGGGAGTTGGTACGATTCATAGAATAGAGAGGGAAATACTCGTATGTATGCAAGTTGACTCATATTTTAAGAGCCCTGTACGGGGTGTAGCGCCACCCATATTATTATTATTTTTAAGTAAAGTTTTCATTAATTTCACCTTAGAGCTTCAGACAGTAATTCCCACAAATGGGAGTTTAATAAATCTGCTTCATGAACATACGCTTTGTTCGTTTGTTTACCCCTCCTTTCTGTGTTGAAAATTTAACACCGAAATTTGAAAAAAGTAACCAGCGAATTTTCAAATAAGAACTCTAATTCACCCCACTACTACGGCTGGGGAAGGGCATCAGCTGTTGGCCAGCTGTTAGCAAGAGCTCACACGTATTCACAGACACTTGGAGTTCCAACACTGGTGAGACCCCTGCACAATAATTCATTTGCCAGATGATATGATGTTAAAAAATTATCAAACGTCAGATTTCGATTCGATCCAGGGTAAGACTCGGAAAGCATCAGCACCACATTCTCCGCTTGATTACAAGGGATAAGATGTAGAGCTATCACAAATCCACCAAATTTACATGCCATATTTATCCGGCTGCGAAGGAATGTGTTGTTTGAATTGCACTCTACCTCGGAAGGGGACCAGTTGCTCATCAATTGTAAGGTTCATACCAGCACATACGTCTTCTTCAAATTTGTCATTACACAATTCCAGAGTTCCCTTATTGGTACAAATTTATCTCTCTGTCGTCTATCTGACCTAATTGATATGTCATCGAACCGTAAATGTTGCGAAATCTTGGCGAACCGATTCTTTGACATTGTTGCCCTGTGAAGTCAAAAATACCTTCCTTTTTAGTGCCCGCGTAAATAAGTAGTCCTATAAAACTTCTTATTTTAATGTCGTTCAAAAGAGGGCGAATGTATCACTTCCTGGCGGTACAACTTTATCTAATTGGCATCTAATAATGTTATGACTGACCGATCTTCCTTGATGGAACGGTTTAGCCTTGTATTCAGTTCCATCCTTCGCAAGATATTTTTCAGCTTCAATGTTAATACTATCATTCTCGTCGTCTAGCTCTATTTCATCGGCTAATTCTTCAAAGATTTCGGTAGCATTTTCCTCACTATCGTCACTATCCAAATAATCACTTTCGTCGTTTATAACCAAACCATCATTGTCAGCTTCTATCGCCCTTCTTATATCCTCATGCGTACGATTTTTTTTAAACACAGGTGACTGTAAGTCACCACCTGGGTGGATTAGGTTGGTACACAATGATAACGGTATATGTTTCTTACAGTATTACATTCTTAACTTTTTTTTCATTTCTACGTAGTGTTTCCATATGGAAACAAAGCCAATGAGTTCGAATGGGGCTTTTTCAAAAATTTGTAAAAATAACGAGGGGCGTTCAATATATTCTCGGTATCGGTGTGAAGCTGTGGTTGTATATATAAATTGACTTTTTTATCAAGTAATACTATTATTTTAGTGCATTCAGGTAAAATTTCATATAAATGTGATTATTAATTCGCGTTTTATCTCTAGTTAAATAGAATACCCATTTATTGCCGACTTGAGTTCTTCATCATCCGAAAACCTTTTTCCACGAAGACATTTTTTCAAATCCGGAAACAGGGAATAATCACTAGGGCCAAGGTCTGGACTATAGGGTGGGTGTTGGATTTCTTCGAAACCACAATCTCGCGAAGCAGCCTTGGAAACTCGCGCCATATGAACAGGAGCGTTGTCATGAAGAAGCAACACACCCGCTGCGAGTTTACCCTGTCTTTTCTTTTTAATTTCGAAATTGTATATGTATGCAGATCTAAGACATTTTTGAAAAAAACTACCACTCTTTCTCTTTGGAATTTACCACACTTGGAAAATTTTAAGTCCCAACACTGACTGCGCTTATGCTTTTCCCGCAGATTAATGAGAAGTAGGGCTCTGATTCAAGGGCGACCGTCTCTTCCACACAGCTATTTGGGAAGATTAGTGGTGCAACGTTGCCTAGAAAATTCCCAAGAACAGTCAACTGTGTCAATTTTGAAGCGATCGCGCTGCTTCATGTGTCCTAGTCGCTCCAACAGTACCCCAACTATAAGAAATAGTTTCAAAATGCTTTACCCTTCCGAACAAAAACGGGTCAAAATTGAGTTTGCTGAATAAAATATGTATTGAGCAAATTTGACGTGTGCATTTTTTTTTTTTTTTTTGATTACAGGATAAGGGTTATTCAAATCCGTCGCAAGGAAAAAGCATATTGATTAAAACCAGAAAATCTGGTATGATGTATGCACTTTTGCTCGCAACTATAGCTTAAGTATTTTGTAAGAAAACGGAAAGGAAAAATAAAAATTTGAAACAAAAAAAATTGGCATAAAAACCAAGCTCTAGAAAACGACCTCGAATTCGGTATGAAAATAAAAGAAACACGACAAGCAGAAAATGGAGTTGTTGCATGGGAATCATAATCTGTCCATTGAAGGCAAAAATATGATTCAGTATGGAAGTCCTTAAACTCGCACGCCATTCAATTACATGGAGCTACAGGCAAAGATATGCACAAACAACGCACGAGTTTTCAAAACGAAATGACACACATTTTAAATAAATCAAGAAATCTAGCTTGACAATTCCCAGATTCCACAAATTCCGATTAACCGAGATGATCTCCATCACCAAAAATGCAAAATGCAAATCCTTACATCCACAAAATGAGTGATGATTGAGTGACCACATCGCTCCTCGATGACTTACCTTTTGACTTCAAATAATCAGTAGAAATCCCGCAACGTCAACTGAAATCGTTAAGAGCACAAGAGCACAAACTTTTCTGAAATTTCCCACAATTTTCTGATCAAAACGTCGACAAAAACCGAACACAAAATCAATTAATTCAACACTTTGAGTGTCAGTCCTTTTTTTTTTGGTAAGACCTGACACAATTAGACGGATCACAAGCTATCTGTAAGCGCCACGATGTCGTTAGTTTAATGCCAAACCAAGCCCATACGTCAACCTAAAGCCTCGTTAGGAAATCGTCTCGCAAATTGTCGCGACAACAAAACAAAGACCGCACACGCACGCGATGCAACAAAACAAAATAAGCAATTTTCACAAAATTCAAATACTTTAGCAACTTTTCTCTTGAACTCTCAAAGAAGATGTTACATCCATTTGCGTCAAATTCGTACGCTAGTGCACTTTAAACACCGTCAGATGCAGCGATCTCAAGGAGAACCTCTCCGGCGAAGATGGAGTGAACTTTTTTTCTTTCTTTCTTTTTCAGCGACAATCTGTCAGGCGGTTGATTAATTTTTGGACACAACACGCTTCGATTGGCGATCTCAGATGGTTGGACGTAAATTTCGAGCCTTTGGCTTGGGGTTTGGTTTTCGTGTCGAAAAGGTGCTCCGCGCGTCTCCGTGAACACATCCGATCTGAACGATGATTGTCAAAGAACTAAAATTCCATTCATGATCGAAGATTCCATTTCACACACTGTAGCTGTAGCCGCAGCAGCGGCAGCAGCGCTCTAGGTGTTCCCCTCAGTTGGTAATGGAAGATGTACGCGATGATGATGATGATGATGACGCTTCACCGCGGGCATTTTGGGGGGGCGAGCACACCGCAGCGCAGCGCCGCTCACACAGCACGCCTGGGTAAGCGAGCAGAGATCAACCCAGCTCAGCTGTTCACTGTCTCTCCGAGGGCGATCAAGATGCTGTGACGGTAGTGGTGGTGGTTGTGGTGGTGCTGGGGCTGGCTGAACGCTATGAGAATGTGCACGCCCCCACCACCGCGCCGTCTCGCCACCACCACCTTCGCACCGAGCGCGGGATGCGAAGATGCAAAACAAAACAGAAATGTGATGGAAATGGTGGGATCGCTAGAAAGACACACACACTCGTGCTCGTACTCGTACTCGCACTCCTCGTCCACTTGAGGAGCAGTGCTCAAATGAGAAAGCTTTTGATGTTTCGAGGCAAAGTGTTAGATACGCTATAACGCTCTTATGACATAAGGCTTTCGAACGGGCGATGGAAAAAAGAACGGATACATTTGCTTAAGTGTCTCTAGTGGTAATCAATAATTAATGTTTTACGCGTTTTAACTTTTATTTCGTGGTCACCTTGAGCCAGAGACAGTCGATTTGACATTGGCGGCGGCGTCGATAGCGCGTCGAAAACGAAACGATTTATCTTCGAAATGATAGGGTCCGTCGATGCGTCTAGCTTCTGGTGAAATTCCTTACATAAAGGGCTTTCGAATGTTAATTACCTTCGATTGACTGTAACGAGAGTCGAAGTCTGTGAAGGATTCATTATGACATTTTAAATGCTACTTAACAGCTTCTTATTTCTTTCTCTTCGTGTGGCGCTACAATACGATGATGTGCTCTCCTGCACATCTTCCACCCAAAATTGGTTGAGTCACTTCTGGGCGACACATTAGATGCAGGCGTCTTCTGCTGTGTTGTCCCACAGACTCGGTGTCCAGATCCCAGCAGTCCATGTCGCCTACACGGCAAAGCCTCCTTAGGCATTAGATCTGTAGGTGATCTAGTCGCTGTACAGGCCAGAAGGTTTCATCAAGTTTCATCAACGCGAACAGCCCCACAGATCACAAGCAGAACTTTTCTCTCAAAGAAGCCAAGGACTTCTGATCCGCTTTTTAGATTGGCCATGGCTCCGCGCAGTACAACAGGACTCATTAGTGCTTCATCCATCCTCCTTCTCTGCAGCGTCACATGACGACATTCGTCATCGAAACAGAGGTTTGTCCTTTCGGTTTTTCGGGTGGGTTCATGCCAATATTGCCACTGGTTTTCTGCACTTGAGATTGCGGGCGTGTATGTAGGAGTTTGTGAAAACACAAGGAGACTCGACCGAAAACTTCTCGATCTCTTGTTATTCTACCCGCGCAATGTTAAGCTGCCTAACAACATTCTGTGGGTTTCGTAGCGTCCAGGATATTTTTGTTCACTTATTAATTGTTTCAGATCGCTGTACAGAGTGGGCCATTTAGTGGATTTAGTTATTTTGACACCTACAGCTGTTTTCCGCTCGAAATCTTGACAGAAAGTCGGTATCATAACTCCGCGGAACGAAATGATTTGCTTTGCGCTTGAACAACGTTGGGCAATATTGAAAACTTATTTCCAAAGTGAATACTGTGTAGCCCAAACAGTGCGATTTTTAAAAGAAGTTTTGGCCGAAATGAGGCACCCTCCGCGACTGGTATACGCACTGGACAACACTCATTGTCTCCGTCGTCGTGCGGCGCTCACAGATGATAAATGTGGCTGCTGTGCCCTTCTTCGAAAATGAGGTCAACGGTGGGCGTTACAGAGCCATGTTAACCGACATTTTACTGTAAATGAAGACATGAACTTGTGCGATTACTGGTTCAGTCAGGATTGCGCGCTATGCCATACAGCCCATGCCACAATCGATGTATTAGGCACCCAAATTGTGTTATCACCCGTCCTGGCCATGTCAATTGGCTGCCTCGGATCTGCGAACCATTTGGACTTTTTTTTGTGGGAAACCGTGAAGGACTGATGTTATGTCAACAATCCGGAAACGATTCAAGCATTTCAGGACAATATCATCCAAGCAATCCGTAAACTACAGCCCGAAACCATCAACAAGCACTAATAAAGCTATAATACATGGATAAAATTTAATTTCGTATATTTTATTGCATTTTTAAAAGGAAGCTTGTAGCGGGCCAACGCTCCCAACATTAAGAAGACATTCTTGCTCGAAATTTTGTCAAAACGAAAAACGGAGGTGTAACTTGTTTCAATGAGCGCTGCCGACAAACATGTGACGCGTGTCGATCCGCAAATCTTGGGTCTTCTCCGGATAGATTATCCGGATCGTAGATTATCATCCGAAATTTATATCCATTTGATAATGTCTTCGTGTCTTCCCAACGTTTCTTTTCGTAAATTTCACAAAAACCCTTTGTAAAGGTTGTCTGAAAATGAGCCTACGGTTTAAATCTGCCGCCACTTGTGCAATAAGCCGTTGTCAACAATTTGAAAGCTGATAGTTTAGCGTTGGTAAAAATGGAGCGCCACACGATACTTTCTGAGCATTTACATGTATTGTTTCATTACTTCATTACATTTACATATAATGTTTCATAACTGAACAATATATCAAAAAAGTGAAAGCTTTGCTGCCACATTTAGAAAATTTCAAACAAAATATTATCGGAATAGTGTTTTAACTTCGTCAACTGGAAAGAGATTAAGGGAGGGAGCCAAGCGCAGAGCAAAGATGTCACGTTCGTTGGTGGTAAGCCCTTCATCCCTGCTGTAACGAGAAGGGAGAACAACTTCCGTTCTTCCGTTGACCTTGTCACCCCAGACAACAAAATAGAGAGACTAAAGCTAATGGATCGTTTAGGCTCCATTTCTGTTAATTGGGACACATTAGGGAAGACGAAGCACATACTCCAATATGCTCGTTGTCAGAGGTTTGGGCATGCCGCGAGTTTGAATTGCATATTCCAATTGACACGACAACCGAAGTCTAACGACCATGTCACATTTCTGCAGAATGGTCATGCAAAATTTGGACAAAAGAATGCGCATGTGCCAGCAAAGCCGGGTAGGTCATTTATTCCATAAATAATCCTATCGTATGTACTTTATGATTCAATAACAATCTAAAGACTAATAACTGTGTGTTTTTATTTAATTCAAATCTTGCGTTGATTTCATGGGACACCCTTATAAAGTCAGCTTGATCCTTCGAGAGAGGGCTCGATTGCTCAAATGCGTGTTTGCAAAAGTTTTTCATTTTCATTTTTAAGTACTATTTACTGTCCAAGGCGCGTCCATATATCCTATTGGCATAGGTCCCAATTCGTTAATTTATTCCCCTTCTCCCTGTGGGGTGACTGTGATAGAGTTGAATGCCAACACCAATCCTCATCACAGCTATAAATGGATCATGGATCATGGACCATTAGAACATAGGCCACCCGCAGACTTGGTCTGCCCTACAAGGACTTGTGCAAATTTTGCAGAGACGAGGACGAGGAGGAAACCATTGGACACCTTCTTTGCACTTGCAGCGGCCTCTCTTATTGAAGGAAAAATCTTCTCTTCAACAACTTGGCTGAACTAAGCAACATTAGTGTCAGCTATCTTCATCGCTTGCCAAAAGCAACAACACTGGTTTACGGAGTAGGATCGACTGGACCTGCGTGGTAACACAACGGGCCTACCCTAAGTGTGGCTGCTCCATGTTCGCATTAACCCAACTGAATCTAACCTATTTGCAATTGAACTTCACTTTAGAACTTGCAGCCTATTATTCTTGTTGAAACATATAATCAAACTGTCGACCAATTTTAAAAACTTATCAATGCGTTCATCTGCTTGGTTAAACGAAAATGTCAAACATGACGGCATTGTTTGAAAAGAACGCCTTATGCTAATATTTGAACGCCCAGAGCAAGTTACTCTCACTTTCGTTCGATCGTAAAAATGAGCTAAAAGGTGTGATGGCTGTTTCTTTGATACATTCCGCCGTCGTTTCACTGCAGTTCTGCACATCAACCGAAAATGTGATGAAACAAAATTAAGTACCTTGTTGAGTGAGCCAATTTTTACAGCCTGCCAAGCCAAGCCAAAGTGTGTGTTGGACGCATGAGCAACATGCAATTCTGTGTTGGAAGCATATTTATAGATTGTTCTTTTTTTTATCACTTCTTTTGTTTTATTATCGTGATCCATTAAAACACACATTCGACTGGTGTTTTATGATGATGTCAATGGATTCTTCGATTTCAAGTTTAATTGTAAAGATCAACTCTTTTATTCAAAGAACTACGCTGTTAGTCGTTGCGTTTACTAGCAATAGAAAGGTGTTGGACTGTTTGAATACAGGCTGACCAGATAAGGACGATAGGAAAAGACAGTTAAATAAAACTGTGACCTTGTGAGGTATAACATTTATAATGGCTTTATTTTGAAGCTACATTCATGCCATTATGTATGGATTATCATATCATTCTAATAGCAGTCTCGGCTTTGATAGAAGTGGTTTAATCTGAGATGTGATTCCTGCAATAAAGTCAAGAATGTGTGCCTTTAGTCCGTACAAAGTGGTTGATTTCTTAGCGCACTACACAGACTAGACGGACTTGACGTAGCCCCAGATGAAAGAATCGAATGGTGTCAAAGCGGATAATTGAGGTGGCCAGTTGACGAACGATCGCCGTGAGTTTACAATTTTCTCCTTCACAATTTCTGGCGTTGCGTCGCGTGTACGGCATGTAGCGCCATCTTGTTGGAACCACAGCCAGGATATGTCGATGTTGTCGAGCTCTGGCCGCAGAAAGGCTTGATCGCTTAGCCGCTGAGCCAAAAATGGGGCTCGTCCGAGAAGAAGAAGATCTCCCGCGGGCATTTCCAGCTCGCAATTAACGAACTCACGGTGTTGTCTATGGTCCTCCAGGTTCTTTTGCGTCAGCACAATTTTATACGGATGTGGCCCAAATCCAACAGCAAAATAAGCCGGATTGACTTACTGAATGTTTAGAAAACCGGCTATCATTGGTAAAAAAAATGCTCATATTCCTTAAGTAAATTCTTCCATTTTAATGCCGCCTCGTCTAAAGTTTGCCTATGTGCTCTGAGACTCTAACTTCCAGTTAACTACTTCACTAATCAATATCAAGTGTTCCAGATGGATGGAAAGCGATAACATTGATCTTCGTTTAAAGCACTGTGACACATGGCCGTCGAATCAAGTTTAGAGACTGGGCAGAGACTGATGCATTCTTCACATGTCAAGAGAAGAGAAAAGCATTGCGGTATGGAACACTCGCATGTGCGGTATTGGATCACTGCCAAGAATGGGTCTGCCAGCAAAAGAGATCGACATAAAGTGGTTGGTGCCTTCGATATGGATGCATGCGGCGGCTTATTCAGAACGTAATAATGGGGAGTTCAGTAGTTCTATATACATATAAATTCAAATATAAATTCAATACTTTGACGAATAAAGCCGAACTTGTAGCAACCAGTGGTGGTGAACAAGCTGCAGATGTAGATGAATTGCACACATAACTCCTTTCACGACAACGGAAACCGAGGATTGTGACAGGCCTCATTCAAAGTCAGTCCCTATGCTGCTCTGCCAACTCACACAAGCAACAAATCGTAGTGCACAAGCTAATCGCAGTATGGCAAGAATCTCTCTAAAATTTGTTTAAGTAGAGAGACACTGCTTATTCAGTCAAAAATGTGACTTGAAACTTAAAAAATTAAACATTAAAAGCATTTTCAGTGCAAATTATTGTTTCTACTTACATGTGATCAGAGAGTTCCAAGACATTGAAGTTGTCTCGAATACTATCGAAGACAATTCAAATGTTAATGATTTGACGTTTATTTATCACCCTTTTTAGGCTGCACTGAATTTCGAACTCGAATTGTTCAGTTCGCCAATGAGGACATCTCACAACGAACGTTCGATTCGCCAACCGTAAAGGGGGGTAACTTTGTACAAGCCACAGATAGGATCAAACAGTTCTGCGAGAGGACGTGGACAGAATAAAAATGGTAAAAAAGAAGGGTTGAACTTGGTGTGCGCAATTGGAGGCAGCTGGCTAAAAATCGTGCTGGCTGAAGAGGCTTGTTGGTTGAGGCCCAGGTCCACCTCGGACTGTAGCGCCAAACAAAGAAGAAGAAAGAAGAGGTTACGGTCGTGGCTGTGTGGGTCTGTGCGTCGACTCCTCCGCACTTGAACTTCGGTGTTGTGTTCGAGTCCCAGTAGATACGACAGAAATAATTTCGAGTCAATGACAATGCTCACAGAGTATTCCTGTCTAGACAAAGCTTGTTAAGTTTGGCCGTTCGAAGTCGGCATAAATCTGTAGGTCCCTTCTACTCGTAAGAGAACAATAGCACGCACAACACGAGTGCTTGCTGAGAAGCTAGGCCCCTATAAAGAAGTTTTTGAAAATTTGAATTTCAACAGAAGACTGAACCACGAACTCTATTGTCTGTACAGCGACAGGAGTCTAAACAGAACTACATATATGGACATAATGCCGAAGATACCGTCCGAGTTATTCGTGCCGCAGAAAATGGTAAACCCTCAACGATTTTAGTGTCCGGAGTTGGAGAAAAGTAGAGCCAATTGAAGCTCTAATCTACCGCGATCTAGAGGCACATAGGAAAAGAAAGAAAATAAATCTGTGACAAAGGAGCTACACGGAAGCGAAGTGCAGTCAACCTGATATAGTTTGCAAACAATTTGGACGAGGATCACCAAGAATTTCCCCGTCGAGCATAGAGTAAAGTAGAGTAGATGGGCTGCCAGCGATACCGCCAGCACACTTAGACGACATGTTGGTCCATTATGATACCCACATATAGTCAGACTACTATCACTGATCGACAAACGTTGACTGGGATTCGAACAGGGGTTCCCTCAAACGAAGGGCAGGCACTCAACCATCTACGCCATCCAACTCATTAACGTCGTGCGAAGTCAAATGAAGCTGATTTCGGGCTATTCCTGAAATGATAAGTTTAGCGAGGATATAGATAGATAGCGAAGATAATAATCTTATTTCCCGGAATTGAGACGAAAGCAAAATTGCACAAGAGAAAACTGCGTGTGAGCTTTGCCCGTGTTTGAAGAAGATTCAACCGCGAAGTATATACGCTGTACAATGACGCGTCTACAGATCAAGCACCAAAATTTGGCTAGACCATGAAGAGCATATTGACCACGACTCTGAGCCTATGGGAAAATGCAACGCTCCTTAATTGTCACATACAAGTAGAGAACCAAATTTGGGGTGAGTAGTTGGAAACAGCTGGCAAGAGATGAGGTGCACCTGGATCAGGAAACTAGTGCATGATCACAGGAGGAAGACATTTGGATAGTGTCGGTACAGCTGTTAACCGCAAGAGACATCCAGGTTCTTCGACATTGTCCGAGTAAGCCATACTCAGGGACATGTATTTGTCACCAGGCTGAAAAACGTCTTGATTATCGCCAAGGGCAACAAGCCTTACATCTACATGCCAAAGGGCAAGGGTGTGAAATTGAGCATTTCCGAAGAGCGAGCGAGGCATGAGGTTGGCAGCCAAGACCGCTCAATAATTGTTGAAATATTTACATTTTACAAAATGAAAATTTAAGGCCAGCACAACACGAAGAACTAGACGGTGTTGAACTTCTTTCCACTGTGTCGGCGAATTGTTTGCCGAAACATGACATGTAGATCTGTCGCCGCGTCTCTCTAGCAATTTTCCAAGACTGGTCTTGGGCCACTCCATAATTGTTCGGAGGCGAAAAGTCTCGCAAGATAATCCAGTCACTGGATACCCTTATGTGCTTCTTGATGAAGTCTCGAACCCCGGTTATTGTAAACCACGCTCTATTTTGACACAATCAGACAAAGTCGCTTCCAGCAAATGTCTCGTTCAAGGTCATGAACCAAAGCTGATGAAACCATTAGTCACTCGTTCTTTGTGGGAATTTACTCAAAACCACTGGCATATGCGTCACGTGAATTGTTCGCCCATTTCCCTGATCCCTTTGTCAAAATGGACTCATCCTCCCTCTCAATGTCCGGTCCAACGTCCCAATACCGCCTGTGCACAAATTTAAGATGCAACTTACGAAAAATGGAAAACTTATTCAAAACCAAATCCAAAGCTGTCCTCTAAGACGTTTCAATCTTCACATGATACGACAAATTAATGTGTCATCTTGTTTTGACAAATTGGTTGCTTCAGATGTGAAACCATGAGATTTACTGCGCCAATGCAAGACCAGCTGCACCCGATAACATCGTGTGGTAGCCACAAGAGTGTCGTTCATTTATCAGAAAGAAATGTGTGTTAATCAATTCAACGAAACGAATCTATAATGAAACACTGAATTAATAGCCCATAAAGTGAACCGTAAATTCATGGGACTGACATAGACATTGACTCCGGTCGGTGGTGGTGGAAATTTTGGTGTTGATGAAAAGATTAACTTGAAATATTGGATCTATTTAAAATCATTTTATGGGCAAAATTTACATGCAACCGCGTGGGAGTGCTGATTTACTCTGAAGCTGGCTGACCTTTAGCGAGCGGCCCCACACTTAGTGCATTTAAATGTCGACTGATGTTGTGAGCGTTTGGTTCTTGATTGTCAAGGAAGTTAATTTAATAATTGAAAACGTTAGTGTTTTAAACAGATAATGGGTCGGAAAAAACATTGCTCACCAGAACTACGAAGGATAATAAACCAGCTCAGGAAAGAAGGACAATCGCTGAGAGTTATTTACCAAGATCAGCATGCATCTGTATAGCAGGGGCACTAAGAACCAGGCCCACAGCCGCCCTAGAAATTATACAGCATCTCCTTCCCATGGACACCTATGACACACTTGTGTCCACATATGCAGCCATAAGACTAAGAGAAGGCAACACATGGGACAAAACCGACGGAAGAGGGCACAAGGTAATATTAGACAACACGAATGTCCCAAAGGATATAGATTATATCGGGCATAATGGTATTCCGGGCAATGAAAGAGCTGATGAACTAGCAAGAGAGGAAGCGGGTATACCAATGGCAGCAGATCAGGAGACACCCCACCCCCACTGAAAACAATAAAATCGCGATTGATGACGATTGCGAAAAACGATAACAATCGCAAATTGTCGGAACTGGATACTTGCAGGATATCGAAAGCGATCTGGCTTATGCTAAATCAAGGAAGGACTGATTATCTCCTAAAGTTAGAACAGGAAAGTTATAAGTAGAGTGAGAGGGGTTCTAACTGGCCTAAGCTCCTGCAGTACTCATTGTAGGGTGCTCCATGCCTTCTGGCTTGATTGCCAACTAGACAATTTCCAGTGATTATGTCCTGTCCATTTCCAGGACTTTTTGATGGATCTAGTGTAGGGCACATCGTCTTCGATGAACTACAAGTGTCCAATTCCACCCATCTACTTTCGGTTTTGATTTTGCCGTCTGTCAGTAGCATTGATTTTAACGCTCTATTGGAGGGATTTCATGGATTTCGTAGGATTGGTAAAAAAATGCTATTAATTTCAAACATTCGAAAGAAACTCGGAGTCGAAAGCGAGAAACCTCTCCCAAAATGGACCAGATTTAAAGTTAAGCATTGATACTTCAATTATTAGAAGAAAGTTAATAGATTATAATCTTAAAGCTTCCCATCCAAACAAGAGTCCTCTTCTATCGAAAAAAATATCAAGAACCGTATTCATTTTGTGTAAGTGGCTACCTGAAAAATGGCGAAACATGCTGTGGTCTGATGACACAAAAAATGAATTTATCTAGACCGGATACATCAAAATTGTAAGTGTTAATCATAGTGGCGGAAACATCATTGTCTGGGAATGCTTCTCGTATTACGGTGCCATTTACTGGATCGAAGATGTTCTGACAAAGGAGAACTATGTTGTAGTCGTCGAGTATGAATTCTCTTGCTTACCACTGTAGAATTAACACTTGTCATATTGAACGGTTGTCATTACCGAATATGCATATCAGCTGTATGAGGTCGCTGACCGGACTGAGTGATTGTTCCGAAAATTCCTCTAGCTGTCAGAGTATAATAGAAGTGACATATTATGCAACACAGAGAGAGTATTAATAAAGTTGTTAAAGTTAAGAGTTCTGTTTGTTTCCTTCGCGCATTCCCTACACTGTCGAAATCTTAGAAACGGTGATGTGTCCGTATGCAGATGACAACTTGCCCCTGATTTGACAGTTGCAATTGGACAATGATCCTAAGCATAACAATATTAAGGTTCTTGAATCGCCCGCACAGTCCCCATAGAGAATCTTTTTAAGCATAAACCCGTTAGTTTTGGCATTAATAACCGGAAATCAACCTTTGCTTATTACTTTGCAGAGCAGTATAAACGAATATGTTTAAATGGTCTGAGAGGAGGGTCCAATTTTGAGACACTTTTTCGTTCATCTTGGGTTGTATTTCGCAATTGTACTGGCATACAGCCAATTCACCGATGGTCCAAAACGAGCTCATATCTAATTTGGTCCACCATCTCATCTGCTACACTACATGTGGCATGCCTTGGTGGAACTACATTTCGACAATGTTTCAGGTCGAGTATTTTGAGTAAAGACAGATTCGAAATCCTTGAACGATTGCGAGCACTATTCATAATAAAGTTGTTCTCACGATCATCTCTGGAATAATAATTTCCAATGATTCCACAGTGAAGTTTTCCGGATGCATTGGCAGTTCTCGTGTTGCCTGAGGTTGCTCAACGAATCAAATGCGGAAATTTGGTTGATTAACATACCCATTGAGCCATTTAAAATCAAGCTTCGTCACTGAAGCGACAATCATAATTGAATTGAGTAAAGCAGCGAGAAGCATCCATAAGAAGAAGAAAAATAATCCAAGGGAGTAATTCATACTTCTATCAATTTGATGACTGGAGGGCACGGTCGCGAATCTTGGAATGCAAAGCTGAGAGTTATGTGACCAGCGAGGGACGAAATGTTGGCAAAAATAACATTTATAAAAATTAAAAAGAGTATCGGAGGCAGGAAAGAGCCCTGGGGAACACCAGCGATTACTGAATTTACAACAAAATAGCACGTTACCAATAGGTGACAATCCTGCTTTCACTACATTTTGTTTCTTCTTGTGCAAGCCATGTCGTGAATGCAACGACACCGTGACCAGGATAGACCTATTGTATCGGAGAGTTGGAGTTATCCCAAAAGACGTACTACTTCCCTCATGAAAGCTAGTAAGTCTGTAGAAGTAGAGTTTTTTTGAACCCCCTGAAGTGAGTAACTCCTTATGGAAGTTACGCTTCCTTAACCATATTAACAATATAATAATATGGGTGGCGCTACATCTCGTAGAGTGCGTGCTACTGTTCTATCACGAGTGGAAGGGACCTACAGTTTTATGCCGACTCCGAACGGCCAAGTTTGAGAAACTTTTTCTAGACAGTTATACTCTTTGAGCATTGTCAGTAACTCGAAAGAGGTGGGGCCGTGCAAAGTATTTCTTATCGTACCAGGAATCGAACCTAGACAGGTAGGTCCAAGTGCGTATGAGTCGACGCACATACCCACAACGCCACGGACCGCCACTAACCTTAACCATATTAGTGCCGGACAATCGCACAAAATTGAGAAATGATGAAAATCCAATTGACATTACTGTAAGGTTCAGGCCGTCATTTTGTGCTTCAATAGAAGCCAACATTTTTGTATTAGGGAGTTCGAGGCTCTGTAGAAAGAACCCTCGGACAATGTGGGATTCATTCTTCCACTAGTGTCACGTTCAGTCCACTTTTTGCTTTGATTGCCTCAAAGTTGTTTCTCATCCATTCAGCAGTAGCACTGTCTGAACAGATGAAAACGAGCCATCCCGTCTTGTGGTGCGAACCTGAATAATGGGGCCACACGCCTTTGTTTTTTCAGATCGATGGAGACGTCTACAACGGCTTCTTGAAACAGAGCCATTTACTCTGTGGACAGCGGTTATTTGCTGATGTCCATCGGGGCAACAACCAACCTAACTGGCTAAAAGTGGCAGCTTTCTTGGCTGCTGGTGCCATGGAAGGGTGATCCATTTATCGATTTATAACGCCTTCTCTCGGCAGAATTCAATTTAATGAATTCGCCATTGACTACGTGCAGCTCATCGAGTTTCCTCCCAAAGGAGGAACACCCCCATTTGTTTGTGACAACGCTGCACGTGTCCATGAGAGTGGACAAAGAGGTATCAGAGTCAGTGTTGTCTGCTGACTCCTCATTTGTACTCCTCATGGCTCCATCCATCTTGTCAGCTGATGTACCTGACTGATCTGAGTGTGATGGTGATGGTGGCCGAGCATGTTGTTGCCGTCAGATGCTCAACAGCGTCGTGAATGATCGTTTCTGCTTGCTCAAAAGCATTAGCAGAAATTGGTGTATTTAGGGATTCACCATTCTCGCCTTTGTTAATTGTATTAGACATTTTTAATTCCCAGGAGTATTCGGGAAAGGAGCACCACCCCGGGCAGAGGCCGATACACCCAGGGAGGGCTAGATTAAAACCGATGGTCCCCGAGGTATTAGGAGTTCACATACTAAGGACAAAGCACTCTCTTAGCCATGGATCTATCGGCGTATGCTGTGTCACCACTAAATTAGAGATTATTTTATAGGAGGTTTACTCCTCCCGTCGCTTACTTTGACCGAATGCGTGCAGATACAAGACCAGGGGTCAAGCAACATAGGCAGGTACAAGAGAACCAATCTTCATAAAGTGCGAGCCTAGTGTGTCAGACCTTTTATCTCGCTGTAGGATTCGTTGCCCGGTGGTCGCCCCGAGGAGTCCCCAGTAAGTCTGCCGGTAACAGTTACTGTATAGGGATCGTCCTGACCACCGGACGTAAGCTTTCACTTACCTCGTACAGTGAATGATCCCAATTTATCGGTGATATATGCATTAGCCTAAAATCTTGAATCGAATCTAACCTGGATCTGGATTAATGTGACATACTGCTCTACATGCCTAAAGCTTGGTCTACGTCGCATTATTCATCCGTTTTGGCGTTTCATTTCTCACTCCTTCTTCTAGTTCACAAGTAAAAGCGATGAAAGCTCTTTCGGGGAAACACAACATTGCTCGTCAAAAAGCATGACAGTACGGTCTTATATAGAACGAACCAATACCCCCATCAACATCATATTATCTACAACACAAACCAACTAAGACCGCACACGACAGGGGAACAGTTCTCTGTACACATCCGCGACCAACCATGCACAGCACACCTTAAGGTCGACCACAAAAAGCGCCCAACAACAACACGAATCAGCATAAATCTGCTTACGTCTTGGCATCTTTTGCTCGTTTCAGCGTCATCATCCCCCATCTCGAAATTATCTAACTTCTTTCTCGAAGTGAACTCTCCGGCGAGGAGACCCAGAGTGTTGCGCTACATTTGACTGCGCGGCACTGGTCGACTGTGTATGTGCATGTGATTCATGCTCGACATGCGACATACCACCGACCGAGTGGAGCAGTTAACTGCACTGAACAGCAGCGGCGAGAAGCAGCTAGACTCCCAACCGTGTAATCACCTTTAGTGGGAGCCGTCGAGGTTAGAGCCATGGCTGGGGCTACAGCTTAGCCGATGGTGGGGCGAGGGCGGCAGCTTTCCACTCTGCTCGCTCCAATGACAGGATTTGAATATTTTCGGAGGGACGCTGGTGGTGGCAGATGCCACATCTCAGAGCAGCGGCTCGTTGTGCTTTGGCGATGCCAGAAACGTGTGTCGTGATAGAGATCTCGGGCCTAGGTGCGATCTACTCTGCATAGATCTGTGCTGACTGATCGCACTGAGAACGCTGTGCTGTGCGCGGGAATAATGTGATCGTAAATCGATTGTTTGAGACGTGGTGGCGCGGGGTTCGGGGTAACTGGGGTTGCCCAGCGGCACACCGTGGCATTGGAGGCTTCTGGACAAGTTGACTTTTTAGTTGCAGCTGTCTGGAATTTCGTGTCAACTAATTAAGTTTTGTGTCTTCTTGTTCTCGAGTCGCGCGGAATTCGATTGCAGCCGCGCGGCGTCTCATCCCACAGTCCGTACTACCGGCAGCAGTGCGCCGCCGCATTACGGCTACAAATTGTCCATTGTCTTGCAGTTGGAGATCCACTTAAGCGCCTAAGTGGTGGATCTGCGAGACATGCAGAGTGATGAAAAGAAATGAAATATGAGACAGTGAGAACAGCTCCGCTGCGGCAGACCTGCTGGGGTCTTCTGCCACGACTCGGGCCGTCAGCTCCGAGACGAGATTAATTCATCTTGGGATCGGAGAGGTTGCAAAACTCGCTGGAAGATGGGCTATTTTTTCTTTTTTGTGTATCGAAATCTGAGATCTGATGCGGAGGCGCTTTTGAAATCGGGCTGGGTTATGGAAAGTGATCTGCTTTTGCTTTGCTTTGCCATGCTTTGCTGTGCTCGCTGGTCGGTTAATAGAGTCGTGACGTTCTTGTGTGCGCAACAATTACGAGCGGGTCAACAGCAATAGCGTGACGTATTAGGTTTTATAAGCCACGTTAACGTGGTCGCTGGCTTTTAATTGGATAAAGGGAAACGGGCATTTAATGAGTTCATTTTCGTGTTGAACATTTATGGAGTTGTGTAGCAGCGAGGCACTTAATTGGTAGATGTCGAGCCATGTTTACATATAAATCGGTCTTGTCTTCAGGTGAGGTAGCAGATGAAATTGCTTTCCGTGAAAGTAATTGCTTTATGAACTACCATTAATAGTTAAAGCGATGAAAGCTCTTTCGGGGAAGGACTATACTGCAATATGCACTCGGCAAAAAAGCAGGACAGTACGTTCTTATTGAAGGCTGCTCAAAAGAACGAAAGAGGGCCAATCTTAGCTTTTTCTCGGCAACCACAAACAGTTTCCACCACAAACAACTTATAATGAAGCGATTGAGAGACATTTCACTGACATAGTAGGTCAACAAGTGGCCTTTTCTTCGAATAGAATATATAATTCTCCGGGCAGAGACGGTAACACATGTTCTCATCATCCTTATGTAGTCCAGTCTCTGTAAATTTCGCTACAACCGCTTTAAGGATAGCCAAGCTAAAGGTGTGTGTGTCAATGGCTCTGCGTCCTATTATGATACCTATGAATGTCCTAAGCACTGTTCGGCTGATCAAACCGAGTGACCATTTGACATTGAGTCATGGTCATGGTTTGTGGTTTGTTCATGATGCCATCATACCATCTTTAATCAGTGGATAATCGCATCAAGATCGCCACTGGGAAAATGGGGCGGCCGCGTATACCGAGTTCACAGGCATCAACATTTCCTGGCATTTCTCATCAGTATGGGATATTGTGTGCGGTTCAAAGTGAACCCAAAAAGTGTTTTATAATGAATACTTGGCACCATCGTGCGGCGTTCAAGAACACTAATAATTTGTTGATGATCCTCTCGGGAATCTCGGCCTAGTATTTAATAAATGGTTTGTCTAGAGTCCTTTGCCTTGGTCTGGTTTCTTGTTCTGCTGTGTCTTTACAACTACGGCAGTGCATATTATGAGGAATTGCTAATCTAACAGGATGATCCACCGTCGGCCAGTGCCCTGTAATTATCGTTATAATTTTGCAATATTCGTGAAAATTACTTGTGCGACAACACAAGACATTCATGATCGATGTAGTTTCCGCATGAAAGACACTGAAGTGATTAGGATGCCGAAGAGATGTACTTGGTCCTAAGCACTCTCGTCTTCATCTGTTTTTGATCTATCAGCGAAAATATGCGTGTGACCATCTAGCGTCTGAAGAACAGACTACCCGTCACGTTTAACACGAATGCTGATTGAAAGAGAGCACGTTCGTAAAGAAAGGAATCGAAATTTCTCGAGAAGGATATTGTCCGGAATAAAATGTAGCCTGTTTTGCCTTAGGTTAGGTTAGGATAGGTAGTTGGGCTGCCACCGAAATCTCTAGCACACGTAGTCCCACTATGGGTATCACAATGGGCCAACATATAGTCTGCTACCACCACTGATTGCCATCTTCTTTTCATCCCGTTCCAGTTGCATTTCATACAGTTTAAGCAGCATTTTGTCCAAATAGAAACGCTTTCTATAATATCGGGAGCTTTCTTTCAACTGGACCACAATGTGGTTTAAAGAATCTTATACCTCGTTGTACACATTTTCTTGTATTTATAT
Organism: Eristalis pertinax; assembly: GCA_907269125.1. Classification (NCBI taxonomy): domain Eukaryota; kingdom Metazoa; phylum Arthropoda; class Insecta; order Diptera; family Syrphidae; genus Eristalis; species Eristalis pertinax. The sequence continues at coordinate 109,416,913 of OU026145.1, read as the reverse complement.
TTGTTTCTCCAGCATATCGTGGAAACTGGTTTTATCACAAGCTTATGAGTTTTTTCTAACAGTTTCATATTCAAAGGGAATGCAATTCTTACATCGGAGTCTCCAATGATACCTTCAGTGTCTAATTCGTCGTTTGTCGTTGGTGTGATTGACGATGTTTCCGGTGTTGTTGTGGATGTTGATGGAAGAGTGGCTTATGTTAATATATTTGATCCTGCACTCTGTGTAGTTTGTATGCCTCCAAGCACTTTTCCCAAAGGTCGTTTGGGGGAAGAAGTTTTGTTATAGCTCATATACTTCTTTTTTGATGAAAATTATCTTTTCTTTTACTCTAAATTCTGCATCGCCCCAAAACTTATTATTATATGAAATAAATCTTAGTGTGTTTTTTTTTAATGTTTCATCTGGTATCCGTGCCATTCTTTACCGTCCCGTATTAGTGGTCCTAAACTTTTTAATATGGCAGCTATCTCTTCCCACCAAGTTTTCAGCGTAGTCGTTTGTGGAACACCACTTTTAAAATTAGTGGTCAAGCATTTTTTTCCATCAACTCTGCTTAGCGTTTCATCTGTCTATTATTTGTTAAGGCTCAACTATAATGCGCATGAGCGAGCATGAGCTAGTGTCAAATTTCAACGAAATGTTTCGTCATGCTTGCGAAAAAATCATGTCTACCCATAATTCGCATCTGCGCATGTCCATATGTCAGAAAATTTTTTTGTTTCATTCAGCCGAAAAATGTCGTGTTCAATTATATGTCTATGGCTATGTGTGTATACCAACAGAATGTCAGCTGATTTGCGCATTTTTAAAATTTTTTTTTTGTCTTTGTTTTATCTGTCGCATTCGCATGTGCGCGGTGCGATTCATTTAGCACTAGCTCATGCTTAACGAAACATTTGTGTTTTGCACATGCTTAACGAAATGCCCGCAATCTTTCATGGACGACATTATAGGTTGCCGCATGGGGTTAGGTGTATTTGCTCACTCACTCATGCGCGTTTGACACTAGCTCACGCTCGCTCATGCGCATTATAGTTGAGCCTTTACATATGTACATATTATTTTTTAACGAAACGTCAACCCACAAAAAACACAGCTTGTGCTCCTTACTAGAAGATCCCCCGCTTTGACCACACCTAGTTATACGGTACTAAAGGGTGGTTAAATTTTAAGGGCCGATGTTGATTTTGAATAAAACACAAATTATTTAGAAAATTATTGTCATTTCTTTTTATTATGATAATATTGGTATGGTACAATTATGCATGGAAGAAACTATCGGCTAAATGGCCGCCGCTACCTCGGCGGCACACCTCCAATCCGATGGTCCAAATTGTCGATGACGCAGAAGCATAATTGAGGTTATATGTCGTTAATGTGCTGAATTATCTCATCCTTTAGCTCTTGAATTATTGCTGGCTTATCGACGTACACCTTTTCTTTCAAATAACCCCAAAGAAAAAAATCCAACGGTGTCAAATCACATGATCTTGGCTGCCAATTGACATCGCCACCACGTGAGATAACACGGCAATTGAATTTGTCGCGCAAAAGAGCCATTGTTTCGTTAGCTGTGTGGCAAGTGGCACCGTCCTGTTGAAACCACATATCGTCTACATTCATATCTTCCAATTCGTGGCATAAAAAGTTCGTTATCATTTCACGATAGCGAACACCATTCACAGTACGTGCCTGACCGGCCTCATTTTGGAAAAAATACGGCCCGATGATGCCGCCAGCCCATAAACTGCACCAAACAGTCACTCTTTGTGGGTGCATTGGTTTTTCGACAATCACTCTTGGATTATTATTCGCCCAAATGCGGCAATTCAGCTTATTGACGAATCCACTGCGGCGCGAATGTGCCTCATCACTGAAGATGATTTTCTTCGAAAATTGATCATCGACTGTTGCCATTTCTTGCCACCATTCTGACCACTGACGACGCTAGAAATGGTCAAGAGGCTTTAGTTCTTGAGTCAATTGCACCTTGTAAGCGTGTAAATGCAAGTCTTTATGCATAATGTTCATCAACGACGAGCGTGAGAGGTGCAATTGTTGGGCACGACGACGAGTTGAGGCGGACGGCTCTTCAGCCACACTATCGCGAATAGCAGCAATATTTTCTGCAGTGCTAGCTTTACGAGCATGCACTGGTGTTTTCACATCTCCTACAGACCCGGTTTGCTCAAATTTTTGCACGGTTTTTTCCGATTGTACGCACATTTGGACGATTAAATTGACCGAAAAAATCACGAAGTGCACGATATGCATTTTGATTTGAACGCCCATTTTCATAATAAGCCTGAATAACTGTAACGCGTTGCTCGATTGTGTATCTTTCCATGGTTCAAATTGAGTTAGTCTGAAATTGAAAAATGTCAAACGAAATGCAGAAAAATCTTGACGTTTAGATGTGGTTCACATTCAACATTATTATTATTAATTTACTTTGCAACTAAGCGACAGTGCAACATTTCTGGGTCTCATTGTCGGACATGGTTAGTCGGACAATGTCAAGTTCAATTCAAAACATTCCATGACTGCAAACTGTCTCTTAACGAGATGGCTGACCATTTCAATAGGCTCCCCGGAACAATGCGAGACACCAGGAAATTGCAAAGCCGATGACCTCGCTAGGTGTGGCACAACCTCTTCTCTAACGCCAGCAGGAGATCCACCTCCTATGTCGATCGCTACAGCCGACCATCGTCTCAAGATACACATCGTCACTTCCTAGCTGTCATCATGTCGTAGATCATGTATAGCAACGGTATACTTAAGCCGAGGCTGACCAACTTGATGAAGAGACCCTCCCACCTGTCAAACGCCTTCTCCGGGCATCCGTGCATTATTTCTTAATGGACACCAAAGTAGACGCGGCATGTCTAGGCTCATGCCGCGCCCTGAGTCCGAACTGATTGTCCGGTTGGGCGCTGCAGTCCCAACCGCAATATGTGATAATAAAAAACGAAGCTTCCCGTTTATGACTCCCATGAAATCAAATTTTCTTGTCCCATCCACCCGTCAGCCATGACCTTTCCAAGTTACTCGTCCAAATTGAGATACTGCACCCGAGAGTGCTCCCAGAAGTAGATCCGCTTCGGAGCCGCGCCATCATCGGTCTGTCAACGGCGCGGTGCATCAACATTCTTGACCTCCAAGCGGATGAATGATGGCGGCACGGCACACCTCATCTCCACAGCAACAGAATCCGTTCTGCATTGTTCTGCATTTTCGCGATTTTCATGATCAAAGCCAACCAGTTGCATCACCATCGCCAACGATTAAGGCAATCCGCCGACCCAACGGGCCTCAAGTTCTGCCATCATCACTCAGACGAGCGAGAAGTACCCCAAGTGGTGGCGGGAAAACCACCCCTCGTTGGTGGATTGAATGTCAAGTTTGACAGAAGCGTGATCGATGGGCCACCGTCGCGCTGCGACAGCAAACATACTTCTGCCAAACCCACGAGCCACTCCAAGACACTGACGGGCACTGCTGCTGCGTGCTGCGTCGGATGCTGCTCTTCGTCTTCGTCAATTGAATTGGATTTGCTTCAATCAATTTGCCATCATCAGGTTTTCAACAAGTCATGCCGCGCTTAATTGCCGGCTCTGATGTCTGGCGGCCATTCTGCGAGCCTCCGAGGGGTGGCAGCGCTTACGTAGCCTAATTTGATTTTAACAAGGACAATGGCTTGACGTTTTGAAGATGTGCCCGTGTCTCGATGTCATTGCGCAATCCATCGATTCGTTGCTGCTGCTCTGGCAGCGTTCGAATTTCGCGCGCGAAGTGATAGTGGATGCTGACGAGTTGCGCAACATTGGGCCGCGATTACATCGTGTGAAGGTGAAATGTTTGTTGAACGGTCGTTGTGGGTAATTTGATTCAAATATTTGTTGTTCTTGTGGTAATTGGACTGTCCGTGGCCTTTGTCCGGCCGGATAATTGTTTTCGGCTGCGCACACAAGCTCTTCGTGGGCTGGCTGTGAGACCTTTTCGGTGTGCGAGCGAAAGTGAAACGCTGTGTGCGTTAATTATTCAATTTTTTTTTGTGCAGCAATTAGGACGACACTTGTTGCGAGTTGAATGGAGTTTTTGTTTTCGTCGTCGTCGTGTGTTTGCTTTGGCAGACCAATTGCTTAGAGTGGTAGCCGATGAAGGGGAAGACTTGTGCAAGAGCTGAGTGGATGGTGCTGCATTTGGCGAGGGAAGTGGTCACGCATTTGTAATATGACCCTTTTCACTGTTGTTCCACGCGACCCTCCATGGAAACCGTCGTGAACTTTTTCATTCGAGCAGTGGTTTGAGTGGGAATCGTGAACATTGGTCTACATTAGAATATCGTAGAGTGGTTGCAGTTTTTCCTCGAATTATGGTCCCGCTCTTAATATGAATTATTTAACAAGAAATGTCAAGGCCCAGGAATGGAACGTCAACAGCCCTCTGGTTGAGTACAGATATCTTCAGCTTTGTCCATCGTTTGGATTTTTCTCAACTATTCGGCAGTCAATTAGGAAGGCGCCATGTTTTCATTCTCTTGACAGCTTAGAGTGAATCGCATCCCCGTTCCTTTGGATCAACTAATCCGAACTTCGACTGGTTCGATGTAGCGTCGCACAGTGTGTTATTTTGCGAGTCTAACGGAACTTAATTCAAAAATCAAAGTCGTCGGAAGTGACTACGCATGGTACCACATGCCTGCAAGCATACATAAACTTCAGATACCCTAAAAAAACAATTCAAGCCTGCATACTGCCACTTGGTCAATTGTCCGAGGAAGCCCAAGAAGCGAGCAATAACTAATACAAAACGATTCCAAGACCATTTTAGCCGGAAATCTTCCAGAAAAAATACGAATAGATAGATGTATTAAACAGATTTTTAATATCATCAGATCCATATCTTTCGAGCCGTATCACAGCGCCCCGTAGAAACTCACTACCTCAAGAATGTATTGCCCTGTTAAAGGCTCCCGAAGTACGAGTAGAACCACCTAGTAGCAGTTCCGATGACGACGATGATGAGAGCGATAATGTGTTAGTTTCATCAAAATATCTTGGGACTTATTTGAGGTAATTGGTTGGTGTAAAAGAAGTGATATTTTGACTGTCTTTTCTGAACAGACTGGTGAAGATTTGAACAAAATCGGTCCAGTGGTCTTTTAGTTAGAGACGTTTGCAACCATGAGGTTTATGGTGGATGGATGGGTTGGGGTATACGCTCCCTATCCGTGACCACAAATAGCTATTTGTTTTAAAAACTTGATAGAATTACTTTTTTTCCTTCACCAAATAGGAAAATCCATAGTTTATCCTAAGCGCAACAGGAATAAAGTTCCGCTAGATGTGGAAAATAACACACTGTGCGTCGTCGAAAACCAAAATCCAACACAGTAATGGGTGACCAGATAGCAATGATAGTTTTTTCAATTATTATTTTTCTCCAGCTGTCAAATTTTCCAGTGCCATTCATCTATCAAAATATTCGGGGAGAGTATGATAACTTTGGTGCAAAAAATTGTTGACTGTTTTTTACACAGAAGAGCATTTTTTACAATGGGAGACCCGTTTAGGAGTTATTTAGAGGAGCAATTTTAGAAGAAAATTACTTAAAATGCAATGAAGTACTATATTGGATTTGGAAGCCAGAAACATGTTCTTTAATCATAAATTTAAATTAAATTATTTACATACGTCAATAGTTTTTGAAAAAAATCGCATGCAAACTCAACATTTTGATAATGAATTGACTTGGCTTCTGCTATGCTTACAGTAAGGAAAATAAGTTTACGTACAAATATTTTTTTTTTCTTATTAAAAACCTATTTAAATAACCTGAACATCGTACTTTTTTTTCTAATCATTAACGGAGGTTTTAAGTACAAATTTGGGCAAAATATGATTCTGTTACATTTTCAGAACTCACAAAACTTGGATAAGAAGAAAACAGAAACATAAAACCGCATCAAATAAGTTTACGTTCAGTTCCCTTTTCCCTTAATTCCTTAAAAACTAAATAAAAATATAACGGTAGTTCTAAATATTTTCCTAATTTTGATGTAATTAACTTCTTGTCTCCTTCTCGGATCAACGGACGGAATCACAACAACGACGACACGGCGCGAAAAAGGACAACGATTTGCGAGTGTGCTGCTGGAACGTAAGAACACTCTACACTCCAGGGGCCGCTCAGAAACTGGAAAAGATCCTTACGCAGTACAAGGCGGATTTTACTGCGATCCAGGAAATACGCTGGATAGGACAAAGTGCAACAAAAGTCACAAAGGTTGCACATATTTGGATGCGGATTTGTTGTGGGAAAACGGTTAAGGTCGAAGGTCATCGACTTTAAAGCGATAAGCGATCGCCTGGCTGTGATCCGTATCCAAGGCAGATTCTACAACATCGGCCTTATATGTGCACACGCCCCTACCGATGAGGCTGAAGACTCCGTCAAAGAGGACTATTATGACCTCTTGGACAGTGCCTACTAGGCCTGTCCGGAGTACGATGTCAAAATAGTGCTCGGAGACTTCAATGCCGAAATCAGTAAGGAAAGCATCTTTGGCGGAGTGATCGGAAAGCCTCCACGACACGACAACAGATAACGGCTTCCGACTCACTGACTTTGCGACAGGACGTAATATGGTCATAAGTAGCACAAGATTCCCACGCAAAAGAATCCACACAGCAACCTGGCGATCTCCGGACGGTCGAACCGCCAACCAAATTGACCATGTGCTCATTGACGCAAGACATGCGTCAAATATCCTGGATGTGCGAACATCCAGAGGGGCCAACTTCGACTCTGACCATTTCCTCGTAGCAGCACGATTCAGAGCCCGACTGTCCAATGTCAGAAAGCTGCACCAGCCAACAGAGAGGAGTTTTGACATTGGACGCCTGAGCACAACGGAGACTGCCAGAGCCTACGAAGAGCAATTAAGTGAGAGACTCTTCGGTATGCCTACGTCAAACACCAACGCCAACGAGATGTGGTTGCATTGCCGCTCGGCCATCAAAGAGGTAGCGGAAAACACCTTAGGCTACCTACCGCCCCCGACAAGAAACCCGTGGTATGATGGCGAGTGTGAGCAGAAGAAACGTGCAACCGACGAGGCGTACCAAAAAGCGCTGCAATGGAAAACTAGAGCAGCGCAAGAGGAGTACCGGGCTAGAAGACGGGAGGAAAAGAAGCTTCTACGCCTGAAGAAAATGTCTCTCGCAACCTCCCAGCTCAAGGACATCGAAGAGTCTAGGGATAGACAAAAAATACGGGCCTTTTATAAAAAAGCCAAAAGCCTGGCTTCAGGCTTTAGGAAAGGCACCCAGGCTCTTCGAAATCGTGAGGGTAGTCTTGTTACTGACCCGCAGGGAATAGTGGATGTGTTTCAGCAGCACTTCCAACAACTGCTGAATGGGCCTGACCAGGAGAGGGTGATAGGGAATCAGGAAATCCCAACTCCAGTCGATGAAGTAGTCCTCCCACCCAGCTTTGATGAAGTCGGAACAGCCATTAAAAGGCTGAAGAACAACAAAGCCGCAGGCTCCGATGGCCTACCATCAGAGCTCTTCAAGGCCGGTGGCAATCTTCTGGTGGGGAGCATGCACCAGATCATCTGTAAAATTTGGGAAGACGAAAGCATGCCCGACGACTGGAATATCAGCTCCATATGCCCCATCCACAAAAAAGGCGATCTTGCCTCTTGCAACAACTATAGAGGCATATCCCTGCTCAACGTCGCCTACAAGATCCTGTCCAGCGTACTGTGTGAACGTCTAAAGCCGTTTTGCACCGCACGGGCTTCCGGCCCGGCAAATCGACTATAGACCAAATCTTCACACTAAGACAAATACTGGAGAAGACCAGTGAGTTTCAAATCGATACGCACCACCTGTTCATTGATTTCAAAGCCGCATACGGCAGTATTCATCGCAATGAGCTATTCGATGCGATGGCCGAATTCGGGATCCCGGGAAAACTGATCCGGTTGTGTCGCGCCACGCTAACACACACGCGATGCACCGTGCAGTTCGGCTCAAGGATTTCTGAGCCGTTTGAAACTTGCACTGGATTTCGGCAAGGAGATGCGCTGTCGTGTGACTTCTTCAATCTGGTACTAGATAAGATAGTGCGGAGGGCAACTGTAAACACGGAAGGCACTATCTTCTACAAGTCGGTCCAACTGTTGGGGTACGCAGACGACATCGACATCGTCGCGCATTCTCAACGTGCCGTAGTGGAGGCTTTTACGGCGATTGAAGAACAGGCGAAACGAACTGGTCTCAAGGTCAATGACGACAAAACAAAATATATGCTGCCGACCAAAAAACGTTCCGTCACACACCACCTTGGACAAAATCTCACGATCCACAACTACAATTTCGAGTTAGTGAAGGAGTTTGTCTACCTCGGGGCAAACGTGAACTCCACAAACGACATCACAGTGGAACCGGTGCTAGTTCGGTTAGTTAAAACAACTGGGCTCAAGACTCCTGACTCAAAGGACAAAAATCATGCTCTATAAAACCCTTATTTTGCCAGTCCTGCTCTATGGAGCCGAAAGCTGGACACTAAGCAAAACTGCAGAGTTGATTCTTGGTACCTCCGAAAGAAAAGTTCTACGTCGGATATATGGTCCCGTCTGCGAGGAAGGCGAATGGAAGAGAAGACACAACCCCGAACTCTACGAGCTGTACCAGGATGTGGATGTATCCGTCGATTGCACTGGCTGGGCCACATCGAGCGCATGGACAACAATGCTCCAGCATTGTTTTTCATTATATATATGGACTGGATGTTGCAGCGCAGCCGAGACGAGGAATGTTTCACATTGAGGGAGTTGATTATCCTCACATCCTCCCAGACGGACCTCCAGCGAGCACTGGATATGTTTGAGGCCGCATGTGCTTATTCTGGGATGAAGGTTAACGTGAACAAATCGGAGCTTATGGTCATTTCCAGAACGCCTGTTTAATGCACTCTAGACCCTACATGTTAGTGGAGTCCTATTGAAGCGGGTGCAAGTCTTTTTCTCGAGTGCTGAGAGGAGAAATTCTGAGCTTTCCTTTAGAATTGGCCAAGCTGGCTAAATTCGTAAATAGCTTAGAAGATCTGCAATCAGGAAGGTCGAGCTTGATGCTAAAGCCAAATTCGCGGTTTTCAATTCAGTATTTGTTCCAACTCTCACCCTGTGGTCGTGAAATTTGGGTAATGACCGAAAGAACAAGATCGCGAATACAAGTTCCCGAAATCAGATTTCTTCGTGCTGCTGTGGGAGTTAATCGGCGGGATAGGATGAAAAACACGGCAGTATGTGAGGAATTCAATGTAGAGTAGCTGCTTCTTCTAACGCAAAGTACCATGCTTTGATGGTTTGGTCACGTGGCACGAATGTTGCCAACATTACGACTTCCTTAAATGAGAGTCCATCAGGTAGGCGACCACTTGGCAGACCCAGGACGAGGTGGTCCAAAAACTCGCCTGGTTCCTGACGAGATATCCGACCAGTTTCATATTCGCCTGTGTTGGGTACCAGGCCATAGAGATATTTAGCGAAACTGTGAAGCAAACAACCTCGCAAAAATTGCCACCACACTGCCAGATGATGGAACCAACACCGCAGTGGGGATGATCACCGGACACTGCCTATTAGGTCCACACGCGAAAAGATGATGACTATTCTCTAACGACTACTTCTTTGACAACCTAAGTGACCTTTACGAAACACCAATTAAATCGTTACTGGACTTCACTGACAAGTCTGGCTGGCTATCATAATCATGCCGCCCCCAACACCTTTGTAAACCCACGTGTAAGTACAATGGGCCTATTTTTGGCCTAAGTGCAGCCCTCCTATTTAATGCCATTTATAACCTAACCTAATCTAAAATGGGGTCTATGGCGGAGGGCCTGGAAATCTCTCCTGCGTGCATTACCCCCGCTGTAGTGGATCATGCGGGTCAGAATATGATGATATGGGCAATTTTAGGCAAAAACATTTTGGTTTGAAGATTTACAGAACCGAACTCGTGTTGGAAATGAACCCAAATAATCGTCGTTTGCATCGAAACTTCGGAGACTGGGCCTATTATCAGCTGGGATTGAATATCCACATAATTTATTCGGCCTGTAAACGAAAGTGTTGTAATTAGAGCTACCTGTGGGCTGGTGGAGTCATTTGACCATCGTTTTGAAAATATCACTCCACGCGATATCATAACTATCGACAAGCGACGCATTGTGAACCAACACTATTCCTCTTATTGAAGACCGCAATAATTGCTTGAAAAAATTATCGAACACTTTGTCTCTTGGATGCAGAGAGTATGATCTAACTTCAGTTTAAGTAGCCGGCCAGCATACGCCCATTGTGCTATCACGTGGGTCTAATCGATCCTACTCCGTGGAGCAGTTTTCGTTGAAGTTGAAGATAGCTCAGTCTGACCAGAGCTTGTGGACGTTCAGTGTCACATGGTGCCCGCAGAACATCTACCGTTTCAAACATTAGGAGATATTTTGTAGGAGCGAAGGGCAAGTACGATAGTTCGTCATCCGAAAAGCACTAGAGTCTTTGAACCCGAGCCTACTGGTTCGAAAAGGAGAGGAAGACCGAATATCCGGTATAAAGACCAAGTAATCGCGGATGCAAGACAGCTGGAAGCAGCGTGCCCAGGACCGTCAACGATGGAAGGCAGCAATTGCTCAGCCTCGGACCCTCCCTAGGTCGCCGGCCTGATAAGTAAGTAAGTAAGAACTTTTTGTCACTCTAGAATGATCATTACCGAGGTAAGCTTTTTAAAGAACGGTCAACATGGGACGTGGTCGCGAAATTCCTATTGAAAAGCGTAAGACTGTACTTGGACTTCCAAACCTCGTAATGGTCGACCCAGTTCCTATCTTATAGGAACTCCAAATATTGAAGTCTGTGAAGGCGGATCCGAAAAAGTCATTCAATGTATTAAAAGAAGATCTTTTACAGAACTCAGGAAAAAATGTTCATCCGCAAACGGTAAGAAATGTGCTTCACAGGCATGGATATCAAGCTCGAACACCACGCAGAAAAACGTTGATATCAAAAGTGAATCGGGAAAAACCTATTTGCTTTAAATTTAATAGATGAATCAAAATATAACATTTTGGGATCGAAAATATACTACCAGCGCTTTGACTTCCGGTCGTTCCGCTGTCAACACCAGTAAATGGATAGTTCGCATCGCACCCAGCTAGATGAACTATGGAGTGACGACCTTGAAAGGTTCTTCCAATAGGGAGTTCCGAACTTTGACGATTAATAGCGGCCACATTATTGAAGGTTCGTCTGTCAAATTGGCTGTCAATTACTCACGGACGGACGGACATAGCTTTCAACAACACCTGCAAATGATAAAGTTTTCCAAAAAATTGGTGTTTTGATCGAACAACATTCCGCGCTAATTTTATGGTCGCTATAAGATGAGGTCAACAAACAAAATTGTCGAATTTGGGGTGATACCAATCCACACGAGATGCAAGAGCGTCCATTACATCTCGAAAAAGTCACTGTTTGGTGTGAATTTTTGTGCTGGCGGTGCCAGTAGTCCATATTTCTTTTCAATTAAGAACGATGTTGGCCAGGCCATCACCGTCTACGGCGAGAAATCGATGATATGGACAAACGACATGTGGTTTCAATAGGGCGGCGCTACGTGCCACACAGCAATTTCCGCATTTTCAATTCTCCACGAGCAATTCGAGGGCATGGTCATTTCACGTGGAGGTGATGTGATGTGCGTTTTTACCCCTTTATTTGTCGCATTCAGACGCAACATTCTAAGTCGGGTATATCCGCCTGCGAAAAAGGCCAATGGAGGGGCAGACATAGTAACAGGAAGGCAGTGAAATAATTTAAGGCAGGCGACGGAGTAGGAGTCTCTAAAGTGGGTTGGTACGAAAAGAAGCTATGTTTACGAAGAATCCAAAGTTACTACGTAGAATTCGGCCATCAGAGATCATCTCAAAAAATATTGTTATTGCCTTGTAATAATACACGTTTCTTCTAGATGCCCATCCCAGTTCGTCTTACCTCTTGGTAGAGCTCCGTACCTGATGCAGAATCATTATTGCAGCAACACCAGGCGTGGCGGTCTTCCCTTCGTTTCTGCTCGCGATAAGCCTTCCTCCTCCTCTGCAGTCCGGCTTTGAATACATCCCATCCTGCTTGGCTACATGTGCTCGCTGACATTCGTCATCGAGGGGATTTTTCGTGGTGGCGACTTCAGTTGAGGCTTTTGTGATGACCTCTTGGCAGTATTGCCACTAGTCTCCTGCACTTGGTGGCACAAGACTTTGTAAGAGGGGAGACTCGATTGGACAATCATCTCATTTTTTGCTCCGTATGTAGGCGGTGTTAATGCAACTCCGTTGTATTGCGCCTTTGACTCACATCCTTCGCACTCGACTTCACTTCAAATGTCACGATCCCTCATTGGAGTGACCCTTCGGATGAGTATGAGAAATATGTCGAAAACTAAATTCAGACAACGACGCTACGTGACGTTTTTTCCTGAATCCCTGCCAAACTCCCAGAAAAGTGCGTACTGGATAGTTCATCTCTATTGTGGGTGCAGTTCGAAGACAAAGAATTCACAAAAAGTGCTGACGCTTGTGCGCTTTGAAATGGTCTACGCACTTCACGGCTGTGCAAGTTTAAGTTGGGAGTGAAACTAAGTCTGATTAAGTTTCATTGTCACCTGCTGCATACTGACTCGTGCTAGAAGTGACTCTTACCTCTTCAGCGGGCAACCAGAAACCGCAGTCAAATTCTCGCTCGCATTCAAATCATCTCCAAGGCTGCATAACTCATGTCGACCATCGACGACATCGAAAGTGAAGTCTCTTTTGCCTTCCTGGTCGCTGAAGGACACATCACACGCCCCGAACAACTGATCGGCCATGCCGCCATGTCAGATACGAATCGTGTAGCCCGCAACAAGGTCACGTCGCGTCGTGGTGATTACATCACTCCGTGTCAAAAAATAAGTGATCCGCCTTCTTTCAGCGATTATTTCCGCAGAACACACAGTCGCCGCAGATAGTATCGGCCGCCCATCCCAATTAGCACACCAAATGCTGCACTTAACCGCCTTATCTTTGTCCAGATGTCAAGTCCGCTCCTAATTTACATCCATCACTGTCGGGCGTATTGTTACACCTCGTGGCTGTTTATCTCTTCCCGTCGTAAACGTCGAGCAAACTCAAACAAATTTCCACACGTATCCAGTTCGAGGTGTGTTTGCGAATCGCCATTGAAATGCGCTCTCGTTCGGTTCGCACAAACGACTCCAAATCGCTGACATGGGAACGGATTTCGGCGGTTTCTAGGTCACCCCGGCCGGATTGCGGGATTCCCAGATCGTTTAGATCACACAATGCGCCAGCGAGACAATGCTATCAATTGGAGTATCATCCTTTTACGGATTAACGTTATTAATTGGTTGGCAATGCGGCTGGAAATCCGCCGCGAGGTCTCACTTTCACGATTCTGCAATTCGTTCCGCGACGGTGTCGACCTTGCACGCAGATGATGGCGCACGCGTTCGGGTTAAATGTTAACTGTTCCCCAAGACCGATGGACGCAATTGGTCGCAATTGTAATTCATTCAATTCGGTGTGCCGCCTCGCCGTGAGTATCTGGCAATCGGCTGCGGTGTGGCAACGATGGACTTCTTTTTTGGTCGCGCTCGGTAAGATCGTAATTTATTGACGACCGAATGTCTGGGTGCAGCTTCGAATGGTTACTTACACGCTCTGGGGGGAGGGTCGTAATCGAGGTTTTCGATTTCCGCATGCTCATCCAGGGGGAGCAGGACAATTAAAAAATTAATCAATTATACTTTCTCGTGCTCTCCGTGGCGTTCGATAATTCGGTCAAGGGTGAATGAGCTGCGCATTTTGACTGGAGACTGCTGCCATGGTTGGCAATTGTGAGCCGATCCTTGCGTGGACTCCATTGTGAGTGGTGTTCTAGTGGCACGGACAATTGTTGTAAAAAGCCGATGGGTGATGCATAGCCTCCGTCTACTGTGGAGTCCGTTGTACAGGGTGGGCCATCTAGTGTTTTTTTGAAAAATTGAGGTGACAGAATGCCCTACTGCGAAATCAGCCAATGGAGCCACTTGAACGACGTTGTAAAGGGTGATTTTTTAATAGCTATAGAAAAGTTTTTCAAAAAAAAAACACATAAAATTCAGAAAAATGCATGAAATCTTTATTTGAATCCATAGTACGGTCCATATAATTTAATGTTTGAAGATTATTTCATGCAAATGTTGGCCTTGACTGCGCCTCAAATGGTCCATCCGCTTAGTCCAATTTTGGCATACTCTTTCCAACATTTCGGTCGGTATCTCACGAATAAGTGCTTCAATGTTGTCTTCCAACGCGTCAATTATAGCGGGCTTGTCTGTATAGACATGAGCTTTAACATAGCCCCACAAAAAATAGTCTAAAGGCGTTAAATTGCACGATCTAGGCGGCCAATTGACCGGTCCCGAACGTGAAGTAAAATGTTCACCGAACTCGCCCCTCAATAAGTCCATTGTTGCGCGTGCTGTGTGGCATGTGGCACCGTCTTGTTGAAACCACATGTCATGCAAGTCAAGCTCTTGCATTTTGGGCAAAAAAAAGTTGGATATCATCTCACGGTAGCGCTCACCATTCACAGTTACGTTACGATTCGCATCATCTTTGAAGAAGTACGGTCCAACGATGCCACCAGCCCATAAACCGCACCAAACTATGACTTTTTCTGGATGCATTGGCAGCTCTTGCAATGCTTCTGGCTGATATTCACTCCAAAATCGACAATTCTGCTTATTTACGTACCCATTGAGCCAAAAATGAGCTTCGATTAAGCTGACCATAAAATGGGAGAAGCGCGCGATGAACTTTCCTAACAGAGCACCCAGCACCCATTAAAATTCAATAATTTGCGAGCGTTGTTCGTTTGTAAGACGATTCATGGTTAAATTATAGACCAAACTGAAGATGTTTGACAGTGAAACAAAACACGAAACGTGCGTCAGCTGTTTAAACCAGTGTTGCTAAAAGAAAGATAATAGCTAACAAATCACCCTTTATTTCATAATTAATGGGAATGCTTGTTCTTACTAATAAAGCCATAATACATGGAAAATATTTAATTTTGTTCATTTTATTGCATTTTAAAAAAAAAATTTGTATATACAGGGCGGGCCGTATACCACAAAATATATAGTCTTAATCTCGCGAATCAGTCAAAACTAAATTTCCTAAATGATGAGCACACGTTAGAGGAAACCCATACTGGATCTTGCCAGTCGCCGGAGCACAGTCAGAGAGAGCTTGAATGAGGACACAGGGTACTCGATGAACACCATAGCAAGCCATGTCCCCATTGGCATTCACCTATTCCTAGGACAATGTGTACTTTTGTCAGCAGCCGATTCAAATGACATTCGCACAACTGCAGACACATTCTCCGCCGTCAAATACTGTCGTTGTAATTGCCAAGAAGAAAAGCCGAACTCAGCAGAGGAGCGCCCACTATCAGCCGCAATTACAGAGGCACCTCCTCGCACCTCAACTCGTGTCTGCAAATCACGTCCTATCACTTAGCCATCTTTGGTAGACCTGTAATTACGCTCGAAATGGAGTCATTGTGTGTGCGGGAAAATGCAGAAGAAATCAGCAGCACACAGCACAGCTGACACGGCTTAATTAGACAGCGCGACGAATTGTGTCAAAACGTTTTGCTGGATAATTGTCAGCAGCAGCCGCCTGCGTGTGTGGGAGTGGGGCGAGAGTAGGTGTAGGAGCAGTGTTCTCGCGATGACGCTGCCAACATGCCGCCGTCTTCGAGTGATTTATGCAGCGACACCGTCTCCATGGCGAAGCCGTCACCGGAATCCTTTCATTTTTGCGTCGAGCCTCTGCAACCCACTGTCACCGCTGAAGCAGATGATTACCCAATCTTGATCGCTATCGCTGTTCCGATGATGGGCATGATCTTGATCGAGTGCGAACAGTGGTGAGGTGCGAAGCGTGTTTGTGCTTCAAGTTGTCACTTCAGCTGACAGACAATCTTTGCATAATCTCGACTTGATCTCGTTGCTTATTGTTTTTCAAAAGGAAAGGCCCGCCGCGCTGCGCTGCTCAGTCGAGCTGCATACTTTCACGTTCAAAGTTCACCTCCGACGAATGGCCTGTTGACACCAAATCGGACAAGTTTTTTATCCATTTCTGAGCTGCCAACAAGGTCACGCACTCACACTCACAGCACAGCACTCTCAACACGGATCGAACTGCTTCGAGTGCAGCCACATCCACGGCTAAGCAAATAAGGAGGCATTAAGTCACCGCCAAGCCTGTGTCTGTACATCCTACTGAAGAGCTCCCATGATCACTTACTACGCGCTGAGGGGCAGGGAAACAACGACGACGACGCGACGCAAAGAAGTTTCAATGTACACACAACACTCGAGCGTGGCTGGGTTTTGCTCGAGTGCGGGTCATCGGTTTGTGTGGAGGACTCTCGGGAGCTTAGTGAACTATCAGCGATTCGTTGGTAATTCCTATTTGATGATGTACGAATGAAGACATATCGTAAGACCCGCTTGAGGGTCCTCGTGATCTCATAATCTTGATGCGACCCCGTCTTAGTTGGGAATTCACCAAAAATGTCTTGAGTGTCTCCCAGCTCGGCCTGACAAGAGTTATCGGCTATTTTCGGCTTAAAATTCTGTGAGTTTAGTATAAATTATTGTATCGCTGCCGCGGATGAGCACATTCTTTGTGCGCGGTGGCCTCGCATTGCCCGCTGAGGTGTGCCGCGGGTTGCATAGGCCTTCGAGCGCTTTCTTTGCGCTAGTAGTTGCCAAATGAAACGTTGGTCTTCAGCAGTGGAATGCTTCAGGTGTTTGCGTCAGTCCGCAGCGCCGTGCCGCCCAGATTTGAGGAAGCACAGGCGTCAAGTGCACGTGTGATGTGTTGCTTTTCGTTGTTTAATCGTCAGTCGTGATGAGTGCTAAGCAAATGCATCGCACAGCAAGTGTTAACAGCTCAGATTGCTGCGGGGAACAATGGAAATGCGTCTTTAACACCAAAATTGAGTATCTTGGGAGTTGCGTTCTTCAACGCATCCAACAAGAGGTGTCACTTTAATTATGGCATCGTTGTGAAACTCTCAAATGTCGTTGCGCTGGCACCTGTTTGGTGAAAACTAGGAGGTTATTAAATATGCTATTAAATATGAAAAGTCACTACAACAAAGACGGAAATACTCGCATTATGGGAACGATTTCGATGCTTTTGGTCCTTTTCCATTGCGCAATTTCCAATACAACGAACAAATTTCTAAATTGCCTTGTATTATAACAGATTATTCAAGTTTCCGTATAGTTATAACAAACATAGCAAATTATTGCATCTCCTTGTCCTGTGTTGTCTGAGACCCCAGGCAAAAGTTCTGCAAAAAAAACAGAAAAAAATGATATTAATATCGCAGAACTGGCAGGATTAAGAAATGAATTTATCGCCGAGCGGGAAGTAAATAGCATTACGTCAGTTTCGAGTTTCGATTTCCAGAAATGTATGATGGAATATATTTATCAATGAAAAAAAAAAAAACAAAATTTGTTTTCCTTACCTGCTTACAGCACTTCTTATGCTTTCAGCTGTAGGATCGTGATCGGTGAGAGTGGAACTAGGAACTGGTTCTGATCACGCATTTCATCCTGATCTCGATGGGTAATCAACCACTGGTTTTTTTTTTGTTTTTGTTTTATTTTTAAATTCATTTTTCTTACATGATAGACAAAAATAACTAAAACTAGCTTAACTCACTTAACAATCGTTCTTACATCTAACCTACTGACCCTATACGGGTACTCTAGGCTATTCTGAACTAAATTTGATTGTGCCTTTCGGCTTAGACTATTTTTATTTTATATGAATGAACTTTCTGATTTGTTTGGCCAAGAAAACTGGCATAAAACTTGGCCTTATTTATCTAACTTAACCTATTTTAAAACTAACTTAACCTAATATAAAAACGTATAAGCTAACTTAACTATGTCCGTAACAGTACGGCACGTGCACCAGGTCGTATATTTTCTGTATATGCCTAACATATAAAATTTATACGCCGCGGTGCACCTTTTTTTTATTTATCATTTTTTTTTTTTTTATTTATAAATTTTTTTTTTTCCTACGCTACCTTAAGATCTATGTAAGTTGGCCACTCTGGTCAACTACCGCGTCATTTGCTGGTTTGGGGGGGGCTGGTTTTGGTGTAACCACCAGTAAATTTGCCGTTCTTTGGCAGACTCTCTCCTGTCTCGAGCAGAGATAGCTCTACTGAACCGGAGGAGATCCTCGTGACTGCGAGCGACATCCCGTTCGTATTGGAGTCGCCGGTCCACTGTTCGGCGTACGACATGGAAGATGACAGGACATCCTTGTGGATCCTGTATTAGGCCAATTGTGTCGAGATAGATGAACGCTTCAGGAGGAATAAAGCCGGTGAGGCGCACTCTCTCACGGTACATAACATTGGGGCAGTAAGCCCCAGAGATCAGACTGTTGGAAGAAGTCATAGCTCGTGCAATATGCCTTCTGATCAGCTTAATAATAAAATTATCTATCTTGTTCAAGTTTGCCTCGTTGTACAGGACCTCGTTAGGATAGAACTTCTTGTACTCAGACTCGGGTGTACGATACAACCGGAGACAAGTGCGAAGACACTGTCTCTCGAACAACCTCATCTTTTCCATCTGGGAAGGACTCACATTGAACCACAGTGGACAACCGTAGGCCATTACTGGCCGGATGAGGGCCATGTAGCAGATTACCATTACTCTGGTGTCAAGTTGGCTGCTGTAAACAACCCCCTTGCCACAGCAAAGGCCTTTTTAGCTTTCGCCAGAGCAATATCTATATGTTTGTCAAAATACAGACATTGGTCCAACCAAATGCCGAGATACCTTACTACACTTTTCACATCTAACGGCCGTCCCTGCGGGTCAACTATGCCGAACTTACGCCAGTTTGTGCGCGTATCCCAAGCTGCCATGTACAGTGGGGTCCTGAAAAGGATAGTTTCGCACTTCAAAAAGTTGATAATCAACTTTCAGTCGTCGCAAAATCGCTGAATTTGTTCGAAGTCACATTGCAACAAGTTATTTATTACTTCGACCTTCGGCACTGATCTGTACGCTACTAGATCGTCGGCATACGCAATTAAGTGTGGCATGGAACCTATAAGATCCAACAGCTTCCTGTTGCAGACCATTTTTGATGCCAAAGACGCCACTTTTAACGACGAACTTTCTACCTATAATCATGTCATAGATCATGTATAGCAATGATTTGCTTATGCCGAGCCTGACCAGCTTGAGGAAGAGGCCCTCTAACCAAACGGTGTCGAACGCTTTCTCCAAGTCAATCAGACATGCACCCGTGCATTGTTTGTTGTCTTTCTTCCACTGAATGTCGGATACCAGTTTGGACGCGGCATGTATAGTTTCATGCCCCGCCCTGAATCCGAATGACTATCTTTTTAAAAACCTTGCTTATGCAAGGAAGAAGACTGATCGACCGAAGATTTGTCGGGATAGATTTGTCTTTGTCCCGTTTAGGGATTGGTTGCACTACAGCTGTTTTCCAGTGTGCGGGGTAATAAGCATTACTCAGCGCATTATTGAACAGTGTTGTGTATATCTGCACGTCTTCGGGGGGAAGATAGCGAAGCACAATATTTGGTGTACCATCGATTCCCACCGACTTATTCTTCTTCAGCGAATTAAAGGTATTCTGAAGATCTTCTTGAGAAATCAAGATGTTATCGTCACTGAACCAGGATTCTCGGATCGCCTTTGACTTATCTCGTTTCGGAGCTCGAAGTGGTTTAGCGAGGCTCTATGCTCCAGGTCGTGATTCGGCCTACGAACCTCGTTGACCGTATACACTCGCTGAAACACAGCACCAATTGCTTTCACCTTCTCCTGGGGATCTTCAACCACGAAGAAGTCGTTGTCTAGCACTGCCCCATCTGGATCGATGCCAACTGAAGTCAGTAATTGTAAGGTTATTTGTCGTCCTAGGAAGTCTAACGGCCTGAATGTCGTTTTGAACTTTCCTCCGAAACATACCCGGGTTGTTAGAACGCACAGCCCGGATCTTATTGCCCCAGTGCAAGCTTATGGCCAAACTATTATTGATACGGATTATCTTTTGGAGGTTCTTAATCTCCGATTTCAATGCCCTCACTTGGAAGTTTTGTGGATCTGTAGACCGCCTGTGCAAGAGTTCGAGTCTTGACAGCAGCTTACTTTTGTGCACGTGAAGTGCATCGGTGATCAACCACTGGTTACTGAGACTGTATACAATTCCTTTATTGTATATTTGTGGAGGTTCGGTTCTTGTACCGTGAATACCAGTGGTATTGCTAGTACATTGACTAGAACACCAAATTGAACAGCCTTCCAAGCAGACTCACTTGGAATAAAATAAAAGTCTTGATTAACTGTCTGATCACAAGTGATCGTTGATATTTATTTCACGCTATTTATTCATATTAATTGCTTACTTAGCATACACTAACAAAATTGAGAATAACTAAAAACAGAGGTAAGAAAAAATTCACGATTCAACATGAAGCGCTGACGTCGGTTAAATGATAAAAAGTATGATAGGAAAATCAAGGTATAAATGAAGAAAAAGAAAAATAGGTGTCTTGTTTCAAGGTGAGTTGTTGTCGCTCGCTGGTGTTGGTGTTGTTGCTCGCTACATGTGGCGGGAGCTGACCTATCTTAACAAACATGTAAAGCTTCTCTCATTCATTTCATTTCATTTGTTTATTTATGTAGCATAACAAATAGTGTTTACATTTGTAAGATTATTTATAATTAGAGGTTTAGGACAACTGTCCTTTGCAACTATGATTTTAATAAAGAGTGGAGTGAGTGAGATACAACAAACATATTTAGATATTAATCCAAGGGAAAGCTACAAGAAAAAAAACCCTTATTTAACTCTTAAAGTCTAATATTGCAATGTCCCCTAGTCAAATATGTTTATTTAACTATTTTACAGATTTCTTGTTAAGCGTTTGATTTTACAATGATATGCATTTGATAAGTTCATTATTTGAAATATAACAATTATCATAGAATCTTTGTGCTAAATTTTCTATAAGAGAGTGCTAAAAGTTGATATTGCTTTGGCTGTGAAGTCTGCGGGTTGAATAATAACGTGGTAAATTAAGCATAATTTTAATGATTTTATTTTGGCATATTTGCAGTTTAAGTTTGTGAGTTCTAGCGCAGTCGTACCAAACAGGAGCCCCGTACAGTAGAATAGATTGAAAGACAGACTTATACAAAATAGGTTTATTGTCAGTACTAAGTTTCGATTTTCTACTTATAATGGGGTAGAGAATTTTGATGTATCTATTAATTTTATCTACAGTGACAGAAATATGTTTCTGAAAAGTTAGTTTCTTATCAATCATAATTCCGAGATATCTGCAGTGCTCAGACCAGTCAATATCGATAGAACCCATTTGAAGTTTTACGTTGTTTGGAATAAAACATTCTTTTCGTCTACGTGTAAACCAAACTGTTTTCGTTTTCGAAGCATTTAATTTAATTTTCCATTTGTAAAGGAATTTTTCTAATTTGGAAAGTGCAGTTTGCAGCACATTATAGACGTCCGTATAGTATGTACCAGACGCAAATATTGCTGTATCATCAGCAAACATAGCAATCAGAAATAAGAGAGCAAGGAGATATCCAACTTCGGCGAGAATTACCCCTAGTCCACACCGGAGAGAAATGTGAGAGTAGTGGAACTCCCTTGCATATCACACATACTCTTACAAAAACCATGGATCCACCACAATATGGCGGCCGATTCGTGGATTTTGTGGGATAATGGCGGCAGATTCGTGGATTTTGTGGGAAATCGTCGGCAGATTCATGGATTTGCCCAATCTCATGTACTTTTGTTCGGAGGGTGTTCAAAAGGTGATTCATATTTTTAAGAGGACATATAATGCTTGGGTGAATAATTTTTTTAAATGATTCATGCAATTTTTTTCAATTTTATTATTGTATTATTGTACACATGTGCAAAACTAAATATGTACATTAAGTAAAGTATTAATTTCACCCTAGTGCTTTATACTGTGGCTGGATGCTGTGGGAATCGGGTAGGCACTGACTGGCGTCAACCTGGCGATGCCCAGTGTTGTAACTTTTTCTACACACCAATTGTGCTTATTTTACCTCCAAGTGGTAGCCATCGGGTACTGGTTGTAGTTCACCCGAGCTCAACTTGCCAAACTTATAAGTGCGACCTCTTGTCCTAGGGGTTACAAAAAAGGAACTGGCCCTCCAGGTTGGGGGTTGTGCCGTCGGGGTAACTGCCCGGCCACACAAATAAAATTGCTAGTTACGAAGCAACAACAAGCCTCGGAAACGGATGATTTTACTGATGCCGACCCCTGCAAACGATATACAGACAACGATCTTCGGATTTCTACGTGGAATGTAAGGTCCCTTTATAGGCCACGTGCAGCCGAACAACTAGCGGAAGCCCTAGACTGCTGCAAAGCAGATATAACCGCCATCCAAGAAGTGCGATGGGATGGACCGGGCAAAAGAAGGATGAAAAACTGTGATATATACTACGGTGATTGCTACAAACAACAAAAACAGCGCCTATTTGGATGTGGATTTGTCGTTACAGGCAGACTTAGGCAAGAAGTCCTATCGTTCAGGTCCGTGAACGAGCGCCTCACGACAATTCGCATCCAGGCTAAATTTGCCAACATAAGCCTTATATGTGCACATGCCCCCACAGAGGAGAAAGATGATGACACCAAAGACAGGTTCTATGAGCTCCTGAACAAAACGTATGAGCAATGCCCTAGCTACGACTTTCAAATTGTCCTTGGCGATTTTAACGCAAAGCTAGGAAGAGAGAACATCTTTGGTAGTACGGTCGGAAAGCACAGCCTACACGATACCACATCCGATAACGACTTTAGGCTGATCGATTTTGCTGCGGGGCGAAATGTTCTAGTAGCCAGTACAAGATTCCCACATCTCGACATTCACAAAGGAACATGGCGATCTCCTGATCAATCAACCGTCAATCAGATTGATCATATTGCGATCGACGCAAGGCACTCCTCCAGTATTATAGATGTCCGAACGTTCCTAGGCACCAACATTAACTCGGACCACCATCTTGTTGTAGCCAAGGTAAGGTTGCGAATATCCCGAACACCGCCAAGACAAAGAAATACTGTGAGGAAGTTCAACATCTGCCGGCTACAATCGCAAGACATTGCCAAATCCTTTTCCGATAGCGTCTCCCTTAACCTCTTAAGAAATCCTACGCCGCCAACATCAAGTATTGAAGACCAGTGGCAGCATTGCCAAAAAGCCATCAGAGATGCCGTCTCTGATGTGCTGGGCTTCAATCCGCCACCC
The DNA here is from genome assembly GCA_907269125.1 of Eristalis pertinax. Taxonomy (NCBI): domain Eukaryota; kingdom Metazoa; phylum Arthropoda; class Insecta; order Diptera; family Syrphidae; genus Eristalis; species Eristalis pertinax. The sequence continues at coordinate 109,393,388 of OU026145.1, read as the reverse complement.
CAACGAAACCCATGGTTTGACAACGAGTGTCGGCAGGCGAATGCAGCCAAGCAAGAAGCATACAAAGCGGCACTGCAAAGAAGGACAAGAGCTGCTCGGGTGCTCTACGAGCAGAAGAGGAGAGACGAACACCGGCTTTTCAGGAGAAAAAAGAAGGAGCACGAGAAGACCGCGATCGGCAGAATAGAGGGTTATTACTGCAGGAATGAGGTAAGGAAGTTTTACCAAAGGGTAAAGTTAACCAGTCCAGGTGGTAAAGTCCGAACCGAAGCCTGTAAGGATGATCAATGGAACATCGTAGTAGAGTCACAGTCGATGCTGAGGATATGGAAAAAACATTTCTGCAGACTGTATAAGGGCGACGAAGAACCAAATCGTGCTGTCAGGCAGACCGAACCATTCAACTCCAATGAAAGGGACGACGAAGATCAACAATTCCGTCCACCCGACCCGGATGAAGTGAGGATTGCCATATCTAAACTGAAATCCAACAAGGCTGCGGGAGCTGACGGCCTACCCGCCGAGCTTTTTAAAGCCGCAGGCAATGATTTGGTAAGGAGCATGCACCAACTCATCTGTAAAATATGGTCGGAGGAAAACATGCCCGATGAATGGAACCTCAGCATTGTTTGCCCGATCCATAAAAAAGGAGACCCTTTGAACTGCGCCAACTACAGAGGCATCAGTCTCCTAAGTATCGCATATAAAATCTTTTCTGCCATACTGAGTGAACGACTAAAGCCATTCGTCAACAACCTGGTCGGTCCATAACAGTGTGGCTTTAGGACAGGAAAATCCACCATCGACCAAATATTCACACTACGGCAGATTTTGGAGAAAACCCAGGAGCAACAAATCGATACCCAGCACCTTTTCATCGATTTTAAGGCCGCGTATGATAGCATCTATAGAGACGAGCTATACAGAGCAATGTCTAGTTTTGGCATCCCTACCAAACTCGTCCGTTTGTGTAGGATGACGATGGAGAATGCACGCTGCTCCATCAAGGTCGGTAAAGACCTAACCGAGACCTTTGATGTCAAAAAAGGATTCAGACAAGGCGACCCGCTGTCATGCGACTTTTTCAACATCGTTCTTGAAAACTCGAACGCCAACACCAGAGGAACAATCTTTTGAGAAGTCCGACGATATTGACATTATTGGAAGAACGCAGCGTGATGTCAATGGCGCTTTTGTGGGTATTGCAACGGAGGCCGCGAAGATGGGTTTAGCGGTAAACGAGGGTAAGACCAAGTATATGCTGTCAACGAGAAAGGGCACCCAACACCGACGTCTCGGTCAGAACGTCACAGCAGACAGATATAACTTTGAGGTAGTCAAAAACTTTGTCTACCTAGGCACCACTATAAACTCAGACAATGACACCAGCGCTGAAATCAAACGAAGAATAACCCTTGCTAATCGCTGCTTCTTTTGGCTAAGAAAGCAACTGGTAAACAAAGCCCTCTCTCGAACAACAAAGATAACGCTCTACAAGACCTTAATCGTCCCAGTCCTGCTGAGAAAGGGACCTCAACTAACTATGCGTGCGAAACTGGAGACAGCTAGCTAAAGATCGAGCTGGCTGGAGACGCTTGTTGGTTGAGGCCCAGGTCCACCCCGGACTGTAGCGCCATCTTAAGTAAGTAAGTGAGCTTTATACTTTGAAATAAATAATAAAAGCATGAATAAAAACGTTATCAATTATCAAGTATCAGTAATTTGTTTGTATCAATTTAAGAGCATAATGTCTAACTGACTTAAAAACCTGTCTTTCCTAACTTTATACTTTCCATTCGCGGCTTCGTGGGAAAGTTACCTAATTGCACAACTTGTTTAGCTATATGTATATACATATGAATGTATTTAAAAATAAGTAGTAAACTTCAAAACAAGAGCTACATTCATAATTATTTATAACTGGAGTACAATACGGAGACATTGATTTATATACTTATTTCAGAGATTGTTTAAATTGTTGAAATCAGCTTAAAATGTCTTCTATTACTATTAGTAAATGCAAACTAAATTAATGAAATCGATTAAAAAAATTATTTAGTAACCAGAATAATAATTTAGATGTATTATACGTATGATTTTCTCTTATAACTGAATTGATCCCATTATGAAATGATATTAAAATAAATATACCTTATGAATGTACCTTGTGAACACCAGCTTTAATCGTTTGTTTCCCCTACTTTTCGTGGTGAATCCATAAAGTAAACAAAACTGATACATTTCGAATGTAAACAAAGTCCGAAAAATATTGAAGTGAAAGTTCAATTAAAAATAAATAATATAATATACCAAAAAATACAATGAAGCCCTGTGCATTAGGATGCGAGAACTACCTCCATACATTTGGAACAAAAACTGACACCATGTATTTTCTTTTTTTTTTTATTTTTTTTTTTTCCATCACAGAGTACACAAAACAATACGTTCTCTAAGTGTTAACTCTCAGTATCGCTTTACACAGCAGATTTTGCTGCGCGACTAAGGATCATCTACCGATTTTGCATCTCACAGATTACATCAAATAAACAGTATTAATTATAGCATAGTGCATGGATCAAGTTTTTAAACTCCAATCGAGACAAGCTAAAATCAATTTCGTTGCAAAGTTCATTAAAAGTGTTTATACACCTTGTAATAGGTTCATTACAACCATAGTTGGTTCTATGCCTCTTATCATATAGTAAATTTCTCATCCGAAGAGATCTTTGGGGAGCATATATATTCATGAGAAAAAGTAAGTCTGGTGAATTTACACGGCAATTAATAATATCGCGGATGAACATGGCTGACGCTGCCTTACGCCTGAAACTTAAGGTTTGCAAGCCTATTATTTTACATCTATCGTCATATTTAGGGAGTTCTTCGAAGGAATACAATTTACGGACAGCATATCTCGTGAAATTTTTTTGTACTCTTTCGAATCTGAGTTCTTGTGGGAATCCCAAATGATGGAAGAATATTCTAAATACGGTCTGACTAACGAACAATAGATGGACTTAAGACTAGTTATATCCCGAAAATCTCTACTATTTCTTTTCAGAAAACCTAACATAGCATTAGACTTCGCAATTGTATAATCATAATGTGATGCAAAATTTAAGTTTGTATCAAAAATTACACCCAGATCTTTAACCTCTTCTAGGCGACTAAGTCTATGATCATTTATGAAATAATCATAGACAATCGGGGATGTAATTCGATATGCCGTAAAGATATTACATTTTTGAATATTCAGCTCTAGTCCATTGTGCTTGCACCATTCCACTAGTGCATGGATATCCAATTGGAAATTATTACAATCAGTTAAACTATTAACAGATAAATACAATTTAAAGTCGTCTGCGAATGTTAGAATTTTACAATATTTGCAAATTTCGTGAACATCGTTTATAAACAATAGAAAGAGTAATGGCCCCATATGGCTACCTTGTGGAACGCCCGATGTAACTTTTATTACTCGAGATCTAAAACTATCAATCATTACCAATTGCTTCCTGTCCTTTAAGTAATTGGAAAACCACTCTAACATTGACGAATGGAATCCCAAAGACTTTAGTTTGTTTAAAAGCAAAGTGTGATGTACTTTATCGAAGGCTTTCGAGAAATCGGTGTAAGTTTAGTATATATCTTAAATATCTTGTAGTTTCGTATCCAAATTTGCGCGGGCAACTTTTTCTACCCTTTTCATTTCGCGGTTTTTTCCCATATGATATGTTCTGTAATTAATTATTAATTTTATGCATCATCAATTATATTTGAAATGTAAGGTTTACTTAGGCATTAAATAGTAGTTTTTTCCTCTTAGCTGCATCATGCCCATTTTCATCCCTTATACTTATCTAACCCTATGTAGTCTTGGTATTAGAAATAAAACAGCTCTCTTTTTTCTGCTTGGTATACTTACGTATATGCATAACATACGTACTTATGTATCCCGACCTATAGTTTTTAATTGGGTAACTAATGTATTGTAATTGGATTTGCAAACAAATAAAACGTCAAATGAATAATCCACCTCATTTGCTTGGAGGGGAAGTCTATCAGCTGTCCGCCAGCTGCTCGCAAGAGCTCACACGTATTCACAGACAGGGGAGAAAAAGCGTATAAAAAACGCTGTCAGATGAAATCAAGGGGCAAGAGAGGTAGAAGTTGGATATCTCCTTGCTCTCTTATTTCAGATAGCAATATTCACATCATTGCCAAGATCTGCAATGTCAGAGACAAATATATTAAAAAGTGTTGGGGCGAGTACATTACCTTGAAGTAATCCATATGTAATATTTTGTACTGCGGATTTAACATTTTGTACTTTAACTATACATTTTCTTTTATCTAAAAAACTCTGTATGATTTTAACAGTTTCCTATGGAAAGTTTAATTTAATAAGTTTGTATATTAAAGCATCATGCCAAACCGTATCAAAGGCTTTTTCAATATCTAATAATACTAATCCAGTGGACTCTTTGGATTGAAATTTATGTTTTACATGTTTTTAATCCTAATGATTTGATGGTACGTACGTATTGTGAGAACGCCGAAACCCAAATTGATAGTCGGGGGGTATATTATTCACAGTTAAGTGATTGTCATTATTTTCTTTTATTATCTTTTATAATAGCTTGCTTAAGCTGCTTAGTAAACTTATTGGTCTATAACTGTTGACGTCGTCTTTTGGTTTACCAGGCTTGCCAAACTTTATTATGGTCTGAAAGAACAGTGTCTAACATTTACTTCTTGAATATAATTTCCAGTAAATGTGCTACGCCGTTAAAGCTTGATTCTGAAGATCCAATTTTAAATCACTGCTTTCATCGTGAATACGTACCGATGATTTAACTAGCTCAAGAACCACACCAAATAAAGTATTTTTGTGGATGTAACTCTAGTTCGGGATCCTCTTATAGTTGCTCATCTGCCCAAATGAGGCAAATATGTATTCAGTTAACCATTGATCAAGATATCAGCCTCATCACTGTACGAAATTCAGTGCGCAAAGTGCGGATCGTCATTAAGCTGTTGCCGAGCCCAAACGAATTTGAGCGCTGCTGTTGTTGAGGTATAAGTCTTTACATAATGATTTGTCAAGCAACTCTGAATAAGAATAATACGACATTATAATAGCATGTACGGGTGACAGATGACAAAAAAAAAAAAGAAACCTATTGACAAGAACAACTCTAAATGGATCACCCGTTATAAAGTCTGATGGCAGTGCGCAAATGGTTAAGACGATGTTCTAAATATTTTGCTAAAAATCTCGATTTGTCGTTTAATTAATTTATTTTTGTCAACAATGATCAACATATTGAATTAATTTGAAGTAAAAAAACAATTTTAGACAATTGCGGACTATAGCTGTAGCCCATGTCTCGGCAAAGGTGTGTCCGTCGACTCTTACGCTTGTGTCTAGGTTCAATTCGCACTGATAATCCTTAGAGAATATCTATAGCTTCTCAAACTTCCCCATTAGGAGTCGGCATATAACTGTAGATCGCTTACAACACTAGTGATTGGTGTAGAAGTGTCTCTCTCAGGCTAAAGCGCCACCCATTTGATGATTTTTTTAAAGACGACAACTGTGAAGTCTTGCTTCACAAATTAAACTAAATTCTTTGTTAATCCAACACAGTCAGTTTGTCAGTTTGACAGTCAGTCTCTGTTCGTGCCGGCGATTCGGACTTCGCGTAATTTTTGATCAACATGCAAATAATAATTATTATTAGAAATAATAGTTAAAGTGTTTGATAATCTCAATTGATAGGTTTTATTTTCCATTCATATCTTCAGTCAAAATGATTTGTTTTTACTACCATAATTTACATGTATGGACAGAATTGGTTGGGGTCGAAGGTAGGTTTAGTACACCCACGGGCACTAAAACAAACAAAACAAAAACACAACTGATAACGAGTTAATTGTGAACCCAATAGAGAGCATAATTATGAAGCACAAAAGCCATGCAGGTTCAATATCAAAATATGCATCATTTCGATTTTCTGGCTTACTTTTATTTAATTGAATACATTTATACAGTAACAAAATAAACCACCATATTCACAATCCTTCAGAGAAAGAAGGATTCCATCGCTTAATAACAGGTATCCGAAAAACTACTCATTGAATATCGAATGTAATTCAATCAGTTACAACTAATATTTACATCCTAAGCAGCCTGTTGCATACATACAGAAGAAACACTCACGTGTAAGGCCATCAAGTTAAGTTCAATGTCAACAGAAATGTGAAGAATCATCCTTACCTAACTTGACCTTTGACACATACCGTAGGATTTAACTGTACTTGTTCGTCAATATTTCGTAAATTGATGTGTTAGACGTTGAACCAAATGCAGTGAAATAAATAAATAATACATTCAGAGATAATTTTATGAAAATTAAAGCTTGAACCATTCCCCCTCAGTTTGTATTCCCAAAGAAGATGATTTGCTTACTAGAGAGTTGATCAAAGAAAGAAAAAAAGAAAGTCATATTTCATTACTAGGAAGTGGAATTGCACTACTAACATTCCTTGGGAAGCTTCTCTCAATTGGAATTAACCAAAAAATGCACAATACTATTGTCACAGATATACAAATAATTGTGTAACTACCCAGAAGTCAATAGTTATGGTTGCGTTCAATACTACTATTCGAAGAATCGAGAATATGGATATATAATTACTTCGTGTCCTTCCTTGTCCCTTCTGAAAGAACCACTGGCTTTGTCTCTTCCGCATCCTTCGTTGCCCATATCCCGTGTAATTCAGATTGGACACAGCTTTATTTCTAACGGTCTCGCAAACAACCTCTGGAAGACTACTTAGGCCAACAGAAAATCCAAAGTCGTTGCTAACAGTCTGACCGAATTTTCACTTTCTTCGTCATCGAAAAACAATGCCGACGGATATTTTTTGATTACTATTCAATTTAAAAAAAAAAAAAAACATAACTAAACAACAATCAACCACGGAGTATGAAACGATTGTAAAATAGCAATCGTTCAAGGATCGACATGTGACAGTTCAATGAGCTTATTGTAAAGCATTAGTGAATCGTCAAAAACGACGTCGTCCAGACGATTCAATTATTTTAGTGTTACACGAAGTAATACAATCGTCGAAACTACGTCCTCAAACGATCGTTGTCTTAAGCGATTAGAGCCCAGTTCTTCCCCAATTTCAATTGTCTTGACGTTGCTGTCCTGAAATACATCTTCTATATATACATAAAAATGTTGTGTACGTCGTTCCGAGATCTATGCATTTGAAAACTACTGAATCGTTTGAGCCGAAATTTCGACACGCTATAGAGTCAGGTATAAGCTTGGTTTTTATCCACTTTTTATGTCAATACTAAACTCATTGTTGAGGATGAATGCACGATGGCACACAAAAAATCACTGGAGCCTCTTGGTCGATCATTGCGGGATTTGCGTGGAACCGTTCAACCATTCGGAAATGCGTTGATATTGCGATCGACACCAGCGGACGAGATAAATGTTTGCCTGAAATGTTCAACATTGTGGCGACACGTACGTACATTGCAGTTGACGACGAATATGCGTGTCCAGTTGCAGAACGATGAATCAGCCGAGGTATTCTCACGACAGTTACTGGACATTGGGAACGGAAAGCTGCCAGTCAGTGAGACGTCAAGAAAAATATCGTTGCCAGAAAATGTTTGTAATTTGGTCACATCGAAAGAAGACCTTATATTCAAATCAACTATGGGAATCACGATTAGCTCAGCGAACGAGCTATCCTTGCCGCCAAGAGTAAAGACGTCTATCAACTTAATCATGTTATCCAATCCAGCATAGAAACTGAGGAAATTAGACACCGTTGTGGAGGCAGATGAAGCAGTTAATTACCCAACGGAATTTTTAAATTCACTCGATCTGCCTGGAATGCCACCACACATATTGGAATTGAAAATAGTTGTGCCAATTATCATGCTCCGGAATATTAATCAGCCAAAACTCTGCAACGGCACGCGACTCGCGGTCAAGAAATTGATGAACAACGTGGTGGAAGCAACGATCTTAACTGGACCTTTCAAAGGTGAAAATGTCCTCATTCCTAGAATTCCCATGATCCCGACTGATACACCGTTTCAATTCAAAACGGTTGCAGTTTTCCATTCGATTGGCATTCGCAATGGCAATTAATAAATCTCAAGATCAATCTGTGGAATTGTGTGGTTTTGATTTAGATGCGGATTGCTTTTCACACGGACAATTGTATGTTGCGTGTTCCCGTGTCGGTAAACCAGATAGCTTTTATATTTACGCAGCGAATGGAAAAACTAAAAATATTGTATACCCACAAGTATTACCAAATTAAACGTATTTAAAACTTATGCTATGTTGTGTTCCTCGTTTCTTATGCGTGCAACCACAATATGCCACAGCTAAGCGTGGCAGGTTACAGCTAGTATTTTTATAATTATTTTGCTAATACTTATTGACTATTTAATTTGTACATTTTTCTGGTTATTTTTCAACTTTTAAACACAACACACAAATGATGAATGACAAGATATATGCCATACTTACGTTAGAAAATTGTGCTCAGTAGCATTCAAAATGTATTTAAAATAAACGATAGGCGAGAAGGATGAACACCAGCACCGACTAACTGCCACCTAATCCGAGCAAAGGCGGGATAGTGGCAGAATCAGTGCTCTGCGCAGTCATTTCAACAGGTGACGCAAAGGACTTCATCGCTTAGGCCAAGCACATTTAGGTGTTTGACGAATGTGTAGTAGCCTGTTAGTATGCCGGTAAGTCGCCTGAAATCGATTCTTTCGAGGTAAAACAAGAATGCCGCTGTAGCCACGGACGCATGGTAGTCCCAGCGCAATTCGCAGTTTGGGTCATAAGAGTGAATCACCTGATCCTTGCCTAGGAAGTTCATCAGCGATGTCATTTTCTGTCATCCCGTGGTGGTAGGTGAGACGATAGTGATGGTCTTACATGAAGCAAATCATCGACAATATCATTGAATGACGTGAATCGAGTTGACGATAGTCGCCTGGCAAATGACGCCGTGAGAGCCCTGGATGCACAGGCACGCCGATTCAATTTGAACTGCTTTTATTTATCATGCAATCGACAAATTTAAACGTCTTGGAAAGGATGGTGTGATAATCTCGTACTCGAGACTGTGCTTCACCACAGCGCTTTGTTGACTTTGGGACGGTGGGTGTAGCCATAAATCATGGATCTATGAATATGAGTTCAAAACTAAGCAGCACATGTTATTTTCGCAATTATCCTCTGTTTCTTTGGAAAAAAAGTGGCATGCCGCCACTGCGTCAGATAAGATAGAACTGAGGCTTAAATTACTCTGAGTAGGAACAAAAGAATGGATCAACGATAGACCTTAATTCAACAGAAACTATGCAATTAAAGTTCGGGCATTCATGAGGTCAGTCAATGCGATAGCTTCAGGGTCGGTAATGAGTTGATGGACACTTCAGTTCCGCTTGACCGATGAAAAACATTTAAAATTATGATTTCTTCTTGAAAAGGCCTCCGCATTGAAACCTCCCAGGAAGCCGTAAAGCCTATGAATAACGAAATTCCGAATGAATTTCAGTCAAACGATGGGAGGAGGCATGTATTTGCGGCGACAATGAAGTTGACTGACCTCGTTCAAGCTGAAGAACCAGCGATCTGTGAATGATCAGCCATTCCACGATGACGATGGCACATTCGTGAATCCACTAAATTCAGCTGAATAACCCAAAGAAAGAGAACAACCAAATGTTTGGGCAAAAAACGCTGTTTGAAAGCTATGTGCGAACATCAAAACCATAATGACGACAATAAAATGTGAAATGAGAGCAAAACGGCGAAACAGATTGCGATAAATGATCACTTGTACGACAGAAACTAAATGCGGTTTCTCAGAACCAATCCGCATTTAGTTTCTGGACACAAGCTGCTGTCCAGAAACTAAATGCGGTTTCTCAGAACCAAACCGCATTTAGTTTCTGGACACCAGCTGCTGTCCAGAAACTAAATGCGGTTTCCCAGAACCAATCCGCATTTAGTTTCTGGACACTAGCTGCTGTCCAGAAACTAAATGCGGTTTCCCAGAACCAAACCGCATTTAGTTTCTGGACACCAGCTGCTGTCCAGAAACTAAATGCGGTTTCGCAGAACCAATCCGCATTTAGTTCCCGGATACTAGCTGCTGTCCAGAAACTAAATGCGGTTTCTCAGAACCAATCCGCATTTAGTTTCTGGACACTAGCTGCTGTCCAGAAACTAAATGCGGTTTCTCAGAACCAATCCGCATTTAGTTTCTGGACACTAGCTGCTGTCCAGAAACTAAATGCGGTTTCCCAGAACCAAACCGCATTTAGTTTCTGGACACCAGCTGCTGTCCAGAAACTAAATGCGGTTTCCCAGAACTAATCCGCATTTAGTTTCTGGACACTAGCTGCTGTCCAGAAACTAAATGCGGTTTCCCAGAACCAAACCGCATTTAGTTTCTGGACACCAGCTGCTGTCCAGAAACTAAATGCGGTTTCGCAGAACCAATCCGCATTTAGTTCCCGGATACTAGCTGCTGTCCAGAAACTAAATGCGGTTTCTCAGAACCAATCCGCATTTAGTTTCTGGACACTAGCTGCTGTCCAGAAACTAAATGCGGTTGCCCAGATCCAATCCGCATTCAGTTTCTGGACACAAGCTGCTGTCCAGAAACTAAATGCCGTTTTCCAGACACCAGCTGCTGTCCAGAAAATAAATGCGGTTTCTCAGAACCAATCCGCATTTAGTTTCTGGACACTAGCTGCTGGACACCAGCTGCTGTCCAGAAACTAAATGCGGTTTCTCAGAACCAATCCGCATTTAGTTTCTGGACACCAGCTGCTGGACACTAGCTGCTGTCCAGAAACTAAATGCGGTTTCCCAGAACCAATCCGCATTTAGTTTCTGGACACAAGCTGCTGTCCAGAAACTAAATGCGGTTTCCCAGAACCAATCCGCATTTAGTTTCTGGACACCAGCTGCTGTCCAGAAACTATATGCGGTTTCCCAGAACCAATCCGCATTTAGTTTCTGGACACCAGCTGCCAGCTGCCAGCTGTCCAGAAACTAAATGCGGTTTCCCAGAACCAATCCGCATTTAGTTTCTGGACACTAGCTGCTGTCCAGAAACTAAATGCGGTTTCCCAGAACCAATCCGCATTTAGTTTCTGGACACCAGCTGCTGGACACTAGCTGCTGTCCAGAAACTAAATGCGGTTTCCCAGAACCAATCCGCATTTAGTTTCTGGACACTAGCTGCTGTCCAGAAACTAAATGCGGTTTCCCAGAACCAATCCGCATTTAGTTTCTGGACACCAGCTGCTGTCCAGAAACTATATGCGGTTTCCCAGAACCAATCCGCATTTAGTTTCTGGACACCAGCTGCCAGCTGCCAGCTGTCCAGAAACTAAATGCGGTTTCCCAGAACCAATCCGCATTTAGTTTCTGGACACTAGCTGCTGTCCAGAAACTAAATGCGGTTTCCCAGAACCAAACCGCATTTAGTTTCTGGACACCAGCTGCTGTCCAGAAACTAAATGCGGTTTCCCAGAACCAATCCGCATTTAGTTTCTGGACACTAGCTGCTGTCCAGAAACTAAATGCGGTTTCCCAGAACCAAACCGCATTTAGTTTCTGGACACCAGCTGCTGTCCAGAAACTAAATGCGGTTTCGCAGAACCAATCCGCATTTAGTTCCCGGATACTAGCTGCTGTCCAGAAACTAAATGCGGTTTCTCAGAACCAATCCGCATTTAGTTTCTGGACACTAGCTGCTGTCCAGAAACTAAATGCGGTTGCCCAGAACCAATCCGCATTTAGTTTCTGGACACCAGCTGCTGGACACTAGCTGCTGTCCAGAAACTAAATGCGGTTTCTCAGAACCAAACCGCATTTAGTTTCTGGACACCAGCTGCTGTCCAGAAACTAAATGCGGTTTCCCAGAACCAATCCGCATTTAGTTTCTGGACACTAGCTGCTGTCCAGAAACTAAATGCGGTTGCCCAGAACCAATCCGCATTTAGTTTCTGGACACCAGCTGCTGGACACTAGCTGCTGTCCAGAAACTAAATGCGGTTTCTCAGAACCAAACCGCATTTAGTTTCTGGACACCAGCTGCTGTCCAGAAACTAAATGCGGTTTCCCAGAACCAATCCGCATTTAGTTTCTGGACACTAGCTGCTGTCCAGAAACTAAATGCGGTTTCCCAGAACCAAACCGCATTTAGTTTCTGGACACCAGCTGCTGTCCAGAAACTAAATGCGGTTTCCCAGAACCAATCCGCATTTAGTTTCTGGACACCAGCTGCCAGCTGCCAGCTGTCCAGAAACTAAATGCGGTTTCCCAGAACCAATCCGCATTTAGTTTCTGGACACTAGCTGCTGTCCAGAAACTAAATGCGGTTTCCCAGAACCAATCCGCATTTAGTTTCTGGACACCAGCTGCTGTCCAGAAACTATATGCGGTTTCCCAGAACCAATCCGCATTTAGTTTCTGGACACCAGCTGCCAGCTGCCAGCTGTCCAGAAACTAAATGCGGTTTCCCAGAACCAATCCGCATTTAGTTTCTGGACACTAGCTGCTGTCCAGAAACTAAATGCGGTTTCCCAGAACCAATCCGCATTTAGTTTCTGGACACCAGCTGCTGGACACTAGCTGCTGTCCAGAAACTAAATGCGGTTTCCCAGAACCAATCCGCATTTAGTTTCTGGACACCAGCTGCCAGCTGCCAGCTGTCCAGAAACTAAATGCGGTTTCCCAGAACCAATCCGCATTTAGTTTCTGGACACTAGCTGCTGTCCAGAAACTAAATGCGGTTTCCCAGAACCAAACCGCATTTAGTTTCTGGACACCAGCTGCTGTCCAGAAACTAAATGCGGTTTCCCAGAACCAATCCGCATTTAGTTTCTGGACACTAGCTGCTGTCCAGAAACTAAATGCGGTTTCCCAGAACCAAACCGCATTTAGTTTCTGGACACCAGCTGCTGTCCAGAAACTAAATGCGGTTTCGCAGAACCAATCCGCATTTAGTTCCCGGATACTAGCTGCTGTCCAGAAACTAAATGCGGTTTCTCAGAACCAATCCGCATTTAGTTTCTGGACACTAGCCGCTGTTCAGAAACTAAATGCGGTTTCCAAGAACTAATTCGCATTTAGTTTCTGGACACCAGCTGCTGTCCAGAAAATAAATGCGGTTTCTCAGAACCAATCCGCATTTAGTTTCTGGACACCAGCTGCTGGACACTAGCTGCTGTCCAGAAACTAAATGCGGTTTCCCAGAACCAATCCGCATTTAGTTTCTGGACACCAGCTGCTGTCCAGAAACTATATGCGGTTTCCCAGAACCAATCCGCATTTAGTTTCTGGACACCAGCTGCTGGACACTAGCTGCTGTCCAGAAACTAAATGCGGTTTCCCAGAACCAATCCGCATTTAGTTTCTGGACACTAGCTGCTGTCCAGAAACTAAATGCGGTTTCCCAGAACCAATCCGCATTTAGTTTCTGGACACCAGCTGCTGTCCAGAAACTAAATGCGGTTTCCCAGATCCAATCCGCATTCAGTTTCTGGACACAAGCTGCTGTCCAGAAACTAAATGCCGTTTCCCACACACCAGCTGCTGTCCAGAAAATAAATGCGGTTTCTCAGAACCAATCCGCATTTAGTTTCTGGACACTAGCTGCTGGACACCAGCTGCTGTCCAGAAACTAAATGCGGTTTCTCAGAACCAATCCGCATTTAGTTTCTGGACACCAGCTGCTGGACACTAGCTGCTGTCCAGAAACTAAATGCGGTTTCCCAGAACCAATCCGCATTTAGTTTCTGGACACTAGCTGCTGTCCAGAAACTAAATGCGGTTTCCCAGAACCAATCCGCATTTAGTTTCTGGACACCAGCTGCTGGACACTAGCTGCTGTCCAGAAACTAAATGCGGTTTCCCAGAACCAATCCGCATTTAGTTTCTGGACACCAGCTGCTGTCCAGAAACTATATGCGGTTTCCCAGAACCAATCCGCATTTAGTTTCTGGACACCAGCTGCCAGCTGCCAGCTGTCCAGAAACTAAATGCGGTTTCCCAGAACCAATCCGCATTTAGTTTCTGGACACTAGCTGCTGTCCAGAAACTAAATGCGGTTTCCCAGAACCAATCCGCATTTAGTTTCTGGACACCAGCTGCCAGCTGCCAGCTGTCCAGAAACTAAATGCGGTTTCCCAGAACCAATCCGCATTTAGTTTCTGGACACCAGCTGCTGGACACTAGCTGCTGTTCAGAAACTAAATGCGGTTTCCCAGAACCAATCCGCATTTAGTTTCTGGACACCAGCTGCTGTCCAGAAACTAAATGCGGTTTCCCAGAACCAATCCGCATTTAGTTTCTGGACACTAGCTGCTGTCCAGAAACTAAATGCGGTTTCCCAGAACCAATCCGCATTTAGTTTCTGGACACCAGCTGCTGGACACTAGCTGCTGTCCAGAAACTAAATGCGGTTTCCCAGAACCAATCCGCATTTAGTTTCTGGACACCAGCTGCTGTCCAGAAACTAAATGCGGTTTCCCAGAACTAATCCGCATTTAGTTTCTGGACACTAGCTGCTGTCCAGAAACTAAATGCGGTTTCCCAGAACCAATCCGCATTTAGTTTCTGGACACCAGCTGCCAGCTGCCAGCTGTCCAGAAACTAAATGCGGTTTCCCAGAACCAATCCGCATTTATTTTCTGGACACCCGCTGCTGGACACTAGCTGCTAGAAACTAAATGCGGTTTCTCAGAACCAATCCGCATTTAGTTTCTGGACACCAGCTGCTGTCCAGAAACTAAATGCGGTTTCCCAGAACCAATCCGCATTTAGTTTCTGGACACCAGCTGCTGTCCAGAAACTAAATGCGGTTTCCCAGAACTAATCCGCATTTAGTTTCTGGACACTAGCTGCTGTCCAGAAACTAAATGCGGTTTCCCAGAACCAATCCGCATTTAGTTTCTGGACACCAGCTGCTGGACACTAGCTGCTAGAAACTAAATGCGGTTTCTCAGAACCAATCCGCATTTAGTTTCTGGACACCAGCTGCTGTCCAGAAACTAAATGCGGTTTCCCAGAACTAATCCGCATTTAGTTTCTGGACACTAGCTGCTGTCCAGAAACTAAATGCGGTTTCCCAGAACCAATCCGCATTTAGTTTCTGGACACCAGCTGCCAGCTGCCAGCTGTCCAGAAACTAAATGCGGTTTCCCAGAACCAATCCGCATTTATTTTCTGGACACCCGCTGCTGGACACTAGCTGCTAGAAACTAAATGCGGTTTCTCAGAACCAATCCGCATTTAGTTTCTGGACACCAGCTGCTGTCCAGAAACTAAATGCGGTTTCCCAGAACCAATCCGCATTTAGTTTCTGGACACCAGCTGCTGGACACTAGCTGCTGTCCAGAAACTAAATGCGGTTTCCCAGAACCAATCCGCATTTAGTTTCTGGACACCAGCTGCTGTCCAGAAACTAAATGCGGTTTCCCAGAACTAATCCGCATTTAGTTTCTGGACACTAGCTGCTGTCCAGAAACTAAATGCGGTTTCCCAGAACCAATCCGCATTTAGTGTCTGGACACCAGCTGCTGTCCAGAAACTAAATGCGGTTTCCCAGAACTAATCCGCATTTAGTTTCTGGACACTAGCTGCTGTCCAGAAACTAAATGCGGTTTCCCAGAACCAATCCGCATTTAGTTTCTGGACACCAGCTGCTGTCCAGAAACTAAATGCGGTTTCCCAGAACCAATCCGCATTTAGTTTCTGGACACCAGCTGCTGTCCAGAAACTATATGCGCTTTCCCAGAACCAATCCGCATTTAGTTTCTGGACACCAGCTGCTGTCCAGAAACTAAATGCGGTTTCCCAGAACCAATCCGCATTTAGTTTCTGGACACCAGCTGCTGGACACTAGCTGCCGTCCAGAAACTAAATGCGGTTTCCCAGAAATAATCCGAATTTAGTTTCTGGACACCAGCTGCTGTCCAGAAACTAAATGCGGTTTCCCAGAACCAATCCGCATTTAGTTTCTGGACACCAGCTGCTTGACACTAGCTGCTGTCCAGAAACTAAATGCGGTTTCCCAGAACCAATCCGCATTTAGTTTCTGGACACCAGCTGCTGTCCAGAAACTAAATGCGGTTTCCCAGAGCCAATCCGCATTTAGTTTCTGGACACCAGCTGCTGTCCAGAAACTAAATGCGGTTTCCCAGAACCAATCCGCATTTAGTTTCTGGACACCAGCTGCTGTCCAGAAACTAAATGCGGTTTCTCAGAACCAATCCGCATTTAGTTTCTGGACAGCAGCTAGTGTCCAGAAACTAAATGCTGGTGTGCCCAGAATGCAGCTAGTGTCCAGAAACTAAATGCGGATTGGTTCTGGGAAACCGCATTTAGTTTCTGGACAGCAGCCGGTGTCCAGAAACTAAATGCGGATTGGTTCTGGGAAGCCGCATTTAGTTTCTGGACAGCAGCTAGTGTCCAGAAACTAAATGCGGATTGGTTCTGGGAAACCGCATTTAGTTTCTGGACAGCAGCTAGTGTCCAGAAACTAAATGCGGATTGGTTCTGAGAAACCGCATTTAGTTTCTGGACAGCAGCTGGTGTCCAGAAACTAAATGCGGATTGGTTCTGAGAAACCGCATTTAGTTTCTGGACAGCAGCTAGTGTCAGAAGCTAGTGTCTGGACAGCAGCTGGTGTCCAGAAACTAAATGCGGATTGGTTCTGGGAAACCGCATTTAGTTTCTGGACAGCAGTTGGTGTCCAGAAACTAAATGCGGATTGGTTCTGGGAAACCGCATTTAGTTTCTGGACAGCAGCCGGTGTCCAGAAACTAAATGCGGATTGGTTCTGGGAAACCGCATTTAGTTTCTGGACAGCAGCCGGTGTCCAGAAACTAAATGCGGATTGGTTCTGGGAAGCCGCATTTAGTTTCTGGACAGCAGCTAGTGTGCAGAAACTAAATGCGGATTGGTTGTGGGAAACCGCATTTAGTTTCTGGACAGCAGCTAGTGTCCAGAAACTAAATGCGGATTGGTTCTGAGAAACCGCATTTAGTTTCTGGACAGCAGCTAGTGTCCAGAAACTAAATGCGGATTGGTTCTGGGAAACCGCATTTAGTTTCTGGACAGCAGCCGGTGTCCAGAAACTAAATGCGGATTGGTTCTGGGAAGCCGCATTTAGTTTCTGGACAGCAGCTAGTGTCCAGAAACTAAATGCGGATTAATTCTGGGAAACCGCATTTAGTTTCTGGACAGCAGCCGGTGTCCAGAAACTAAATGCGGATTGGTTCTGGGAAGCCGCATTTAGTTTCTGGACAGCAGCTAGTGTCCAGAAACTAAATGCGGATTGGTTCTGAGAAACCGCATTTAGTTTCTGGACAGCAGCTAGTGTCCAGAAACTAAATGCGGATTGGTTCTGAGAAACCGCATTTAGTTTCTGGACAGCAGCTAGTGTCCAGAAACTAAATGCTGGTGTCCAGAAACTAAATGCGGATTGGTTCTGGGAAACCGCATTTAGTTTCTGGACAGCAGCTAGTGTCCAGAAACTAAATGCTGGTGTCCAGAAACTAAATGCGGATTGGTTCTGGGAAACCGCATTTAGTTTCTGGACAGCAGCTGGTGTCCAGAAACTAAATGCGGATTGGTTCTGAGAAACCGCATTTAGTTTCTGGACAGCAGCGAGTGTCCAGAAACTAAATGCGGATTGGTTCTGAGAAACCGCATTTAGTTTCTGGACAGCAGCTGGTGTCCAGCAGCTAGTGTCCAGAAACTAAATGCGGATTGGTTCTGAGAAACCGCATTTAGTTTCTGGACAGCAGCTAGTGTCCAGAAACTAAATGCGGATTGGTTCTGAGAAACCGCATTTAGTTTCTGGACAGCAGCTAGTGTCCAGAAACTAAATGCTGGTGTCCAGAAACTAAATGCGGTTTCCCAGAACCAATCCGCATTTAGTTTCTGGACACAGAACCAATCCGCATTTAGTTTCTGGACACCAGCTGCTGTCCAGAAACTAAATGCGGTTTCCCAGAACCAATCCGCATTTAGTTTCTGGACACCAGCATTTAGTTCCTGGACACTAGCTGCTGTCCAGAAACTAAATGCGGCTTCCCAGAACTAATCCGCATTTAGTTTCTGGACACTAGCTGCTGTCCAGAAACTAAATGCGGTTTCTCAGAACCAATCCGCATTTAGTTTCTGGACACCAGCTGCTGTTCAGAAACTTAAATGCGGTTTCCCAAAACCAATCCGCATTTAGTTTCTGGACACCAGCATTTAGTTTCTGGACACTAGCTGCTGTCCAGAAACTAAATGCGGTTTCTCAGAACCAATCCGCATTTAGTTTCTGGACACTAGCTGCTGTCCAGAAACTAAATGCGGTTTCCCAGAACAAATCCGCATTTAGTTTCTGGACACCAGCATTTAGTTTCTGGACACTAGCTGCTGTCCAGAAACTAAATGCGGCTTCCCAGAACCAATCCGCATTTAGTTTCTGGACACCGGCTGCTGTCCAGAAACTAAATGCGGTTTCCCAGAACCAATCCGCATTTAGTTTCTGGACACTAGCTGCTGTCCAGAAACTAAATGCGGCTTCCCAGAACCAATCCGCATTTAGTTTCTGGACACTAGCTGCTGTCCAGAAACTAAATGCGGTTTCCCAGAACAAATCCGCATTTAGTTTCTGGACACCAGCATTTAGTTTCTGGACACTAGCTGCTGTCCAGAAACTAAATGCGGTTTCCCAGAACCAATCCGCATTTAGTTTCTGGACACCAGCATTTAGTTTCTGGACACTAGCTGCTGTCCAGAAACTAAATGCGGTTTCCCAGAACCAATCCGCATTTAGTTTCTGGACACCAGCTGCTGTCCAGAAACTTAAATGCGGTTTCCCAAAACCAATCCGCATTTAGTTTCTGGACACCAGCATTTAGTTTCTGGACACTAGCTGCTGTCCAGAAACTAAATGCGGTTTCACAGAACCAATCCGCATTTAGTTTCTGGACACCAGCATTTAGTTTCTGGACACTAGCTGCTGTCCAGAAACTAAATGCGGTTTCCCAGAACCAATCCGCATTTAGTTTCTGGACACCAGCATTTAGTTTCTGGACACTAGCTGCTGTCCAGAAACTAAATGCGGTTTCCCAGAAACAAACCGCATTTAGTTTCTGGACACTACCTGCTGTCCAGAAACTAAATGCGGTTTCTCAGAACCAATCCGCATTTAGTTTCTGGACACCAGCTGCTGTCCAGAAACTAAATGCGGTTTCTCAGAACCAATCCGCATTTAGTTTCTGGACACCAGCATTTAGTTTCTGGACACTAGCTGCTGTCCAGAAACTAAATGCGGTTTCTCAGAACCAATCCGCATTTAGTTTCTGGACACTAGCTGCTGTCCAGAAACTAAATGCGGTTTCTCAGAACCAATCCGCATTTAGTTTCTGGACACCGGCTGCTGTCCAGAAACTTAATGCGGTTTCTCCGAACCAATCAGCATTTAGTTTCTGGAAACCAGCTGCTGTCCAGAAACTAAATGCGGTTTCCCAGAACCAATCCGCATTTAGTTTCTGGACACCAGCAATTAGTTTTTGGACACTAGCTGCTGTCCAGAAACTAAATGCGGTTTCACAGAACCAATCCGCATTTAGTTTCTGGACACCAGTATTTAGTTTCTGGACACCAGCGGCTGTCCAGGAACTAAATGCGGTTTCTCAGAACCAATCCGCATTTAGTTTCTGGACACTAGCTGCTGTCCAGAAACTAAATGCGGCTTCCCAGAACCAATCCGCATTTAGTTTCTGGACACCGGCTGCTGTCCAGAAACTAAATGCGGTTTCCCAGAACCAATCCGCATTTAGTTTCTGGACACTAGCTGCTGTCCAGAAACTAAATGCGGCTTCCCAGAACCAATCCGCATTTAGTTTCTGGACACCGGCTGCTGTCCAGAAACTAAATGCGGTTTCCCAGAACCAATCCGCATTTAGTTTCTGGACACTAGCTGCTGTCCAGAAACTAAATGCGGCTTCCCAGAACCAATCCGCATTTAGTTTCTGGACACTAGCTGCTGTCCAGAAACTAAATGCGGTTTCCCAGAACAAATCCGCATTTAGTTTCTGGACACCAGCATTTAGTTTCTGGACACTAGCTGCTGTCCAGAAACTAAATGCGGTTTCCCAGAACCAATCCGCATTTAGTTTCTGGACACCAGCATTTAGTTTCTGGACACTAGCTGCTGTCCAGAAACTAAATGCGGTTTCCCAGAACCAATCCGCATTTAGTTTCTGGACACCAGCTGCTGTCCAGAAACTTAAATGCGGTTTCCCAAAACCAATCCGCATTTAGTTTCTGGACACCAGCATTTAGTTTCTGGACACTAGCTGCTGTCCAGGAACTAAATGCGGTTTCTCAGAACCAATCCGCATTCAGTTTCTGGACACCAGCTGCTGTCCAGAAACTAAATGCGGTTTCTCAGAACCAATCCGCATTTAGTTTCTGGACACTAGCTGCTGTCCAGAAACTAAATGCGGCTTCCCAGAACCAATCCGCATTTAGTTTCTGGACACTAGCTGCTGTCCAGAAACTAAATGCGGTTTCCCAGAACAAATCCGCATTTAGTTTCTGGACACCAGCATTTAGTTTCTGGACACTAGCTGCTGTCCAGAAACTAAATGCGGTTTCCCAGAACCCAGAACCAATCCGCATTTAGTTTCTGGACACCAGCTGCTGTCCAGAAACTAAATGCAGCTTCCCAGAACCAATCCGCATTTAGTTTCTGGACACCAGCTGCTGTCCAGAAACTAAATGCGGTTTCCCAGAACCAATCCGCATTTAGTTTCTGGACACCAGCTGCTGTCCAGAAACTAAATGCGGTTTCTCAGAACCAATCCGCATTTAGTTTCTGGACGCCAGCTGCTGTCCAGAAACTAAATGCGGTTTCCCAGAACCAATCCGCATTTAGTTTCTGGACACCAGCATTTAGTTTCTGGACACTAGCTGCTGTCCAGAAACTAAATGCGGTTTCCCAGAACCAATCCGCATTTAGTTTCTGGACACCAGCATTTAGTTTCTGGACACTAGCTGCTGTCCAGAAACTAAATGCGGTTTCCCAGAACCAATCCGCATTTAGTTTCTGGACACCAGCTGCTGTCCAGAAACTAAATGCGGTTTCTCAGAACCAATCCGCATTTAGTTTCTGGACGCCAGCTGCTGTCCAGAAACTAAATGCGGTTTCCCAGAACCAATCCGCATTTAGTTTCTGGACACCAGCATTTAGTTTCTGGACACTAGCTGCTGTCCAGAAACTAAATGCGGTTTCTCAGAACCAATCCGCATTTAGTTTCTGGACACTAGCTGCTGTCCAGAAACTAAATGCGGCTTCCCAGAACCAATCCGCATTTAGTTTCTGTACACCAGCTGCTGTCCAGAAACTAAATGCGGTTTCTCAGAACCAATCCGCATTTAGTTTCTGGACGCCAGCTGCTGTCCAGAAACTAAATGCGGTTTCCCAGAACCAATCCGCATTTAGTTTCTGGACACTAGCTGCTGGACACCAGCTGCTGTCCAGAAACTAAATGCGGTTTCCCAGAACCAATCCGCATTTAGTTTCTGGACACCAGCTGCTGTCCAGAAACTAAATGCGGTTTCCCAGAACCAATCCGCATTTAGTTTCTGGACACTAGCTGCTGTCCAGAAACTAAATGCGGTTTCTCAGAACCAATCCGCATTTAGTTTCTGGACACTAGCTGCTGTCCAGAAACTAAATGCGGTTTCCCAGAAATAATCCGCATTTAGTTTCTGGACACTAGCTGCTGTCCAGAAACTAAATGCGGTTTCTCAGAACCAATCCGCATTTAGTTTCTGGACACTAGCTGCTGTCCAGAAACTAAATGCGGTTTCCCAGAACCAATCCGCATTTAGTTTCTGGACACTAGCTGCTGTCCAGAAACTAAATGCGGCTTCCCAGAACCAATCCGCATTTAGTTTCTGGACACCAGCTGCTGTCCAGAAACTAAATGCGGTTTCCCAGAACCAATCCGCATTTAGTTTCTGGACACCAGCGGCTGTCCAGGAACTAAATGCGGTTTCCCAGAACCAATCCGCATTTAGTTTCTGGACACCAACTGCTGTCCAGAAACTAAATGCGGTTTCTCAGAACCAATCCGCATTTAGTTTCTGGACACTAGCTGCTGTCCAGAAACTAAATGCGGTTTCACAGAACCAATCCGCACTTAGTTTCTGGACACTAGCTGCTGTCCAGAAACTAAATGCGGTTTCCCAGAACCAATCCGCATTTAGTTTCTGGACACCAGCTGCTGTCCAGAAACTAAATGCGGTTTAACAGAACCAATCCGCATTTAGTTTCTGGACACCGGCTGCTGTCCAGAAACTAAATGCGGTTTCCCAGAACCAATCCGCATTTAGTTTCTGGACACTAGCTGCTGTCCAGAAACTAAATGCGGTTTCCCAGAACCAATCCGCATTTAGTTTCTGGACACCAGCATTTAGTTTCTGGACACTAGCTGCTGTCCAGAAACTAAATGCGGTTTCTCAGAACCAATCCGCATTTAGTTTCTGGACACTAGCTGCTGTCCAGAAACTAAATGCGGTTTCTCAGAACCAATCCGCATTTAGTTTCTGGACACTAGCTGCTGTCCAGAAACTAAATGCGGTTTCTCAGAACCAATCCGCATTTAGTTTCTGGACACTAGCTGCTGTCCAGAAACTAAATGCGGCTTCCCAGAACCAATCCGCATTTAGTTTCTGGACACTAGCTGCTGTCCAGAAACTAAATGCGGTTTCCCAGAAATAATCCGCATTTAGTTTCTGGACACCGGCTGCTGTCCAGAAACTAAATGCGGTTTCCCAGAACCAATCCAGCAGCTAGTGTCCAGAAACTAAATGCGGTTTCCCAGAACCAATCCGCATTTAGTTTCTGGACACTAGCTGCTGTCCAGAAACTAAATGCGGCTTCCCAGAACCAATCCGCATTTAGTTTCTGGACACTAGCTGCTGTCCAGAAACTAAATGCGGTTTCCCAGAAATAATCCGCATTTAGTTTCTGGACACTAGCTGCTGTCCAGAAACTAAATGCGGTTTCTCAGAACCAATCCGCATTTAGTTTCTGGACACTAGCTGCTGTCCAGAAACTAAATGCGGTTTCTCAGAACCAATCCGCATTTAGTTTCTGGACACTAGCTGCTGTCCAGAAACTAAATGCGGTTTCTCAGAACCAATCCGCATTTAGTTTCTGGACACTAGCTGCTGTCCAGAAACTAAATGCGGCTTCCCAGAACCAATCCGCATTTAGTTTCTGGACACTAGCTGCTGTCCAGAAACTAAATGCGGTTTCCCAGAAATAATCCGCATTTAGTTTCTGGACACTAGCTGCTGTCCAGAAACTAAATGCGGTTTCTCAGAACCAATCCGCATTTAGTTTCTGGACACTAGCTGCTGTCCAGAAACTAAATGCGGTTTCTCAGAACCAATCCGCATTTAGTTTCTGGACACTAGCTGCTGTCCAGAAACTAAATGCGGTTTCTCAGAACCAATCCGCATTTAGTTTCTGGACACTAGCTGCTGTCCAGAAACTAAATGCGGCTTCCCAGAACCAATCCGCATTTAGTTTCTGGACACTAGCTGCTGTCCAGAAACTAAATGCGGTTTCCCAGAAATAATCCGCATTTAGTTTCTGGACACTAGCTGCTGTCCAGAAACTAAATGCGGTTTCTCAGAACCAATCCGCATTTAGTTTCTGGACACTAGCTGCTGTCCAGAAACTAAATGCGGTTTCCCAGAACCAATCCGCATTTAGTTTCTGGACACCAGCGGCTGTCCAGGAACTAAATGCGGTTTCCCAGAACCAATCCGCATTTAGTTTCTGGACACCAACTGCTGTCCAGAAACTAAATGCGGTTTCTCAGAACCAATCCGCATTTAGTTTCTGGACACTAGCTGCTGTCCAGAAACTAAATGCGGTTTCTCAGAACCAATCCGCATTTAGTTTCTGGACACTAGCTGCTGTCCAGAAACTAAATGCGGTTTCTCAGAACCAATCCGCATTTAGTTTCTGGACACTAGCTGCTGTCCAGAAACTAAATGCGGCTTCCCAGAACCAATCCGCATTTAGTTTCTGGACACTAGCTGCTGTCCAGAAACTAAATGCGGTTTCCCAGAAATAATCCGCATTTAGTTTCTGGACACCGGCTGCTGTCCAGAAACTAAATGCGGTTTCCCAGAACCAATCCGCATTTAGTTTCTGGACACTAGCTGCTGTCCAGAAACTAAATGCGGTTTCCCAGAACCAATCCGCATTTAGTTTCTGGACACTAGCTGCTGTCCAGAAACTAAATGCGGCTTCCCAGAACCAATCCGCATTTAGTTTCTGGACACTAGCTGCTGTCCAGAAACTAAATGCGGTTTCCCAGAAATAATCCGCATTTAGTTTCTGGACACTAGCTGCTGTCCAGAAACTAAATGCGGTTTCTCAGAACCAATCCGCATTTAGTTTCTGGACACTAGCTGCTGTCCAGAAACTAAATGCGGTTTCTCAGAACCAATCCGCATTTAGTTTCTGGACACTAGCTGCTGTCCAGAAACTAAATGCGGTTTCTCAGAACCAATCCGCATTTAGTTTCTGGACACTAGCTGCTGTCCAGAAACTAAATGCGGCTTCCCAGAACCAATCCGCATTTAGTTTCTGGACACTAGCTGCTGTCCAGAAACTAAATGCGGTTTCCCAGAAATAATCCGCATTTAGTTTCTGGACACTAGCTGCTGTCCAGAAACTAAATGCGGTTTCTCAGAACCAATCCGCATTTAGTTTCTGGACACTAGCTGCTGTCCAGAAACTAAATGCGGTTTCCCAGAACCAATCCGCATTTAGTTTCTGGACACCAGCGGCTGTCCAGGAACTAAATGCGGTTTCCCAGAACCAATCCGCATTTAGTTTCTGGACACCAACTGCTGTCCAGAAACTAAATGCGGTTTCTCAGAACCAATCCGCATTTAGTTTCTGGACACTAGCTGCTGTCCAGAAACTAAATGCGGTTTCACAGAACCAATCCGCACTTAGTTTCTGGACACTAGCTGCTGTCCAGAAACTAAATGCGGTTTCCCAGAACCAATCCGCATTTAGTTTCTGGACACCAGCTGCTGGCCAGAAACTAAATGCGGTTTAACAGAACCAATCCGCATTTAGTTTCTGGACACCAGCTGCTGTCCAGAAACTAAATGCGGTTTCTCAGAACCAATCCGCATTTAGTTTCTGGACACTAGCTGCTGTCCAGAAACTAAATGCGGTTTCTCAGAACCAATCCGCATTTAGTTTCTGGACACCAGCATTTAGTTTCTGGACACTAGCTGCTGTCCAGAAACTAAATGCGGTTTCCCAGAACCAATCCGCATTTAGTTTCTGGACACCAGCTGCTGTCCAGAAACTAAATGCGGTTTCCCAGAACCAATCCGCATTTAGTTTCTGGACACCAGCTGCTGTCCAGAAACTAAATGCGGTTCCTCAGAACCAATCCGCATTTAGTTTCTGGACACCAGCTGCTGTCCAGAAACTAAATGCGGTTTCTCAGAACCAATCCGCATTTAGTTTCTGGACACCAGCTGCTGTCCAGAAACTAAATGCGGTTTCTCAGAACCAATCCGCATTTAGTTTCTGGACACCAGCTGCTGTCCAGAAACTAAATGCGGTTCCTCAGAACCAATCCGCATTTAGTTTCTGGACACTAGCTGCTGTCCAGAAACTAAATGCGGTTTCACAGAACCAATCCGCATTTAGTTTCTGGACACTAGCTGCTGTCCAGAAACTAAATGCGGTTCCTCAGAACCAATCCGCATTTAGTTTCTGGACACTAGCTGCTGTCCAGAAACTAAATGCGGTTTCCCAGAACCAATCCGCATTTAGTTTCTGGACACCAGCATTTAGTTTCTGGACACTAGCTGCTGACCAGAAACTAAATGCGGCTTCCCAGAACCAATCCGCATTTAGTTTCTGGACACCAGCTGCTGTCCAGAAACTAAATGCGGTTTCTCAGAAACAATCCGCATTTAGTTTCTGGACACCAGCATTTAGTTTCTGGACACTAGCTGCTGTCCAGAAACTAAATGCGGTTTCCCAGAACCAATCCGCATTTAGTTTCTGGACACCAGCTGCTGTCCAGAAACTAAATGCGGTTTCTCAGAACCAATCCGCATTTAGTTTCTGGACACTAGCTGCTGTCCAGAAACTAAATGCGGTTTCTCAGAACCAATCCGCATTTAGTTTCTGGACACCAGCTGCTGTCCAGAAACTAAATGCGGTTTCTCAGAACCAATCCGCATTTAGTTTCTGGACACTAGCTGTTGTCCAGAAACTAAATGCGGTTTCTCAGAACCAATCCGCATTTAGTTTCTGGACACTAGCTGCTGTCCAGAAACTAAATGCGGTTTCCCAGAACCAAACCGCATTTAGTTTCTGGACACTAGCTGCTGTCCAGAAACTAAATGCGGTTTCCCAGAACCAATCCGCATTTAGTTTCTGGACACCAGCTGCTGTCCAGGAACTAAATGCGGTTTCCCAGAACCAATCCGCATTTAGTTTCTGGACACCGGCTGCTGTCCAGAAACTTAATGCGGTTTCTCCGAACCAATCAGCATTTAGTTTCTGGAAACCAGCTGCTGTCCAGAAACTAAATGCGGTTTCCCAGAACCAATCCGCATTTAGTTTCTGGACACCAGCAATTAGTTTTTGGACACTAGCTGCTGTCCAGAAACTAAATGCGGTTTCACAGAACCAATCCGCATTTAGTTTCTGGACACCAGCATTTAGTTTCTGGACACTAGCTGCTGTCCAGAAACTAAATGCGGTTTCTCAGAACCAATCCGCATTTAGTTTCTGGACACCAGCTGCTGTCCAGAAACTAAATGCGGTTTCTCAGAACCAATCCGCATTTAGTTTCTGGACACCAGCATTTAGTTTCTGGACACTAGCTGCTGTCCAGAAACTAAATGCGGTTTCTCAGAACCAATCCGCATTTAGTTTCTGGACACTAGCTGCTGTCCAGAAACTAAATGCGGTTTCTCAGAACCAATCCGCATTTAGTTTCTGGAAACCAGCTGCTGTCCAGAAACTAAATGCGGTTTCCCAGAACCAATCCGCATTTAGTTTCTGGACACCAGCAATTAGTTTTTGGACACTAGCTGCTGTCCAGAAACTAAATGCGGTTTCACAGAACCAATCCGCATTTAGTTTCTGGACACAAGCATTTAGTTTCTGGACACCAGCGGCTGTCCAGGAACTAAATGCGGTTTCCCAGAACCAATCCGCACTTAGTTTCTGGACACTAGCTGCTGTCCAGAAACTAAATGCGGTTTCACAGAACCAATCCGCACTTAGTTTCTGGACACTAGCTGCTGTCCAGAAACTAAATGCGGTTTCCCAGAACCAATCCGCATTTAGTTTCTGGACACCAGCTGCTGTCCAGAAACTAAATGCGGTTTCCCAGAACCAATCCGCATTTAGTTTCTGGACACCAGCGGCTGTCCAGGAACTAAATGCGGTTTCCCAGAACCAATCCGCATTTAGTTTCTGGACACCAGCTGCTGTCCAGAAACTAAATGCGGTTTCCCAGAACCAATCCGCATTTAGTTTCTGGACACCAGCGGCTGTCCAGGAACTAAATGCGGTTTCCCAGAACCAATCCGCATTTAGTTTCTGGACACCAGCTGCTGTCCAGAAACTAAATGCGGTTCCTCAGAACCAATCCGCATTTAGTTTCTGGACACTAGCTGCTGTCCAGAAACTAAATGCGGTTTCTCAGAACCAATCCGCATTTAGTTTCTGGACACCAGCATTTAGTTTCTGGACACTAGCTGCTGTCCAGAAACTAAATGCGGTTTCCCAGAACCAATCCGCATTTAGTTTCTGGACACCAGCGGCTGTCCAGGAACTAAATGCGGTTTCTCAGAACCAATCCGCATTTAGTTTCTGGACACCAACTGCTGTCCAGAAACTAAATGCGGTTTCACAGAACCAATCCGCATTTAGTTTCTGGACACTAGCTGCTGTCCAGAAACTAAATGCGGTTTCCCAGAACCAATCCGCATTTAGTTTCTGGACACCAGCTGCTGTCCAGAAACTAAATGCGGTTTAACAGAACCAATCCGCATTTAGTTTCTGGACACCAGCTGCTGTCCAGAAACTAAATGCGGTTTCTCAGAACCAATCCGCATTTAGTTTCTGGACACCAGCTGCTGTCCAGAAACTAAATGCGGTTTCCCAGAACCAATCCGCATTTAGTTTCTGGACACCAGCGGCTGTCCAGGAACTAAATGCGGTTTCCCAGAACCAATCCGCATTTAGTTTCTGGACACCAACTGCTGTCCAGAAACTAAATGCGGTTTCTCAGAACCAATCCGCATTTAGTTTCTGGACACTAGCTGCTGTCCAGAAACTAAATGCGGTTTCACAGAACCAATCCGCATTTAGTTTCTGGACACTAGCTGCTGTCCAGAAACTAAATGCGGTTTCTCAGAACCAATCCGCATTTAGTTTCTGGACACTAGCTGCTGTCCAGAAACTAAATGCGGTTTCCCAGAACCAATCCGCATTTAGTTTCTGGACACCAGCTGCTGTCCAGAAACTAAATGCGGTTTCCCAGAACCAATCCGCATTTAGTTTCTGGACACCAGCGGCTGTCCAGGAACTAAATGCGGTTTCCCAGAACCAATCCGCATTTAGTTTCTGGACACCAACTGCTGTCCAGAAACTAAATGCGGTTTCTCAGAACCAATCCGCATTTAGTTTCTGGACACTAGCTGCTGTCCAGAAACTAAATGCGGTTTCACAGAACCAATCCGCATTTAGTTTCTGGACACTAGCTGCTGTCCAGAAACTAAATGCGGTTTCCCAGAACCAATCCGCATTTAGTTTCTGGACACCAGCTGCTGTCCAGAAACTAAATGCGGTTTAACAGAACCAATCCGCATTTAGTTTCTGGACACCAGCTGCTGTCCAGAAACTAAATGCGGTTTCTCAGAACCAATCCGCATTTAGTTTCTGGACACCAGCTGCTGTCCAGAAACTAAATGCGGTTCCTCAGAACCAATCCGCATTTAGTTTCTGGACACTAGCTGCTGTCCAGAAACTAAATGCGGTTTCTCAGAACCAATCCGCATTTAGTTTCTGGACACCAGCATTTAGTTTCTGGACACTAGCTGCTGTCCAGAAACTAAATGCGGTTTCCCAGAACCAATCCGCATTTAGTTTCTGGACACCAGCTGCTGTCCAGAAACTAAATGCGGTTTCCCAGAACCAATCCGCATTTAGTTTCTGGACACCAGCGGCTGTCCAGGAACTAAATGCGGTTTCTCAGAACCAATCCGCATTTAGTTTCTGGACACCAACTGCTGTCCAGAAACTAAATGCGGTTTCACAGAACCAATCCGCATTTAGTTTCTGGACACTAGCTGCTGTCCAGAAACTAAATGCGGTTTCCCAGAACCAATCCGCATTTAGTTTCTGGACACCAGCTGCTGTCCAGAAACTAAATGCGGTTTAACAGAACCAATCCGCATTTAGTTTCTGGACACCAGCTGCTGTCCAGAAACTAAATGCGGTTTAACAGAACCAATCCGCATTTAGTTTCTGGACACCAGCTGCTGTCCAGAAACTAAATGCGGTTTCTCAGAACCAATCCGAATTTAGTTTCTGGACACCAGCTGCTGTCCAGAAACTAAATGCGGTTTCCCAGAACCAATCCGCATTTAGTGTCCAGAAACTAAATGCGGATTGGTTCTGGGAAACCGCATTTAGTTTCTGGACACTAGCTGCTGTCCAGAAACTAAATGCGGCTTCACAGAACCAATCCGCATTTAGTTTCTGGAAACTAACTGCTGTCCAGAAACTAAATGCGGTTTCACAGAACCAATCCGCATTTAGTTTCTGGACACTAGCTGCTGTCCAGAAACTAAATGCGGCTTCACAAAACCAATCCGCATTTAGTTTCTGGACACTAGCTGCTGTCCAGAAACTAAATGCGGTTTCACAGAACCAATCCGCATTTAGTTTCTGGACACCAGCTGCTGTCCAGAAACTAAATGCGGTTTCCCAGAACCAATCCGCATTTAGTTTCTGGACACCAGCGGCTGTCCAGGAACTAAATGCGGTTTCCCAGAACCAATCCGCATTTAGTTTCTGGACACCAACTGCTGTCCAGAAACTAAATGCGGTTTCTCAGAACCAATCCGCATTTAGTTTCTGGACACTAGCTGCTGTCCAGAAACTAAATGCGGTTTCACAGAACCAATCCGCACTTAGTTTCTGGACACTAGCTGCTGTCCAGAAACTAAATGCGGTTTCCCAGAACCAATCCGCATTTAGTTTCTGGACACCAGCTGCTGTCCAGAAACTAAATGCGGTTTAACAGAACCAATCCGCATTTAGTTTCTCAGAACCAATCCGCATTTAGTTTCTGGACACCAGCATTTAGTTTCTGGACACTAGCTGCTGTCCAGAAACTAAATGCGGTTTCCCAGAACCAATCCGCATTTAGTTTCTGGACACCAGCTGCTGTCCAGAAACTAAATGCGGTTCCCCAGAACCAATCCGCATTTAGTTTCTGGACACCAGCGGCTGTCCAGGAACTAAATGCGGTTTCCCAGAACCAATCCGCATTTAGTTTCTGGACACCAACTGCTGTCCAGAAACTAAATGCGGTTTCTCAGAACCAATCCGCATTTAGTTTCTGGACACTAGCTGCTGTCCAGAAACTAAATGCGGTTTCACAGAACCAATCCGCATTTAGTTTCTGGACACTAGCTGCTGTCCAGAAACTAAATGCGGTTTCCCAGAACCAATCCGCATTTAGTTTCTGGACACCAGCTGCTGTCCAGAAACTAAATGCGGTTTAACAGAACCAATCCGCATTTAGTTTCTGGACACCAGCTGCTGTCCAGAAACTAAATGCGGTTTCTCAGAACCAATCCGCATTTAGTTTCTGGACAGCAGCTGCTGTCCAGAAACTAAATGCGGTTCCTCAGAACCAATCCGCATTTAGTTTCTGGACACTAGCTGCTGTCCAGAAACTAAATGCGGTTTCTCAGAACCAATCCGCATTTAGTTTCTGGACACCAGCATTTAGTTTCTGGACACTAGCTGCTGTCCAGAAACTAAATGCGGTTTCCAGAACCAATCCGCATTTAGTTTCTGGACACCAGCTGCTGTCCAGAAACTAAATGCGGTTTAACAGAACCAATCCGCATTTAGTTTCTGGACACCAGCTGCTGTCCAGAAACTAAATGCGGTTTCTCAGAACCAATCCGCATTTAGTTTCTGGACACCAGCTGCTGTCCAGAAACTAAATGCGGTTTCCCAGAACCAATCCGCATTTAGTTTCTGGACACTAGCTGCTGTCCAGAAACTAAATGCGGCTTCACAGAACCAATCCGCATTTAGTTTCTGGAAACTAACTGCTGTCCAGAAACTAAATGCGGTTTCACAGAACCAATCCGCATTTAGTTTCTGGACACTAGCTGCTGTCCAGAAACTAAATGCGGCTTCACAAAACCAATCCGCATTTAGTTTCTGGACACTAGCTGCTGTCCAGAAACTAAATGCGGTTTCACAGAACCAATCCGCATTTAGTTTCTGGACACCAGCTGCTGTCCAGAAACTAAATGCGGTTTCCCAGAACCAATCCGCATTTAGTTTCTGGACACCAGCGGCTGTCCAGGAACTAAATGCGGTTTCCCAGAACCAATCCGCATTTAGTTTCTGGACACCAGCTGCTGTCCAGAAACTAAATGCGGTTTAACAGAACCAATCCGCATTTAGTTTCTGGACACCAGCTGCTGTCCAGAAACTAAATGCGGTTTCTCAGAACCAATCCGCATTTAGTTTCTGGACACTAGCTGCTGTCCAGAAACTAAATGCGGTTTCTCAGAACCAATCCGCATTTAGTTTCTGGACAGCAGCTGGTTTAACAGAACCAATCCGCATTTAGTTTCTGGACACCAGCTGCTGTCCAGAAACTAAATGCGGTTTCTCAGAACCAATCCGCATTTAGTTTCTGGACACTAGCTGCTGTCCAGAAACTAAATGCGGTTTCTCAGAACCAATCCGCATTTAGTTTCTGGACACCAGCATTTAGTTTCTGGACACTAGCTGCTGTCCAGAAACTAAATGCGGTTTCCCAGAACCAATCCGCATTTAGTTTCTGGACACCAGCTGCTGTCCAGAAACTAAATGCGGTTTCCCAGAACCAATCCGCATTTAGTTTCTGGACACCAGCGGCTGTCCAGGAACTAAATGCGGTTTCCCAGAACCAATCCGCATTTAGTTTCTGGACACCAACTGCTGTCCAGAAACTAAATGCGGTTTCTCAGAACCAATCCGCATTTAGTTTCTGGACACTAGCTGCTGTCCAGAAACTAAATGCGGTTTCACAGAACCAATCCGCATTTAGTTTCTGGACACTAGCTGCTGTCCAGAAACTAAATGCGGTTTCCCAGAACCAATCCGCATTTAGTTTCTGGACACCAGCTGCTATCCAGAAACTAAATGCGGTTTAACAGAACCAATCCGCATTTAGTTTCTGGACACCAGCTGCTGTCCAGAAACTAAATGCGGTTTCTCAGAACCAATCCGCATTTAGTTTCTGGACACCAGCTGCTGTCCAGAAACTAAATGCGGTTCCTCAGAACCAATCCGCATTTAGTTTCTGGACACTAGCTGCTGTCCAGAAACTAAATGCGGTTTCTCAGAACCAATCCGCATTTAGTTTCTGGACACCAGCATTTAGTTTCTGGACACTAGCTGCTGTCCAGAAACTAAATGCGGTTTCCCAGAACCAATCCGCATTTAGTTTCTGGACACCAGCTGCTGTCCAGAAACTAAATGCGGTTTAACAGAACCAATCCGCATTTAGTTTCTGGACACCAGCTGCTGTCCAGAAACTAAATGCGGTTTCTCAGAACCAATCCGCATTTAGTTTCTGGACACCAGCTGCTGTCCAGAAACTAAATGCGGTTTCCCAGAACCAATCCGCATTTAGTTTCTGGACACTAGCTGCTGTCCAGAAACTAAATGCGGCTTCACAGAACCAATCCGCATTTAGTTTCTGGAAACTAACTGCTGTCCAGAAACTAAATGCGGTTTCACAGAACCAATCCGCATTTAGTTTCTGGACACTAGCTGCTGTCCAGAAACTAAATGCGGCTTCACAAAACCAATCCGCATTTAGTTTCTGGACACTAGCTGCTGTCCAGAAACTAAATGCGGTTTCACAGAACCAATCCGCATTTAGTTTCTGGACACCAGCTGCTGTCCAGAAACTAAATGCGGTTTCCCAGAACCAATCCGCATTTAGTTTCTGGACACCAGCGGCTGTCCAGGAACTAAATGCGGTTTCCCAGAACCAATCCGCATTTAGTTTCTGGACACCAGCTGCTGTCCAGAAACTAAATGCGGTTTAACAGAACCAATCCGCATTTAGTTTCTGGACACCAGCTGCTGTCCAGAAACTAAATGCGGTTTCTCAGAACCAATCCGCATTTAGTTTCTGGACACTAGCTGCTGTCCAGAAACTAAATGCGGTTTCTCAGAACCAATCCGCATTTAGTTTCTGGACAGCAGCTGGTTTAACAGAACCAATCCGCATTTAGTTTCTGGACACCAGCTGCTGTCCAGAAACTAAATGCGGTTTCTCAGAACCAATCCGCATTTAGTTTCTGGACACTAGCTGCTGTCCAGAAACTAAATGCGGTTTCTCAGAACCAATCCGCATTTAGTTTCTGGACACCAGCATTTAGTTTCTGGACACTAGCTGCTGTCCAGAAACTAAATGCGGTTTCCCAGAACCAATCCGCATTTAGTTTCTGGACACCAGCTGCTGTCCAGAAACTAAATGCGGTTTCCCAGAACCAATCCGCATTTAGTTTCTGGACACCAGCGGCTGTCCAGGAACTAAATGCGGTTTCCCAGAACCAATCCGCATTTAGTTTCTGGACACCAACTGCTGTCCAGAAACTAAATGCGGTTTCTCAGAACCAATCCGCATTTAGTTTCTGGACACTAGCTGCTGTCCAGAAACTAAATGCGGTTTCACAGAACCAATCCGCATTTAGTTTCTGGACACTAGCTGCTGTCCAGAAACTAAATGCGGTTTCCCAGAACCAATCCGCATTTAGTTTCTGGACACCAGCTGCTATCCAGAAACTAAATGCGGTTTAACAGAACCAATCCGCATTTAGTTTCTGGACACCAGCTGCTGTCCAGAAACTAAATGCGGTTTCTCAGAACCAATCCGCATTTAGTTTCTGGACACCAGCTGCTGTCCAGAAACTAAATGCGGTTCCTCAGAACCAATCCGCATTTAGTTTCTGGACACTAGCTGCTGTCCAGAAACTAAATGCGGTTTCTCAGAACCAATCCGCATTTAGTTTCTGGACACCAGCATTTAGTTTCTGGACACTAGCTGCTGTCCAGAAACTAAATGCGGTTTCCCAGAACCAATCCGCATTTAGTTTCTGGACACTAGCTGCTGTCCAGAAACTAAATGCGGCTTCACAGAACCAATCCGCATTTAGTTTCTGGAAACTAACTGCTGTCCAGAAACTAAATGCGGTTTCACAGAACCAATCCGCATTTAGTTTCTGGACACTAGCTGCTGTCCAGAAACTAAATGCGGTTTCACAGAACCAATCCGCATTTAGTTTCTGGACACCAGCTGCTGTCCAGAAACTAAATGCGGTTTCCCAGAACCAATCCGCATTTAGTTTCTGGACACCAGCTGCTGTCCAGAAACTAAATGCGGTTTCCCAGAACCAATCCGCATTTAGTTTCTGGACACCAACTGCTGTCCAGAAACTAAATGCGGTTTCTCAGAACCAATCCGCATTTAGTTTCTGGACACTAGCTGCTGTCCAGAAACTAAATGCGGTTTCCCAGAACCAATCCGCATTTAGTTTCTGGACACCAGCATTTAGTTTCTGGACACTAGCTGCTGACCAGAAACTAAATGCGGCTTCCCAGAACCAATCCGCATTTAGTTTCTGGACACCAGCTGCTGTCCAGAAACTAAATGCGGTTTCTCAGAAACAATCCGCATTTAGTTTCTGGACACCAGCATTTAGTTTCTGGACACTAGCTGCTGTCCAGAAACTAAATGCGGTTTCCCAGAACCAATCCGCATTTAGTTTCTGGACACCAGCTGCTGTCCAGAAACTAAATGCGGTTTCTCAGAACCAATCCGCATTTAGTTTCTGGACACTAGCTGCTGTCCAGAAACTAAATGCGGTTTCTCAGAACCAATCCGCATTTAGTTTCTGGACACCAGCTGCTGTCCAGAAACTAAATGCGGTTTCTCAGAACCAATCCGCATTTAGTTTCTGGACACTAGCTGCTGTCCAGAAACTAAATGCGGTTTCTCAGAACCAATCCGCATTTAGTTTCTGGACACTAGCTGCTGTCCAGAAACTAAATGCGGTTTCTCAGAACCAATCCGCATTTAGTTTCTGGACACTAGCTGCTGTCCAGAAACTAAATGCGGTTTCTCAGAACCAATCCGCATTTAGTTTCTGGACACTAGCTGCTGTCCAGAAACTAAATGCGGTTTCTCAGAACCAATCCGCATTTAGTTTCTGGACACCAGCTGCTGTCCAGAAACTAAATGCGGTTTCTCAGAACCAATCCGCATTTAGTTTCTGGACACTAGCTGCTGTCCAGAAACTAAATGCGGTTTCTCAGAACCAATCCGCATTTAGTTTCTGGACACTAGCTGCTGTCCAGAAACTAAATGCGGTTTCCCAGAACCAATCCGCATTTAGTTTCTGGACACCAGCTGCTGTCCAGGAACTAAATGCGGTTTCCCAGAACCAATCCGCATTTAGTTTCTGGACACCGGCTGCTGTCCAGAAACTTAATGCGGTTTCTCCGAACCAATCAGCATTTAGTTTCTGGAAACCAGCTGCTGTCCAGAAACTAAATGCGGTTTCCCAGAACCAATCCGCATTTAGTTTCTGGACACCAGCAATTAGTTTTTGGACACTAGCTGCTGTCCAGAAACTAAATGCGGTTTCACAGAACCAATCCGCATTTAGTTTCTGGATACCAGCATTTAGTTTCTGGACACTAGCTGCTGTCCAGAAACTAAATGCGGTTTCCCAGAACCAAACCGCATTTAGTTTCTGGACACTAGCTGCTGTCCAGAAACTAAATGCGGTTTCTCAGAACCAATCCGCATTTAGTTTCTGGACACCAGCTGCTGTCCAGAAACTAAATGCGGTTTCTCAGAACCAATCCGCATTTAGTTTCTGGACACCAGCATTTAGTTTCTGGACACTAGCTGCTGTCCAGAAACTAAATGCGGTTTCTCAGAACCAATCCGCATTTAGTTTCTGGACACTAGCTGCTGTGGACACCGGCTGCTGTCCAGAAACTAAATGCGGTTTCTCAGAACCAATCCGCATTTAGTTTCTGGACACTAGCTGCTGTCCAGAAACTAAATGCGGTTTCCCAGAACCAATCCGCATTTAGTTTCTGGACACCAGCTGCTGTCCAGAAACTAAATGCGGTTTCTCAGAACCAATCCGCATTTAGTTTCTGGACACCAGCTGCTGTCCAGAAACTAAATGCGGTTTCTCAGAACCAATCCGCATTTAGTTTCTGGACACCAACTGCTGTCCAGAAACTAAATGCGGTTTCTCAGAACCAATCCGCATTTAGTTTCTGGACACTAGCTGCTGTCCAGAAACTAAATGCGGCTTCCCAGAACCAATCCGCATTTAGTTTCTGGACACCAGCTGCTGTCCAGAAACTAAATGCGGTTTCTCAGAACCAATCCGCATTTAGTTTCTGGACAGCAGCTAGTGTCCAGAAACTAAATGCGGATTGGTTCTGAGAAACCGCATTTAGTTTCTGGACAGCAGCTGGTGTCCAGAAACTAAATGCGGATTGGTTCTGGGAAACCGCATTTAGTTTCTGGACAGCAGCTGGTGTCCAGAAACTAAATGCGGATTGGTTCTGGGAAGCCGCATTTAGTTTCTGGACAGCAGCTAGTGTCCAGAAACTAAATGCGGATTGGTTCTGAGAAACCGCATTTAGTTTCTGGACAGCAGCTAGTGTCCAGAAACTAAATGCGGATTGGTTCTGAGAAACCGCATTTAGTTTCTGGACAGCAGCTAGTGTCCAGAAACTAAATGCGGTTTGGTTCTGGGAAACCGCATTTAGTTTCTGGACAGCAGCCGGTGTCCACAGCAGCTAGTGTCCAGAAACTAAATGCGGATTGGTTCTGAGAAACCGCATTTAGTTTCTGGACAGCAGCTAGTGTCCAGAAACTAAATGCGGATTGGTTCTGAGAAACCGCATTTAGTTTCTGGACAGCAGCTAGTGTCCAGAAACTAAATGCGGTTTGGTTCTGGGAAACCGCATTTAGTTTCTGGACAGCAGCCGGTGTCCACAGCAGCTAGTGTCCAGAAACTAAATGCGGATTGGTTCTGAGAAACCGCATTTAGTGTCTGGACAGCAGCTAGTGTCCAGAAACTAAATGCGGATTGGTTCTGAGAAACCGCATTTAGTTTCTGGACAGCAGCTAGTGTCCAGAAACTAAATGCGGATTGGTTCTGAGAAACCGCATTTAGTTTCTGGACAGCAGCTAGTGTCCAGAAACTAAATGCGGTTTGGTTCTGGGAAACCGCATTTAGTTTCTGGACAGCAGCTAGTGTCCAGAAACTAAATGCTGGTGTCCAGAAACTAAATGCGGATTGGTTCTGTGAAACCGCATTTAGTTTCTGGACAGCAGCTAGTGTCCAAAAACTAATTGCTGGTGTCCAGAAACTAAATGCGGATTGGTTCTGGGAAACCGCATTTAGTTTCTGGACAGCAGCTGGTTTCCAGAAACTAAATGCGGATTGGTTCTGGGAAACCGCATTTAGTTTCTGGACAGCAGCTGGTGTCCAGAAACTAAATGCGGATTGGTTCTGAGAAACCGCATTTAGTTTCTGGACAGCAGCTAGTGTCCAGAAACTAAATGCGGATTGGTTCTGAGAAACCGCATTTAGTTTCTGGACAGCAGCTAGTGTCCAAAAACTAATTGCTGGTGTCCAGAAACTAAATGCGGATTGGTTCTGGGAAACCGCATTTAGTTTCTGGACAGCAGCTGGTGTCCAGAAACTAAATGCGGATTGGTTCTGAGAAACCGCATTTAGTTTCTGGACAGCAGCTAGTGTCCAGAAACTAAATGCGGATTGGTACTGAGAAACCGCATTTAGTTTCTGGACAGCAGCTAGTGTCCAGAAACTAAATGCGGTTTGGTTCTGGGAAACCGCATTTAGTTTCTGGACAGCAGCTGGTTTCCAGAAACTAAATGCGGATTGGTTCTAGGAAACCGCATTTAGTTTCTGGACAGCAGCTAGTGTCCAGAAACTAAATGCGGATTGGTTCTGGGAAACCGCATTTAGTTTCTGGACAGCAGCTGGTTTCCAGAAACTAAATGCGGATTGGTTCGGAGAAACCGCATTAAGTTTCTGGACAGCAGCCGGTGTCCAGAAACTAAATGCGGATTGGTTCTGGGAAACCGCATTTAGTTCCTGGACAGCAGGTTCTGAGAAACCGCATTTAGTTTCTGGTCAGCAGCTGGTGTCCAGAAACTAAATGCGGTTTCTCAGAACCAATCCGCATTTAGTTTCTGGACACTAGCTGCTGTCCAGAAACTAAATGCGGTTTCTCAGAACCAATCCGCATTTAGTTTCTGGACACCAGCATTTAGTTTCTGGACACTAGCTGCTGTCTAGAAAGAAACTAAATGCGGTTTCCCAGAACCAATCCGCATTTAGTTTCTGGACACCAGCTGCTGTCCAGAAACTAAATGCGGTTTCCCAGAACCAATCCGCATTTAGTTTCTGGTCAGCAGCTGGTGTCCAGAAACTAAATGCGGTTTCTCAGAACCAATCCGCATTTAGTTTCTGGACACTAGCTGCTGTCCAGAAACTAAATGCGGTTTCTCAGAACCAATCCGCATTTAGTTTCTGGA
The DNA here is from genome assembly GCA_907269125.1 of Eristalis pertinax. Classification (NCBI taxonomy): domain Eukaryota; kingdom Metazoa; phylum Arthropoda; class Insecta; order Diptera; family Syrphidae; genus Eristalis; species Eristalis pertinax. The sequence continues at coordinate 109,354,306 of OU026145.1, read as the reverse complement.
CACTAGCTGCTGTCCAGAAACTAAATGCGGTTTCCCAGAACCAAACCGCATTTAGTTTCTGGACACTAGCTGCTGTCCAGAAACTAAATGCGGTTTCCTAGAACCAATCCGCATTTAGTTTCTGGACACTAGCTGCTGTCCAGAAACTAAATGCGGTTTCACAGAACCAATCCGCATTTAGTTTCTGGACACTAGCTGCTGTCCAGAAACTAAATGCGGCTTCACAAAACCAATCCGCATTTAGTTTCTGGACACTAGCTGCTGTCCAGAAACTAAATGCGGTTTCACAGAACCAATCCGCATTTAGTTTCTGGACACCAGCTGCTGTCCAGAAACTAAATGCGGTTTCCCAGAACCAATCCGCATTTAGTTTCTGGACACCAACTGCTGTCCAGAAATTAAATGCGGTTTCTCAGAACCAATCCGCATTTAGTTTCTGGACACTAGCTGCTGTCCAGAAACTAAATGCGGTTTCTCAGAACCAATCCGCATTTAGTTTCTGGACACTAGCTGCTGTCCAGAAACTAAATGCGGTTTCTCAGAACCAATCCGCATTTAGTTTCTGGACACTAGCTGCTGTGGACACCGGCTGCTGTCCAGAAACTAAATGCGGTTTCTCAGAACCAATCCGCATTTAGTTTCTGGACACTAGCTGCTGTCCAGAAACTAAATGCGGTTTCCCAGAACCAAACCGCATTTAGTTTCTGGACACTAGCTGCTGTCCAGAAACTAAATGCGGTTTCCTAGAACCAATCCGCATTTAGTTTCTGGACACTAGCTGCTGTCCAGAAACTAAATGCGGTTTCACAGAACCAATCCGCATTTAGTTTCTGGACACTAGCTGCTGTCCAGAAACTAAATGCGGCTTCACAAAACCAATCCGCATTTAGTTTCTGGACACTAGCTGCTGTCCAGAAACTAAATGCGGTTTCACAGAACCAATCCGCATTTAGTTTCTGGACACCAGCTGCTGTCCAGAAACTAAATGCGGTTTCCCAGAACCAATCCGCATTTAGTTTCTGGACACCAACTGCTGTCCAGAAATTAAATGCGGTTTCTCAGAACCAATCCGCATTTAGTTTCTGGACACCAGCTGGTGTCCAGAAACTAAATGCGGTTTCTCAGAACCAATCCGCATTTAGTTTCTGGACAGCAGCCGGTGTCCAGAAACTAAATGCGGATTGGTTCTGGGAAGCCGCATTTAGTTTCTGGACAGCAGCTAGTGTCCAGAAACTAAATGCGGATTCAATTTCAATTTCATTTTTATTTATAATTCATTTTGGAGTGTTTACACTTGTTTATCTGCAAAGCCTGAGTGGCTTGTCTGCAGATGACTAATCACAAAAAATTACAATTATAAATGTTGAAATTCATTAAATTCAATTATGTGTAGTTAAAAAAGCAAAAACGTGGGCAATACAAGTAACAAACAGTTATAATAACACAATAGTTTACGATTTTCGAATTTAAGTTTAAAGTTGAATATTTTAGTTTGAAGAGTTTAAATAGATTTCTTTAACTTTTTTTATAATTTCTCTTTTGGGTAGGTTGCGAACTTCCCTTGGGAGTTCGTTAAGGATTGTCGGAATTGCCACTTTAATTGTCCTTCGACCATATTCATTCCAGTACCTCGGAACTTCACATAGCTGCTGCTGTCGTCTTCTAGTGTTCACCGTCTGCTGTGTCTGGATCCTGTATGTGTTGTCCTCATCGAAATTGGCCAAGATTTCCAAATTATGTATTTGGCAGATGTTAAGCATGCGTGTTGGTTGGCTTCTTTGTTGCTGAACTTCTCTGCTACTTCCTGTTTCCACCACAAGCTTTTGAAGTCTTCTGTGCACTTTTTGTAGCGATTGCAATTGAGATGCTCTTCCCCACGCTGTTATTCCATACCGTAGATGTGATTCCACCAGGCCCATGTAGCACTGTTTGAGTACTCTTGGCGTACACAGTTTACGAAGATGGAAAAGGGCGTATGCAGAGTGACACAATTTCTTCCTCAATATCTCTATATGGTGGTTCCATTTAAAGTTGTAGTCCATTGTCAGTCCTAGGTACTTATACGTTGACACATAATCAATGTTTACGGTGCAGTCATCATCGTCTTCTGTTATTCCATCACAGCCATGTCTGTGCAAACAATCTACGCTGTGCATTTTTATCTTAAGTTTCGTTCTGGGAATATGCGGCGGGCGAATGTGCATTAACTTTGTCTTAAGTGCGTTGATAATTAATCCATGGTCGTGACACCAAGCAGCGATTCTATTAAAATCTAATTGCATAAGTTTCACCGCTTCGTCAACGCTCCTATGGCTAACTACGATCGCTGTGTCGTCCGCATACGCATAACCCGTACTATACTTCAGCACTGACAGTAGATCATTGACGTATATAATAAACAGAAGCGGACCTAGCTTCGATCCTTGTGGAACACCATAATCGATATTTTCTTCATTGCTAACGTAATCACCAATTTTGACCTGGAATGATCTGTTACTTAAGTAGCTAGCAAACCATGTTAAGATGTGACCCCGTACACCAATCTTCTCCAGCTGCCTCAAAATTTGTCTGTGGCTCAAAGTGTCGAAGGCTTTCTTAAAGTCAATAAACAGAACTACTGAGCTATGGTTTTTGTCCAAACTTAGGTACATTTTGTTCGCGAAATCTCCAAGTAGCCTGTTTATATTTTTTCCTTTGCGGAATCCAAATTGATTCTTGTTGAGGCTGTTGTATTTTTCTATAAAGTTGTATAGTCTTCTGGCCAACACCTCTTCTAGAACTTTATCGACAACTGATAGGATTGAGATTGGTCTGTAGTTAAGGATTTCACTTTTCTTTCCACTTTTGTGAATCGGTCTAACTATGGATTTTTTAAGCATGTTTGGTACAGATGCTTGATCTAAGCTCATGTTGATCAATTTTGTAAGTACTGGAGATAGGGTCTGAGCGCTGTTTTTCAGATCTTTTGGTCTTATTCCATCTACTCCCGCCGATTTGTCGCTTTTCAACGAACTCAGTATGTTGCATACCTCCTCAACTGATACATCTTCAACGTAGATTGAATGTTGTACTCTGCTTGTGTTGTACTGGAGTGTTTGGTGGCTACATTCATGAACAATTGTCCGTACTTCTGAAGTTAAAGCTTTCGCGAATTTGTTGGTCAGGTCTTTAATGTTGCTTTCATTCGAGAAATTCTTGACTAAAACCTCATCCAGATTACATTTCTTTTTACCAAGTATCGAGTTTACAAGCTTCCAGGTCTCCCTGGGGTTATTCTTACAAGTCTCAAATTGCTGTTTGTAAAAGTTCGATTTTGTTCTGGCTATCTTCTTGTTCAGCTCGTTTCGATATCTTCTGTATTCTCTGTGATAATCTTCATTGTGTCTGTTGTTTATGTGTCTCCTGTATAGTCTATCGCGTTCTTTGCAATCGTTTTTCAACTCAGCGGTAATCCAACTATGCTCCGTAGTTCTTTTCTTCCTTTTCACTGTTGATGTTGTGGTCAGAAAATTCATTGCCTCTTTGAACTTCTCATATAGATCATTTACATTTGTATATATATTCAGCTCATTCCACTTGAATTCATGTACCTTTTGTGCTACAAGGTGACTTAGGATTTGGCTTTCATTTTTGGAATCTATTTGAAGTTTGTTGTCTCTTTTAACTCCACAGTATAGCGCATAGTGATCTGAGATGCATAGTTCAATCACCGCTGAGTTAATTTCGGCATTGCTCACTCTTACGAGATTGTGGTCTATTAATGTTTTTGTATCTCTGATTGGGTCAACACGAGTGTGCGAATATATACAATTATGCAGACCTTTTGACGCTATCATCGACAAATAATCACAGACATCTGAATTAGTTTTATCTTTTAAATTTATGTTAACGTCCCCCATTATAAAAAGGTTACATTTAGTTCCGACTTCATCAACATGCTTACTTAATTCGATTGGTTCTGAGAAACCGCATTTAGTTTCTGGACAGCAGCTGGTGTCCAGAAACTAAATGCGGATTGGTTCTGGGAAACCGCATTTAGTTCCTGGACAGCAGCTGGTGTCCAGAAACTAAATGCGGATTGGTTCTGGGAAACCGCATTTAGTTTCTGGACAGCAGCTAAACCGCATTTAGTTTCTGGACAGCAGCTGGTGTCCAGAAACTAAATGCGGATTGGTTCTGGGAAACCGCATTTAGTTTCTGGACAGCAGCTGGTGTCCAGAAACTAAATGCGGATTGGTTCTGAGAAACCGCATTTAGTTTCTGGACAGCAGCTAGTGTCCAGAAACTAAATGCTGGTGTCCAGAAACTAAATGCGGATCGGTTCTGAGAAACCGCATTTAGTTTCTGGACAGCAGCTAGTGTCCAGAAACTAAATGCGGTTTGGTTCTGGGAAACCGCATTTAGTTTCTGGACAGCAGCTAGTGTCCAGAAACTAAATGCGGTTTGGTGCTGGGAAGCCGCATTTAGTTTCTGGACAGCAGCTAGTGTCCAGAAACTAAATGCGGATTGGTTCTGAGAAACCGCATTTAGTTTCTGGACAGCAGCTGGTGTCCAGAAACTAAATGCGGATTGGTTCTGGGAAACCGCATTTAGTTTCTGGACAGCAGCTGGTGTCCAGAAACTAAATGCGGATTGGTTCTGAGAAACCGCATTTAGTTTCTGGACAGCATCAGGTGTCCAGAAACTAAATGCGGATTGGTTCTGGGAAACCGCATTTAGTTTCTGGACAGCAGCTAGTGTCCAGAAACTAAATGCGGATTGGTTCTGAGAAACCGCATTTAGTTTCTGGACAGCAGCTAGTGTCCAGAAACTAAATGCGGATTGGTTCTGAGAAACCGCATTTAGTTTCTGGACAGCAGCTAGTGTCCAGCAACTAAATGCGGTTTGGTTCTGGGAAACCGCATTTAGTTTCTGGACAGCAGCCGGTGTCCACAGCAGCTAGTGTCCAGAAACTAAATGCGGATTGGTTCTGAGAAACCGCATTTAGTTTCTGGACAGCAGCTAGTGTCCAGAAACTAAATGCGGATTGGTTCTGAGAAACCGCATTTAGTTTCTGGACAGCAGCTAGTGTCCAGAAACTAAATGCGGATTGGTTCTGAGAAACCGCATTTAATTTCTGGACAGCAGTTGGTGTCCAGAAACTAAATGCGGATTGGTTCTGGGAAACCGCATTTAGTTTCTGGACAGCAGCTGGTGTCCAGAAACTAAATGCGGATTGGTTCTGTGAAACCGCATTTAGTTTCTGGACAGCAGCTAGTGTCCAGAAACTAAATGCGGATTGGTTTTGTGAAGCCGCATTTAGTTTCTGGACAGCAGCTAGTGTCCAGAAACTAAATGCGGATTGGTTCTGTGAAACCGCATTTAGTTTCTGGACAGCAGCTAGTGTCCAGAAACTAAATGCGGATTGGTTCTAGGAAACCGCATTTAGTTTCTGGACAGCAGCTAGTGTCCAGAAACTAAATGCGGTTTGGTTCTGGGAAACCGATTATGGTGTTCCACAAGGATCGAAGCTAGGTCCGCTTCTGTTTATTATATACGTCAATGATCTACTGTCAGTGCTGAAGTATAGTACGGGTTATGCGTATGCGGACGACACAGCGATCGTAGTTAGCCATAGGAGCGTTGACGAAGCGGTGAAACTTATGCAATTAGATTTTAATAGAATCGCTGCTTGGTGTCACGACCATGGATTAATTATCAACGCACTTAAGACAAAGTTAATGCACATTCGCCCGCCGCATATTCCCAGAACGAAACTTAAGATAAAAATGCACAGCGTAGATTGTTTGCACAGACATGGCTGTGATGGAATAACAGAAGACGATGATGACTGCACCGTAAACATTGATTATGTGTCAACGTATAAGTACCTAGGACTGACAATGGACTACAACTTTAAATGGAACCACCATATAGAGATATTGAGGAAGAAATTGTGTCACTCTGCATACGCCCTTTTCCATCTTCGTAAACTGTGTACGCCAAGAGTACTCAAACAGTGCTACATGGGCCTGGTGGAATCACATCTACGGTATGGAATAACAGCGTGGGGAAGAGCATCTCAATTGCAATCGCTACAAAAAGTGCACAGAAGACTTCAAAAGCTTGTGGTGGAAACAGGAAGTAGCAGAGAAGTTCAGCAACAAAGAAGCCAACCAACACGCATGCTTAACATCTGCCAAATACATAATTTGGAAATCTTGGCCAATTTCGATGAGGACAACACATACAGGATCCAGACACAGCAGACGGTGAACACTAGAAGACGACAGCAGCAGCTATGTGAAGTTCCGAGGTACTGGAATGAATATGGTCGAAGGACAATTAAAGTGGCAATTCCGACAATCCTTAACGAACTCCCAAGGGAAGTTCGCAACCTACCCAAAAGAGAAATTATAAAAAAAGTTAAAGAAATCTATTTAAACTCTTCAAACTAAAATATTCAACTTTAAACTTAAATTCGAAAATCGTAAACTATTGTGTTATTATAACTGTTTGTTACTTGTATTGCCCACGTTTTTGCTTTTTTAACTACACATAATTGAATTTAATGAATTTCAACATTTATAATTGTAATTTTTTGTGATTAGTCATCTGCAGACAAGCCACTCAGGCTTTGCAGATAAACAAGTGTAAACACTCCAAAATGAATTATAAATAAAAATGAAATTGAAATTGAATCCGCATTTAGTTTCTGGACACTAGCTGCTGTCCAGAAACTAAATGCGGCTTCCCAGAACCAATCCGCATTTAGTTTCTGGACACCGGCTGCTGTCCAGAAACTAAATGCGGTTTCCCAGAACCAATCCGCATTTAGTTTCTGGACACTAGCTGCTGTCCAGAAACTAAATGCGGTTTCTCAGAACGAATCCGCATTTAGTTTCTGGACACCAGCATTTAGTTTCTGGACACTAGCTGCTGTCCAGAAACAAAATGCGGCTTCCCAGAACCAATCCGCATTTAGTTTCTGGACACCGGCTGCTGTCCAGAAACTAAATGCGGTTTCCCAGAACCAATCCGCATTTAGTTTCTGGACACTAGCTGCTGTCCAGAAACTAAATGCGGTTTCCCAGAACCAATCCGCATTTAGTTTCTGGACACCAGCTGCTGTCCAGAAACTAAATGCGGTTTCTCAGAACCAATCCGCATTTAGTTTCTGGACACCAGCTGCTGTCCAGAAACTAAATGCGGTTTCCCAGAACCAATCAGCATTTAGTTTCTGGACACTAGCTGCTGTCCAGAAACTAAATGCGGTTTCCCAGAACCAATCCGCATTTAGTTTCTGGACACCAGCTGCTGTCCAGAAACTAAATGCGGTTTCTCAGAACCAATCCGCATTTAGTTTCTGGACACTAGCTGCTGTCCAGAAACTAAATGCGGTTTCTCAGAACCAATCCGCATTTAGTTTCTGGACACTAGCTGCTGTCCAGAAACTAAATGCGGTTTCCCAGAACCAAACCGCATTTAGTTTCTGGACACTAGCTGCTGTCCAGAAACTAAATGCGGTTTCCCAGAACCAATCCGCATTTAGTTTCTGGACACCAGCTGCTGTCCAGAAACTAAATGCGGTTTCTCAGAACCAATCCGCATTTAGTTTCTGGACACTAGCTGCTGTCCAGAAACTAAATGCGGTTTCTCAGAACCAATCCGCATTTAGTTTCTGGACACTAGCTGCTGTCCAGAAACTAAATGCGGTTTCCCAGAACCAAACCGCATTTAGTTTCTGGACACTAGCTGCTGTCCAGAAACTAAATGCGGTTTCTCAGAACCAATCCGCATTTAGTTTCTGGACACCAGCATTTAGTTTCTGGACACTAGCTGCTGTCCAGAAACTAAATGCGGTTTCTCAGAACCAATTCGCATTTAGTTTCTGGACACCAGCTGCTGTCCAGAAACTAAATGCGGTTTCCCAGAACCAATCCGCATTTAGTTTCTGGACACCAGCTGCTGTCCAGAAACTAAATGCGGTTTCTCAGAACCAATCCGCATTTAGTTTCTGGACACTAGCTGCTGTCCAGAAACTAAATGCGGTTTCCCAGAACCAATCCGCATTTAGTTTCTGGACACCAGCTGCTGTCCAGGAACTAAATGCGGTTTCCCAGAACCAATCCGCATTTAGGTTCTGGACACCAGCATTTAGTTTCTGGACACTAGCTGCTGTCCAGAAACTAAATGCGGTTTCTCAGAACCAATCCGCATTTAGTTTCTGGACACCAGCATTTAGTTTCTGGACACTAGCTGCTGTCCAGAAACTAAATGCGGTTTCTCAGAACCAATCCGCATTTAGTTTCTGGACACCAGCTGCTGTCCAGAAACTAAATGCGGTTTCCCAGAACCAATCCGCATTTAGTTTCTGGACACCAGCTGCTGTCCAGAAACTAAATGCGGTTTCTCAGAACCAATCCGCATTTAGTTTCTGGACACTAGCTGCTGTCCAGAAACTAAATGCGGCTTCCCAGAACCAAACCGCATTTAGTTTCTGGACACTAGCTGCTGTCCAGAAACTAAATGCGGTTTCCCAGAACCAAACCGCATTTAGTTTCTGGACACTAGCTGCTGTCCAGAAACTAAATGCGGTTTCCCAGAACCAAACCGCATTTAGTTTCTGGACACTAGCTGCTGTCCAGAAACTAAATGCGGTTTCCCAGAACCAATCCGCATTTAGTTTCTGGACACCAGCTGCTGTCCAGGAACTAAATGCGGTTTCCCAGAACCAATCCGCATTTAGTTTCTGGACACCGGCTGCTGTCCAGAAACTAAATGCGGTTTCTCCGAACCAATCCGCATTTAGTTTCTGGAAACCAGCTGCTGTCCAGAAACTAAATGCGGTTTCCCAGAACGAATCCGCATTTAGTTTCTGGACACCAGCATTTAGTTTCTGGACACTAGCTGCTGTCCAGAAACAAAATGCGGCTTCCCAGAACCAATCCGCATTTAGTTTCTGGACACCGGCTGCTGTCCAGAAACTAAATGCGGTTTCCCAGAACCAAACCGCATTTAGTTTCTGGACACCAGATGCTGTCCAGAAACTAAATGCGGTTTCTCAGAACCAATCCGCATTTAGTTTCTGGACACCAGCTGCTGTCCAGAAACTAAATGCGGTTTCCCAGAACCAATCCGCATTTAGTTTCTGGACACTAGCTGCTGTCCAGAAACTAAATGCGGTTTCCCAGAACCAATCCGCATTTAGTTTCTGGACACCAGCTGCTGTCCAGAAACTAAATGCGGTTTCTCAGAACCAATCCGCATTTAGTTTCTGGACACCAGCTGCTGTCCAGAAACTAAATGCGGTTTCCCAGAACCAATCCGCATTTAGTTTCTGGACACTAGCTGCTGTCCAGAAACTAAATGCAGTTTCCCAGAACCAATCCGCATTTAGTTTCTGGACACCAGCTGCTGTCCAGAAACTAAATGCGGTTTCTCAGAACCAATCCGCATTTAGTTTCTGGACACTAGCTGCTGTCCAGAAACTAAATGCGGTTTCCCAGAACCAATCCGCATTTAGTTTCTGGACACCAACTGCTGTCCAGAAACTAAATGCGGTTTCTCAGAACCAATCCGCATTTAGTTTCTGGACACTAGCTGCTGTCCAGAAACTAAATGCGGTTTCACAGAACCAATCCGCATTTAGTTTCTGGACACCAGAATTTAGTTTCTGGACACTAGCTGCTGTCCAGAAACTAAATGCGGTTTCCCAGAACCAATCCGCATTTAGTTTCTGGACACCAGCTGCTGTCCAGAAACTAAATGCGGTTTCTCAGAACCAATCCGCATTTAGTTTCTGGACACCAGCTGCTGTCCAGAAACTAAATGCGGTTTCCCAGAACCAATCCGCATTTAGTTTCTGGACACTAGCTGCTGTCCAGAAACTAAATGCAGTTTCCCAGAACCAATCCGCATTTAGTTTCTGGACACCAGCTGCTGTCCAGAAACTAAATGCGGTTTCTCAGAACCAATCCGCATTTAGTTTCTGGACACTAGCTGCTGTCCAGAAACTAAATGCGGTTTCCCAGAACCAATCCGCATTTAGTTTCTGGACACCAGCTGCTGTCCAGAAACTAAATGCGGTTTCTCAGAACCAATCCGCATTTAGTTTCTGGACACTAGCTGCTGTCCAGAAACTAAATGCGGTTTCACAGAACCAATCCGCATTTAGTTTCTGGACACCAGAATTTAGTTTCTGGACACTAGCTGCTGTCCAGAAACTAAATGCGGTTTCCCAGAACCAATCCGCATTTAGTTTCTGGACAGCAGCTAGTGTCCAAAAACTAATTGCTGGTGTCCAGAAACTAAATGCGGATTGGTTCTGGGAAACCGCATTTAGTTTCTGGACAGCAGCTGGTGTCCAGAAACTAAATGCTGGTGTTTAGAAACTAAATGCGGATTGGTTCTGGGAAACCGCATTTAGTTTCTGGACAGCAGCTGGTGTCCAGAAACTAAATGCGGATTGGTTCTATGAAACCGCATTTAGTTTCTGGACAGCAGCTAGTGTCCAGAAACTAAATGCGGATTGGTTCTGGTAAACCGCATTTAGTTTCTGGACAGCAGCTGGTTAGTTTCTGGAGAGCAGCTGGTGTCCAGAAACTAAATGCGGATTGGCTCTGGGAAACCGCATTTAGTTTCTGGACAGCAGCTGGTGTCCAGAAACTAAATGCGGATTGGTTCTGAGAAACCGCATTTAGTTTCTGGACAGCAGCTAGTGTCCAGAAACTAAATGCGGATTGGTTCTGGGAAACCGCATTTAGTTTCTGGACAGCAGCTGGTTAGTTTCTGGAGAGCAGCTGGTGTCCAGAAACTAAATGCGGATTGGCTCTGGGAAACCGCATTTAGTTTCTGGACAGCAGCTGGTGTCCAGAAACTAAATGCGGATTGGTTCTGGGAAACTGCATTTAGTTTCTGGACAGCAGCTAGTGTCCAGAAACTAAATGCGGATTGGTTCTGGGAAACCGCATTTAGTTTCTGGACAGCAGCTGGTTAGTTTCTGGAGAGCAGCTGGTGTCCAGAAACTAAATGCGGATTGGCTCTGGGAAACCGCATTTAGTTTCTGGACAGCAGCTGGTGTCCAGAAACTAAATGCGGATTGGTTCTGAGAAACCGCATTTAGTTTCTGGACAGCAGCTAGTGTCCAGAAACTAAATGCGGATTGGTTCTGTGAAACCGCTTTTAGTTTCTGGACAGCAGCTAGTGTCCAGAAACTAAATGCGGATTGGTTCTGGAAAACCGCATTTAGTTTCTGGACAGCAGCTGGTGTCCAGAAACTAAATGCGGATTGGTTCTGAGAAACCGCATTTAGTTTCTGGACAGCAGCTAGTGTCCAGAAACTAAATGCGGATTGGTTCTGTGAAACCGCTTTTAGTTTCTGGACAGCAGCTAGTGTCCAGAAACTAAATGCGGATTGGTTCTGGAAAACCGCATTTAGTTTCTGGACAGCAGCTGGTGTCCAGAAACTAAATGCGGATTGGTTCTGAGAAACCGCATTTAGTTTCTGGACAGCAGCTAGTGTCCAGAAACTAAATGCGGATTGGTTCTGGGAAACCGTTCCGGGAAACCGACACCAGCTGCTGTCCAGAAACTAAATGCGGATTGGTTCTGAGAAACCGCATTTAGTTTCTGGACAGCAGTTGGTGTCCAGAAACTAAATGCGGATTGGCTCTGGGAAACCGCATTTAGTTTCTGGACAGCAGCTGGTGTCCAGAAACTAAATGCGGATTGGTTCTGAGAAACCGCATTTAGTTTCTGGACAGCAGCTGGTCCCCAGAAACTAAATGCGGATTGGTTCTGGGAAACCGTGTGTTTCTGGACAGTTTCTGGACAGCAGCTGGTGTCCAGAAACTAAATGCGGATTGGTTCTGTGAAACCGCATTTAGTTTCTGGACAGCAGCTGGTGTCCAGAAACTAAATGCGGATTGGTTCTGGGAAACCGTGTGTTTCTGGACAGTTTCTGGACAGCAGCTGGTGTCCAGAAACTAAATGCGGATTGGTTCTGTGAAACCGCATTTAGTTTCTGGACAGCAGCTGGTGTCCAGAAACTAAATGCGGATTGGTTCTGGGAAACCGCATTTAGTTTCTGGACAGCAGCTAGTGTCCAGAAACTAAATGCGGATTGGTTCTGTGAAACCGCATTTAGTTTCTGGACAGCAGCTAGTGTCCAGAAACTAAATGCGGATTGGTTCTGGTAAACCGCATTTAGTTTCTGGACAGCAGCTGGTGTCCACAGCAGCTAGTGTCCAGAAACTAAATGCGGATTGGTTCTGAGAAACCGCATTTAGTTTCTGGACAGCAGCTAGTGTCCAGAAACTAAATGCGGTTTGGTTCTGGGAAACCGCATTTAGTTTCTGGACAGCAGTTGGTGTCCAGCAGTTAGTGTCCAGAAACTAAATGCGGATTGGTTCTGAGAAACCGCATTTAGTTTCTGGACAGCAGTTGGTGTCCAGAAACTAAATGCGGATTGGCTCTGGGAAACCGCATTTAGTTTCTGGACAGCAGCTGGTGTCCAGAAACTAAATGCGGATTGGTTCTGAGAAACCGCATTTAGTTTCTGGACAGCAGCTGGTCCCCAGAAACTAAATGCGGATTGGTTCTGGGAAACCGTGTGTTTCTGGACAGTTTCTGGACAGCAGCTGGTGTCCAGAAACTAAATGCGGATTGGTTCTGTGAAACCGCATTTAGTTTCTGGACAGCAGCTGGTGTCCAGAAACTAAATGCGGATTGGTTCTGGGAAACCGCATTTAGTTTCTGGACAGCAGCTAGTGTCCAGAAACTAAATGCGGATTGGTTCTGTGAAACCGCATTTAGTTTCTGGACAGCAGCTAGTGTCCAGAAACTAAATGCGGATTGGTTCTGGTAAACCGCATTTAGTTTCTGGACAGCAGCTGGTATCCAGAAACTAAATGCGGATTGGTTCTGAGAAACCGCATTTAGTTTCTGGACAGCAGCTGGTGTCCAGAAACTAAATGCGGATTGGTTCTCAGAATCCGCATTTAGTTTCTGGACACCAGCTGCTGTCCAGAACCAATCCACATTTAGTTTCTGGACACCAGCTGCTGTCCAGAAACTAAATGCGGTTTCTGAGAACCAATCCGCATTTAGTTTCTGGACACCAGCTGCTGTCCAGAAACTAAATGCGGTTTCTCAGAACCAATCCGCATTTAGTTTCTGGACACCAGCATTTAGTTTCTGGACACTAGCTGCTGTCCAGAAACTAAATGCGGTTTCTCAGAACCAATCCGCATTTAGTTTCTGGACACTAGCTGCTGTCCAGAAACTAAATGCGGTTTCTCAGAACCAATCCGCATTTAGTTTCTGGACACTAGCTGCTGTGGACACCGGCTGCTGTCCAGAAACTAAATGCGGTTTCCCAGAACCAAACCGCATTTAGTTTCTGGACACTAGCTGCTGTCCAGAAACTAAATGCGGTTTCTCAGAACCAATCCGCATTTAGTTTCTGGACACTAGCTGCTGTGGACACCGGCTGCTGTCCAGAAACTAAATGCGGTTTCCCAGAACCAAACCGCATTTAGTTTCTGGACACCAGCTGCTGTCCAGGAACTAAATGCGGTTTCCCAGAACCAATCCGCATTTAGTTTCTGGACACCGGCTGCTGTCCAGAAACTTAATGCGGTTTCTCCGAACCAATCAGCATTTAGTTTCTGGAAACCAGCTGCTGTCCAGAAACTAAATGCGGTTTCCCAGAACCAATCCGCATTTAGTTTCTGGACACCAGCAATTAGTTTTTGGACACTAGCTGCTGTCCAGAAACTAAATGCGGTTTCACAGAACCAATCCGCATTTAGTTTCTGGACACCAGCATTTAGTTTCTGGACACTAGCTGCTGTCCAGAAACTAAATGCGGTTTCCCAGAACCAAACCGCATTTAGTTTCTGGACACTAGCTGCTGTCCAGAAACTAAATGCGGTTTCTCAGAACCAATCCGCATTTAGTTTCTGGACACCAGCTGCTGTCCAGAAACTAAATGCGGTTTCTCAGAACCAATCCGCATTTAGTTTCTGGACACCAGCATTTAGTTTCTGGACACTAGCTGCTGTCCAGAAACTAAATGCGGTTTCTCAGAACCAATCCGCATTTAGTTTCTGGACACTAGCTGCTGTGGACACCGGCTGCTGTCCAGAAACTAAATGCGGTTTCTCAGAACCAATCCGCATTTAGTTTCTGGACACTAGCTGCTGTCCAGAAACTAAATGCGGTTTCCCAGAACCAATCCGCATTTAGTTTCTGGACACCAGCTGCTGTCCAGAAACTAAATGCGGTTTCTCAGAACCAATCCGCATTTAGTTTCTGGACACCAGCTGCTGTCCAGAAACTAAATGCGGTTTCACAGAACCAATCCGCATTAAGTTTCTGGACACCAGATGCTGTCCAGAAACTAAATGCGGTTTCTCAGAACCAATCCGCATTTAGTTTCTGGACACCAACTGCTGTCCAGAAACTAAATGCGGTTTCTCAGAACCAATCCGCATTTAGTTTCTGGACACTAGCTGCTGTCCAGAAACTAAATGCGGCTTCCCAGAACCAATCCGCATTTAGTTTCTGGACACCAGCTGCTGTCCAGAAACTAAATGCGGTTTCTCAGAACCAATCCGCATTTAGTTTCTGGACACCAGCTGCTGTCCAGAAACTAAATGCGGTTTCCCAGAACCAATCCGCATTTAGTTTCTGGACACCAGCTGCTGTCCAGAAACTAAATGCGGTTTCTCAGAACCAATCCGCATTTAGTTTCTGGACACTAGCTGCTGTCCAGAAACTAAATGCGGTTTCTCAGAACCAATCCGCATTTAGTTTCTGGACAGCAGCTAGTGTCCAGAAACTAAATGCGGATTGGTTCTGAGAAACCGCATTTAGTTTCTGGACAGCAGCTGGTGTCCAGAAACTAAATGCGGATTGGTTCTGGGAAACCGCATTTAGTTTCTGGACAGCAGCTGGTGTCCAGAAACTAAATGCGGATTGGTTCTGGGAAGCCGCATTTAGTTTCTGGACAGCAGCTAGTGTCCAGAAACTAAATGCGGATTGGTTCTGAGAAACCGCATTTAGTTTCTGGACAGCAGCTAGTGTCCAGAAACTAAATGCGGATTGGTTCTGAGAAACCGCATTTAGTTTCTGGACAGCAGCTAGTGTCCAGAAACTAAATGCGGTTTGGTTCTGGGAAACCGCATTTAGTTTCTGGACAGCAGCCGGTGTCCACAGCAGCTAGTGTCCAGAAACTAAATGCGGATTGGTTCTGAGAAACCGCATTTAGTTTCTGGACAGCAGCTAGTGTCCAGAAACTAAATGCGGATTGGTTCTGAGAAACCGCATTTAGTTTCTGGACAGCAGCTAGTGTCCAGAAACTAAATGCGGTTTGGTTCTGGGAAACCGCATTTAGTTTCTGGACAGCAGCTAGTGTCCAGAAACTAAATGCTGGTGTCCAGAAACTAAATGCGGATTGGTTCTGGGAAACCGCATTTAGTTTCTGGACAGCAGCTGGTTTCCAGAAACTAAATGCGGATTGGTTCTGGGAAACCGCATTTAGTTTCTGGACAGCAGCTGGTGTCCAGAAACTAAATGCGGATTGGTTCTGGGAAGCCGCATTTAGTTTCTGGACAGCAGCTAGTGTCCAGAAACTAAATGCGGATTGGTTCTGAGAAACCGCATTTAGTTTCTGGACAGCAGCTAGTGTCCAGAAACTAAATGCGGATTGGTTCTGAGAAACCGCATTTAGTTTCTGGACAGCAGCTAGTGTCCAGAAACTAAATGCGGTTTGGTTCTGGGAAACCGCATTTAGTTTCTGGACAGCAGCCGGTGTCCACAGCAGCTAGTGTCCAGAAACTAAATGCGGATTGGTTCTGAGAAACCGCATTTAGTTTCTGGACAGCAGCTAGTGTCCAGAAACTAAATGCGGATTGGTTCTGAGAAACCGCATTTAGTTTCTGGACAGCAGCTAGTGTCCAGAAACTAAATGCGGTTTGGTTCTGGGAAACCGCATTTAGTTTCTGGACAGCAGCCGGTGTCCACAGCAGCTAGTGTCCAGAAACTAAATGCGGATTGGTTCTGAGAAACCGCATTTAGTTTCTGGACAGCAGCTAGTGTCCAGAAACTAAATGCGGATTGGTTCTGAGAAACCGCATTTAGTTTCTGGACAGCAGCTAGTGTCCAGAAACTAAATGCGGTTTGGTTCTGGGAAACCGCATTTAGTTTCTGGACAGCAGCTAGTGTCCAGAAACTAAATGCTGGTGTCCAGAAACTAAATGCGGATTGGTTCTGTGAAACCGCATTTAGTTTCTGGACAGCAGCTAGTGTCCAAAAACTAATTGCTGGTGTCCAGAAACTAAATGCGGATTGGTTCTGGGAAACCGCATTTAGTTTCTGGACAGCAGCTGGTTTCCAGAAACTAAATGCGGATTGGTTCGGAGAAACCGCATTAAGTTTCTGGACAGCAGCCGGTGTCCAGAAACTAAATGCGGATTGGTTCTGGGAAACCGCATTTAGTTCCTGGACAGCAGGTTCTGAGAAACCGCATTTAGTTTCTGGTCAGCAGCTGGTGTCCAGAAACTAAATGCGGATTGGTTCTGAGAAACCGCATTTAGTTTCTGGACAGCAGTTGGTGTCCAGAAACTAAATGCGTATTGGTTCTGAGAAACCGCATTTAGTTTCTGGACAGCAGCTAGTGTCCAGAAACTAATTGCTGGTGTCCAGAAACTAAATGCGGATTGGTTCTGAGAAACCGCATTTAGTTTCTGGACAGCAGCTAGTGTCCAGAAACTAAATGCGGTTTGGTTCTGGGAAACCGCATTTAGTTTCTGGACAGCAGCCGGTGTCCACAGCAGCTAGTGTCCAGAAACTAATTGCTGCTGTCCAGAAACTAAATGCGGTTTCTCAGAACCAATCCGCATTTAGTTTCTGGACACCAGCATTTAGTTTCTGGACACTAGCTGCTGTCCAGAAACTAAATGCGGTTTCTCAGAACCAATCCGCATTTAGTTTCTGGACACCAGCTGCTGTCCAGAAACTAAATGCGGTTTCCCAGAACCAATCCGCATTTAGTTTCTGGACACCAGCTGCTGTCCAGAAACTAAATGCGGTTTCTCAGAACCAATCCGCATTTAGTTTCTGGACACCAGCTGCTGTCCAGAAACTAAATGCGGTTTCCCAGAACCAAACCGCATTTAGTTTCTGGACACTAGCTGCTGTCCAGAAACTAAATGCGGTTTCCTAGAACCAATCCGCATTTAGTTTCTGGACACTAGCTGCTGTCCAGAAACTAAATGCGGTTTCACAGAACCAATCCGCATTTAGTTTCTGGACACTAGCTGCTGTCCAGAAACTAAATGCGGCTTCACAAAACCAATCCGCATTTAGTTTCTGGACACTAGCTGCTGTCCAGAAACTAAATGCGGTTTCACAGAACCAATCCGCATTTAGTTTCTGGACACCAGCTGCTGTCCAGAAACTAAATGCGGTTTCCCAGAACCAATCCGCATTTAGTTTCTGGACACCAACTGCTGTCCAGAAATTAAATGCGGTTTCTCAGAACCAATCCGCATTTAGTTTCTGGACACTAGCTGCTGTCCAGAAACTAAATGCGGTTTCTCAGAACCAATCCGCATTTAGTTTCTGGACACCAGCATTTAGTTTCTGGACACTAGCTGCTGTCCAGAAACTAAATGCGGTTTCTCAGAACCAATCCGCATTTAGTTTCTGGACACTAGCTGCTGTCCAGAAACTAAATGCGGTTTCTCAGAACCAATCCGCATTTAGTTTCTGGACACTAGCTGCTGTGGACACCGGCTGCTGTCCAGAAACTAAATGCGGTTTCCCAGAACCAAACCGCATTTAGTTTCTGGACACTAGCTGCTGTCCAGAAACTAAATGCGGTTTCTCAGAACCAATCCGCATTTAGTTTCTGGACACTAGCTGCTGTCCAGAAACTAAATGCGGTTTCTCAGAACCAATCCGCATTTAGTTTCTGGACACTAGCTGCTGTCCAGAAACTAAATGCGGTTTCCCAGAACCAATCCGCATTTAGTTTCTGGACACCTGATGCTGTCCAGAAACTAAATGCGGTTTCTCAGAACCAATCCGCATTTAGTTTCTGGACACCAGCTGCTGTCCAGAAACTAAATGCGGTTTCCCAGAACCAATCCGCATTTAGTTTCTGGACACCAGCTGCTGTCCAGAAACTAAATGCGGTTTCTCAGAACCAATCCGCATTTAGTTTCTGGACACTAGCTGCTGTCCAGAAACTAAATGCGGCTTCCCAGCACCAAACCGCATTTAGTTTCTGGACACTAGCTGCTGTCCAGAAACTAAATGCGGTTTCCCAGAACCAAACCGCATTTAGTTTCTGGACACTAGCTGCTGTCCAGAAACTAAATGCGGTTTCTCAGAACCAATCCGCATTTAGTTTCTGGACACCAGCATTTAGTTTCTGGACACTAGCTGCTGTCCAGAAACTAAATGCGGTTTCTCAGAACCAATCCGCATTTAGTTTCTGGACACCAGCTGCTGTCCAGAAACTAAATGCGGTTTCCCAGAACCAATCCGCATTTAGTTTCTGGACACCAGCTGCTGTCCAGAAACTAAATGCGGTTTAGCTGCTGTCCAGAAACTAAATGCGGTTTCCCAGAACCAATCCGCATTTAGTTTCTGGACACCAGCTGCTGTCCAGGAACTAAATGCGGTTTCCCAGAACCAATCCGCATTTAGTTTCTGGACACTAGCTGCTGTCCAGAAACTAAATGCGGTTTCTCAGAACCAATCCGCATTTAGTTTCTGGACACCAGCATTTAGTTTCTGGACACTAGCTGCTGTCCAGAAACTAAATGCGGTTTCTCAGAACCAATCCGCATTTAGTTTCTGGACACCAGCTGCTGTCCAGAAACTAAATGCGGTTTCCCAGAACCAATCCGCATTTAGTTTCTGGACACCAGCTGCTGTCCAGAAACTAAATGCGGTTTCTCAGAACCAATCCGCATTTAGTTTCTGGACACTAGCTGCTGTCCAGAAACTAAATGCGGTTTCTCAGAACGAATCCGCATTTAGTTTCTGGACACCAGCATTTAGTTTCTGGACACTAGCTGCTGTCCAGAAACAAAATGCGGCTTCCCAGAACCAATCCGCATTTAGTTTCTGGACACCGGCTGCTGTCCAGAAACTAAATGCGGTTTCCCAGAACCAATCCGCATTTAGTTTCTGGACACTAGCTGCTGTCCAGAAACTAAATGCGGTTTCCCAGAACCAATCCGCATTTAGTTTCTGGACACCAGCTGCTGTCCAGAAACTAAATGCGGTTTCTCAGAACCAATCCGCATTTAGTTTCTGGACACCAGCTGCTGTCCAGAAACTAAATGCGGTTTCCCAGAACCAATCCGCATTTAGTTTCTGGACACTAGCTGCTGTCCAGAAACTAAATGCGGTTTCCCAGAACCAATCCGCATTTAGTTTCTGGACACCAGCTGCTGTCCAGAAACTAAATGCGGTTTCTCAGAACCAATCCGCATTTAGTTTCTGGACACTAGCTGCTGTCCAGAAACTAAATGCGGTTTCTCAGAACCAATCCGCATTTAGTTTCTGGACACTAGCTGCTGTCCAGAAACTAAATGCGGTTTCCCAGAACCAAACCGCATTTAGTTTCTGGACACTAGCTGCTGTCCAGAAACTAAATGCGGTTTCTCAGAACCAATCCGCATTTAGTTTCTGGACACTAGCTGCTGTCCAGAAACTAAATGCGGTTTCTCAGAACCAATCCGCATTTAGTTTCTGGACACCAGCATTTAGTTTCTGGACACTAGCTGCTGTCCAGAAACTAAATGCGGTTTCTCAGAACCAATTCGCATTTAGTTTCTGGACACCAGCTGCTGTCCAGAAACTAAATGCGGTTTCCCAGAACCAATCCGCATTTAGTTTCTGGACACCAGCTGCTGTCCAGAAACTAAATGCGGTTTCTCAGAACCAATCCGCATTTAGTTTCTGGACACTAGCTGCTGTCCAGAAACTAAATGCGGTTTCCCAGAACCAATCCGCATTTAGTTTCTGGACACCAGCTGCTGTCCAGGAACTAAATGCGGTTTCCCAGAACCAATCCGCATTTAGTTTCTGGACACCAGCATTTAGTTTCTGGACACTAGCTGCTGTCCAGAAACTAAATGCGGTTTCTCAGAACCAATCCGCATTTAGTTTCTGGACACCAGCATTTAGTTTCTGGACACTAGCTGCTGTCCAGAAACTAAATGCGGTTTCCCAGAACCAATCCGCATTTAGTTTCTGGACACCAGCTGCTGTCCAGAAACTAAATGCGGTTTCTCAGAACCAATCCGCATTTAGTTTCTGGACACTAGCTGCTGTCCAGAAACTAAATGCGGCTTCCCAGAACCAAACCGCATTTAGTTTCTGGACACTAGCTGCTGTCCAGAAACTAAATGCGGTTTCCCAGAACCAAACCGCATTTAGTTTCTGGACACTAGCTGCTGTCCAGAAACTAAATGCGGTTTCCCAGAACCAATCCGCATTTAGTTTCTGGACACCAGCTGCTGTCCAGGAACTAAATGCGGTTTCCCAGAACCAATCCGCATTTAGTTTCTGGACACCGGCTGCTGTCCAGAAACTAAATGCGGTTTCTCCGAACCAATCCGCATTTAGTTTCTGGAAACCAGCTGCTGTCCAGAAACTAAATGCGGTTTCCCAGAACGAATCCGCATTTAGTTTCTGGACACCAGCATTTAGTTTCTGGACACTAGCTGCTGTCCAGAAACTAAATGCGGTTTCTCAGAACCAATCCGCATTTAGTTTCTGGACACCAGCATTTAGTTTCTGGACACTAGCTGCTGTCCAGAAACTAAATGCGGTTTCTCAGAACCAATTCGCATTTAGTTTCTGGACACCAGCTGCTGTCCAGAAACTAAATGCGGTTTCCCAGAACCAATCCGCATTTAGTTTCTGGACACCAGCTGCTGTCCAGGAACTAAATGCGGTTTCCCAGAACCAATCCGCATTTAGTTTCTGGACACCAACTGCTGTCCAGAAACTAAATGCGGTTTCTCAGAACCAATCCGCATTTAGTTTCTGGACACCAGCTGCTGTCCAGAAACTAAATGCGGTTTCCCAGAACCAATCCGCATTTAGTTTCTGGATACCAGCTGCTGTCCAGGAACTAAATGCGGTTTCCCAGAACCAATCCGCATTTAGTTTCTGGACACCAACTGCTGTCCAGAAACTAAATGCGGTTTCTCAGAACCAATCCGCATTTAGTTTCTGGACACTAGCTGCTGTCCAGAAACTAAATGCGGTTTCACAGAACCAATCCGCATTTAGTTTCTGGACACCAGAATTTAGTTTCTGGACACTAGCTGCTGTCCAGAAACTAAATGCGGTTTCTCAGAACCAATCCGCATTTAGTTTCTGGACACCAGCTGCTGTCCAGGAACTAAATGCGGTTTCCCAGAACCAATCCGCATTTAGTTTCTGGACACCGGCTGCTGTCCAGAAACTAAATGCGGTTTCCCAGAACCAATCCGCATTTAGTTTCTGGACACCAACTGCTGTCCAGAAACTAAATGCGGTTTCTCAGAACCAATCCGCATTTAGTTTCTGGACACCGGCTGCTGTCCAGAAACTAAATGCGGTTTCCCAGAACCAATCCGCATTTAGTTTCTGGACACCAGCTGCTGTCCAGAAACTAAATGCGGTTTCTCAGAACCAATCCGCATTTAGTTTCTGGACACTAGCTGCTGTCCAGAAACTAAATGCGGTTTCTCAGAACCAATCCGCATTTAGTTTCTGGACACTAGCTGCTGTCCAGAAACTAAATGCGGTTTCCCAGAACCAATCCGCATTTACTTTCTGGACACCAGTTGCTGTCCAGAAACTAAATGCGGTTTCTCAGAACCAATCCGCATTTAGTTTCTGGACACTAGCTGCTGTCCAGAACCAATCCACATTTAGTTTCTGGACACCAGCTGCTGTCCAGCATTTAGTTTCTGGGCACTAGCTGCTGTCCAGAAACTAAATGCGGTTTCATAGATTCAATCCGCATTTAGTTTCTGGACACACGGTTTCCCAGAACCAATCCGCATTTAGTTTCTGGACACTAGCTGCTGTCCAGAAACTAAATGCGGTTTCCCAGAACCAATCCGCATTTAGTTTCTGGACACCAGCTGCTGTCCAGAAACTAAATGCGGTTTCCCAGAGCCAATGCGCATTTAGTTTCTGGACACCAACTGCTGTCCAGAAACTAAATGCGGTTTCTCAGAACCAATCCGCATTTAGTTTCTGGACACTAGCTGCTGTCCAGAAACTAAATGCGGTTTCTCAGAACCAATCCGCATTTAGTTTCTGGACACTATCTGCTGTCCAGAAACTAAATGCGGTTTCTCAGAACCAATCCGCATTTAGTTTCTGGACACCAGCTGCTGTCCAGAAACTAAATGCGGTTTCATAGAACCAATCCGCATTTAGTTTCTGGACACACGGTTTCTGGACACTAGCTGCTGTCCAGAAACTAAATGCGGTTTCTCAGAACCAATCCGCATTTAGTTTCTGGACACCAGCTGCTGTCCAGAAACTAAATGCGGTTTCATAGAACCAATCCGCATTTAGTTTCTGGACACACGGTTTCCCAGAACCAATCCGCATTTAGTTTCTGGACACTAGCTGCTGTCCAGAAACTAAATGCGGTTTCTCAGAACCAATCCGCATTTAGTTTCTGGACACCAGCTGCTGTCCAGAAACTAAATGCGGTTTCCCAGAACCAATCCGCATTTAGTTCCTAAACACCAGCATTTAGTTTCTGGACACCAGCTGCTGTCCAGAAACTAAATGCGGTTTCCCAAACCAATCCGCATTTAGTTTCTGGGCACTAGCTGCTGTCCAGAAACTAAATGCGGTTTCCCAGAGCCAATCCGCATTTAGTTTCTGGACACCAACTGCTGTCCAGAAACTAAATGCGGTTTCTCAGAACCAATCCGCATTTAGTTTCTGGACACTAGCTGCTGTCCAGAAACTAAATGCGGTTTCCCAGAACCAATCCGCATTTAGTTTCTGGACACCAGCTGCTGTCCAGAAACTAAATGCGGTTTCTCAGAACCAATCCGCATTTAGTTTCTGGACACTAAATGCGGTTTCTCAGAACCAATCCGCATTTAGTTTCTGGGCACTATCTGTTGTCCAGAAACTAAATGCGGTTTCTCAGAACCAATCCGCATTTAGTTTCTGGACACCAGCTGCTGTCCAGAAACTAAATGCGGTTTCATAGAACCAATCCGCATTCAGTTTCTGGACACACGGTTTCTGGACACTAGCTGCTGTCCAGAAACTAAATGCGGTTTCTCAGAACCAATCCGCATTTAGTTTCTGGACACCAGCTGCTGTCCAGAAACTAAATGCGGTTTCATAGAACCAATCCGCATTTAGTTTCTGGACACACGGTTTCCCAGAACCAATCCGCATTTAGTTTCTGGACACTAGCTGCTGTCCAGAAACTAAATGCGGTTTCTCAGAACCAATCCGCATTTAGTTTCTGGATACCAGCTGCTGTCCAGAAACTAAATGCGGTTTACCAGAACCAATCCGCATTTAGTTTCTGGACACTAGCTGCTGTCCAGAAACTAAATGCGGTTTCACAGAACCAATCCGCATTTAGTTTCTGGACACTAGCTGCTGTCCAGAAACTAAATGCGGTTTCCCAGAACCAATCCGCATTTAGTTTCTGGACACCAGCTGCTGTCCAGAAACTAAATGCGGTTTCTCAGAACCAATCCGCATTTAGTTTCTGGACACCAGCTGCTGTCCAGAAACTGTCCAGAAACACACGGTTTCCCAGAACCAATCCGCATTTAGTTTCTGGGGACCAGCTGCTGTCCAGAAACTAAATGCGGTTTCTCAGAACCAATCCGCATTTAGTTTCTGGACACCAGCTGCTGTCCAGAAACTAAATGCGGTTTCCCAGAACCAATCCGCATTTAGTTTCTGGACACCAGCTGCTGTCCAGAAACTAAATGCGGTTTCACAGAACCAATCCGCATTTAGTTTCTGGACACCAGCTGCTGTCCAGAAACTGTCCAGAAACACACGGTTTCCCAGAACCAATCCGCATTTAGTTTCTGGGGACCAGCTGCTGTCCAGAAACTAAATGCGGTTTCTCAGAACCAATCCGCATTTAGTTTCTGGACACTAACTGCTGGACACCAACTGCTGTCCAGAAACTAAATGCGGTTTCCCAGAACCAATCCTCATTTAGTTTCTGGACACCAGCTGCTGTCCAGAAACTAAATGCGGTTTCTCAGAACCAATCCGCATTTAGTTTCTGGACAGCAGCTGGTGTCGGTTTCCCGGAACGGTTTCCCAGAACCAATCCGCATTTAGTTTCTGGACACTAGCTGCCGTCCAGAAACTAAATGCGGTTTCCCAGAAACAATCCGCATTTAGTTTCTGGACACTAGCTGCTGTCCAGAAACTAAATGCGGTTTCCCAGAACCAATCCGCATTTAGTTTCCCAGAACTAATCCGCATTTAGTTTCTGGACACTAGCTGCTGTCCAGAAACTAAATGCGGTTTCACAGAACCAATCCGCATTTAGTTTCTGGACACTAGCTGCCGTCCAGAAACTAAATGCGGTTTCTCAGAACCAATCCGCATTTAGTTTCTGGACACCAGCTGCTGTCCAGAAACTAAATGCGGTTTTCCAGAACCAATCCGCATTTAGTTTCTGGACACTAGCTGCTGTCCAGAAACTAAATGCGGTTTCCCAGAACCAATCCGCATTTAGTTTCTGGACACTAGCTGCTGTCCAGAAACTAAATGCGGTTTCCCAGAACCAATCCGCATTTAGTTTCCCAGAACTAATCCGCATTTAGTTTCTGGACACTAGCTGCTGTCCAGAAACTAAATGCGGTTTCACAGAACCAATCCGCATTTAGTTTCTGGACACTAGCTGCCGTCCAGAAACTAAATGCGGTTTCCCAGAAACAATCCGCATTTAGTTTCTGGACACCAGCTGCTGTCCAGAAACTAAATGCGGTTTCGCAGAACCAATCCGCATTTAGTTTCTGGACACCAGCTGCTGTCCAGAAACTAAATGCGGTTTCCCAGCACCAATCCGCATTTAGTTTCTGGACACTAGCTGCTGTCCAGAAACTAAATGCGGTTTCCCAGAAATAATCCGCATTTAGTTTCTGGACACTAGCTGCTGTCCAGAAACTAAATGCGGTTTCCCAGAAATAATCCGCATTTAGTTTCTGGACACCAGCTGCTGTCCAGAAACTAAATGCGGTTTCCCAGAACCAATCCGCTTTTAGTTTCTGGACATCGGCTGCTGTCCAGAAACTAAATGCGGTTTCTCAGAACCAATCCGCATTTAGTTTCTGGATACTAGCTGCTGTCCAGAAACTAAATGCGGTTTCCCAGAAATAATCCGCATTTAGTTTCTGGACACTAGCTGCTGTCCAGAAACTAAATGCGGTTTCTCAGAACCAATCCGCATTTAGTTTCTGGACACCAGCTGCTGTCCAGAAACTAAATGCGGTTTCCCAGAGCCAATCCGCATTTAGTTTCTGGACACCAGCTGCTCTCCAGAAACTAACCAGCTGCTGTCCAGAAACTAAATGCGGTTTCCCAGAACCAATCCGCATTTAGTTTCTGGGCACTAGCTGCTGTCCAGAAACTAAATGCGGTTTCCCAGAACCAATCCGCATTTAGTTTCTGGGCACTAGCTGCTGTCCAGAAACTAAATGCGGTTTCACAGAACCAATCCGCATTTAGTTTCTGGACACTAGCTGCTGTCCAGAAACTAAATGCGGTTTCCCAGAACCAATCCGCATTTAGTTTCTGGACACTAGCCGCTGTTCAGAAACTAAATGCGGTTTCCAAGAACTAATTCGCATTTAGTTTCTGGACACCAGCTGGTGTCCAGAAACTAAATGCGGTTTCCCAAAACCAATCCGCATTTAGTTTCTGGACACCAGCTGCTGTCCAGAAACTAAATGCGGTTTCCCAAAACCAATCCGCATTTAGTTTCTGGACACCAGCTGCTGTCCAGAAACTAAATGCGGTTTCCCAAAACCAATCCGCATTTAGTTTCTGGACACCAGCTGCTGTCCAGAAACTAAATGCGGTTTCCCAGAACCAATCCGCATTTAGTTTCTGGACACTAGCTGCTGTCCAGAAACTAAATGCGGTTTCCCAGATAGAATCCGCATTTAATTTCTGGACACTAGCTGCTGTCCAAAAACTAAATGCGGCTTCCCAGATCCAATCCGTATTTAGTTTCTGGACACTAGCTGCTGTAAGCCAGTATCTTCTACAAGTCGGTCCAACTATTGGGCTAGGCACATGATATCGACATCGTCGCGCGTTCCCAAAGGGCTGTGGTAGAGACTTGTACGGCGATTGAAAAACAGGCGAAATGAGCTGATCTTGAGGTTAATGAGGAGAAGATGAAGTATATTAGGACTGCGATGAAACGCCAGGATCGAAAGCAATAACTTTTGAGGGAGTTAATGAGTCCGTCAACATCGGGGTAGACTTGCGGGGTAGACAGCGTGCCCAGGACCGTCAACGATGGAAGGCAGAAATTGCTCAGGCTCGGACCCTCCATGGATCGCCGGCTTTTGGGACGGAGCATTGGTTTCCATCCGCTCTACATGACCTAGCCATCTCAATCGTTGGATCTTCACTCTTATGGCTAAGTCGATGTCACTAAACAGCCAGTATAGTTCGTCATTATATCTCCTCCTCCACTCACCGTCTATGCAGACGGGACCGAAAATCACACGAAGACTTTTCCTCTCGAAGCAACCAAGGGCAGCTTCATCCGCTTTTGACAAAGTCCATGCCTCCGCGCCATATAGCAGGACTGGGACGATTAAGGTCTTGTAAAGCGTTACCTTGGTTGTTCGAGAGAGGGCTTTATTTACCAATTGCTTTCTTAGCCCAAAGAAGCAGCGATTGGCAAGAGTTATTCTTCGTTTGATTTCAGCGCTGGTGTCATTGTCGGAATTGATAGCGGTGCCTAGGTAGACAAAGTTTTTGACTACCTCAAAGTTATATCTGTCTGCTGTGACGTTCTGACCGAGACGTCGGTGTTGGGTGCCCTTTCTCGTTGACAGCATATACTTGGCCTTACCCTCGTTTACCGCTAAACCCATCTTCGCGGCCTCCGTTGCAATACCCACAAAAGCGCCATTGACATCACGCTGCGTTCTTCCGATAATGTCGTCGGTATATGCGAGTAGATGGACGGACTTCTAAAGATTGTTCTTCTAGTGTTGGCGTTCCATTTTTGAACAATTCGTTCGAGAACGATGTTGAAAAAGTCGCATGACAGCGCGTTGCCTTGTCTGAATCCTTTTTTGACATCAAAGGTCTCGGTTAGGTCTTTACCGACCTTGATGGAGCAGCGTGCATTCTCCATCGTCATCCTAAACAAGCGAACGAGTTTGGTAGGGATGCCAAAACTAGACATTGCTCTGTATAGCTCGTCTCTATAGATGCTATCATATGCGGCCTTAAAATCGATGAAAAGGTGGTGGGTATCGATTTGTTGCTCCTGGGTTTTCTCCAAAATCTGCCGTAGTGTGAATATTTGGTCGATGGTGGATTTTCCTGTCCTAAAGCCACACTGTTATGGACCGACCAGGTTGTTGACGAATGGCTTTAGTCGTTCACACAGTATGGCAGAAAAGATTTTATATGCGATACTTAGGAGACTGATGCCTCTGTAGTTGGCGCAGTTCAAAGGATCTCCTTTTTTATGGATCGGGCAAACAATGCTGAGGTTCCATTCATCGGGCATGTTTTCCTCCGACCATATTTTACAGATGAGTTGGTGCATGCTCCTTACCAAATCATCGCCTGCGGCTTTAAAAAGCTCGGCGGGTAGGCCGTCAGCTCCCGCAGCCTTGTTGGATTTCAGTTTAGATATGGCAATCCTCACTTCATCCGGGTCGGGTGGACGGAATTGTTGATCTTCGTCGTCCCTTTCATTGGGGTTGAATGGTTCGTTCTGCCTGACAGCGGGATTTGGTTCTTCGTCGCCGTTATACAGTCTGCAGAAATGGTTTTTCCATATCCTCAGCATCGACTGTGACTCTACTACGATGTTCCCTTGATCATCCTTACAGGCTTCGGTTCGGACTTTATAACCTTGACTGGTTAACTTTACCCTTTGGTAAAACTTCCTCACCTCATTCCTGCAGTAATATCCCTCTATTCTGCCGATCGCGCGCTTCTCATGCTCCTTCATTTTTCTCCTGAGAAGCCGGTGTTCGTCTCTCCTCTTCTGCTCGTAGAGCACCCGAGCAGCTATTGTCCTTCTTTGCAGTGCCGCTTTGTATGCTTCTTGCTTGGCTGCATTCGCCTGCCGACACTCGTTGTCAAACCAGAGGTTTCGTTGTGGTGGCGGATTGGAACCCAGCACATCAGAGGCGGCATCTCTGATGGCTTTTTGGGAATGCTGTCACTCGTGTCCAATACTTGACGTAGGATTTCTTAAGAGGTTAAGGGAGACGCTATCGGAAAAGGATTTGGCAATCTCTTGCGATTGTAGCCGGCTGACGTTGAACTTCCTCACAGTATTTCTTTGTCTTGGCGGTGTTCGGCATATCCGCAGCCTTACCTTGGCTACAACAAGGTGGTGGTCCGATTTAATGTTGGTGCCTCGGAACGTTCGGACATCTATAATACTGGAGGAGTGCCTTGCGTCGATCGCAATATGATCAATCTGATTGACGGTTGATTGATCAGGAGATCGCCATGTTCCTTTGTGAATATCGAGATGTGGGAATCTTGTTTCATTTCGCCCCGCAGCAAAGTCGATCAGCCTAAATCCGTTATCGGATGGTGTCGTGTAGGCTGTGCTTTCCGACCGTACTACCAAAGATGTTCTCTCTTCCTAGCTTTGCGTTAAAA